>CM047899.1:4052310-4753769 GCA_026229545.1 Pistacia atlantica | reverse complement strand
GCAAGAGGAAGTCACCACCACCATTACAAATTTCTAATACGTATTTATAAATGCAAGTTTTAGTTATGACATTTTTTAACTTTTGGGCCACCAGCCCACATATCTAGCTACATCCATAAACTGATTGATTCTCCTTGACCAGGAGTTCTTACATGCATTGATTGGAGATGTCAGGCTTTCTATATATGAGCTATAATAATACATTACTTGACCATATCATCAATTAAAAAACATAAAAGGAAAAATTAAATTTTATTTGAAGGAATGGATCATAAGGTTTCCATACAGCTAAAGCATCATAATGAAGCCCGTCATAGATCAGCATAACTCTTTCAGAATACTTCTTTTCCTGTCAAATAGAACATAAGAAGGAAAAAAAGAAGAAAAATTTAGTAATGCAAATTTGCTGGAATCTGATGAAAACAGATGCGAATATTTGTAACCTGGCCATATAAATCACATCTAGTGGTCTGAATATCATATGCTGCAATTTCACGTCCATAATAATCCGCTAATATGGAGAGTTCAATGGCACCTTCAGAGTAGAACACAAATAACCACGTCAGTACAACTAATCAACAAGTGACCAAAATAACATACAAGCATGATTGTGACACAAAACACACAGGGGGCCAAACAAATTCACTGAAATGAAGTGCATATGCAATCTATTGAAACTTCCTTTTGAGCAAAGAAACCACCAGACCTAATTTTAGAATAAATTGAGAACTGCAGAGAATATAGGAAATTCATATAAAGCAACCCAAAATGTCACTTCAGGTTGTCTATCATGATAAGAGAATAAAGATAACATTTTCAATTATCAGCTGAGCCAACTGCAAAATAAGTACAAAAGGTCATCGCCTAAACCAACCACACAAGCACATATACATGCAGGACCTTGCCATGGTGTAAACATGAAAGTCACTCTCTTTACCCAAGTGTAAGAACTATGGCAAAGCTAGATGCTTCCCATATATGAAGCTAAACAAGAAACGCTAGCAATTCTGAGTTGAATCATTAATGGCATATGTAATAATATAGACCCATCTTCTTTCAACAGTCTAATGACCATCAAGACATGCCCTAAGAAAAGAAGTTCAACACACCTCCCCACTTCTCTGAGTCCTGAATCCAGGAACAATACTCTTCGTTTGGCTTTCCAAGAAAAGCTTCGGAATATTTTACAGGATCACTTGCCACAGTTGCCGCTATAACCTTCAAAAGTTCATAAATCACAGTGTTCAGAAAAATCAAATAGAAAAGGAAATAGAATATGTCAATTATATCACTCATTCACAGGTCTGTTCAGTAACGTTTGTAGCATTTGTTTTCAAAATAATAATTAAAACGAAAGACCGACAGACAAATAAAAGCACTTTTCATAACTTCTATGCATCATTAATCTCACATGACACAAGTAGCGCATATATTAGATGTATCAAGCTAAATAGGATATTCCACCACATAAAATTTGAACATTTATATTTAACTGCAATAAACTCATCCCACCAATTCTCAAAACTGCACATAAGCTTGAAGATCCCCCATAAACCATAGCAAACACATGAACAGAAATCCAATTATGTTTGAGATCTTTAACTACACATGTTTAGCAGCAAAGATAAGATGTAACAGATAAGATGTAACAGATAAGAACCTGTCTCAATTCTGGAGCTTTATTTTTGTCATGGTCCATAACATATCTGTAAATAGTAAATAGAGAAACAAAAGAGGGCAATGAAAAAACAGAAACAAAAACTCATTTCATTATAACTAACAATAATTTTATAATTTAGTCTTTACCCAACAGCATTAAAAAGGCAACTGTTGTCCGAGGGAATCACCCTTCTAACTATAATCCCGTCCATCTTAAAAGGATATATGCGCCTGAAAACAATCAGAAATTAATCATTATATGCTTCAAGATTCTAAGCAATAGCATAAACAAAGGAAACAAGAAACCAATGGCATGAAGCAATAACCTGAAAAACACCCTTTTAATTATATAAAAAGGATAACCAAATAAACACATAAAAAATCCTCAAATTTCACAACTTCTGTAACCTCAGAATAGAACCATAGTAACATAGAATATATAAAAGAAGACCAAAAACTAAACAGAAGAACTTGCTAATTAAAACCCGCCAAGAATATACGAAAACTCCCCTTCGTGAACACACATAAAACAAAATAATAATAAAAAAGAATCCGAATCTTGACAAAATAAAATAATTCAATCTTGAAAAAAAAAAAAAAAAACAATCTTTAAACAAAGTAAAAGCTAAAAATTAAAATTTGAACCAACCCACCTTAGAAAAACAATCCAGAAAGCAAACGGGTACAGAATATAAGCAATCAAAACTCAAAAGGGGAATCCAAAAATAAAAAGAGCATTATACTAACAAAAAGAAGCACCGAATGAAATGTTTAGATCTGAAATGGAATAAAGAATGTAACTTTGCAGTAAAGAAATGGAGAAGATAAGAATAACAGGAAACACAATGGACCCACAAACAAGAGCTAATTATATAAACCCAAGATTTTTTTCATGGGATTTTTTGTTTTTTTATTTTAGTTTAGCTAAAATAAGTAACTGTTGAGGAAGGTATAATAAAAGAGATTAATTACGATAAAAAGATAGAAAGCTAAGGAGTAGTTGGTTATCAAGATATCTAGTTAGAGATTTTTTTTCTTTTAAATATACATGTGTTGGACAAGTTCTCCCTAACGTCTTAATTATGTTTAATTTATAATTTAGAAAGGATTTAGTTTAATTTAAATATTTGAGATTTTTTCCTCTAAAAATCCTTTATAGTGAATTTAACATTACCCTGTTAAAGTTTGACCAAAGATTAATATAAGATTTTCAATTCATATATCTCAATTTATGTGTCAAGCTTTTAAGATTAAATGATTTTTTTTGCCACTCATACCACTTTAATTAATATCTTGAATAATGAATAAGAGTGATTACATGATCCAATTACGATACATATCTTACAATCTGCTTTTAAATCGACCTGGACCTATCGATCGGACCGGACTTGACTGGAGCCGGGGCTTTCTAGTTCAGATTAATATAAAAACTCAGAATATCATTAAACCTGCTTTGGACCGACAATGGACCGACAAAATAGTATAAAACCGTCAATATGACTGGTTCAGGGCTTAAAACGGTTTGCCATTTTTAGGTATCTAATCCTAAAAAATTCATATTCTTAATTCCTAAACAAATTTGTAGTATCATTTCATTCTTCCTTTCATTTGAATAAAAAAACTAAATTACATCTTCCATTTTTATCTTTTATTTATAAAGAAGAAGAAGTAAGGGGAGAGCATAAAAAAGAAGAAGTAAGGGAAGGGAAAGGAAGAAGAAAGAGTAAGGAAGAAGATTAGAAGAAAAAAAAAAGAGAGAGATCAAGAGAAAGAGAAGGAAGAGGAGAGACGTGAATGTGTTAGAAGAAAGTGACGGGAAGTGATGGGGGAGAGAGAGAGAGAGAGAAAGCAAAAGAAGAAAGTGATGGGAAGTGCCTGAGAAAGAGAGAAAAGAGGAGAAAGAGAGACTGATGGGAAGAGGGAAAAAAATAATTAATAATAAAATATGTAGGATGCATTTGTTTTATTTTAAACTTATAGGGGGTTTACAAGTAATTTATAGGGATGTCTTTGCTAGTTTTTAAACTTATAACAATTAATAGAATTATTTAAAGATGTGACTCCTATATACTGGTCAGACCGACTAGTTAAACCGATTGGATCGATCAACTTGCGAACCGGCCCCTTAACCAGGTCAACGAGCAGTTCGGTTTTTAAAACAATGTTTACAATACGATTCAATACGGATTGTCAATGATACGTATTAGAGAGTATATCTTAAACTTTTGATACATTAATATGTATCCTACAATACGATACATATCCATTCATATCCTTAAAAATATACAATACAAGTCAATACGATTTTATTAATTTAGGCTGAAGGCCCATAATATTTTTTGGGTCGAATTCGAGGTCACCCAACCCGATAATAATAACACTAGTGGAGATACATATATTGACATTGATATTGGAAATAATATAAATAGGTTGAGAAAAAATAATATAGATTCTTAATTTTATGATTAATTTTTATTATATAATATCATAATTTAAAACCAATAATACCGCAAAATTCATTAATTAATCATTAGGATGATATTAACTTTTAGAAAAATTTTATTACTTTATCAATTTTTTTTAAAAAAGCACGATTCAAAAAATTACATTTTTTATTAACGATATGATACGTGATTTGATAACCATGGTGAGTATCCTTATTAATAACCGAAAAAAAACTCAAACTCAATACCTCTTGACTCTTGAGTAATAGAATTAAAAAGTCCTTATCAAAACACTCGACTATCTGGAGATAGTTTTTTTTCTTTTAATTATGTAGTATTTTCATTTTATTTGCAATTCTCAAGCAACCAAATATACAAATAAACTTATATTGCTAAACCAAATAAATAACTGAAAATAGCAGCTGGGCAATGCATTTTCAAAGTGAATGTTCACATGCTGACAGTACAATAACTTAGCAGGATTTAGTCCAGGGTCACCTAAGTGGCAGGACTCAGATCCCAAAATTCCCTAGAACAGACCTTGAGAGCAGCAATAATGGATTAAGGTAGAACTACAACCTATTAGTTTTACTACTTGCAATAAAAATGGAACTGGAAAAATATTTCTAAGCTATAGTTCTCCGGACGCCCTCTTTTACTTTATTATTCACTCTTGCAGAACTTCGCTTTAATTAGGCACTTTGAAGTGCTGCAATGCATTCAATCTCAATTCTGGCATCCAAGGGTAGTGCGGCTACTTGATATGTTGAACCGAGCTGGAGCAGGTGCCGGAAAGTCTGCAGCAACAACAAGAAATCACTTGGTCAGCTTGACCTGAGTTCTTCATGGTTGATCTTGAGAATCAATTACATGCCAAGTTGATTAATCAATGAATATAATTCAACTTAACTAACATAAAACTTACATTTAGCATAGATCTCATTTACTTTCTTGAAGTCTTTCAAGTCAGCCAACCTGCAGAGAGAAACAATTAAAAAGGCTCATCTTTGCCTAACTCTATACCTCAAAGAATCAAGATTGTAGTGCGAAGTTACAGAAGATCATACATAATTGTTGTCTTAACCACAGAGGAATAATCAGCACCACTAGCTTTCAGTATTTCACCCATATTTTTCAGAACCTGCAAATTTTTCGTAGGTCCCAGATCAGCCAGAGCTGTAAAGAAAGTGAACTATCTTATGTCACAGTAATTCAAGCCAAGTGCCGACCAATCAAACAACCAAGTAACATTTCATTAAGTAAAAAAGGCTTTACTAATAAAAATAAAAAAGCATTTCCTAAATATGCAAAAGTTGTATGGACATCAGTCTTAACATCCACTCCCCTCCCTAAAAACAGGGATTATGAAACAAACAATATACGACAAAGAAGAATAAACAGCATTTAGCACTCCCAGGCATGTAGAAGTTTTTAATTCATGTAATACTCAGAATGCGCAAAAGAAAAATTAAGGATTGAGATGGCTAGCTCATAGGTTACTAATTTACCTGCTCTGTTTGCTCCTCTACACTCTCTGAGACAAACTTCCCAGTCTGGAAGAGAGTACCAGAAAAATACAATCAGTAGAGCGGCACATGAAAAGCAAATCGACAAGACTGAGATGACAAGTATGTGTATGCACAATTGAAAAGAACATTCATCTATTTCATAAATAGTTATCACATTATAATATGCAGGCCCATTTATGAATAAAACCTAATATTGAAGCAAAACCCTGAATGAAAAACATCACAAACCTCTGGAATAAGACCAAGAACTCCAGAGACAAAAACAAGATTATTGGCTTTGATGGCCTGAGAATACGGTCCCAATGCTGCTGGTGCCTTGTTAGTCGCAACAGCCTCCTTCAAACCTACAATCACGACATAGTCAGCACCATTACATGTTACCGATCCATAAGGATCCCAACAAAAAAAGCTTCACAATTAGACTAAAAATTATTCAACCAATTTCTTATCTCACAGCCTCAAAACAAAATCGCCCAGTGATTTATCTCTGTAACTTCATTCACATATTTTTCTAATTACATAATGTAGTTAAAAAGTCCAACATTCCGTTAATAATCATTCATAAGTTGAAAACCACAACTGGAATCCACATATAAAATTCAACTCATCCACCTATCAAAATCCCAAACTTCAGTAAAAGTCTCAACATAAATAAATATCAGCACCAAAAACCGAACCCAAGTTCCAAAATCTCAATGTACTTGTAACACATTTCATGCTAATAAAATTGCAACCATATCAACCGGTCACAAAAGCCAAAGCACAACTAATTAACCTCATTTCAACTCACAAAATCCCACTGACACTCTAAACTACACATAGTAACGAAAAGTCTTAATCTTTCATCACAATCAAACTCTCAAACCAACTACACTGATTTTTCACCACACATTTACATCATCAACTCAAATGGGTATCACGCAAATCAATAAAAAATGAAAAACCCACAACAAAAATATATTTTAAAAAAAAAAAAAAGTGAATCGAGTTTTACTAGGAATAGCTGATGTTGATAAGCAAGCAAAGGGACTGGTGTGTGCTCTAGATGAAGAACACCACAGGGTGGAGGCGGCGACGGAGGCGCAGCCGAAGCCGACGGCAGCCAAAGGAGACCGGGTGCGCAGTGCGCCCATGTCGACAGTGGGGACATTAAACGACCTTAATGAACACCAAGCCATCAGTCTCTGTCTCTCTGAATAGCAGTCTCGGTTCACTTCAACCTGTGTTTGGTGAGAGTGAGACTTTAAAAATGGTGGCTTTTCTTGTCCTGTCTGTTTTTAATAAAAACAATATAGGTGTTAGCCTGGGCTTGGGCTTCATAAACCAAGATTGGGCCTGAGAGCTTAGGTTTGGGCTGTTTGGGCCTTCGAAAGCCCAATACCACGAAAACAAGACAATTACAATAACAACCTCATAATTAACCGTTGGATCTAATTTAAGAGTTGTTTAACTCATCATTTACATTACTATAAATGATATATAAATTTAATTTTCAACATATTTAGATGTCATGAGATTTGTATTACTTCATACCAAGTACAATGTATTATTGTTGATTTACTTTAATTATTCTATATTTTGATATAAAAATTATCACACATATTTTACAATTTGGGAAACATTTCGGCTTAACAATAAAGATTGGGCTCCATAAATTCAATCTTACAAACTTTCTCTTATAACTCCAAAACTGCAGTTCACAATTGGAAATGTTGAACCCATTTACAATTGGAGTTGTAAATATAATATTCCCTTCAACTTAATCGTCTGAGTCTAATTTAAAGTTACTCACGGGTGTTGATGGGGATTTTTAACTAATAAAAGCGACCAATAAATAATGCATCTCCAAGAATTATAGCACAATTGTTTTGGCTTAATATATCATATCTCACATCGTTCATGAATGAATCTGAAATTCAGTTTACAAGACTTAGAGATTTCAATTGATTAGATGAGTTAGTTCACTTGTCCACAACTACAAATATATCAGTTTCTTTACAAACACTTTCTCTACACACAGGGCAAGTACCATTTCTAGTTAACCCATTTATCTATGCATTCCAAATGAAAACAGTGTCCACAATTAGGAAGCTTTCTTACAGAATCCCCCTCCAAGAAATCCTGAAAAAAAAGAAAAAAAGAGTCAAATCCAAGAACCCATAACTCTAAACTTCATAACTTTGTTAACAGCTTAAAGTCGAGATGTATATATATTCACCTGTAAGCAAATTGAACAGCAAAGCTCATGGCAAATTTGGACCATGATTTTAGAATCAACTGTAAATTCAGGAAGCTTTAGAATTGAATCTCTGGAAAGCCCTTTAACTCCATTGACATCATATACATCAGAAATCTCTCTGTAAGTAGTTTCCAATGCGCTAATCTGAGATTAATAACCAAGTTAATTTCTGATTAGATTTCACATTATCTGAACAAAAATTTTTCATTAAAAGCTTCATAAATTAGAGCGATTACTTACTTGCCACTGATAGGCTTTGAGCATTGGCTGGACTTACCCATTCCGTGAAAACCTTGCCATTCATTAAGCTAGTTAAGAGAGCAAGCTGTAAAAAATAATAAATTATGTTGATTAATTATCTCTCTCTGGTCCTCCATTAATTTCCATTTCTTATTGATTTGAAAATTACTGTTAACTAAAGGAAGGAAGTGTGTTATAATTAGTGGTAGAGAAAGTTTTAGCCATTTTACCTTGGACAATGACTCTCCATCAGCTGCTGATTCTAGTAACTGCATAGCTGTAATGGCACCTGCCACTGCACCTATTCCAGCCCCATGAAGGAACCCAGTTTCAGTTGTTTGGCCTTTCATGGCTCCCACAATTGTTCCAACTATTGCCCCACCTGGAAAACCAAAGAGAAATAAGCCTGTTAGTTCATGACTTCATGTATCAGTTTTACGCGACAAGACTTAGTTATTAAACAAATTAACAAACGCCGTATTGATTCTTCATTGTTACAAAAAGACTGAGACCAAATAGTAAGTTTATTCAGAATATATACATACATACCTAAATGCAAAAATGCAGGTGAATGAAGCATAGAGACCTCTCCTCAAGGCTCTAATCAAAACCCCATTTCCAGAAGCACCAAACATGGCAAAAAACCACAGAGAAACCACCACTTTACACTTAAACGACATGTCTATTAGCCCAGAAAACCACTCTTTCAACATGGGGAAAAACAAACTCGAAGAGGAAAAAAGAGATAAAGGTGAAAACCAATTGCTAGCTTGGATAGTATACTATATTTATTAAGAAGAAAAAGCATTAGATTAGAGTTTGCTTCGGGAATATGCATAAGCAACTCAAGCATTTTATAGGGTAAGAAGAACAGCAGCATTTATGTGGGGTGTTTAAATCAAAGACTTGAGAGCCAGAGCTACAAGACAAATGCAGCTACATGCAAAATGAAATGGGAAATGAGCATTAATGCTTCTAATCAGACTTTACGAAAAATGGTAATACAAAATAATATAAAATGCCAGTGATTTGATTGCCCATCCATAATTGTTTCCAGAATCCATTAGAACTTAGAAGATAACTCTTTACTTGGAACTTATGGTGACAGGTATGGTGAAGTATCTATGAGTTAAATAATTAGTAAAACTTTGTTTAGTAATTGTTTAAAGGCTTAATCTCAAATCAAGAATGGAATGTTAGTATATTTGGATCAAATCCAATTCTGCAATTTAACAGGATGGTAAAATAAAATTATATGCTATAACACTAGGAAAAGTAAAAAAAAAAAAATTCGAATAAATATAGGTTTACAAATGTATAAAAAATTATCATTCCTTGGATAAGGATAAAACAATTGTTTCCTTGGATGGGCACGGTCATTCCTCATTAAATAGTTATTCCATAAGAAGGAATGATCGTTCTTTATACGATAAATAGTCATTCATCCCTAAAAAATGATCGTTCCTTATACGATGAATGAGCGTTCATTCTTTTAGGAACAATAATTTATGTTTAGTAAAAGTTGTGATTTGATATGGTAATGTTATGTTGGCATTTTCGAGAAAAAGTTTTAAGATTCAGCATAGTATTACCCAAAAAAAAATCTCCTTCAAATTGGCTACTTCTAGATCTCAAAAGTTATTTTATTCCTAACAGTCTCTCATTTATTATTAATTTATATGAGAGTAAACAACTTTTTTCCACCCACGGTTGCTTTAATGCACTCTCACCCAAAAAGTTTCAAAATATCACCTTTTTCACTCAATATTTATATTTTATTAATATCTAAAATATATTTTATTTTCTTCATTCGCGTTCAACGAGTTACTAGGAAGCCCAAAGGTAAGAAGGAGGGTTTTATATAATAAAGGCTAATGGAATCTAATGGTGGTGACCAATTGAATTTTCACAACCTAAATCAACCAAAAATCAGCTAAAAAAACAATTAGAAAAATTTAGGTGTTAGAGTAAGAGATATTTTGTAAAGAGAATATCGAAAATGGTGTTGACAGAGAGAATTTTCACCATTAAAATCAACTTTGAAACTTTAGATAGTAACGAAATATTAACTTTGGGCAGACAAGTGATATTTTGAAACGTTTTGGGTAGAACATGTCATTAAGGCAAGCCTGGGGTGGGAAAAAGTTGTTTACTCTTTATATGATGATAAATTGTTGGAGGAACATTCAAGACACATACACTAACCCTACAGCACAATGCATCATTTAAATAGAGAAGGTAAAACAATAACGGGATTCAAACCCACACCAAAAAATCTCAACCTACGCTAATTAAAAATAAATGCTTTGAGATTTAAACATACGTTAAAGAACTTATTTTTATAAGTGTTTCAAAGTTTAACTTTTAACCATCTTTGACGCTTCATCTCTGTCTCTCATTTTATTTTATCAGAACTCAGTATACCTTCTACAAATTAGAGTGACTAATTGGGCACTGTTGCATCAGTAGGTGGAGCCAGACCAGTTGTTTGAATACAGAATGTCTTGGAACAGTCACCATTGGTTACCACCACAGCCATCTCTAGCCATTAGATTGGTCTTTTGCATCATGTAGTAAAGGTTAACTTCGGCTAGTCAGTAGTGACACTGAGGCTACAGTACTACAACAAAGCCAGGGGCGCCAATAGCAGCGCAAAGAGGAATCAGAAACCTCCAAAACCGGGTGCTGGGATTGTTTTTATACTCCTACTGTGGGCTGAAAAAATTAACAAGTGTTGAGTATGGAGATCATGTTCGGGACACAGAAAGTGGTCCTTTTAAATGGCATTAAATGTTAGCACTGGCTTTAGATATTTTCACATAGTTGATAGGTCTGCTTCAGCTTCACCCATAATTATATTTCCTAGTCATTATTCTCTGTACCACACTTCAATTTCAGAATTTAGTCTAGTCTCTGGCCTCATCCAAGGTTAGGAACCCAAAACTATTAGCTGCTAAACCATTTTTGGCTGCTGCGGATTGAATCTTAGCTGGAAATAAACTACAACTTCTTGTTTCCTGCTCAAAACAAGTATTCTTTGAACTACTCTAGACTCACAGATTTGCTTCTGGGTTTCACAGGGTGTCTTGTACTCAAAACACTTCTTTTTATTTGTGACAAATGACTATATTTATATGCATCAAATGCAAATTAAACCAACTTTAAGTTCATTTTGGATACAGCAGCAACTCAAAGAGATAAAAATCTGGCATTAAGTTTGATATTTTAGTATCATTTATTGTGGAGGAGGTCCACTCCAAAGATATTTTGCTCTCTGGTTCTGACATCTGCATGTCTCCCGAAATGTAACCTCAGCATCATGCCAGCAATAAATTTTTTCAATTGAATAGGATAACCATGGTTAGCCAAGTTTCCCATTTCTCTTGCGGTTGCAGGACTGCAAAAATTAAGAACCAACTTGACTTGCATATTTCCCAAGAACTCCATTAATAAAACCAAGGACCCCTTTATCTTTTGTATGACATTTGGTTTAAGAATGCTTAGATTATTAAAAATATTGGATTACTAAAAAATTGATTATCTTGGAAAGATTACTGAAATCTTTAAAAAAATATATTTAGTTAATTGGTGGGTATATTATATTAATATGTTTGGTTATAGGGAATAAATTGGTGGGTATATTTTTAAATTACTAAATTATCTCTTTTTAAAATATTAATATAATATTATTTTTATTATGAATTTTTGAATAATTTCTTTTAACCCCCAATATTTTAGATTTAGCTAAAACATCCCACTTATATAAAACTTTAATTTATGATGAAATAGCCCCCACCTCCCTCAGCGCCTACCGCCTACGCAAAGAAACCACCGTCGGATGTCTTCGAAAGTCCTAGTGAGTATATCACCGTGACCAAGAGGCTCCACTATGGCCGTTTTTGGCCATATTGATGGCCGAAAACGATCATATCAGGCCAGATCTAGCCGAAAATAATCTGGCCATTTTCGGCCAAATCCCTAGCCATTATCGGCCTAGGTCGATGGAGATCTGGCCATTAATGGCCAAAATAGACTGCCCATGTAGACGGTCGTAATTGCTGTAATAGATCTGCAATGCGATCGGCCGATCTGGCCGCTCGATATCGGCCTTAATATGGCGAAACAACCATATTAAAGCCTCCTGAGTCCTTCCCACTGCCAAACCTTTCCTTATTTTTTAGGGACTCGATCGATTTTTCAGAGCACTGCGGTAGTTGGTCACTGACGGTGGTGGTCGGGTGGCAGCTGGTGGTGGTGGTCATGACAGTGGTGGTCTATAAATTATTTTAAATATAAGGGTATTATTGTCCAAAATTTTAATTAAACAAGGGTAAAATTGAAATAGGATATTAATGTAAATTTGTTTTAAAGTAGGGGTATTATTGTCCAAAATTTTTATTAATAAGGGATAAAATTATAACAAAAAAAGATAACCTTGATAATCTTATAATACCTAAGAAAATAGAGATAATTAGATTATCTTTAATATTACCAATAGTAACCACTATTGGTATTTGAAGATTATCAATATCTTATATTACTTGACAACCAAACATGGTAATTAAATAATATAAGATAATATTACCCTAATAATCTCACTTAACCCTAACCAAACACCCCCTTAGAACTATATTAATATCTATTTGGGTTTATTTCTATTTTTGTGTTCCTCCATTCTAGTGAAATTAAATTTAAAACTTGTATTGAGGGATATAAATAAAAGGGAAGAGTTATGGAGATCTTATCCATAAATTTCTATTCTCATCCTCTTTTCTGTTATGGGTCACCTGTCTTGTCCTTGAGGCTATTTAAAATGAAGATGTAAATGTACTCCACTATGATAATTTCCTTTTTGTCCCTACTGCCAAGTACCTTATCCTATACAGATTATCGAATCAATGGTAACAACGTTATGTTTAAAGAGGTTTATATACGAAATACCTCGAAATAATATCTAGACTAGAGATTAAATTAGTCGAGATTCAGAAAATATAATTTCATCTCGACCATCAATAGGTTTTAATAAAATATTTATAAACCGACCCAAATAAGCATTGCTTATATGATCTTTAAAAGTTAATGAACTACAAGATTCAAATAATTTGATGATATACATAGATTTTTGAAATATTATATTTAAGTTGAGTTGGGTTATTATTACGAGAAAATATTTTAAAATTAACAAAAAAACTCATAGATTTGTTAATTTAGCTAAACACCCCAATAATAAAAAGTTTATAAATTGATAAAAATACCCTTACATATCTACAGTTGTTAGATTCCGACCACCACCGCTAGAATCTGCCAAGAATCTGGTGTCATTACGCACAACCAACTAGATTTAGCCAATCGTACACTGCTATGGCCTTTTTCAGAGATCCACCACGAATCTGATCGAAAAATACCATATCTACGACCAGATATGGCCATTGATATGGTCAAAGATATGGTTGGATTCGGTGAAAGGTCATATTGGTGCACTACCAATCAGATCCAGCCACGATAATGTACCATTACGCTAGATTCCGGCCACTTTTCGACAATAATTGCTAAAATCTAACAAATGTGGGTGGGTGAGGATGTTTTTGTCAATTTATAAAACTTTTTTGTTGGAAGTATTTAGTTAAATTAACAAACTCCCCATAGGAGTTTAAAATAGTTAAATATTATAATATATGATTTTGGAAAATATATAACAAACGCACATGTTTTTAAGAATAAGAATAGAATATTTTGAAAGGAAAATAATACAGTCACCGATGGTAGTACACCGAATGACGTGACAAAATCCTATCCGTTGATTAATTTTAACTTAATATTAATAAACAGTCAAAATTTTACTACTGCATTCAGACATAAATTCGGTATGATCACTGTCACTATGTAGATTACTTCATTTTGAAAATAACAAACGCAACCAATCTCCCATCCAATACTCTAATGTATGATTATACTTAACATACAAGAAAACGGGCAACGCTACCTCCTAAAAGAGTTCTTAAATCTTAATCGATAATGATCGATCTAATAATCTAGACGACAGTATCGTTATCTCCAAGCAACATAACACAATCCTTCTTATGGATACAGCACGTTTAAGCAATCACATCAAATATTCCATGACCATGACAACTATTGGGCCTAGTGTATACACATCATGGGCCAGATGAGGCCCACCAAACTCATGTCAGCCCAAACGGACATGAAATCACTTCCCATTCCAACCCACAGAAAGTTACCTTAGATCCGATAAAAAGTTAACAGAAACTGTTTATTTTCCCGAATATTTAGTTTCAGTGAAAGAGAAAAAAATTCTGCCATTGCAACCTCTGAAAATACCATTCAGCTTTCATTTTCTAGCGAAACAAACAAATTTCACATAAAGATTGGAAAGAAAGGTAATTAATATCTTTCTTATTGCAACAAAGTACAGTCTTTTTGTATGTTGCCTTTAGTGTGGCTTATTACTGGAGTGTATTGTTTTGGGTAGTTGGTTGTTTTTATGATGGAAACATCGTTATCAAGCTCCTGGTACATGAAAAACAAACAATTTTCTTATGGGTTTATTGTTATTGGTTTTTTGCTGAGTGCCTTTTCTTTTTAATGTTCCATGTCGGTTGTTGGTGCAATTTTTTATTTTTATGCATGAATAGGGTGGAACTTTTAGATGGGCATTTTACACTGGAGCCAATCACTGTGTATTTGCCTATTTGGATTAGCATGGAGTTTCTGGTGGTACTTTTTTTGTGTCTGGTTGACTAGTTTAAGATTACTGTAGAAAGCTGTAATTGCATGACAGTGGGTATCATTGTATGTACTTGAGTTTGACTTGCAAGGTGTTGATTTTGGTTAAGCTCTTTTTCTTTTCTTTTCATTTTTAATTATATTTTTTCGTTTTTGGTGAATAATTTTCCTCGGCTGGAGATGGGTTTTGTGAACTCAGGTCATTTAGGCAGGTTTGCTGTTAAGTGTAAAAGGAGTGAGTTTGAGAAATTTACTTGGGTTGGTTAAAATTTCCGCAAAATCTAGTGGGACAGCTGGCAATGAAGTAAATATTTCACTTGCATTTGGGCATCATTTAAGGGTTCATTTTGCAGGATGAGGGAGGATGAGGGTAATTGTTATATTCTGTTAGTCTGCCTTAAAAGGTGGTTATACTGAGTGATAAATTTCAGTACTCTTATAAAGAGCCCTTTAGTATTATATAGGCTGACAACTTGCAAGACTGAGTAGTGACTTTCAATCCTAAAGTTGCAAGCCATTCGCATCATATTAGTATCTCAGCTAGAAGACTGGGACATGAGATGGTGTTCGTCGCGATTGCAAGGCTATAGGTATCTCAATCTATAAGCGCTGAGACTGGAATAAGCAATACTCTTCCGTTTTAGCTAAGCTGAAGTGATGAGTGCTGGCCTTATTTGGGCAGGAATGATTGAGTCTGAACTGTGAGACATCATGTTAAGGCATTCAAGCCATCCTATAAGATGGCAAAATCTCTAGTTCTGATCCCCAACCTGGTATCTATCAAGACTTGAGGGTTTAGTGACTTGTTTGGTATACCTCATGAATATTGACTTTAATGACTTATTTTACATGCCTCATCAAGTGCAATTTATAAGCATAACTTATTCCTATCCTTGGATTAATAGTGCTTGTCCTCACAAGGTGCTTAATTAAATCTTAACTACAAAAGCATTTTGCAAAGTTTCTATCACTATGTATATGTATGCAAGATTTAGGCCAAAAAATTTCAAATGATAGTTGAGCATTCTTTTTTTTTTTTTTTTTTTTTAATTTCTTTCTTGGTGTGTTTCTTAAAGGCTTGCTTCTTTTATTGATGGCTTCAAGTTGCAATGAGATCAGATAGAAGAAGATTTGCCTAGTTTCTTTTGTTTCTATGGACTGTGTGCCATATTTAATATTTTTTCTTTTCCATTTTATGGCTTGAAACTAGGCCCAGCCGCCCAGAGACGGATTTAGTTCGTTTGAAAGGGCAGAAGAAATGAGTGAGGTTCTGAAAATAGATGATTTTAGAGAGCTAGACCGCAACTTTGCTGTTGATGGAGAAGAAAATGCTGAAGGTCGTGGTTGCAGAAACTTAGCTACAGATAATGAAATTCAAGTGGAGTTTAACAAGCAGGGCCAACAGGATTCCTCCTCTTTTCATGTTGGTTTGAGAGAAGAGAATATGAGATGCAGTTCATGGTAAATCCCACTCTGTTCCAACTGAATTTGATCAAGACAATGCTGGGAGAACAAATATTGATTATGATCAGGAGAGGACACAGTCTCCTTCCAATGGTAAACATTACCAAGGTGAGATGGATGAGTTGTCTGGCAGTTATTTTCAGAAATCATCCTTTGAATTTAAGGCACAAACTTTACACGATGAAAGGGGAACTGAAGGTTCTGCTCATCCACAGGAGTCTCCTCTGACAGCAGATAGCAACCAAGTAGAGGAACCAGAGTGCAATCCCGATGTAAATAAGCCAAATACCAGTCACCAAGATGAAGAAATAAAAGATGCTCTTTTGGAGAAATCAACATATGAGTTTCCTAACTCTCCTGAACAAGGAAATGGAAGGGCAAACTATTGAACACCAAGCTGAGAAGTTGTCTTCTTATTCAAGGTCACCCTCAGGTGATGGTGAAGGTGAACCTAGAAATGAAAAGTATAACTCTTCGAAAAATTCTCCATCTGATACTGGACAGCTAGATTTGTCACATTCTATTTCACACTCTCCTGGGAGCACCCACAGAAGATCAGCATCACCAGTGACAGTTAACCAAATGCTGGTTTCACCTGAAGGATCTCCACACTTACACCTGTCTCCCAATGGCCATAGGCCATCCCTGCCTTTACAAGAAGGTGTCCAAGATGAATTGCATTCCCGGACCCAACATAAACAGAAGCATGCTGCTTCACCCGAAAGGTCTGATCTAGCTAAAAGAATTTCATCCCAATGGTCGTTTATCTTCCCTCAGCTACGCAATCATCTGCTTCTCCAAAGAGGTCGCGGCATAAGAATGGTTCATCCTGAAACACATGTCTGCATCTCCAGAACCCCGCTACTCACCTAAAAAGTATCGGAGACATGATAGATCAATGTCAAGGTCACCCATTCAGCGAAGGGATCCCTCTTCCTGGATATGGGAGAAATTATCGTGAAAATCTCGCTCAAGATCCCCATATATGAGAAATCATTACAGATCCCCAAGGCAATATTCTCTCTACTATCTCTTTGGGTTCCTAATGTTAATTACATAAAACATTGTGAATATATTCATAATGGTATGTTATGCCCAATCCAATTGCAATCTCTCTTGTCCCTGAATAGTGATTCTTTAGCACTTTGATACAGATTGGAGTTCTGTTCCTTGTTACTAAAGGCAGAATGAAATAACCATTTTAAACACAAAGGTTTCCTATATTTAATTTGTGTATGCTTATCGTCAATTTGCATATAAGTTAAAGCCAACCCTGTGACTATAAGGGCTGCTCTCTCATGATGTACCACATGTATAAGCACTGCACGAAGTAAAAGGTGATGCTAAGCATCCCTAACTAGGGAACATGTTATGGTGATGTGGACCATGAGACCTTCCATGTTTGGATTGCAGGGAATTGTCTGATTGTTTTCCCCTTTCCTACCTTCTCTATGTCTGTGCATCTTTTCTCCAATGATCATCTTTTGTTTTTCAGTGGCATGATAATTTCATTCTTTTTGGCCTTTAGGAGAAGGTGTTCTCCAAGGCAAAGATCTCCTCCTGGATATCACTCTCGTCACCACTCTCCCAGGCAGAGGCCCTGGTCACCTCCTCCTAATCGAAAAACTGGAGTCGGGAAACCTGGGAAGAATCTATTTGTTGCAGGATTTAGCTTTTTGACCACAGAAAGAGATCTTGAGAGGAAGTTTTCTAGGTTTGGCCGTGTTCAAGATGTTCGCATTGTTCGGGATAAGAGGTAACTACATCATACATTTCACTCATGTTGTATATGGTATATGTATATTTCTTTTTCTAAAAGATTTTTTTGTCATTATATGCAAGAGGCATTTGATGCTTTGACACTAAAAGCAGAGTAACATTATTTTCCGATTTAAAGCATTACCCATAATTAAAGGATTTAAAATGCGATGGAAAATCACTATGGCTTTTCCAGATTCAAGTCTGGATGCTGGATTTTTTTAAAAAAAATATTGACTACAAAATCTATGAACAAGAAGGTGGTTTAAGCCCTGTATTTCTTTTTTGTGTTTAAGGTCAGGGGATTCTCGTGGATTTGGCTTTCTATCCCTCGAAACAGATGAAGATGCAGATGCAGCAATCAGAGCCCTAGATGAGACTGAATGGAATGGCCGTGTTATCCTTGTTGAAAAATCAAAATCTACTCGTTGAAGCACGACTTCTAGTATTTATGGTAACAGCTTTTTTTTATGGATATCATCTTCAGCAAAATATTGTACCTGACAAACATGTCTAGAAGGGAATAGATATCAATTTGCTTTAGTATTCAATGATACAATAGTTCATTAGTTCTCACTGCCTTCCATCATGTAACATCTTCCACATTAGTGGTTCAATTAGTGCTAAGATCATATCTTTGCCAGTTCACTACTTATCAAGCTTAGCAGCAGATTTAAATTTTTGCAAGTCCAGTTCTTTTCTTTCCAGACTTTAGCTTGTACCTAAAAGTATAGATTCAAAAATGATTACCCAATTCGCGGTTTCTCTTAACACTTGTGGAAGATGAAGTTCAGTGCTTGAGCTCTCCACATGTGGCAGCATGATTCTTTGAGTGAAGCCATTTTCCAGTCTCTTGCATCCACCAACTTTTAAGATACATTGATAGAAAATATGCTGAATTGTCCAGTCATTAAACTTTAAGTCAAACTAATATATATTTTCCTGGAAAAATATGAAGATTTCCAATGTCTCTTTGGAAAACACTGTTGTCCATTGACTAGGAGTTCACATCATCCGTGTAGAAACTTAACCAGTTCATGCATATTAAAACAAGGTTAGGTATCAGTAATAATCATACACAGTGAATGGTTTTATCTTAATTCAGATTTTGTATAACTGCCAAAACAAAGTGGGGTTTCATAGTGTTGTGACAAGAAATTTCCCCATTCCTCATCAAGATGTCTTTTCCTGCTTTAAGTTGGGGTTTCAGTCAGGGGCACTGGAATTGAACCAACTGCAACACAAATAATGCTCATTATTAGCTTCAGATATATACAATTCTGGTGTGGTGGGTTGTTGGAGAATAGCAAGTAAAAATTTAATAATACAACAATGGGCCAAGGCAGCCTGGTTTTTCACCAAGTTTTCAATGCAAAAACTGCCAAATTAGTGGCAGACAAACCAGCTTCAAGAATCAAAACATTTGATGATTTTACGTTTCATAATTGGTCCGGATGTATATAATGTCTGATCGGATACAGATGTATGGATGCATCTAAGATTCTTTCCATTTAAATATAAGGGTCAAATTAAGTTTTAATTGTTTTTTTGACAGGTTTCAAAACCCACCCACTACCTGCTTCCTAGAACCATTAAAGATAATATAAAGATTAGTGACACCTCCAACCAACTTATTATATAATTTGTTTTGAGATAAACATATTTAAACTTAAATATGTAAAATAAGTTAGACACCATCCATTTATCAAACGTAATTTAGGTTTGATTTTCTTAATGTGAATGGAATTCATAATTATAGTTTATGGTTAATTAAAAAAATTATATAAATCGGACCTAAATATCAACATTCACATGTTCAAGAGAATCTCCATTCTTTATCAACTATTTTAATATATCAATTTCATATCTATGTTAAACATGGCTTAAAATAAAATCCTATGGACTGAAACTCTGAAAAATGTTATTTTTTATTTTATTTTGGTAACCAATTTGTATTCCGCCACAATCTTACTTAAATTACGGAATGTTCAAATAAAAAATTGAATCTGAGACCGTCTGCTTCTTTAAACTATCTGAAATTCGTCATAACTATCTGAATTACCCACAGAAGAATAACTAGAAAAAAATATGATAGTTAGTGAGAGAGATTTGAGATTAAAGATACTAATCCCCCCATTAATTAAATAATTAAAAGTAATTGAATTTGGCTAAGAATAAGGTTTCCATTACATCCATTATAAATTAAAATAATAACATAATTTAATTACAAAAAATAAACTAGACCACCAACTTGAAACACGTGCCACTCTCCACTCAAATTTGATAACTTTATAAAAAGAAAAAGGCCAAACGATATGCACCTACCCTTAGTTTTCCAGTAGGACAATAATGAATACCAAAAGGTTTGAAAATAACAATTACCCACTTCATGTTCCAACTCTGTTAATAAAATCTGCTTAAGTAGGGGTAATATAGTAATTTTATATCCATTAATTTTAAATTAATCAATAAATCCCTAAATTTTTTTAATTTCATTTTTCTCTTCTCTCTCTTATCTTCTTCTTCATCTCTCCCTTCTCTTTCTTTATTTACTCTCCGTCTTTTCCCCCCTCCCTTCCCTTTTTCTTCTTTTTTTTCCTTGTCTTCTCTGTCTTTTCCCTCCTCCCCTTCTCTTTTTTTCTTTTCTTATCCCTCTTTTCCCTTTGGTCGCTAGGCAAGAACCTGTCTTTTCCTCCAGTTTTTTAATTTTTTAATTTTTATTTGGTGGTCTTTTCCTTCAAATTTTTTATAATTTTTTACAGTTTGGGTTGGAAGTGTTTATTGAAATTGTAATGTAACACTTACACCATTTTTGTAAACATCATGATGTGGCATATATATACTTACAACTTATAAATATATTCACAATCTTTAATTTTATTTTATATTAGTCTTGGTTCTGATTCTGGTTCGGTATCGGTTCCTAACTATAGGAATCGAACGAATCGCATGATCTGTTCCAAAATTTGGAACCGAACCTCACCCATCGAGGCGATCGGTGGCAGGCAGGAACCTAACCAAACCGATGGTACCTCCGGCTGGCAGGCTTCTAACCGGTTCTTTTGAACACCCCTAGAAAAGAGGGAGAAGAAAAGTAAAAAAAGAGAAGGGGAGGAGGGAAAAGATGGAGAAAAAGAAAAAAAAAAGGAGAGATGAAGAAGAAGATAAGACAGAGAAGAGAAAAATGAAATTAAAAAAAATTTAGGGATATATTGATTAATTTAAAATTAATAGATATAAAATTACTATATTACTCTTATTTAAACAGATTTTATTAACAGAGTTTGGACAGAAAGTGAATAATTGTTATTTTCAAACTTTTTGGGTATTAAAGTTGTTATGGCAAATTATGGGTGGGTGCATGTCATTCGGCCAAAGAAAAAAAGAAAAAAGGATAATATAAAGCCTCATTTTGCTCAACCAAGAAATGTTTTGCTTCCCTCGCATTGTTTAACTTAAACAGATCAAATGCCCTGTTTTTTTTTTTTTTTTTTTTTTTTTCCTTCCTCGACAAAGTGCAATAGCCAGCTAGAAACTGCATAAATTTATGCTTTCTTCAGGGAGACTTTTAAATCGGTAAAGGGGGACACCTGACATTTCTCGAATGCAACGACTTAATTTTTTTTATAAGAGATAACTAAGCCACGAGCACATTACAAATGACTAAATTAACCTTGATTCTACTTAATATATTATTAAATTCTGTCCACTACTAACGAACTAATTAATTATTAAATATTAGGGTGATATTATAATAATATATAATAATATTGTATAAAGATTTTCACACAAAGTGTGGTAAAAAATAAATAAAAGAATGAAATAAAAGAAAGTTCAAACTTATTAAATTTATACTTCTTTTATTTATTTTTTGACATATTATTTTATATAGATCTTTGTAAAATTTCTTTGTAAACCTAGTATCACCGGTTAAATTACTATAAAGATTCTAAAGTGAATACGTTTTCAAAAGAAACGTTTTTAAACACAACAAAAACGTTTAACTGTAATTGCATGGCGGTCATAATTGAATCATCTTTACGTTTTGCTCACGTAAACATTTTGCCACGTGTCCCTTGTCTGTCATGAGGACCCACATGTGGAGGTTCATATGAGGATCTCACGGCTGAGATTGCGAAATTTCCAGTTCAGCCATCAGGATTTTCGGTAAGAAACGTGTCAAAATGCATAATTAATCCATCATGGAATTTTGATTCTAAAAAGTAGTTACTTTTGGATAAACATACGAATTACCATTTCAATTAAAACATCATCAAATTTAATTTTTTTCTCAAAATTATATATATATATAAAAGATTTTTAGTCTTGGAAGAATTCAAGCCATCTCTATAGAATTAAACTCATTTTAGGCCCTAGGTATGACCTAACATAACAACATAGGTCTATTAGAATCAGATAGCAACATTTAGATCCTTATCAAGTATCGGTTATTTTTTTTTGTTTTCTTTTTTTTATATAAGTTATTCACTCAAACCCCGTATTTATAGCCATCGAACAACCTTTTGTAGTTCGTTCGTTCATATGTCTATCTAGTTGCTGGTGCTTTTCATCTTTTAGTTCGATTATGCTGAGTCCATGAAAAAAAAAGGAGGAAAGAGTTGAGGGCTACGCTTGATCAACCAACTTGAGCTTCTTTCTCGACTATTTGCCACTCTGTTTCTTCATTGTCAATCTAAAATACTTTTAGCTTCCTTTTTTTAATATAATTCTATTAATTTTTAATTTCATTTAAATAGGAAAAGATTAGGGATATTTAAAATTGGCTGCCAATAATACCTTATGGCTTACCTTACAAGAACCCAAGTGTTACTATAAAATTCTATTGGACCATACTGTTACTTATGCCATACCTCAGGGACCAAAAGGATTTAACTTATCTTCTCCAATATATATCTATATTTGAGAAAAATAAAAAAATTAAAAAAAAGGATCTGTTGACAGCTTCCTTAGTGAGCCACTTATTGCTGTCTTTCAGCTTAAGAAGATTCTTGGCACTTTCACTCTGTTTCTCTTTCTCTCTGTTTGCCGTGGAGTGTTCAACATTATTCAACCGTTGACCAAGTTTTTCTTGTTTGCACCTTACCTTCTCCATCTGATTTTCTCAGAAACGCCCTCTTTGAAAGTCTTCAGCTTTGATCTATTCTTCTTAAATTTCTCTGCAAGTTGGAATCTCTACCGAATTTTCTTCATTTTCTCATCTGGGTTCCTTTCATTTCCTAGTTTTCCCAATCAAAATTTCACCTATTTCTTTCTTTTCTCATCTGGGTTCCCTTCAAAATCTCTTATTTTTATCGAGAAATGGGTGGTTGTTTAACCAAAAGTGGAGATTCAAAGCCTCAAAATAATGCCTTTGGTTATAGATCAGAGCCAAATCCTGTAGTTCATCACCAGGTTAGGACTCAACCGGCTCAACAAGCCCGTCATTTGCCTGAGAAACCAGGCCATCATGGAACTTCATCACCATACAAGCCGGCTGTTCCAAGTGCAAGTCCAAAACCAGTTCACACTCACAGGGCAGATACAATTCTTGGTAAACCTTTTGAAGATGTTAGGTCACATTACACTATTGGTAAGGAACTTGGTAGGGGTCAATTTGGTGTAACTTATTTGTGTACTGAGAATTTAACTGGGAAACAATTTGCTTGCAAGTCAATTTCTAAGAGAAAACTTGTGACTAAAAATGACAAGGAGGATATCAAAAGAGAGATTCTGATAATGCAACACTTGAGTGGGCAGCCTAATATAGTTGAGTTTAAGGGTGCCTATGAGGACAAGCAGTCTGTGCATCTTGTTATGGAGTTGTGTGCTGGTGGTGAGCTTTTTGACAGGATCATTGCTAAGGGGCATTACAGTGAGAGAGCTGCAGCTTCAATTTGTAGAAGTATAGTGAATGTTGTGCATATTTGTCATTTTATGGGGGTGATGCATAGAGACCTTAAGCCTGAGAATTTCTTGTTGTCTAGCAAGGATGAGAATGCGCTTTTGAAGGCTACAGATTTTGGATTGTCGGTGTTCATTGAAGAGGGTAAATTTCTTTATTTTTTACATTATACTTGATCATTTGAATTAACAAAATTGGTTAGTGACTTAAATTTCAGGAGTTCTTATGTTTATGTGTTTATTATATGGAAAATTTTTGCCTGTGGATGCTTGTTTCGTGTCGTCTAAATTATTGACAATTTGATTCCTTCCTGCCAAAGGCAGCTTTTTGAATCTTTTGATTTGCTGGTTCATCGATTAGCTCAATTAAATATGCTTCGAAAAATTAAAAGAGGAGTCATATGGTATATAGGTGTGTCATGACTTCATTGATAAAGGTAAAAAAAACTGGCATTGCAGGTAAAGCTTTCGTTGTTCAGGAATGCAAATTGAAATTTGGTTTTGTTACATTTTGATTTTAGTTTGTTTTTGGTTAATGAATCAGTTATTAAACAATTTTTGGTGCAACAGGCGCCAAAACTGTAAATTTATATATGGATAAGAGAAAGTTGCTACATGATCATATCATATGAACAAATGGGTGAAATGGCACAGAAGAGTCATTAACTATTTGATGTTTGCAAATTGATACTTCCTTTACCTTGTTCACATAAGTGATTGAACTCCAATGTGACTTTCATCTGCTGTAATGCTAACACTTTGTTACCTCTTCTCTCATGCTAGGGAATTCTTTTATTATGTTGTTTATGTTTGTAGCGTGTTAGGTATCTTTTAGCCTTTAGTTGATGAAAGAGGCACATTGTGAAATAGCTGTTAATGCACATGATTCTCTCTTGTCCTACTTTCCAGGAAAGGTTTATCGGGATATAGTAGGGAGTGCTTACTATGTTGCCCCCGAAGTTTTACGCCGGAAATATGGGAAAGAAATAGACATTTGGAGTGCAGGAGTTATGTTGTACATTTTGCTCAGTGGTGTACCTCCATTTTGGGCAGGTAAAAATATTCATTTTTCATCCTATAAGTTCTCTTTTCACTTTATTAAGTCACCTTTGACCGGCATACTTGTTTATTATCAATGAGTTAAGTAAGTATGAAGCTGATCTCTGAACAAGTAATGATGTATACTGCAGAAACGGAGAAGGGAATATTTGATGCTATATTGCAAGGCGAAATTGACTTTAATAGTAAACCATGGCCAAGTATATCAAACAGTGCCAAGGACTTGGTGCGTAGGATGCTTACTGCAGACCCAAAAAAGCGGATTACTTCTGCTGAAGTTCTAGGTATGTCATTACTGACATGTTTCAGAATTATAATCAATTTCATAAAAAGATCTTGTGAGATTCCCTTAACCATCATGCTTCATCTCCTTATAACGAACCATGATGACACTGTGATTATGTTGATTATCTTGCTTCTGAACTAGTTCAAAATTGTGTGGCTTGTGCAGAGCACCCATGGATTAGAGAAGGTGGAAATGCATCAGACAAGCCAATAGATAGTGCAGTCCTTTCTAGGATGAAGCAATTCAGGGCAATGAACAAACTAAAGAAACTTGCACTGAAGGTAAGTTCTAAGAATCTACATATGTGGTTTCATCGTATTTTAAACAGAATAATATAAGACCATGTAAACTATGAGATAGTGTTGGATCTAACGTTTTTTTTCCAATTCTTCATCATTATTTTTACATTTTGGTGTTTGTTGCGCTCTATAGACTATCATAGCTATCTGATGATTAAGCTGGGTGAATCATGAAATAATTATAGGTCATTGCGGAAAATCTTTCTACTGACGAGATCCAAGGGCTCAAGTCAATGTTTACAAACCTGGACACTGACAACAGTGGCACAATTACCTACGATGAATTGAAGGAAGGATTATCTCGACTTGGATCAAAGCTTACGGAGGCTGAAGTCAAGCAGCTCATGGAAGCTGTGAGTATTTATTAAACTCTTCATTTTTGGGATCATTGTTTGTTTTTTGTTCTACTCAACTTATATTTTTGGCGGCATTTCAGGCTGATGTGGATGGAAATGGGACCATTGACTACATTGAATTTATTACTGCCACAATGCACAGACACCGGCTAGAAAGAGATGAACATCTTTACAAAGCTTTTCAACATTTTGATAAGGATAATAGCGGGTAAGTTTATGGTTCTAAATTTTCTGGACTTAGAATTTCTTTAGAATGAGGAAGAACACTATCGTGCTTTTTATACACTATGACCAAATTGAGCTTTTGTCGTCATGCTCCTTTACACTTAAAATCAAATCACAAACTGCAAATATTTGTCACCAATCCGCCCATTACTAAATATTTAGTTTTGGAGGTCTACTAGGGACTAGGGAGGTTGACATCCATGCCCACTTTCAGTATATCCAGGATAACAGCAAATGTGTTGAATGGGGGGATATGGATAACATGCAACCGTATGTCTAGAGTTTAGCAATATTTGAGACACAGAAACTGTGGAACTACCTGTCATTTGCTTAAGTGGAAGGGGTGTGTCACAATTCAAAATACTGAAGCCTTTTTTTTTTTCTGAATACCTGCACAGGTTTATCACGGTAGACGAATTAGAATCAGCCATGAAAGAGTACGGAATGGGGGATGATGCCACAATCAAAGAAATAATATCTGAAGTTGACACAGATAATGTAAACCTCTTTACCTTTTGAAACAAATTTTTTTTCTATTACTATATACATCGGTTCTCATGTCTCTGTTTTTACAGGATGGTAGAATCAACTATGACGAATTCTGTGCAATGATGAGAAGTGGAACCACCCAACCGCAAGCCAAACTTTTCTAAATCAATGCATGGTATTTTCTTTAAGAAACCCAAAAGTTCTTGTAAAAAAATCTGGGACATAAACGACTCAAAGCCCTTCAGTGGACATTCATTTTTCTTTCAGAATACCTTCTTTCCATCAACTTCATTATGGATATCTTCAAATTTGACGTATGAGGCCTTACATTTTGATTGTTTTTGCTTTACCAAGTACAAATTTGTGTGTAATTAGTTACGATCATCTTCATTTTGTTCATGTTTTCCTCTGTTCTTTCCAGAGGCATACTGATGTTTAAAGTGAAATTTGCTTTAAGGGGGAGTATATTTACTTTCAGCTCATATTATATACGAAGATTGCTTGTAATTATCAATTCTTATTCCCTCGATGCAATTGTGTCCACAATCTTGTTAACAAGATTCATAACACAGAGTTATAGTGTATTGTAATAGAATGCTCTTAATACAATTCTTAATGAAAAGAAAATCTCCTTCGACAAAATTATCAAAGTTTACAAAATTTTATAATTTTTCTCAACGTCATACACGAAAGTTGGGTATGGATTTGAAACAATGAAAACAAGTAAGAAGACAAAAGCCAATAAGCTTAAGAAAGAGAAAGAAGGATTTTAAGGTTTAGAGATGGCTACCTTGGAGACACTTTCTAGTGATGATACTACAAGAATTAATTGCAGGACTTACGTATAGAGGAGGAAGTTTGTGCTTCCTCAGATTAAGAATATTTGACTTACTGACAAGTGGACGGTAGTGATGAAGTTTTTTCTTTTAGAATTTTACTTCCTCAGAAACTATGTGTCACGTTGCCAACTTGTGTAATTGCACTAAACTGAAATCGGTGTATAGATGATATATGCTAAAGGAAAAAGGAAGTTGAAAGAGTAATCAAACTTAAGTACTTCGATAAGAAAGAATATCAACTTTTTACTCTGAAATGCGAGGCCAGAAAGTCAGAATCTCATTCCTAAATATTGTTCAATGACTTAGTCAATTAGGCATATTTTGGGACAAGAATTTATTAAATGGTGAATAGAATAACAGGGGTAAATGTTGCTAATTAGTGGTGTTCTGTATCACACTTTGAATTCTCCAACCCTGCAAGACAATTCAAGCTAATTAGTGCTGTGATAATTTTTTTTAAGGGTGTAAAAAACTTGCATTCGGCTATGTGCTGAATTGGTAGAAATCCACCACCCACAACAAGTATTAGTTTTCTGTCATAAAGGATCTAAAATCCGCACTTTGAATGCCAATCTGAAAGTAATCTATCAACATTTTCAAAACAACAATTCATTATCATATTTCTATTCATGATCCCTCCAAACATGATGATTAGCAAATGAGAGAACAGGGAAAGAATATGGGAACCAAGCTTCAATGAAACATCTATGACTTTTATTTCCATGATTAATCAAACTTCAACAGTCTAGTATCCAAACCCAAATCTAAATTCACCCCACACAAAAAGAAAATTAAAAAAAAAGGAAAATGAAACAAACTCAACAAATTCACCCTGAAAATAGTATAATAATCTCCAGATCACACAACCCCACTTCCTTAAAAACCATGAACTTTGATCTGGTTCTTGTCCACAAGCTTTTCTTTGATAAGGAAGTTCATAACATTGGTGCGCTGATCGCCCTGGAGTTGGATCACCTTGCCAAGATTTTTGTCCTGGACAACATTCCCATTACAACAGAACTCTTTCTTGAGGTCTTTGAGGATCTTAGAGTAGCTGAAATTCTGGTTCAATCCTTCAACTGTTGGTTATGCTTTTCTTGCCATTCCTCTGCTGAACTCGGAGATGAACATAACCACCTTTGGAATTAGCAGAACTCTTGGTCTCGGCGAATGGATCGAAGGATGATGGGATCTGAACGTCGATGTCAACCATGAACTTTGCTTGCTGAAAACTTGAAAACTCTGTATCTGTTGCTGCAATATTTAACACAAAAACAACTTGTTAGGCTATAACAATCTTGAAAGAAACAGAAAAATCATATTATTAATCAAATCTATTTATAGATGTTTCAGAAATCACGTTCGACAAAGAACAAGAAGAATATAATTTTACAATTCAATCGAATCATTTGAAAAAGAGAAAGATCCACCAAACTTGCGTATGACTTGCAAAACTACCTTCAGGCTTTGATTGGTTTCTACCATGAAAAAACCAGAATTCTCTTGAACCCAGTTTTCCAAATAATCAGAAGATTTAACTTTTTGCTATGCAGAAACTCGGAAATTATGTTCAAAAGAGCACAAGAAATTCCAGTAAAAGCCGATTCGATTCCGTTAAGGGTAATAAATTCTAAAGGCATACCAAACATAACAAAAGAAAAAGTAACCAAGCTTGCATATTTATGGCTTTGAGAAAAAAGACAGAAAGAAAGAATTCTCTGGTTCTATTGCATAATCAAGTTCAAAGCAAAACCCAGAACTGATCGGAACCCAGTTACATAAAACCTTAAAGTAAGAAATATATGAAGAACTAACCAATTCTATCGAGAAAAGAACAAAACAATTAAACCCACAAGATAAATTACAATTTCAAAGAGAGCTAACCTTGAAAGTCTGAAACTCGAGATTTTAGCTTCTCTGTTATACGATGAAAAATGATTTGAGACACAGAGAGACAATATATAGAGGACAGAAGTCGGTTGGGCGTCCTTCTTGGCCGACTCGGATTAAAAAAAACCAGTAGGTGCCACGTGGACGGTTAAATGATGAAGAATATGCAAATTGGACGGTGGATGTTGAGTTTTTCGTATTGTAATTAGGATTAATTTATTCTAACACGCTAAAGAAGAATTGGGTTCCACGGAATTGTATGCGGCTTGAATGGGCCTTACGTGGCAGAGCATGAGTGGAAGAAGAATCCAGAAAGGAAAAGAACATTCATCCAACGTCTAAAATTGTCTATGTGCGTACAGGTCCAGCTGGCATATTATCTGGGACGTTCTTCTACAATCGACCTTTTCAATTATATTTGAGATTTAAATTGGGTGTTGTAGATAACCTTTTCAATTATATTTGAGATTTAAATTGGGTGTTGTATATAACCTGGTTTCCTTCTATCATTGTTTTAAAACTCGGCTCGGTTCGATCAATTAAATCAGTTCAACTGAGATCGAGGCCTTTCATTGTGTCGGATTATCAATTTTCCTATTCACCAAAAACCCTAGAAATTGAGATGATGATCAACAAACAGTTGAAGGTTGGAAGGTTAAGGGTTTTGAAGAGGAAAGGCCGATGAGTGAAATGGTGGCAACGAAGGTAATTTTTTGGTGAGTAAATTGATCGAAAATCGAAAAAAACCCGCAGCAACAACAACTAGTTGTTACTAACGATTAGCAAAGAGAACGAAGATGAGGTGAGATGGGTTTTGGTTAGGAGATTGAGAGGAGTATTTTCATGGTGATGAGGTGACTTGTCGACACATACGATGGTGAGATCTGGAGTGGATTATCGACGTCGACGGTGGTGAGATCTAGCTTAAATTGAACCGATTTCGACCAAATCTTGGATAAATTTTCTACGGAATGGCTCAAGGAATATTGATATTGCATTTAGTGTGTTATCAATTACCACAACCAACCAATCGATTGCCGAATTGTATTTGATGTGTGTTTGCTAAATTTCAAACCTATAAGGACTTGACAAATTTCAGGAGTGTACTTGCTTAATTTTAAACTTTTAAACTCCCAGTTTCACCAACCGATCAAACCGGTCAACTCAGGACCCAACAAGCAACTTTGTCGGGTTTTCACCCCCGGTTAGTTCATATGAAGAAAAAGTTGATATTCAAAAGCTCTTTAATAGTTGACAATATAAAAATGGAAGATCCAAACTTGTATTATTTTCTGTAATATATTGGAAATAAAATCAATCCATCATAATGTGATATATCTTCAATATATTCATTCTATATGACCGAATCATTCAAGAGAGGTGTGTATTGGAAATCCAATCGATCGATCAATAAAAGGCATCTTTATATTATGCGTCATGATGTGATATATCTTCGATATACTAGTTCTATATAACCTATCAATCAAGAGACAATGTCCGCTTTGAATACATAATCCATCACGTTTTCGCCTTTGAGCCTTACAACCCAAAACGCATCTTGACAGTTTAGGAGCATATCTTGTCACAACCAACCCAATCGATTATAAAGGAAGTGATTTACACAAACACCTTTCAACTAGCTGTTTACAACAAAACCAATATGCTTTTTACATGCATTTCAAATGGCTTGAACAAAACAAGCACCAAGCTGAGTTGGGGAAGAATAGCATGTTGTGTATACGTGCAACGGTTACTTAGTTGAATTACCACAAAAGATCATAAACATCAAAGAATAAAATGAAAATACGAACCAAAATTTTAACTGCTTGGGGCATCTGGTAAATGTTTAAGGTCCATCTCGACTTGGTGGATCGTCCATTGCATATTTTCCAGTTTCTGCAATAAATGTCAATATGAGTCACTTGCAGGAACTGATTGTGAATATACTGATTACAAGCTGATATTACCTTTACAATGTCATGGTACTGCCTTGCAATATTATCAAAGCGAGGATCAACACCTTGGTACTCACGAAGACGTGTAACCTGGTAAGAAGTTGAAATGTAGATCAATGATTAAACCCTAGGACAGGATAGAGAACCTAAAGAGAAATTATATTAACAAAAATCTCAAGCCAAGAGTTGGCATGACAAATACTTGTATACAACCACATAACAAAAATCTCAGGCCACGACTTGTAATGATCACAAAACAAATGCAGAGGCATTAAAAAAATTCTTTAAGACATTGTAACATAAGAAACAGAACAAACCGCTTTATTATATGCAACTGAAGCTTCTTCTGTAGCCTCAACAAGATATTTCCTGGAACAAAAGTACAAGACTGATCAAAATCCTAAAAAAGAACCACAGATTAACAATGGTGAGTGTCATTGTTTAAGTACCTTATTTTATGCAGAGCTGGTATTGATTCCTGAGTATAAGTTCCAAGGAGGAGAACATGCTCCAGAACCCTAAGAAGATGGAACAAACATATTACAATCAACTAATAAAAAAAAACATAAAACTACTGCCACATTAACCCCTCTACAAGAAACAAATTATCCATAACTTGTTTTCATCACATTATGCAAATCATTGATGAACTGATTTAATTAATGAAAAGCCATGCAGCTCTATTGGCACAAGAATTGACCCAAAATCCAGCAACAATGGAAACTAACCTTAATTTTGCACTCATGGTCTCACACCGTTTACACAGCCAAGTTTTTTGAAGTTCATCCTATACAATATTCAGCAAGTAAATTTTGAGGTCAGTTGGAGGAATGAAAGAATGATAAAAAGAAATCAGAATCAACAATAAAATGTTGATGCATATCATTTTCTGTATATTTACAAGGTGGAGTCCTTACATATTTGTGTTGATGTTGCAACTTCAAATCTTTGACAAGTTTAATGAGCACTCCAAGTATTTGTTCTAAGACCTTCCCAAGACAGAAAATAAAATTACGTTACAAGTCACACACAAGAAAAATCGCCACTTAAAAACATAATATCATATAATACAAGCAAAACTTTTGCTAATATAAAGATCATTTTAAAGATAAAATTAAATATATAAGCTCCCCTTCACCCACATTGTAATATTCAGCAAATTTTCTATCTGCTGAGTAGAGGTCCTCACGCAAAGCCGCTTCCTCCCTTTCAATCTCTTCAATTATCATCTTAACCCTGATCAAATGAAACGTAGTACTAAATCTAAGTCAGTATATTCAGTTTTGAAAAACAAAAAACAAAATCAGAAAGTTTCATGAATAAGAGATCAATTCCATAGGGATCATGTCAAAAATAAAACAAGTTGGTAGTATGAAACACATGAACAATAAACAGATTCAGGCCAAGGAATGCAGTAAAAGAAATCGACACAGAGAAACTCAAACCTTTCTGGAAGACGAGCACTTGATGTATGACTACCAGAAGATGAATCTGCAACAAGGAAAAGAAACATAACATTAGTCTTATAACCACTTTATACAGAGGCCATTTAACATTGCACAGCAGCTTGTTTAACCACAGGTTTTGAGTATTAGACATGCATATGCTTCAAGGTCAGTTACACTCCCCTCAATCATTTCCCACACAGAACATCAGCCAATTATTACAACCACAACTGATTTGGTCATCAATTACCTTATCACAAACAGTTAAACACTCATGTCTACCGTCTATCCCACAAATTAAAGATGGAAAATATGTTTATTCACAGAATGTTGCAAAGGAATAAATAACTGTCGACATTAGTATATCACAAAGAGACACCACATATCATTCAAACATCTCATTAAAAGGAAAAGAAAAAAAGAGGTGAGATATATGACACTACCAATGTCATCGATGAAGGCATCCGCTAACTTATCACATTTAGCTTTTAGTCGTGCCTCAATCTCACGACAAACAGATAGCTGATATTCTGTCGTATCCTACAATATCAAAGTCACAGCATCACAAGAAAGTTTCGGATATGACATATCTTCTAATGAAAATTTTTACTTTACATAAATTCATCAGAAAATTAAGTATGCTAGAAGAAAATAAATCAAATAAAGAGAAAAATGCAAATAAGAGGTTATGATTCCTTTGCAACAGGAACCAATTACGAAAACTTTATATTTATTATTGCATGGGATTATCATACCACGGACAATGGTGTTTGTTGGAGCTGAGATTGCCACAAATAAGCAGGGGTTATGCCAAGAAAGCGATTAGGAACACCACCAACTCCAGGTTCGGCATCATTAGAGCTAAGGGCACTGTTCACCAAACTATTGGTATAATTCATTGAAGTAGAGCTTGAGTTGATTGTGACACTGGTGCTTGTACTATCAAGTGAACTACGTGACATTGTACTCCACTTTTCAATTTCTTCTTCCAAGAATTTCACCATCTTTTGATATAAGTGGAAGCCTCAGCCTTTGTGCTGCTTCTGCAACAACCAACCTGTGCTCTAGAGTCTCATAAACCTAAAATGTAAAAATTTCACATCAAAGAAAAAAAAATCTCAAAGCCACAGCTCTCCACTCCACTAACCAACACTATTACCATAATATCAAGCACAGGTAAAATCAAATTTCAAACGGATATAAACGAAGAACCTAATTGTAGAAATTAAAACCTGAGGAGAGTTCTTCAAACCAAGTTGCGAGTATAGTCCCTGAACATCACGAATGCCTCCAAGATTAGCAACCGAAACACCCTGTTGATATCCCTCCACCATAGCAATCGCTTCACAGTAAATTGCCTACATTAACCCCCGCCACAACACCCAAAAAAAAATCCCATTTCAAAACCACTCATTATCACATAAAATCACCATCTCAACTACAAACAAAAAACCCATAAGCTAATCTAACAAATGCACACAGTTTTTACTTTTTATCAAGTGCTTCACAAGACATCAGCTACAACAAAAACAAACAAAAGGGTATTTCTAATATGCGAAAAAAAAAAAAAGACACCGTTCAGAAATTTAAGTTAAAATTAAATTACATTACCATGGCTTCTAAATACCGCAATCTCTCTCTAGACATTTCCTCTCTCGCCTGCAAAAATATTAAAAAAAAATGCTTAAAATTTTAAAATTCAGTGAATTGAACAGATGAATTAAGGTAAGGAAGAGAGAATGTACAAGTTGGAGATCGTAGAAGGTGGATTTGGAAACGAGAGAGCCATCAGGAGCCAAGCAGTGGCGTTCCAGCAGATCAATCACTTGGCTGACGTCTGCCGGGAGATTTTGGTCTCCTCCTGGTAAACTCTTCACCATTTGAGGAAGAAAACGATGCCGTTTTCGGTGGTTGTTTCGGGCGACAGATGAAAGTGGACACTGTGATTTGTGAAGTGAAACTCAACCAAAACAAAAAGGCCGGCCTTTTGGAAACTTGAATTTCAATTCAAGCATGAACAGAAAGAAGGGTGTTTAGTTTACTAAAATGCCCCTAAAGTTTTTTATTTAAATAAGTCATGCATATTATCAAGATCATGAGGCCTTTCTAGTAATTACAAGATAACTCCCAAATCCTTTAAATGGGGCCAAAATTTTGGTAACGTCGAGCTTTGTCAGTTGCAGGCTGAAAATTCAGAATCGGAATCCACAAAACTGGTTATTTATTTATTTTTTTGGCTTTAAAGTTATAATTTTTATGGAAATAAACCGAGTTTCGAAGGATATAAGGAGCTCCTTGAAGAAACTTGATTTGAATCCCAGTGATTCGTTGAACAAACTCGATAAAAATTCCCAGAAATCCCTTGAAGAAACCCCATTTAAATCCCAGTAAGTCTCATCCCCTCTCTTTCTGTAAGTATTGAGGCCTGATTGGTGTTTTCTAATTGGTTGGTGAGAAAGTGAAGGGAAATAGCTGAAAGGGAAGAATAATGATGTTTTGGGGTTTCCCGGAAACTTCGAGATTTCAGCTGAATTGAAATATCTCGCAGTTGAATGATGCAGCTAAAGATAATACTAATTGTGGAATTTGTATATTGTTTTATGAGATTTTAGAGGTGGGTTTAACTTTTTTAACTTATTTTTCGAGAACAGGATCGTCTCGAGAGAAGGCAAAGCCTCCAAGTTTAGTTGGGCTGTGTCTTGGAGTTGTTGGCAAGCATTTGGAGGATATTATAGAGGATTTGGGTGAGATTGCAGCTAGCTTTCCGGCAGATATTAAGGTCGTGAAGTACATATTTTTCTTTTTGCGAATCCTTAATTTTTTGTGTTCAGTATAGTATTTTTGTTATACATGTGAAGAGTGGGAATGAGCATGCAAGGGGTTTAGATCGGTTTTGTATATTGGGATTCATTGACTAGGCTTAGTGCTTAGATAGTTAGATTGATGCTATGTATCTGGCCATTATGACATAACTTTTACATTTGAATTCCCATCTGGGAAATGATTGTTTCACTTTTTCTAACGTTTAAATCCATGTATTTGAGTGTCAGATAGCAATTGCTGCAATTGCCCGGAGAAGAAAGTTACTATCGGACGATGTTATTATTTCTTTAGCTGACAGTTCCTGGGAAATTCTTGATATATCTGGTTCGGATGTTTCTGATTCTGGTGTAGGGAAAGTGGCTGAAATGTGTAAATCTTTAAGAGCAGTGGATATAAGGTACAAAATTTTATCATTTTTATTTCTTAATTCAAGTTATCCTAGGGAGAAGTTAGAAGGTTGCAACACTAAAGAGGAAGAAATTATATATTGACCTATATTTTCTACTTCATAATTTTCATGATGCTGTTTGACTAAAGGAGAAATTGATATTCCTAACTAATGCTAGGCTCCTTAATTTCATATGTTCTCCTATTCCATTCTGGTTTTGGAAATCTCCAATTATACTGATGCATTTTTAATGCAGCCGCTGCGACAATATTACTGCTGCTGGTGTTTCTGAACTCGTGCAGTACTGCCACTCACTGGAGACATTGAGATGTGGGTACGGTCTCTTCTAAAAACAAAATAAAAGCTTTGAATTAAATTTATATAATGTGTCGACTTGCAAGCTTTTCAATATGAAGATATTCTGTCTTTTGCATCCCCTTTACTCTCCAAGGCTGTAACAGTTTTATTTTAGTCCTAAAATAAGAACATAAAGTATCCTAATGCTTTGTTTCTGGTTGCTCCTTTAGCAGGGAAACAATGGGATTAGGGAATGTCATTATTACTTCCTAATCTTTGATAGGCTTCTTACTTTATACTTTCAAAATGAGTAGGGCTTCGTTTGGTTCCCAATTGGGAATTCTCAAAAAAGTTAAACAGTAAAATACCCAAAAACTCTTGGCTCCGTTTGGTTCAAAATTTGGGGGTTTTGGGAAAAGTTTTTTGAAAAAAGTTAAACAAAAGTTGAATTGGACGGGTATTACGATGTAGAATTTATAAATTAATAAAATACCCTTTATGTTTGTTTTTTTACAAAATACCTCCTATAATAAAACATTAAAAGTTAACAAAAATACCCCTAACCCACCCTCAAACACCCCCAGCCGACGACCACCACCGGAGGTGGCCGGAGTCGCCGTATGGGCGCATGACCGCTTGGATCTTCGGTATATGCGCCGATCGCCTGGAAAAGGCCAGATCGGCCGTATTGCTCTCAACGACGGCCAACAAACGATCGCGTTGATGGTCAACGACGGCCATCCGCTTGTTGTCCGCGTGACCGAGTGTTACGGCCAAAGATCTCGCCAGCATCCACGGTGGATCGCCGGTAAAGGCAGATCGGCGCATCACGGCCGATTGCTGGTAGATGCGCCATCCTACCTGCATTCTAGCCATTTTCCCAGGTAGTGGTGGTGGAATCGTAAATGTGGATTGTTGGGGTGTTTTTGTAATTTTAAAAAAAATATTTAGGGGTATTTAATTAAATTAACAAATTTAGAGGATTTAAAAAAAATTAAATAATATTAAAAATAGTATTCCCAAAAATGAGAGATTTTGGGTATTTTACTGTTTAACTTTTTTGGGAATACCAAGAGTAGTATTCCCAATCTTGAACCAAACGGAGCCCTTATTTTTGGGAATACTACTCTCAATATTATTCAACTTTTTTAAACCCTTTAAATTTGATAATTTAATTAAATACCCCTAAATATTTTTTTAAAAATTATAAAAACACCCCAATAATCTATATTTACCAGATTCCAGCCATTACTATAGGAAAATGGCCGGAATCTGTTAGGATGGCGCACTACCGACTGAATTTGGCCGGGTAGTACGCCGATCTAGCCTTTTCCGTGGATCGTGGAAAAGGCCAAAGATCGGCCGTTGGCGGATCTTTAGCATGCTGATCGATAACGACGGCCAACAAACGGTCATCGTTGACGAGCAAATACGGCGACGACCGTTTGTTGGCCGTCGTTGACGAGCAAATACCGTCAGATGTGGCCGTTGACGGCCAAATCTGGCCGGTGGATCTAGCCGGAAAAGGCCATATCGACGCGAACCGGCAAGATCCAGTCGGTCATGCGCTGATACGGCGAATCCGGCCAACCTCCGTGGTGGTGGCCGGTTGTCCGTATTTGAGATTGGGTTGGGGGTGTTTTTGTTAACTTTTAATGTTTTATTATAGGGGTGTTTTGTAAATAAACAAACATAGGGGGTATTTTAGTAATTTATAAATCTTACATCGTAATACTCTCCCAATTCAACTTTTTTTTAACTTTTTTCAAAAAACTTCCCAAAAACACCCAATTGTAAACCAAACGAAGCCTAGATTGCTGGAATTAAAACTAATGGAAGAAAACGTTTGTATGAATAGACAACCAAGTATAATGTATATTACAAGTGTGTTAGCATTACTTGAAATTTTATGTAGTTAGTAAAATTTCAGATTTGCGTTTGCTGTGCCTCAGTTTGCATATAAGTACACGCTTCCTAGCTTTGTTAAATTGTCATAAAATATTGAATGACTCAGATTCTTGGAAAGTAAATGGTATTTAAATTTGCTAATCATTTAACTTTCAATATCTTTCCCATGTTTATTCTATCTCGTGTCATTTAACCGGCCTAGGACTTGGTATTGGGATTTTTGACTAGGATAAAAATTGTACAACAGGCTATGAACCAAAGTTAATGTTGCAGAGGATCCCCAAGGAGTGAGCACACTGCACGAAGATGCTTGAGTATATTAAAACCAAGCCTGAATGATGTGGAGGGAGATTCCTGGGAGGAACTTGTTACTACAGAGATTGGTCATGGTGCACAGTCATTGCGATGGCTTGTGTGGGTATGGAGATTCCTGGGATCTGTTACACTCCTTTTCTAATATTTTTTTTCTCTGGAAACTCACTCCTTGCCCCTTTTTTTTCAGCCAAAGATTGATAACGATTCACTGGAGATGTTGTCCACAGAATGCCCACGTATTATGGTAAATCCAAAGCCATCACCATTTGGTTTCAGAGGATTTGAAGTTCCGAGGGAAGCATTATCAGATATTGTATTGGACGAGCCATATGTCAAGGACATTAATCCCATAACATGGGCAGTGCGTGGACTTGGACCGAAGGTTGCATCTCTTGTTTTGAACCCCAATGAGTTGTCCATGGCAGAAAAGTTTAGACTTGCTTTTGTGGAAAGGGACACACGCCTGGCACCAAAACGTGCTAAGAACGCAAGGCAACATCAACGGCGTGCTGAGAGAGAGTGGATGATGGGGAGCACCAGTGCCAAGGCCATAGCTCTGGCTGCAAAACATAGCAAATCTCTTAGCAGCCGGAAGTAGAATTTGGAACGTTTATACATGTTGCATATCCATGAGAAGCTCTAAGAGGTTTTTTTTTTTTTTTGGGGGGTGGTTCTTTATACTAATTGTATATTAGGAATCTGCATAATATAATAGGGTTATGTAGTAAAAAACGAACTGATGCTTCCAAGCATCAATTTTATTGCTTTAAAAAGTTTTTGTAAAAATGTTGGAATATTAAATGTTCAACGGAGAGAAACAACCAAGTTAAAAAGAATAAGGATAATATTACTTACAATTCCAATTTTATAAACTTTTATAAGTTGGTCAATTTATAAATGAGTTTTGTTTGTTCATTATAGATCATGTATGTTCAATTATAAATTGATGAATTGATAAGTTATTATATTAGAATTATAAAAAAAATTTATAAAATTAAATTGTGAGTTAATTTTTATTTTTTGATAAATGCTCTTTCATGTGACAGTTTAGGTTTTATCAAATTCTCCCGTGTCTGATTTTCTTGAACAATAAAGCTACATACCCAAGATTAATCAAATGCATGGTTTTAGCCGATCTTTTTTTTTTCTGATTATGTCTCATTTTAAAGCCATTGATGCACAAATTATATTTTCTTCAATTAAACTAATAGATTTTAGTGTAGACGTTAACAAGCTTCACAAGTAAATGGAAAAGATGAAAGAGATTTACAGCTTGTTTGATCAACTTGGAATCACTTCAAAATGCCATTTATGAGCTGCTATGATTCACAGTGTAACCAAAAACTCAAGCGAGAACTACACAAGTTGCAATACTCATCATCCCACTTGAAAAAGAAAAAAAGAACCAAAAAATGTAACTTCTGTACTTCTTTCTACATCTTATTATAAACTGTAGGGGTGAAGTAATGCAAGTAAAAGGCTGCTGATCCAAGACTCATTTACGACTGTTTGCTTAGACTTCGAACAACAAATGGAAGAATGCCTCCATGGTCGAAATATGCCAATTCCACCTGCGCAGATTGAAAATTTTTATACAAGTTTAAACACTTGAACGGATTTCAGTTAACCACATACCAAAGAACCGAGTATGCTGCTACATACCTCAGTATCAAAGCGAACGATACATGTAAAGGATTTCCCAGTGTCGGTTGTGACAGTGACATCTTGGCCAGGCCTTATCTCACTGACTTTAGTTGGTAGGTCTATTGTGTAGCGCTCGTGACCAGTTAATCCTAGAGTTTCTGCATCCTCGCCTGGCTTGAAACAAAGTGGAATGATCCCCATACCGACAAGATTACTGCGATGAATTCTCTCAAAGCTCTTGGCAATTACTGCTTTCACTCCCTGAGAAAGTTGATAAATTTGTCAGAGAAAGGAATAAACAGAAAATTCCACAAAGATATCGATTGCAAGAAATCAGAACTCACCAGAAGCTTGGGACCCTTGGCAGCCCAGTCTCTAGAGCTTCCACTTCCATACTCTGCTCCAGCTAGGACAATTGTGTCCTGCCCAGCAGACTTGTACCTCTGCAAGTAACATAACATTATTTATCATGTTATAAGATTGTCAAAACTAGTGCAAAAAATTAGCATCTAGCACTATTCCAATGTTACTCACCATTGCTACATCAAAAACATGAAGCTTCTCTCCTGTAGGAATGTGAATTGTTTTTGGACCAACTTCTCCATTCAAGAGTTTGTTGATAATACGAATATTGGCAAAGGTTCCTCTTGTCATCACTTCATCGTTGCCTCTACGACTACCATAAGAATTGAAGTCCTTGCGATCCACCCCACGCTCAAGCAGATACTTTGCAGCAGGGCTGTCTTTGTGGATACTTCCAGCAGGAGATATGTGATCAGTGGTTATGCTGTCACCAAAGTTGAGCAAGCAGTAGGCATCTTTCACTCCATGAGGGCCTGGTGGATCTGTAGTCATGTTCTTGAAATATGGAGGCTCATGAATGTAGGTTGAGTTCGGATCCCAACAGTAAAGAGTGGTAGTGGGAATAGAGAGCTCATTCCACATAGGGTTCCCCTTTGTAATTGCCTCATAAGTGCTCTTGAACATATCAGGCAACACACTAGATTGAACAACCTACAAAAAGACATTCCAAATTGAAGCTAAATAATAAGACGATGTCAAGTTCAGTAACTTTCATATGTTCTCTGGGGTAACATAATACCTCCGCAATTTCTTCATTAGTAGGCCATATATCCTTGAAGTACACATCCTTTCCATCCTTCCCAGTTCCAATTGGCTCCTTCTCAAAGTCTATGTCAACCTGAAAATAATAAATCACAAAATTGAGCACCAGTTTTACATGACATAAATCATAATTTAGTTTGATTGTTTTTGGAGGGATTGAGAGGATTTTAAACAAAAAAAAAAAGCATATCAAATGACTAACATAAAGGTTACAAATAGAGAACAGCTTCAACTTAATATTCCAACCCATATTGAAAAATTAAGCTTCCACATAAAAATACCTGTTTATAAGAAATTTAGGCCACAAAATATATTACTTACAGTGCCAGCCAAGAGCATAAGCAACAACTAGAGGCGGTGAAGCAAGATAGTTAGCCCTTGTCAGAGGATGCACACGGCCTTCAAAGTTTCGATTACCAGAAAGCACAGCTGCTGCAACAACGTCTGCCCAAGTAAAGCCAAAATGAATTAGCTTCAAGACACAGAAATGGTAATTCATAAACTGTCAACAAAAATTTCTAATCAAATTGGTCAAAATTCCATGAGCAACCAGATAAGAATTTTATGTTAATATTCAAACAAAACAGTTTCATAAACTTTAGAAAAGTAATGATGGTCGGCACTTCTACCATTTTCTGAAATTGCAGCACTAACTGATTCATCAAGTTCTCCAGAATTTCCAATACATGTTGTGCAACCATAGCCAACAATGTGAAAGCCCTGCTGACTCAAGTATTTTTGCAGACCACTACAGTCACAAAAACATGAACCATAAGTAACTTCTATACAGAAACATACTATAACATTAAATGAATACTAAACATTTATGACATACCTATGGAGCAAATACTTTGTAACAACACCAGAGCCTGGCGCAAGACTTGTTTTCACCCATGGCTTAACCTGATGTATGATAATTTAAAGTACATGTTATAAAACCATATGATCAAAGACTGATTCACCAATCAAAGAAATCTATTATTCAACTAGATATTTTTGTACTAAATCATCTCATCTCAAAGGAACCAAAAATAAAATGAAAAAGTGCATATGTTTAAGAAGAAAAAACTAACCTCCAAACCCAGTTCACAAGCCTTTTTAGCCACAAGACCAGCCCCAAGCATGACACTAGGGTTTGATGTGTTTGTACAGCTGGTTATGGCTGCAATGACAACACTACCATGCTTAAGTTCAGCAGGCTGTCCATGGAATGAAAATTTTGCCACTTTATCCTGCTCTTCCTTAGGTATGGCAAAACCCTGCAGTAGACAAAAGAATTATATTGTGACGAGGGACAAATAATCATAAGCATCTATACTATTATTTAGTCGTGTAACATGTCTATTGATGATTATTCATATTTCACATCAGTGGACAGTTTAGTGAAAGCTGAAAACATATGAACTGCTAAACTTTCCATCATTAAACAAGGACAAAGAGAAAGCACAGATTTCTGACTTCACAGCAAAGGTTCCCAAGATTTATGAATACTTTGTTTTAAAAACGAAATTTATAGAGATGTCAATTATTAGAATAAAGAAGCATAGAAACTCCAAGCAATAAAAAGTTCTCAGTCCACTAATTTTATTGTTAGCAACTCACCTTGAATCCAACTGGATTGTCAAGACATGCATGCCAATCAGCCTTCATGTCTTTCAAAGCTACTCGGTCATGAGGCCTGCAAATGAAAAGTAAAAAGAATGAACCATGGATTAGAGAAAAAAAAGAAGCACCAAGTCAAAAAGACTCCGAAGCTGTAAAGATAAAGTATATACCGCTTCGGTCCTGACATAGAGGGTTCAACTTCTGCTAGGTCCAACTGCAGATAAGATGAGTATATTCTTTCTTGTTGAGGCTGTATCAGAAAGAAAGACCTTTGAAATCAGACCTGAGAATTGCTTACCTTCAAAAATAAAGTAATAGATGCACCAAGAACGGAAAACCTTTTACCTCATTGTAGTCAACAAACATTTTATTCGCACGCAGGTATTCCTCTATCATAGTGACCTAAAGTATAGGAACTATCAGTTACAACAGTTCAAGTAATTACAATCCAAAACCACAAAAATCTAGCAACAGCTCCAGCCTCCTAGGACAAAAAAAAAAGGAAAAGGAATTAACTCACTGTCTCATCGCTTCTTCCAGTTAACCTCAGATACTGCAATGTAACATGGTCTACAGGGAAGAAACCCATGGTTGCTCCATATTCAGGAGACATGTTTGCAATGGTGGCCCTATCAGCCAACGATAGTTCACCCATACCTTCCCCTAGAAACATATACAAATTAAATAGTCATACATACAATTATGATGGATATCTAACTGTTGAATTCAGTCACTTTACTATAATTACCATAAAACTCGACAAACTTCCCAACAACACCATGTTTCCTCAAGATTTGAGTAACTGACAAAACCAAGTCAGTAGCTGTCACACCATTACGCAACTTCCCGCTCAACTTGAATCCAACAACACCAGGTAATACCATGCTCATGGGCTGTCAATGTTGTAATTTACAGCATTAGAGACAAAAACAGAGATGCAATTGTACGAACAAAACCAGTGAGTAGCAAGAACGTGCATGTAACCATAGGTTTGAGTCAGTGTGATACAAAACACAGGAATGAGGAAGACTTCTTGTCCTAACTAAAGCCATGATGTCTACTTATGAATGTTTCTAAACTCAACAACGACTACCATAATGAACATTGTTTTTCTTTGACATAATAGGAATAATAACACCAATAAATCAGTTCCAAATCATTTTAAAAAGGAAAATGAAGAAAGGAGTGTCCAGGATGCTCTCTACTATTAGTATCTTAAAACTATCCAGATAAAAGTTGTTTGGAAATTACAAAAAGAAATAAAACAATGAAAGAAGAGCATACTCTACCTGACCAAGCATTGTAGCCTCTGCTTCAATCCCTCCAACTCCCCAACCAGCAACTCCCAACCCATCAATCATGGTTGTGTGGGAATCAGTACCAACCACACTATCAGGGTAGAGAACTCCATCAGTGTTAAAGACAACCCGTCCAAGGTACTCCAAGTTGACCTACAAATTCATTAACATGTAAACTCGATACCAAATCAATCATTATAACCTCCATTGTGTAAATTCAAACAAACGAAAAAATTGGTAACATGCACATTTTATCACCTCGTTCACAAGAAACTAGACAGTGAAACTTAACCATGCAAAGGCTCCCACTCAAAAGGTAAGTGCATATTTCATGAGAGACAGAAAGTCAGCAACTTTCCGAGAATGTCAACCTTTATAATGGTTCATATGATTCCTAATACAGTCTTCTAATGCAATCATCACATACTAAACTTCTTTACCTGGTGGACAATTCCAGAACCGGGAGGAACAACTAGCATATTATGGAAAGCAGATGACCCCCACTTAAGGAAAGCAAATCTCTCTTTGTTCCTCTGAAATTCAAGTTCCATATTTTGCTGTACTGCATTTTCCGATCGTGCTACATCAACCTGAACTGAATGATCAATGACAAGATCAACCGGAACCTGGATACAAATATGTTATGTTAAACTATGTGATATAACCTCTGCTGAAAGGAAATATAGTACACAGGCAGCTCAGATGCAAAGCCGAAATGTGCAAGTATCCAAAAAGGCACCAGAAGTTCTACGCTCAATCATAATAACAAACCAATGGGTTGATCTTCTTGGGGTCGCTGTCCAGACTCTTCATGGCATCCCTCATACAAGCAAGGTCAACAACAGCTGGTACTCCAGTAAAATCCTGGTCAAGAAAGCAATCTCTATCAAGAGGAATCCATGCCTCATGACTAAAACTAGAGTGATCATTTAACTTATTTAATGAACCTGTAAGAGAACACGGGCAGGCTTGAAGGGAATTTCAACTTGTTTTGGTGAAGTATTCTCCCAATCAATAATCTTTTCTACATCATCCTTGGTAACTTGGAAGTTGTCACAATTACGTATTGCAGATTCCAAAAGGATCCTTATTGAGTATGGCAGTCTATCTGAAAAATACAAATGAACAAATAACAATTGAAGTAAAACATTAGGGATCAGAGTACGGTAGTTTGAAGGCTGCTCAATGAAAAATATTTCATCTATAATTCAAAGTACCCTCAACAGTAAAGCATGTCCTAACAAGCTTAATACACACACACACATACACATATATATATGCTTAAAAATGATTTCTTATCCAATAGTATAGGCTGGATGAGTTTACCAATTCTTGGATCATTCAAAGCAGGTAAGCTGTAGAATTTCCCAAACTCTCCACCCCCAGGTTTGGGAAGACTGGTCAGTATTCCCTTGAATGCATGATCAGGAGCTGAATCAATTCAAGAATAAACATGTTACAATTGATAGATCATTCTCTACTGATAATCGAATTCATATCATACAAAACCAAGGAAATCACAAAGTGCATAACTAAGTAAGATATTCATCCAAAGAAGAAGGTTTAAAATTCCATTGCTGTTCAAAGATCCTCAATAGGTGTACAAAAAAGACGAACAAACCAAGTACATAAAGCTGCAATTTTCTCTCTTTTTTTATTTTTTTTATTTTTTCTCTGGCTCAATTCTGGACACTCCAGTTTAAATAGAACTTTAACTAGAAAAAGAAAATGTAAATAAATATTTTAATTCATTTTCCTCCTTACATAAACTGCTTAAAATAATTACTACAGAGAAACTAAAAAAGCACAGGCAAATGGGCAAAGTTTTTATCACTGGTCGTACATCACCAAACTATAATAACTGAAAAATTATAATAAAGCATGAAACTATTCAATTCAGCCAAGAAGAATCAAACCAAACAACCACAACAAATGGTCATTTTGGCTCAGTCAATCACTCAATGATTTGTAAATTGTATTTCCCACCATTTCCTCTTCAACCAAACAGAAAACACTCAAATCATCACTAAAAGTCCCACTCTAAGTTAATCAACATCACTTATAAAATCAACAAACTGCTCAGCTTAACCAACGAACAATTCTAATCCATTTCCACGATGTCCTCATCAACCATAACAATCAACAGAAAACATATTTCACACAACACAAAAAGCCACGATCATCCTTAAAAACTACCTAACAATTTAACTCCATTTCCAGTCAGTTTTCATCCAAAAGCAATCCAATTATCATGAAAACACCATCTACTCCATCACAATCAACTTGAACGCTTTTAATTTCCCGCCATTTTTTTCGCAAACAAGCAGAAAACACTCCAATTACATCAAATACTATTTTTTTTCCGCTTCAACCACAAACTAAACAAAACTAATACACAAAACTCTTCCTTTCCACCTTTTGTTTTCTTTTCAACCAAACAGAAAGCACTCCAAACCATCATCAAAAAACCAACCTTCTTAAGATTCAAGCGCAAAACTCACAAAATTACAAAACAACTCAGTTCAATCTCCGACATTTCTCCCGAACAAAAAAAAAAAAAAAAAAAAACAAAAAGGGTCATCAGGAAAAGAGACTTTTTTTCTAACCAAAATAAAACTTAACAGACTCACGCACCCAAAGTCGCGATCCTTCGCTCAAACTGTTCCGGAACCGGACCGGTAATTCTCGCCTGAGCGCGGAGGCTGACCGGGGAGCGCCAGTCGACTCCATGGCTCCACCGCGGCGCCGCGCACCGCAACACCGACGAGAAACTCAAAGACCGATACTTCTGGTTGACAAAAGAAACACACGACTGAGACGAAGCGTAAGCAGACCCCGTCGTTTTAGACAAAGCAGGCGAAAATGAAAACGAAGAAGAGAATCTCGCAAACGACTTCGTCGCGAAACGTGCACGAGAAGCCGAAGAACTCGATATATACATTTTGGTTCGTTCACTTAACCAAAAACAAAATTAAAAAAAATAAAAAATAAAAAAAATGAATTAAATTGAAAAACGGAAATGAAACTGTAACCCCTAAAAGATAGAATGGAAGCTGAGAGAAAATCTGGTTAAATGGGGACTCAGCTCCTTTGCCAGGAGTGTAAATGAGAGAGCATAGTTACAGAGATGACGGGGTTTATATAAGTGGCACAGTGAGAGTGGGGTTTTGTGTGGACCGTTTGATGGATTTTGATCAGGAAATTAACAGTGGAGATTAGATTCGGGTTATATTTGACCTTTTGACTATTCATTCTGGTTCGTGGCTTTTCTAGATAATCAAGAATTATTCCAGTTAATCATATTTTAATTAACATGAATTAATGTTTAATTTAGTGGTTAGGCTTAGGCGCGCGTTCATCACAAGACTCATAAAATAATTAAAGATTTATTATAAAGTTTATTTAATATTATGATCGAAATTGTCAGAATTATTCATTTTTATCGTGATCATAGCAAATTAGATGAAATTGTATCGAATATATCTAAAATTTTTGGTGATTTTCATCAAAATAATTTATAAAAATTCAATTTTTTATTTTTTTGACAAAAGACAGTGGCCAGTCAGTACATTTTAGCCAATAAAAAGATTATATTATAATATAGATTTATATAGATGAAAAATAATACAGGTCACGATGATAATATATCAAATTTATGCATCGAATGATGTAGTAAAATCCTGATCATTGATTAATTTTAATTTAATATTAATCTACTATTATGATTTTATTACGTTATTCGATGTAAAATTTATATATAGTACTTCGATGGATAACATTACTCTATATAGATTGGATAGGACTAATTAGGAGTGACAGTGACTATGGTGCATGCATGCCTGCATGCACACTTGGAGATGAAATAGTTTTAATTCTAATTTCGTCCCTTATTTTTGGCCTGAAAATTCTTTGAGTCTAGTAGGATTTCATAGTAACGTTTTGGTACCTATTATAAGATTATTCATAAAACAATTAGACAAAACTACAAAAGTACCATTTCATTGTTTAATTAAGAGTAAATGACATATTCTCACCTAAGATTTAATAAAATCTTAAGTTGATATCCTTTAATTGTATTTATTTTAGATTCTCACCCTTAATTTACCATCGTTAATGACAAATGAAGTTACAGTATAAAAATTAAGAATATATTAAAATAAAAAAAAGATATTATTTTAAAAGTGAGGACCGAGAATAAATCCAATTAAAAATATTCTCTACACCTTGTTGGGAATATGTCTAATGCTCTTTAATTAATGAAACGACCAAAACGATTTGATAGGGGGACAAGATGTTACTGAAAAACATGATTCGACCATACTTTAGGGATACAATTGTAATTTTTCCAGTTGAATTGGACAAATCATGTTGGAGATTTGTTCTTCTACAACTAGCCACGTGGATTTGGATGCCGATATCTCGTGCTTTCTAGTATTCTCTTTTCTCTCATGGTGGAGCAACGCACAACTTGTTCTCTATCAATGGAGTGTGCAGCACACGCTCTCATAATAGTATAAAATTCAATAATATAACCACGTCAAATATACTTATATCATTGTATAGAATAATTAGATGGTTACAAAGAAAAGAGTCCAATACAGATATCTGAGTTCGAGAATATAGATATTTGAGTTCGAGACCCTCAAATACTAATAAAGATGATCATTAAGAGAATTCATCCGACCATCCACTTTAAAGCTCAAGGGATTAATCACACAGTCTCATACCGATCATTATATAAGGTTTTAATCCAAGGGTAATTACAACTCAGACTTTGAGAATTTTTGTAAGATGCAAAGGCCAAAGGACACTTGTTTTTTAGGCTTCAAACAGGGTTACAGGGCCACTGCCACGGGGACACCCATTTTTATAGGTCATTAGCAGCCATGAACCCAAACGAGACAGAATGGTCAACCATAATCTTTAAATATTTCACTCCATTGCATAGTTCAGTGAACCAAAGACAGTCATGACACAAGCAGCAGTTGAAGAGTATTTAAATCATGAAAAAATTTATAACTGTAAACTACTACTCTCACAATGTTCATATTCTTCATGTGATACTCAAAATTATACATTGATAACATGAATTCCATGTATGACTTTTGCATACGTGTGTAGCACGAGTCACCTACCGAAAATTTTCAGAAGCCTTATTCCAACAATTCTTTACCCCTCTTTGAGGTTGAAGATCAAACAACATTTATGTGAAAACGAATGTGTTTTTTCGGGTGCTGCAACAAAAGCCTCGTCGATTAATGACGTGTTTCATCAATAAAGTAGAGTCTGGTTATGATGATTGGATGACAATCAGAATCATCATGGGTGAGGACCAGAAAAAATAATAGTAATGAAACCTCTTGTAATGTCATGTGAGAATCATCATGTCGGTGGTTGCCATATCCCTGGTCTGTAGGATGCGCCTGTTCCTGTTGGTTCCGAAGACCTGAAAAGAAGGTTTTTAAAAGAATACAATAAAATCTATACTACCATGCATGAAGGAATTTCCTTGTAAATTACTAGAAGTCACTTGAAATATTCAATATGTTCAATGGTTAACTTTATGGAAAGATAAAGATATCGAGAGAAAGAAAGCAATCAGAAGGAAGACCAAGGAACTAACTCTGGAACAGATCTTGCTTTTTCTGCTTCTGTTTCTTTAGTCCTGTAAATATAATTCCTAATGTTAGAGCACAAGGAGAACCAAGTCCGATAATATGCATTCCTTGATAAGTGAAATAAAACAGTAACCAATGAGTCAAAACGAAACTGGATATTAGAGGAGCTAAATTTGCATAAGATGTCAAGATCAAAGCATGAAATTGGCTCAAGTGACAAGACAACCTTCCATCATTGAACATAGAACCCAAAAGTACTACATCACATTAGTTGTAAATTTGTCTAGTTATGATTATAAAATCTAACTAAATATATGAACTGACACACCTTTCACCATCCTTTGAATCAGAAGCTTCTGTACGTCTTTCACCTTCAAGAACAACGAAATAAAAAATAAGCATTTTCAGTATCAAAGGCAGAAATTATATTCTATAGCAAAAGAACATAAGCAACACACACAGAAGTCGATAATTAGGCAGCATAGCTCAAGCTCCTTAACAGATTTTAACTGCACCATAGAAAGATATATGTTTTATAGTATTCTGTAGAAACAAGAGCCGTGAAATGAGAATCCTGTGCTATAATAGTTACTTGTTCTTGTCTATTAGACTCAGATGTGAGCCATAATGCAATCAATCTAAAGACCAGTAGGATCATTAACCACCATAAAAGTCATTACAAAGATCCAGTTGAGTAATTTTCAGGATTTCATTTGAGCTTTTGGGTTGATCTTATTAGTCTTTTTGCTTCTGCATAGGGGGTAAGTTCATGGCTGCAGAGCTTCATTTTATTACTGGTGCCACGGTTATTTCAGGAAAAAAATAATTGTTTTTTCTCTTGATATCAATCATACAGCTCAACTTAACCAAGCTTCACACCAAATTATCAAGTTTAGCTCAAAAAGCAATCCTTGATTATAGCAGGACAACAAAGGAAGTATATATACCTTCTGATAAAGTTGGAAATTGCTTGATGAAACTTTTCAAGTCTGGACCTCCAATTTTACCTATAACATGGAGTATTATCATCTGAAAAGCATAATAACACAATTAACAAGAAGATTTTCAGAGCAACTGACCAATGCTTGTGCCTCTGGGAATACTGCCTTCTCTGGCTCTCTTTTCCTCTTCTTCTTTCTTGAGAACTATACACAAATAAATAAATAAATGCTTGAATGGTCTACTTACAAAGCAATAAGTTAGTAAGAAGAAGATACGTTCTAGAATCTAATTTACACTTCAATAGGAGTAAATAGTTGAAGACCAATTTTACTGAAAAGCACCATGAGTAAGATAATTCTCATGAAATAATGAGATAACAAACATAGCAGAAGCACTAAAATATAAACACCAAATGATGATACTAATGGACACATACGAGCAACATTAAGCTTAACACGTTCACGCCTTGCTTCCAGATCAGCCATTTCCTGAAGAAATACATGACATTGTCCAAAAAACATAAGAAACCATTCTTATAAGATAGCTAAACCTAAAAACACTAGCAATCAATAATTCCACCAAAATATCTCTTTAAAATTAGAGCCTTTGACCAATGAAAAAGCAGGTATTTGACAAAAAAATAAAAAAAGCTAATCAACATGACTAGTCATTGAGAGTTTCTTTCCCCTCCTAGATAAACCACAAATAGAAAAGATAAATGATGAATACAAACGAAACCATTTTTAGTTACCTCTGGTGTTGGAGCTTTTTTACGCTGCCCATTCAGCCAACATATCCATTCAACTATAAATAGTCAAGATTGTAAGCAAACATTATAGTGCAATGTACTTCATAACCAAACCTAAAAAAACTCTAGTTACACAATCAATAAAATAAAAAAAAGCTAACCTGGAATTGAGGTTGGATCTTGTTCTCCTTTAAACACCACCCATCTTTTCTCTTTCACTAGCATATCACGGAAACTACAAACATAAGTTAAACTTAACACAACAAAATCATTTTATAGTCTCTTGTCATGATCAAATGAACAACATTGCCGTTACACCTTAAAAATCATTTCACTTTAACAAATTATCAAATTTTATACCTCTGGTAAGCCAAACAACTATATAAATTTCTTGAATTTCCATGCATTTTTTCAGCAGAAAACAAGAACCCAGTTGCCAAATATAATAAATATCAAATAACAATTCATGAATTGTAAAATAAAATAGAAAAAAGTGAGACCCTCTTACTGATTCCATCAAGCTCTTCAGTTCTAGTGAAGTAGCGGTTCCCTGCTTTGTCCATACCCGCCAAACTCCGGCCGCTGAAAAACCCAGCAAGTCTTGAAAAAAGCTTCGACATTTATCTCTTTTACAATATTAAACAATCAAGAGCTGGAATAAAATGGAGAGAAATGAATCAAAATTTATTCTTTCACGTTCACTGGTGTTGCCGGGATGTATGTTGTATTGAGAAGCTGGGTTTAATTTGGGTTTGTCTCTCGACCCGGAATAAATATCCATTCCACCTCGGTTCAGCCTATCCTTTGAATAGGTTTTCTTTTGAAAAACAGTAATGCTTTCAATTAGATTGAATCCTTAATTAATTAAGCTTATTACAATTTTTGTATAAAATTGTTATAAACTCACAATAATATTATAAGAAATGTTGAATTCCGTCAATCTAATATTTTAACACTAATCATTAATAATAATAATAATATACTAAGAATAGTATTATATGATTCTCTCTATTTTTTTTAATTACGGTGTTTAAGTCAATTTTACGTATACTTCAACTAATTTTTTCAAATTTTGAAACTGTCGGTTAAGTAAAAGCTTCAAAAATTATCCCTATTAACAACCAGAAAGATTCGAACTTATGGTCTTTTAAATTAATACATCTAAAAGTCTTTATCGAACCACTTAATAACTAGTCAAATTAAATATTATATTATAAAAAGTCTCATATCATTAGTAAACTTTAATTATAAATATTATATTTTTGGGTTAATTAACTTTAATTATAAATATTATATTTTATAAATTATAAATATGATTTTCTCAAAAATAAATTAAAATACTCGTAAACTAGTCGGAATATCTTATTAAGAAAATGAAAATTATAAATATGAAAAAATGTTTAAATCAATTTTATTTATTTCTATAATAACCCTTAAACTTTATATATACCTTAACCTTATACTTAATCTAGATTTTTATTTATCGGCCTTAGACAATCATAGACTTCTTTCTTCGTCCATTATATATATATATATACTCGGAATAAAAAAACTGGTGCAAGACAACACTACATCAAGTCTAGACTATTGTTCCACCGTCACCCAAACAGGTCCTTTGATTCATAACGAACCGACCAAAAACCGACTTCAACAACAACAGCCGCATCACTTTCCCATCAATTTTCTCGCCAACCAAACAGAGTCCCACCTTGTTCCAACACTTTTCAAGGTGGTCAGAACGGACCCATTAGGTCATTACAAGTTTACAACTCCTCCTTCAACAGTTTCTTAAAGGTAAGATTTTTGTTTAAATTTCGAACTCAAAATCTTACTGCTCAAAAACTCTCTAAAACCCTAAATTTCATTTCTTAGGGTTTTGGCAGAGATTCAAAACTTCAGAAAAAGCTAACCTTTACCCAGGAAACTCCATCAGAATCATGTCTTGTTCGAATTTAACCACTTGGGTATCTTCAAAAACTAACACATTTTCTCTTTCATTCTTAGACCAGAACTCATGCCACAATCTTAGAAATTCGTCATTCCTAAAATACCATTGTCAATCTTCAGTATTTATACCAATACATTGTAGTGTTCGCGACCTTAAAAACCGGATCAATACAGTGAAGAACACTCTGAAGATCACTGAGGCAATGAAACTTATTGCGGCTGCGAGAGTCAGGCGAGCCCAAGAAGCTGTGATTAATAGTAGACCTTTTACCGAAAAGCTTTTAGAATTTCTTTATGCTGTAAATAAAGAGTTACAAGCTGATGATATTGATATTCCTTTGACAAATATTAGGCCTGTTAAGAAAGTTGCTATTGTTGTTATAACTGGAAATAGAGGTCTCTGTGGTGGTTTTAACAATGCTGTAATCAGAAAGGCCGAAACCCGGATGGCTGAATTGAAAGGAAATGGACTTGATTGTGTTGTTATTAGTGTAGGGAAAAAAGGGTAATGCTTACTTTAAAAATAGGAGTAATGTATCAGTTGTTAGGAGTATTGAGGGAGGGGGGTTTTATAGTGTAAAAGAAGCACAACTGATTGCTGATAATGTTTTTTCGCTATTTGTTAGTGAAGAGGTTGATAAGGTAGAGTTAGTGTACACTAAGTTTGTGTCGCTGGTGAAATCCGATCCTGTGGTTCATACTTTGTTACCTTTATCAATCAAAGGCGAGGCTTGTGATGTGAATGGGAAGTGTGTTGATGCTGTGGAGGATGAGTTATTTAGGCTGACAACTAAGGAGGGGAAGTTGATTGTTAAGAGAGATAGTGTTAAGGTGAGTGGTGGAAGATTATCGCCGCTTATGCAATTTGAGCAGGATCCGGTTCAGATTCTTGATGCAATGATGCCTCTATATTTGAATAGTCAGATTTTAAGGTCATTGCAGGAATCAGTGGCTAGTGAGGTTGCAGCGAGGATGAGTGCCATGAGTACTGCTACGGATAATGCTGTTGAGTTGAAGAAGAATCTTTCCATTGCTTATAATCGGGAACGTCAGGCTAAAATCACTGGTGAACTATTGGAGATTGTCTCTGGAGCCGAGGCACTTACACAGTCAGAACAGTTTTGACTAATTTTCTTTCCGTTAATTGTATTGTTCTTTGAGAATTTTGCTGTTGTCTCCATAAGCTGGTAAAGGAATCCATCATTTTAGAGGCAGGTGAACTAGAATTTTTTATTGGAATGAAATTACAATTCTGTTCTCGAATTGTCTTGTTCCATCCTATCGTCTTTGCTTTTCAATTATGCTCATCGCCTCATCGTTCATCAATTGTACAATGAATTTGTTGCTGGAATTTAAACTAGTATTTGCACATCCTAGATTTAGGGTTTATGATTTATAGTTCAGTTCAGTTGAGATGATTTTTAGTCACAGTTGCTATTCTAAGAGAAAACTCTTAAGTGACTTAACTTGAATTCTCTGACCTTCCTATCAGAACCTTCTTGTGAGCTTAAAATTAAAAACCTGGAATTTGTACACCAGGAAAATTATACAATATAGATATGTATTGAGGATGAGGTTCTTGTCATGGTTAAGACTCCTGAGATATTGCAGGTGGAAGAGAGATTAGTGTTCATGTGGTGACAAAGTGTTAGATCCAATCTATAAGACCTCAATTTACGGTGACTCATAGATTCATACCCCACCATTCTCCTTTCTGGCTAACATTCATTTACAGGTTGAAAATTTGTGATTGATGCATTTACCAAACCTTGTTTCTTGGTCCGTAAACTTTAGGCAATATATGGTTAATAAAAACTTTTCTTTAAGCTGTCATCTTCGGTAGTTCTCTAGCTTTTACACAATTAGCTACCTGCAATTATTTGTTTTTCTTAAAAGTACTGACCCAGATCATGTTTGTTGCCTGTTTCTTTCTCTCGCATTAAGCAGTAAAACCTTGTTATAGATCCTCCATTTTTAGGTTAAGTACTTTGTGATAGATTAATGATATTAATAGTCTAAAGAGGGAAGGTTGAAAGAGATCAAAACCTGAAATTATAAATGGAAACGGAGACCCCGGATTGTCTGTTTTCTGGGAAGAAAACTTCTTCATGCAGCTTGATAGCTGTCTCATTTCAATCCAAGGGCAAAGCTAAAATGAGTCAATTTTTTGTTTAGAAATTTTAAGCAAAAGACATAACACCATTCTGCAATTTGTTAAGCACAATTTTCGGTAACTAGTGTTCACAAATGCATTAGAACAACTGGACAAGAACAAGGTCTAAATCAGGCTAGAACCATAAGTTGATAAAGACAGTGAACACAAGAAAAAGTATTAAATGTGTGTTTCTCCTGTCATAAATCACCGCACGAGAGGCTTGAACGAAACAGATACATCTAATCTTACTGATAATCAACCTTTTTTACTGATAAAATGAAGATAAGAGACTTATCGTTATTCGTTAAGACTTTAAACAATAAACAGCAAAGTAAAGAAGATGGAAAGGTTTTTCTGTTTCTAAATCTTTTCATGAAACTGAGCTTCATGATTGTCTAACCATGGACGGCTAAGTTACGGCCTTCTTTCTCTTTATGTCAATTCGAGTTTGACAGTACTAAAACCTTTTTCCATGCTTTGTTGACATCTCATAACTGGGATCTTAGCTTTCCTCCAATATTGAAAATTATGTACATCTAATCTTGGATTCAGCCATAGATCTTTCATCTTAGTTTAATAACTGCATTATAGCACGCGTGGAATTGAATTGGTGACGGTAATTCTTATATGATTCAAGGTCCCTTTCAGGAAGATGAAGAGGGGGTTTCCTCTGAAAAGCAAAGATTTTGCAAGAAATCTAGTGGCTGCTCTGCCTTCTGGAAGATAGAGACAGATGAGTTCACATATCTCACTCATATTCTTATCACACTTTTGTTTTTCTCTCTCTCTCATCTTGAAATTCAACTACTTTACTGATTGAATTTGTAATCTGTCACCAAGTTGCATGACGCCTAAAGTCGGCGATTAGATTTGCTTTCTTTCTATCAATACCTTGATTACTATCCATATGCGGTTTTTTTAATAGTCGAGAGTGTTCGGACTAATTTATATACACTTCAACTAATCATTCGAGATCCTGAAATTACAGGTTAGATAAGAACTTTAATAACTATCCCTTATTAGCATCCAAGAGGGATATTGTATATGCAATTTGATGGCTTTGGTCATTATACAACAGTGTATAAATGTATTTTACAAGTTTTAAGTTTTTGGTTTACAAATTTCACATCACGAGTTTATAAAATTTAGGTTGATGTATTGATACAGCATTGTATTGCAGTAAATTCCATGATAAGTAACATTTTATATTATCAATATAATCTTTTATATTATCCTTTATTATTAATTACCATGAATTATCAAATTTATATAAGGTTGTGTTTTAGTAATTTTGGCATTTACTCTTAAGACAACTCATTTTCAGGGCACAAATTAAAACAACCCGTTTTATATTTACAACACTTTGATCCACTAAAATCAGAAAGTAACATTTTGCTCCCTAAAAAACTAACACCTTTGGTTCCCGACAAAATCAAAAAGTGACACACTTATCCCCTCAACAAGGACAAAAATAATCACATTTCTGACCATGAAATCGTTACCATTTCCGATGATAAAGTTATTAATTACCAGAACTTTTTTACGTCTAAATACAATGAATAATATACCACGTATAATATTTCTCATACAAATTAATATTATTTTTTATATAAAATTTGGATTCCGCATGTGTTAATTTATCTATTAATATATGTAATATTACTCAATATTTGTGGCGGCCATACAGTAAATGGGCCCACAATACATGTTTTGGGCCAACCTTTTTTTTTTTTTTTTTTTTGGGATTCAATGCATGCAAAAACAAAGATGGAATCTAAGGTGCGAGTAAAATGAATCTAGGCAATCTTTATCTTTGACAAAATTAGCCATCCTAATTCAAGATTCCATTTTCTTGATTATAAAGTAATCAATCTTATGTGGTCGAAATAGTAAAAGCACAAAATTATGATTAATTAATTAATTAATTATATTTTTTAATTAAAAGGGTTGATGTAATCATTAAAAATTCAATTAATTATGATATTTATTAATATAATATTAAGTGGGAAAAAGAAGATTTGAAATCATAATTACTTAATTTTCGAACCTTCTCGACTATAAGATCCAAATTGGATCTTAATTGAACAAGGGTCATAAACAAAAATTATTTATTTGTTTATCATAAAAACATGATTTGTTTATTGTTGACAAATGAAATTGTTATGTTTGAAAAAGTTGGACTGATCCAGAGCCCTGTCAGCGCAAATGATCAAAGCTTAGGTAAGCCTAGGTGCTGTTTAAGTGCAGCTACGTCACGCGCTGATGCAAGAGACGTGCTCCTACCAGTGCAGTAGGTGCGCGTCAGGCTGGCGAAAGGCTGGAGGTGATCCATGTGTCCAATCCCTGCGAGGATTAAGTAAATCACTCGGGTAGGTGAATAACGAGGCGCAAGGAAGGATTTGTACAGAAATTTGACCTACTTCCTGATTTAGTAATCATTACCTCAATTCATCCCACTATAAATAGAGGGCTCCTCTCCCATTTGTGAGATTAGCTAATTTCTCTTTGTAATAGCATATATTCTCTTTCCTGTAATCACTTGTAAATCAGCTCGTTGAACGCGACCTGACCTCAGTATATTAATATAATATCAATGGACGTAGGAGTCACTTTTTTAAACATCTGAACCACTTTAAACATCGTTCTCCATCATTTATCCATTCTCATACCCCTTATTCGCATATGTTTTCTAGGATCAGCTCAATATTTCACACATGCGTTTAGTTGGTGTCAAAATCACGTATCAACAGAAATAATGTTCATAAAGGGTAGCCCAGATGGTTAGGCTGATTTAAGAATAGTGTAGATAGACGCATGGATCTTAGGTTCAATTCTCTATCTAAACATCTATAATTTAAGGTGAGAGATCGTAACGATGGGTTGCTAGTCGAGATGCATGTTAGCTAGAATTACAATTTTTTATATCATCTCAAAGAGAAAAGTTTTAGTCTTTTAGAAATCCAACTAAATATAAAGTTTTCCTTACTCAAATGTTGAATCATGATCAAATTGTTGAAAAAATGGTAACACTACTATCTTGAACCATAATCCAACCGTTTAAATAATAGCAAATATTAGTATAGTTAAGTTTTGAACCATAATCAGATGATTCAAAAGGGGTAACTTTTTTTATTTATTTTTTTATTAATCCAAGGTGTTCGAGTTAACTTATATATATTTTAACTAATCATCGGAATCCATTAAATATTTTACAAACTTATTGTTCTTTTAAAATAAGTAATAAAATATGATAAATAACCTCAAGATTTAAACCCAAAAAATTAATAAAAAGAATAAACTTTCTTAACCGGTGAACCACCCAACATTACCCATGCCTTCTATACTAAAGTTGCATGGATGGGATGACAGAAGGGATAATCTTCTTTGTAATCTTGGGAGAATCAATCAGTTTAAGAGAGAATGACAATACCCCAATAATATTATAATAGGCACTCAAACAGATGGATATCAATACTATTCACAAATCACTCGGAGCAGAAGAAGAGACAGGACATAAGACAAGACAAATCTAAAATATTAATTAATGTCAAAAATGCTTGTGTCATACTATATACATTTGGTGTTTGGTAGGCTAGATACGTTGAATGACGGCTCTCTAATTGCTCCATGTGGGTCACATTTTGGCCCCAACCCATGACCAAAACCTTACAAAATAAACCCTCAAAACAAATCTTCCCTCTTTCTATTTCCCACTTTCTTCCTTCTATACTTTATTCTTCACTTATGTCCACCTTTTTTTCTTTGGTTTTATCACATTTTCTTTTGAATTTTTTTACTCATCAAACACCCATCTTTTTGACCTAAAAAACCCCTTTTTTCCCTACCTTTTATGTCTTTCTTTTTACACGTGGGAGAATTTATACCATATGTTGTTACCGAATGATATAATATACATACATATATCAATATGGATCGAATGTAACAATAAGTCTAATACCAAATAAATAACCATATATATGATTGAATACTAATCTCACAATAATAATGTTAATTTCAAAAAATTATCAATTACAACAACTTAAAAGTTGGAAAAAAAAAACTTATATAAGGTAATCTCATCGTCATATTTTATAATATTGGTTACTGATGAAATAATAAAGATTAGTTATTATAAATCATGGTGATACCAGTTAATAATTATATTACATCAACAAAGTGACATATTGAGATTATTTAATATAAATATTATTTTTAACCATTATTAAATGGTTTAATGGTAAAAGAATAAAAGGGTTCAAGAGTTTATTCGACTGTTTACTTCAAATCGCCTCCATAATTAATTAAGGAGTTAAGTTTCCTTTTGAGAACTTAAAGGTGGACGGTGACTAATGCTTGCCCACTCATCTCAAGTATATTTTTATAATCTAACATCTCATCATTATTTAATATCAATGGCTTACACAATAATATAATAAGGAAAGTGATCAAATCAATTCCAAAATATCTTTTTTTTAATCTTCAAGTTGTAAAATTTCCCATAATTGATAACCTCATTTCTCAGAAGTTACTCTCTCCCAATTGTCTTCTACCATCTCTCCCTTTGACGGCGCCGGCTCATTTTATATGTATAACACACTTCTAATTAAAAAATTCCTCTCTTTATTTTAAATATCAAACCTTATAAAACAAACTTGAACTATTTTATAACTCTTAAGAAAAAAATAAAACTTAAAAGGAGTACCAATTCTGAAATACAATGTATCAATAATTGGGGGGTGAGATTGTTAGTTTCCCACAGTCAAGGGAAAATTTTTCATGTAAAACTTCAGAGGTGACACTGTAATGAACATTTATTATTAAAAATCTAACAAGGAAATTTACATGACATAAATAAAATCCTCAAGTTATTTTCACTGGTCATCGCAATAAATTTCTCACAACTTTCTCTGCCAAATTTGATCAAATATAATGGCGAGAAATCAGCAGTCTGACTGACTGGCTCAGTTTCTGATGATAATCCCAGTCAGAATAGTAATAAACAATAAGGAAACTTAGTAAAAATTTTCCAAAATTGAATTTACCCTTTTACTTCATTTCCATATTTTTGAAAAAAACCAAAGTCCCTGGCTTTGTCTTCTTCTCAGAAATTAAAAAAAATAATAAAAGGAAATTCTCTGGCTTTATAAGCCACTAAGTTAAAAACAAAGACATCTGAATGTAAATTTCTGACAGACAAAAGTGACTTGTCTCCGGTTTTGGTTCTGTTTTGTTCTTGGTCCCTTCAATTCTCCTCTATAAGAATCCCTCCTAAATCCACCCACAATCGGTTCAATTCTCAATCAACTTCAGGTATTATCCCAATTTCAAGAATTAATTTTTTTTATGATTTAATTTGCAGAATTTTAGATACCCTTTGGAATCTTAAGCAGAAAAGCAGATTCTGAATTCAAGTAAAGGTAGATTCTTCATTCTTGGCTTTGCTGAGTGAATCTTTTTGAGTTTTGCCGGATACCCAATTGAGTAATCCTGAAAATCTATCTGGGGATTTGAAGAATCCTCAAAATGTTTATAAAGTTGGGATTTTTATGGTTTCAGGAACAAACTATAAATGGAGAATAGGTATGGCTACTTCAGGCAAGGAAGTGGAGTATGGAAATCATTCACCGATGGAGATTTTGAAGAAGAAGAAGTGTGGGCTGTGATCAAAGAAAGAAGAGATTCATCAGCACCCTCTTCTAAAGTAAGCCAATTTATAAATAATTCTGAGTTCGAACCTTCATTTTCCGTTCAACGGCGCCTCCCGTCTGCGGCGAGAATGGTCCCGAAAACAAGTGGCAATGGCAGCAGCACCAGTGGCTCTAGCAACAGCAACAGCCCGGCGGTAGTCACAAAGCTTCAATCGGCTCCTGTGAAAATCCCTGATTGGTCAAAGTTTAATGGCCACCACCACCACCACAAGTCAAAGAAATCCTCCAAGAATGTTCATAGCTTTGATGATGACGATGATGAAAATTATCATAGCTTTGATGATGACGATGATGACGACGACGACGACGACGACGAGGATGATGGTGATGGTGATGGTTATGATTCCAGGGTTCCTCCACATGAATTCATTGCAAGAAGGCAATCAAGGAGTCAAATTTCTTCATTTTCAGTGTTTGAAGGAGTTGGGAGGACACTCAAAGGGAGAGATCTTAGCAAAGTGAGAAATGCTGTTTTGACAAGAACTGGTTTTCTTGAGGAATGATTTTTAATTTATTTCATAAATTATGGTATTGTTATTATTATTTAGTGTAAATAATAGTATGTGTTTTTTTTAGGGTTTTTGTGATGGTTTCATAGGCCTCAAATTTTAGTTTAGATCAATTCTGTTTTAGGGTTTCTAGTAAAGGTTCTATTTTTGTGTAAAAATTGTAATCAATTTATGTGAATTTTTATATTGGTTTTGGTTTCTCTTTTTGCTATATTATCGATCAAAGTAATAATATCAATTTAGTAATATTATCTATCGGATAAACGATGTTATGGTAATTGTTATTATCATTCTAAAATAATATAATTTAACTTTTTTAACATGAATTTTTTCTTGTTTAATCTCATTCAATATTATGTTATCGATGAAATAATATTATTAGTCGGATAATCGATGACTTAAAATATTATAATATTAGGTCGTTAATATACATTTTAAACATTCTATCAATAAATCATATGCCAAATGTGGTGAAATCACTTTTGAAAGAGAGTGGATTCGAATTTTATTGCAAAAAGCCTGTTTTAAATGTGATGTCGTAGGGTTCTATTAAATATTTAGGGTTTGTCCTTGCTATATACACTTCAATTTTGCGACATTAATGACATTTTTGTCCTTGAAGTTTAAGAAAAGTAACACTTGAGTCCAGTAAAATCCGAAAGTGAAATATAAGAGTAATGTTATGCTTACTCACGATCTTACTAACCATTTTACTATCCTTTGTAAATATAATGCATAATACAGGTACCATACGCATATTACGGGTACTATATGTAATTTTAACAAAGGTAGTAAAGCGGTTAGTAAACTCGTGAGTAAACATAATATTATTGGAAATATAATCCTGTTAAATCACTATCCATTCAGAGGATTTGTGTTTATGTCAAAGCTTGACAAATAAAATGTCTATAATGCCCCTATTTGTTTTTGTGACTAAAAAGAAAATATTGTATAAAAAAATGTGACGCATGATATAAAGAATAAAATTATAAAAAATGATAAATTAAACTCATACCTACTAAAGACGATCTTCCCTCTACAAGTCACGACGATTGTAGGTGGGGATAAGGAATGTTTTATTTATTTATTTTTCTGAACTTTAATTTTTCATGTTATAAATATATGTTATATTAAAAGACAAAAATACCCTTTCCCCGTTTAAGACTATTTCAAATATCTAATCTGGCAAATAAGGGACATTCCCCAAACCCAAATGTTATTAATTTCAATTTTAGTTTTTAGGTCTAAATTGGGCTCACTATATCCAATGGGTCCATGACCCAACCCACAATATCTAAATGGGTCAGGGAGGTTTCAATGGGCCCAAAGTAATCTTCAAGAACCCATCAACTTAGCCCATATGAAAATTGAAAGAGACATACAACAACTCCATTGTTCTCATTCTAAAGTCTGTTTCATTGCCCAAATATTTTAGACCCTAAAAGTCAAAATTTTAATTAACAACAATTTAAGAATGTCTTTTCTGACCTTAAATTCATCATTAATCTTAATTTAAACCTTTTAAATTGATAAGTAATTGTCCATTAGTGATTTAGCCTTTCTCGTTTTGTACCCTTTTGAGAATCAATGAATTCATGTTTGTTTTAGTTCTAATCTATTTAGTGTTAGTCATCACCTCTAATATATAATTAATTAATTAATTAGGAACAGTAATTATAAAGTAATTGATTAATTTATAATCACTATGTGTTAAATCACATAAATGATCTGAAAAATACTATTTATGCCCACCCACATGAATTATAAAATCCCATATAATTCATTAATTTCTGAAAATTCTATATATTATCAGCTATACGTTTTTCCATGAATCATTAAATCATAGTTCAGTTAACCTAAAGTTCTTACCGACAATTAAGGTTTTTATCGATAATGTTTTTCATATGTTTATTAATGTTGCTAATTGGGGTGTCTGAGCCAGCTTGCGTGCACCTCGACTAATCTACCAGACTCTAAAATTAATGATAGGTAAACCTTCTAGTACTCACCCCTATTAGCAACATAGGAGAATCGAACTCAAGATCTTTTGAATAATATACCTAAAAAATTATATAGCCTCACCCAACCACCTAGGGGTGGTTTCTTAAAATGATATTACTGTTTACATGAATTATAAAATATTTTTGAAAATTACCAGGATACCATTGTCCCATATGAATTGTTAAATCATAGTTCGGTAAACATACTCAGACAAGATTAAGAATTTCGATATCATAGAAACCCCTAACAAAATATATAATAATTTTTATGCAAATTGAGTGGAGGACAATATGTTTGATTTCCTTGTAACTCAAACCATAAAATCTTTTCGGAAACATCAGCCTTATATCTGGTCGGTCATTCTTTTAAGTTCTAGAAATATAATAAAATCATAACATGTGACCACAAAATTTGATAAAGACAAAACATAAATTTCCACAAACTCATAGTACTTGTTAGAATCCAGAACTTTTGATTTTGATAACTTCACTTTGTTACATGAAATTCATACAATCCTTTGATACTAAGACCCACAGGACCACAACTTAGACATTAACATCAATCCCTTTTCGGATTCTCCTAAATCATCCGCCCATAAAAACATATTATTCTTTGGTTATCGACTTATATTGGACTAAAAACATTATCGATTTTATATTTCCGTGATCTTAAAGCTTAAACATGACTGTAATTAACATCGATGAAACTAGAAATCGCCTCGACATTAGCTTTGTTATTGAATCCTTTTAGTTCCTCAAGTGCTAGATTCTTGAACTCTTCTATTTTCTTTGATTGATTTGGTATTAGCCTTTGGGATATTCCATGTATCATTCCCACATAAAAACCGTACCTTCGTAATTTCTCAATCTCCTCCTCGCTTCCACCTCCTAATATTGCACCACTTGAGGCACCACACGCGTGTAACCCACCTTCCTTTTTCTCACACGTGTAATTTATTAATTCAGCGTAACGTGGATCCTTGTCATCTAATTGGCTACATAATATTTCTTTATACTGCCCATCTACCATTTCTTGTGACCCGAAGGCACGTGTCATCTCGATCATCACCCGCAAAATCCGACCCGAGTTATTTTGGGCCGGGTCATCGGATCTTGCCAATAACTCAAGCCCAAAGGGCACAATCCCATCCGGAACGAGCAGCTCTACATTTGGGTTATAGACATGATGAGCTATGGGCCTGGAAGTAGGTACCACTCTAGGCCGGTCCGACAACGGAAGCTGCTCATGAGTATAAGCACTTGCATGCATAACATGCAGGGCAGAAGCTGCAGCCACGGCCTGGTCACGGTGGCCGCCAACAAGCTCGCAGGCGGCGACACACAAAGCTGGGGCCGTGCTTGGCGGGGAAGTGAAGACAAAATGGCGCATGGGTTCAAAAACTTGGACCGGCTCCCTCAGTGGAATAGCCTGCTTGAGATGAGACTCAATATCCTCATGGATGGAGGCCCAATAAGATTTATTTTGTGACATACACACCATCATGGGCCTCCTATACGGCAATGATGGACGGCTGGGATGCTTCCCAGAGGCAACATGGACCGTCTGATTGATCTTGGCTAGAGCTCCAGCCATGAATGAAACTTGGAAGAAGAAAAAGTAAGGAGCAGTGAAGGAGAAAATGAAAAAGCAAAACGGATGTGTAATAGGAAGTGAGTGAAATGTAAATGTCTCCAAATTTATATATATGATAAAAGTTTATAGATGGTAGGTTTTGTCTGCAAGCCCATGTGTCAAACGTTTAAAAGCTTTTAAAGAATACAAAAAAATTTGGAGTAAACGACATATTCCCACCCAAGGTTTGATGAAATTCTCAGTTGGTACCCCAAGTTTCATTTATTCCAGATTCCCACCTTTAAAGTAACAAAAAATGGTTAGCTATAATAGCTTAGAGGTAAATTGGTCATTTCACAGAGGAGGCACACATTAGTAGATCGCCGCCCCTAACAAAGCTCTAGCGCATATTAGCTAACATCATTGCCGACGTTTTTTGCCCTTTTTCCGATGATTCTTCCACCCAAAATCACCCTTGTCACCATCATTCGAACCCTCATCCTCCCATCAACAAAACCTTACTCTTCACAACCCCTTATCACCCGCCGATCGCCAGCCACAACAGTTGCAACATGCGACTGGTTTTTGTCGTTCTCCACCGACGAATGGCCTAAACAGTTGCTAGGGACATAAGGGTTTTGTAGATTTGGAGACACTGGTTGCAGTGGTGATGTCCAATTGCATTTTCGTCGCTAGAATCAACCGAAATCCATCGAAGAACGACAAAAACCTAAGCTTGATGGCATCGGCGATTGGAGGGCCCAATGAGTCGGGAACCAAAGAGGTTTTGGACGACGGACGATGGGGAAGGTGATGGAGATGACCAGGGGATTCGCCGCCATCGAAAACAGCCTAGATTAGGTGAAAACCGAGACTGTGCGCAGTCACTGAGGGTGTAATTGAAGTAATTTCAAAATAAGATGGTTAATTTTATAATTTTAGTAATTTAGGGGTTAAAACTTAATTTATTAATTTAGAGTTAAGGGCATTATGATTATTGCACCCTCACTATCCTAAAAATTATTAACAGTGTTATTTTATGGGTAGGAATCTAAAATAAATGAAACTTGGGATACCAACTGGGATTTCGTCAAACCTTGGGTGGGAATATGTGTTTCCTCAAAAAATTGTGTATGAATGTAGTTCTTTAATAATTTTATAATTGAGATGTTGACTATAGATCCAAAATGGTGTCCTAGTCGTTTTATAGATGCTTTGTTTAAAACATGTGGTGGTTGTGATTTGTGAACCGACTTGAGATTATCATTTTTTTGTCCTTTTTAAACTTTAATGCGAACGGTGTCCTATTTTTTTAATTATTTAAAGGAATTTATTATATAAAATATTAGTAATTTATCAAAATCATGTGAGATTTTTTTTTTTACTTTCATTTTCTTTGTGATTAAATTAAATTGAATGATTAAGTAGAAATACACGTTAAAAATGATATTAATATTTATACCCAATAGGAGCATTAAAGTATATAAAAGACATTATGCTGATATAGAAAATTGAAGTTTTTATCGTGTAGGTCAAAGGTGAGTACTCAATAGATGACTTTTAATTTAATGTTTGTGAAATTACCAATCCACTACTCACCTTTAATCCATATATTAGAAATTTCAGGATGTTTATACTAAAAAATTAATATTTATATTATAATATTATCTAAGAAAAAGATACGAAACTTAGGAAATACATGTGAAATATATTTCTATTTTATTAAAATTATTTTGGTTAATATTGTATTAAACACCAAGAAAATTAATCTTAGCAAGGCGTTAATTGCTAATTAATGTGTTAATTTCCTTAAACATTATTCACTTTTTTATTACTACCATATTCTGGTTAATTTATGCACATAATAATTAATTTTCAAGAAAAGATAATACAATAATTTATTGCCACAACCTCCCATTTTATTTACGATCATATCGTAAGCTTATTCACATTATTTCAAATTCTTATTACCCATTAAAAATTGACAACCACCTTAAAAAGAAGGAAACGACCACGTAACAAGAGGAAAAAACGACCACGTAACATGGACAAAACACTAAAGCGACAATCCAGACAAGAGATGTTTTCTGTTTCATTTTGTACCAGGAAATGCAATCACGTGATTCCCACTGGGCTTATAGGCCCATCGCTTTTCAGATTGCCTCTTCTCCAATCAAGACACTGACATTTTCTCATTTGAAATATATATATATATATATATATATATATATATATATATATATATATATATATATATATATATATATATATATATATATATATATATATATTTGAAATTAGATTAACGAAAAAGATTCATTACTTCTTGTTGTGTGTGATTTTGCCTTAAGATTTTGCTGATCTTGGAAGTTCGTAGAGAAATAGTTCGACCTATAATCGGTTCGATTCAGAGTAAACTCGATCCAGGTGAAGCTCGTCATAGCGGCCAATCCAAGGAGTTGTTCAACGGGATCAAAGATAAGATTCAATCTCGGATGTTTCAGAAGGGATAAGAGCAACACCATTAGCAACACAGGATTGCAAATCAACTCTGATGCAATCCCAAACTTATCTCTCTTTCCATGAATCATAACTTGTATAAAAACCTCTTTCAAATGATGAGAGATGGGTTAGCAAATTTGTTTAGGTATATTATATTTACATTGTAAGCTCTCTAAAGCAATAAGATAACAAGAATGTAGAACTCAAGTTCTAACTTGTCGAACCATTTTATTTAAAAATCTTTTAATATTTATTACATTTAATTGTTAGTTTATTTTAAATCACACATACATCCATTCCAATTCCGTTCAAGTCAATCGGTTCTTTCAAGTTTGTGCGAATTTTCGTATCAACACTTCTATATAATCAATACAACATATTTTAGAAATATGAAATAAAATGAAAAACAAAAAGATGTCTTATTTAACAACACATTTATGAAACCCCTTCTCTCTCAATTTCTCAATTTGTAATGCACCATGTTGTTATTCAAAGGATTAGAACATGTGGCCAAGGTTCAAATCCCTGCCTCTCCCACAACCAGTCAAAAGGGAGAGAAGGATCCCTCTTGGGGATAGGGAAAAAAATATATATTTTTTTACATCATTTTAATATTATAACTTTTGTCTCAATTGTAATAAGTTAACTTTAATAATTCTCGTTGTTAGACGATCATATTAAATGAGTATATTTTTATAGATTATTGCGATTTTGTACTACTAATATGATATCCTTAAAATTTTATTGGGTTTTTCTATCTTTTGTATCATAAAAAAGTTAAACAAGCATAATCAAATCTTAGATGACAATTAAAGGGATAATTTAATAAGATTGGTGGGTAATTTTTTTTTTTTTTTTTTTAAATTGTGATTTCACTAATTCATGCTATATAGTGGTTTGTTGTTTGTTAATTGAATTAATGGGCCTGTTTATGTCAAGTTTGGGCCCAAATAGTAGTTGGTATAATCCAAATTTTTGACATTTTCTAAACCATATCATTATCAATTCAAACTCCATGAAGAGACCTCACATACTAATTATTTAAATAAAATCTATTTAAATTTTAATAAAAATAATAATAATCTTAAGTGTTTTAAGTTAAAATATAGTTTGTCTTTTAATTAATTATTTGTAACATGTTGTTGGCTTGTAACTTGGAATTGGTCTAGGCAAAAATAAATGTTAGTCAAAAGAGAAAAAAAAGAAAAAAAGAAAAAAAAGTAAACACATCACATGATGATTATGATTTGATCATACGGTGGTGGGTGATTACATGTGCATCATGTGATGCTTTTTAGTTGATATTGCATGATATCATTTATTTTTGAGAATTTGTCAACCTCTCTTATCTACCCCAATAAACTATAATTAATTAATTAATTAATTAGTTATATGGCCTACATTACTTGCCTAATCTTCCATCAAACTAACCTCTCAATAGTTAATTAGGTCACCCATTCAACAATTTCAATCCAATAATACTATTTTTTATTATTAAAATATATACATATTCTTTATATGGAAGAACTAGATCTTTTAACTTAAAATTTTTAGTTTAGAAGAATGAATAAGTAAAAATTAAAATTAAAAATATAATAATCTTTTTTTAATACCATATAATTTTATCATAGAGTTTTTTTTTTTTTTTTTTTTTTTGGGTTTACCGTAAGTCATAAAATTAACGATATGTAAAAATGATAAAAAAAATTTAAACGAGAAAGATTTATGTCCATGTTATTAGTCCAAACTTATACTTTTTAGTTGGCTAAACAATCTTTTAGCTATACTTTATGATCAACAACAAAAATGTGACCCTATTATGGATAGTCCAGATGGTTAGAGCGAATTGATGATAGTATGGATAGACGCACGGTTTCGAGTTTGATTTCGTCTGAACATCCGAGATTTAAGTGGTGGTTGTGGGCTTGTGAAGGAGGGTTTCTGCACCAGTCTCCTCCAAAGATTAGTGGAGATGCATATAAGTTGGTTCGAACATCTTGATTAAAAAAAATAAAATAATAAAACAACAACATAAAAAATGTGATGGAAGAATCGAATCATTACATTTAGAATATTATTTACCAAAGAGTTAAACGTTTGATAAATGTTTTATGTTTTAATTTAATTTTTAGGAGAAAATAAGTTATTTAACTTTATTAATAAAATAGTGCACAAAAAATAATAATTCTTAATTAAAAGTAACTTGAAAATTATCCCCTGTTGTCGGCCACCATACCAACAATCATTGGTGGAACGCATTTATCAAAAGACTAAAGAAAAAAGTCTACACTTCCCCAATATTAATAAAATTATTATTCAATGATAATAAATATATATATTAGAGATATCAAATTCTACCCATATTTTTATTTCATTTTTAATTTTTCAAATGTTATATTAGGTGGGTGTTTGGTGTTAAGTGGAGTGTCGGTTTAAATGATCATATTATTTTGATATATATATATATATATATATATTCTTGGATTTTAATATATTTTTTAATTAAGTGGTGAAATCAGGATTTTTTTTTTAATTAATTTTTCAAATTTATAATTGCTTTTTACTTTTTATGAAGTTAGAACTTTCACATTTCTAATTTTTCAATTTTTTTTAATAATCTCAAAAGTATATAATATTTTCTATAATGGTCAATGTATTTCAAATTAAATGATTACACCAAAAAAAATAAAAATAATAATAATAACCCATTTTAACTTATTATATTTAGAAACTTTAAATATATTAGAACCATCAACTTAATGATATATAACCTTTAAGAGATTGACCTGACAGTCAAGAAGATTTGCTCTTTTCATTGAGTTCTCATGTTCAAATCTTGGGATTACTTACCATAATAACATTATGATTTACTTGGTTTTTTGAGCTTGTAGGATATTCAATAAATCTCAATGATTAATTGAGGTATGTACAAACTGGCCTGAACATTCCGATTATTAAAAAAAAAAAAACTAACGATACATAATTAACATAATTAGAGGTTAAACCTAAGAACTTAGTAAAGACAATTAAATTCAATCATGTTGGTATAATAACTTACTTGTCAATATCACTTTTTGACTTGAGAAATGATGTTTATAATTAACAAGTGATCCAAACATGGTGGGTTTTGAACTTTTGATGCTTTTGAGTTTTGGCTAATTAAAGCAAATATCTCAAAAGTCAAAAAATAGAAAAGGAAGAAATTGTGCTTTAAATTAAAGTCATAAAATGGCAACCCTATGTTCCTTAAATTCATTACAAACTTTATGAATATATTGTTTTAATTTTGATACACAACCAATCTACATATCAAATTCAATATCTTTGTCGTTTGTTTTAAGCTCATACTTGCAACGATTTATTAGCGGGAACACCACCGTTTATTTAACAACGAGGAATTTATCAGTATCCTTTGTTATTAAATAAACATTCTTTTATATATTAGATTGTAACCTTATACGCTTGATCAATTTTTTTATTTACACCAAATTTTTCCTAATTTCAAACTCAATTAGTTTTTTTTGGGTTGCATCCTCTTCTCCTTAATTTCAAACAACAATTTTTTTATATTTCATTTTCTTAATTTTTTTTAACTACTATTGGGTGGTCAAGTGGTTTGATAGGGACTCTTGGATGCATTACTTAAGAGGTCTTGAGTTCGAATCCCTCTTCGGTTGCTAATAGGTGTAATCACTAGAACTCTTACTCGGTCGGTAATATTAAGGTCTCAAGAGATTTGTTGAGGTGCATGTAAACCTATTCGGACACCCTTGTTCATATATATATATATATATATATATATATATAGTGGTAGATCCAAGATTTCTGTCGAGTGGGGGCCCTCCGCAACTCGGCCATTATTTGCCAAATAATTAGTGAAAACTTTAAAAAATCACCAAAACTTAATAAAAAAATAATACAATATTAAGAATCTGAAAAAAAAGAATATACATTAACACAATATTTTCTTACTTAAATAAATCTATGAGAAACAAAATTTTGAGTAAACCTTGAACAAAACCTTCTTTTAATATTTTTATTTTTGGCTTTCAAATATAATAATATAAATTTTTATAGCGTTGATCAAACCTAGCTTAATTAAGCTAAAGTCAACAAAAACTTAAATCAAGTCAACGTTACGTTGACTTTTAATATGAATTAATAAAAGAGGGGAATTTTTTTAGAATAAACATGGATAATAACTTCAAATTTCTTTAATAATTTTGAACAACTGAACGGTAACGTTTAAAATATAGGAAAGTGGTGGGTGAATAACGTTAGAATATAGTTAAGGTTTAAAATTTTTTTTCAAATATATATATATATATTTTGCCCTTTAATATAGATGTATATGTGAGTCACGTGGAGGTTTCAAAAAATCTAGGGACAACAACATGGCTCGGCAACCATCATGAGGATCCATGGCAAAATTGTTTGCATGGCCCTGTTGAATGTTGTATTCCCATGAACCCCATCTGAAAAAAAAAAAAAAAAAAACTGTACACAGATCGGCTTTTTTTGATTTATCATGACCTGTAGAAGTAGAATCCATTATTGGAGCTCATGTTCTCTCCACGTGCAGCATGTGTACATTCATTCTTTATCCCCGCATCTCTGTTGCCTTAGAATGATTGATCTTCAAGCTCCTAAATTTCAAGTACACAAAAACAATCTCAACAGAAAAAGAAAGAAAGAAACTCCATAGCCATGTTAATTAATCAAAAGATTTGACAGCCTATATACTAATCCTCTTTCTCTCATAATAGCATGTGACTTCGCCATGTTTTAGTTTAGCTTCTATTAACCATTTCTGCTTGGATTTTTGTCTTCCCCTAAATGGGACAACAGGCATTATAATCTGAGAAAAGGCTCGTTGAACTATTTTAATATGGTTTTATTTACTCATTTAAGTACAAACCCTTCTGAGTTTTGATCTCAAAATGCAATCTTAATTAGATGAAACACAATGATTAACAAGTCCGTTGTTCTTGACCTTTATTTGATTATAACCACTCCACTGTTAACTTTAACCTTCCAGAACTCAACCTTTCTTTATCTTGCAATCTCAAAAATTGACATGATAATTGAAACTTAAGTGCGGTTTGTTCGTGAATCTTTATTACATACCGTAAAGAAGATAGTGGAGTTCCATCCCATCACCACTTTCTTTAGGTTAATCAATCTCTTTAGAAGGGTAAACTGTTATTGTCTTTATACATCATTTATTTAATATAAATTCCTCAAAAACATACTGCAAGTTTCATAATTTTGAATTGATTACTAAGAGAAATACTACTTATGAAATTTTTTGTCGTAGTTTATTAATTGATTTAAGTTCTCATTCATTCGTTCGTGACGTGAGATGTTATGTATTAATGCGGTAAAAATCGTGAATCTAGTAAAAACTTATTGATTAATTTATTTTTTGCATAAATCAAGAAAATTATGTGATGCAACTAACTGAAATGATGAAAACCAACAACATATTTTGGCACAGTGGATAATTTATTGAAGACACAAGACAGGCTTAAGAGAGGTAGTTCAAGAGTCATACGAGGAAGGAGATACGTACAACTAAGACAAAACAGAGTTTAATAGGAAAGGTTGTTAAAGGTCGGTTGGGTAATTTATTTACAACCATTTTCTACATATATTTATTTTCAGTATTTTATTTATCTTTACATATAAATAAATGTTCAACTCTCATCAACAGTCAAGTTGTTGAGTCTTCTTATTCCATTTCCACCTAAGAACCTTAAGCCAGCCACATTAGCTGGTCATATACACAAAGAAAAAACTCTCAGAACACGCCAAAACATAAGCAAGTTCTAGTCTTTTAAGTCTTCTGGAGGTGGATAAAGAGATGGAGATATGAATTAAAGCATGTTTGTTCGTGGATTTGTGTGTTTTTAGAGCTGAGTTGTGTTAAGGGGGGAAATTTTATTTTTTGGATCTGAATTTGGGGTTTTTGAGCTGGTGGACTTGAGATTTGAGATGTGTTTGTTTTGATTTGGCTCTTGATTGGCTGTTTTGAGGAGATAAAAGAGGAGCAAAATGAGCTGGAAGAGTAGAGGAGGAGGAGGGGGGTTTGAGTCAGCTTCAAAGAATGCAGTTTCAAGAAAATGGACTATTTTGTTTTGTATTGGTTGCTTTTGTGCAGGGATGCTCTTCTCTGATAGGTAATTTTTCTCATTGTTGTTTTTATGCTTTCTGTTTTGAAATTCTTGAACTGCACTTCTAGCTTGCATTTGTAATTTGCTGGTAGTGTTTAGTTTATCAGGTTTCTGGTTCTGTTGTTAATTCTGGGAAGGATTGATTTTGATGAAATTTTCGTGTAGATGTGTTGATAATACTTATGAAAAATGATTTCTAATTTCTTTTAATTCCTTGGTTTAGGTGGATTCTATGGTTAGTAAGATGGATCTGGAATTATTGTTATGGATTCAAAACTGTTCAGAATTTGAATTTGAGCGGTCGATTGCCATTTTAATAGAAGTTTACTGTCGGTTGCTACGGTAACATATCAAACAAAGTTCTTTAACCGTCTGACTGCTATGCTCGGTCACTGCTGCTGTGCTTTAGAGGTGCCGTTTATAAATGTTCTAGCTCTGGGTTTAGTTTCCCTTCTTTGGCAATTCAATTTTTTCCAAATAACCTGCTGCTATGTATTGGCGTATTGAATTCAGGATCTGGGTGGTTGTTATTTGATAGAAACCAGAAAAGACCCTTGAAGCCTGAAGAATGATGGAGCTCTTCTTTTGGCTATTTAAGGACTTACCGTCACAATATAGTCCTATATCTGAAAATTAAGGAGTTATAACAGTGACAAACAGTAATTTTCCTCACGAAATATGGGCTGTACTTTCTCCCATAGTTGTAATATAGTCTTTCTTTGCTCTTTGGTTTCTCCTTCTGTGTTTCATACTCTAATTATTGAATTTGATTTGAGTTGATTGTGGTTGGCTCACGGTTGTCTACATTTTATAGCATGAATATTTTGTTTCTGTCTATAAGACATACTCATAATAACATGGAACTTTATAGGACATAAGCTTTTATTTATCTTATATGCTTGTGTTGGTAACAGAATGTGGACAGTGCCTGAAGTTAAAGATATAACGAGAGGAATGGGGGTTGAGGATGAAAAGCTAAAGCTGATTTCTGAGGGTTGTGATCCACTTAGTGTGAGTATTCAGTCACTTGAAAGTAGAAAATGTTTTCAACTTGACCTGAATATTTTGTTAGATTGTTAACATGTTGGGTGCCTCTTTCTTTCTTTTTTATCTTTTCAGAAGGATGCAAAGCGTGAACCAGAGGACATTATCGGGGAGGTTTCAAAAACCCATCATGCTATACAGTGAGTATATTATAGGATTTATATTTTTTGATTGCAGTGATCTTAGTGGTAAGTTAAACTTTTGACTGTATATGAAATGCAGAACATTGGATAAAACAATCTCAAACTTGGAGATGGAGTTGGCTGCTGCAAGAGCTGCCCTCAGGAATCAATTATTAATGGTTCTCCCTTATCAGACGACGTAAAGATTAGCGAATCAAGTGGTAAAAGGAAATATTTAATGGTTGTAGGAGTTAATACTGCTTTTAGCAGCCGAAAACGGAAGAGATTCAGTTCGTGCGACTTGGATGCCTCAAGGTTGTCAATTAGTTACTTGCTATGTTTTTCATTGACTGTATTTTTTTCTTTTATATAATATTTCACATACGGTATTGAATTGATCTGTGAATAACATTTGAATCTTTTTTATAAAATCTAGGTGAAAAAAGAAAGGAAGCTTGAGGAAGAGAAGGGCATTGTCATGCGCTTTGTAATAGGTCACAGGTGGGTATTTCATTTGTGTTCAAATCTGGTTTTTCGAATAACGTTACATCTTTTAATTTGCATAGCTTTCTTTAAAGTAAATTTAAGCCTCTTGTGCTCTTCTGGTCCCTGTTTCATATACTTTATGGAATATGGTTCTTTTCCTATGCTGTTTCCATCCATGGCACAGATGCAGGTCACAAATTTTGGGGTTACAGTTACTTTACTGGAACGATGTCCTTAGCAATCAAGAAAGTTACTTGGAAAGAGAAAAGTTTTGGAAAAGAAGATGGTTATTGCTTTAGTTTTCTATTATATATGTGCACGAGGATCGTACACATTTAGAAAATATAATTAAGAATGACAAAAGGAAAACTTAAACTAAGTATAGATTTCACATTTGAAGGATCTTATGGGATTAATAATATAATCATATTCTTACTACAGACAAATGTCAAGATGGAGAGGTACTGATGGTGTAGATACTGACAGCAAATAAAGAAATTAGAACTTATATAGAGGAGGGTAGCACCACATGATAAACAGAAAAATTTTAATCAGGAGATGTCTCAGAAGCGTTAATGTTTCTAATAGCCAGGAAAACCTAATAAGTGGGTGGTAACATGACTTCAAAATTTAATTTTGTGGTTAATATGGGTGAAAAAGAACAATCTATTCTTAAATTAAAGAAATATCATCATACATGAAAAATGGTCTGGAAGTCAATTGATAGTGATTTGAATAAGTTTGTTAGATTTGCAAATTTCAGAAGTCCAAGACCCAGATAGGCTTAATTAGTCTAGATTAGTTTAATATGTGATTGAAAAATTTGGATGTACAGTTTTCCAACCTTTGTGTCATAGTTCATAATAGGTATATATACATTTTCTCCTAGGTAGAATTTTGTCAAGTGAATATTGTTTAACCGATCAAGATCTGATAATCAGGCTGATTGTTGCTGATTTTAGCTGGATAAGGCATTGAAGATGACTTATGAAGCTTTCGTCCTGTAGACACATTTACATTTAATTTTGTACATCAATGATGCATATAGGGCAGTCTTAATTTGCAAAACCAAATACCTGGTTGATGGATGAAATTTGACACATTTCTCTATTTTTTTGTTCATCTCAGTGCTACTTCTGGTGGTATCCTTGATAGAGCCATTGAAGCAGAAGATAAACGACATGGTGACTTTTTGAGGCTGGTAAGCTTCTCTATCTCTTTCCTTATTCAATCTGTTTTAACAAAAATACTCTAACGCAGATAGTATGAACACTTGTCATTATGAGCTGGTGTTTATAAAAGAACAATGGCTATACTAAAATTTGAAAATAAATGCATGGGCAGGAACATGTAGAAGGTTACCTTGAATTGTCAGCCAAGACGAAGATATTTTTTGCCACTGCGGTTGCTTTGTGGAATGCTGATTTCTATGTCAAAGTTGATGATGATGTACATGTAAATATAGGTAAAGATGCAGTTATTTACTAATTTTTGTTTCTGCACTTCTAGATATGCTATATGTGCAAATGTTCACCAAAACTGGTTAAGTTTACATGAATCGAAGCACTCAGAAGGCCACTTATCACTGCAAAATATTTTCCTTGAATTGCTTTAAGCAAAGACTGGAAACTATATTTTATTTTCCTTGTTCTTACACATTGTTCATCCATCATGTTGTTGCAGCAACTCTTGGAGCAACTTTGGCTAGGCATCGATCCAAACCCAGAGTGTATATAGGCTGCATGAAATCCGGTCCAGTCCTAGCTCAAAAGTAAGCCAAGAATGTTCTTACTCTATATCCATATGGCCGGTCTTCGGAGAATTTAACATTTTATCTTTTCGTTTCTATCCGTCATGTTTTCTAACTAGTTTTTCAATGCACAGGGGAGTGAGGTACCATGAACCTGAATATTGGAAATTTGGTGAAGAAGGAAACAAGTACTTCCGTCATGCTACAGGGCAGCTATATGCTATTTCTAAAGATTTGGCTTCTTATATATCAATTAACCGGTAAGTTCCAGATCATCTTGAATAATAAGTGGTTAAATTCTGTGTAGCAATATACATCTCCTCTGAACCATTTCACTTGTATATCAATTAGGCATATGCTACACAAGTATGCCAATGAGGATGTTTCATTGGGGTCATGGTTTATCGGATTGGATGTAGAACACATAGATGACAGGAGACTATGTTGCGGTACCCCACCTGGTAATTTTACAAACTTACTCTACTGTTGTTCTACTTTCCTGAACTTATTAACAGTCTTCCAAAACTGAACTCCATTGATATCATGAAACAAGCAGACTAAAGTCCTGCCAACCATACATGATATACGATCCATTGGATTTGGCCTTTTTGGATAGTTCATTTTGTGTGTGTGATTTAAACTTTCACAAAGAGTTACAGTTAGATGCTTGGTGAATGTACTGTCAAAATGTGATGCAAAAATCTAATAATTTGGATACTTGCCACAGATTGTGAGTGGAAGGCTCAGGCGGGCAATTTGTGTGTTGCCTCATTTGATTGGACCTGCAGCGGCGTCTGCAAGTCTGTCGAGAGGATGAAAGAGGTCCACCGCGTTGTGGGGAAGGTGAGAATGCTTTGTGGAGTGCAGTCTTCTAAACAAACCAAAAACAGCATTTCTTCCAAACTCAGGAGGAAGCAAGTAAAGGGCTTGAGGTTGTTTTGGGATGTTGCTATAGAGAAACATATGTAATATCGAAACGTCGAATGAGACAGATATGCATCAGGCAAGCAGGAGAGATTTTGGTTGCTGAGTTTTCTGCTCAATTTTAGACTAGGAGAGAGACTCAAAAGCAGTTTTAAGAAAGGAAAAGAGTTTGTATTTTAACCATTCTTTGATTGCTCTCTGGGGGGGCATTTTGTAAGCGTGCCATAGCTTATGGAACCTTCATAATAAGTGCTGAGAATAGCTTTTGCTGCCTTGTGCTTCATAAATTAGCGGCTTTTTGTGTTGCTTTTAATAGATTTGTACCTTCTTTCTGTGATTTGTAAATAAAATAGTGATGAAGATTCCCCCTTTTGATGACTTCTTTTCTTGATCTTTAAGCTTTCATTATGCAGGTAAATAGATTGCATATCCAGTGTGTCAACTCATTTTATCTCACCAGTACTAGTAAATTTTACTCTTAAAATGTCAGATTTATAATCTTCTATATTATGATCTCTTTATTTTTATAAGTTATTAGGCTATTTACTATTGTTGAGGTTGAATTTGTCCCTATGTTGCTGAGTTGGTGTCTATACGTGGTTAGATTTCTTCCTTTCTTAAGGTTAGTTTTTGGAAGTGAGTTTTACTCAAGCCCAATTTATTATGGTATCAGAGCCACTTGTTTGACCTGATGATGGCTTTGGAACCCAAGCGTGTGAGAGAGGGTATTGAAGTTGAATTTGTCCTACATTATCGAGTTAGCAGGCTGTTATGGTGTATATATGTAATTATACTCTATCCTCCCTTAAGCGAGTAAGCTTTTAAAGTGAGTTTTAGCCAAGCTCACTTTATCAACTTTATGCTCTATGAATTCGGACTTAATTATCTAATCTCATCAATGGTCAAGTTTATACTTCACACTTTGAAATGGGTTTGTTATCTGATCCGGACTGGTGTGACATCCTCATGAAGATGCGAAGGCCCAAATGTGCTAAGTTTGTCATACCTCGCATCTTTAGTTGAATGAATTTGGGATGCAGCTTATAAGATTGAGTTCTCATAACTGAGTAGATGCGTTTTGGGTGAAGAACGTTCTCTTGTAACCTAAAAATAAACCTGTTTGCAGTCAAAGATATATATTTGATTAACTCAAGAGATTAGCCTGACGGTTAATGATGTTAGCTCCATTTCTTGAGTCTTTGGGTTTAAATTCAAACTTTGGGACTATTTACCATAATAACATTGTGACTTACTTGATCTTTTGGATTTATAGGGTGTTCAATGGACCCAGCGATTAGTTAAAATGCCCGTAATTCTTTCTTCAGAGCACTTATGAGTTCAGACATAGTCGAGCCCAAAATTTTGAAGTGTTTGAAATAATCTGTTTACATTCATCACCATGAAGTAAGAAAGATGCAAGCAGAATAGATATCAGAAACTCATGGCTGAGCCAAGTGTAAACGCGGCCAAGTGTAAACATTGGAAAAACTGAAATGGAAGTCAATTGGCCAACCTGTAAGCATTACTAGGAAAGGAAAAGAAAACTTTCAGTGGGCAGTTGAATCAATGATACCATTTCTACTAGATAATATCAAACAAATAGTATCATGATTCCTGCAGAGCCCCCACTGCCCACTGCTTCTCACTCATCCCACTAAACCTACAACTCCACACCTTATAAACTTTCCCTTTCCATTCCAAGACCTGATAAGATCACAAACTATTTATCTCCACATTCCCACTTCAGTTCACCAACGTTCTCATCATTCTTTCACTCCTTTTCTCATTAATTAAACCTCACCAATGCTTAAGCTCCTTGATTGTTCCCTCAGGATCTTTGCCATTCCTCTTAGTGGTGCAACCATTTGGTTAACTGTGACTAACCAGCAGGACAACCCCAGTTATGGGAAACTAGAGTTCAGCAATCTCACAGGACTCAAGTAAGATAAAGTTCTTTCTCCTTCTTTTTTACTCTTATTATAACCTTAATTCATTCTATGCATATTCTAAAAAAATTTAAGAATTGTTCAACAGATTCATGGTCTGCATCAGTGCTATATGTGCTGCATATGCATTTTTTGCTGCTGTTTCCTCATGGTTCAAATTCTTTGTTTCAAAAGCTTGGATTTTCTTTGCCTCTGATCAGGTTCTAACTCAAAACTTATGAACTAATTCATGTTCTCGTTTGCTAGCGATGTGAGACGTGATAGTAGTCTTGCTAGCTCGCTAACTTTTTTTTTTTCTCCATGTGTCTGTGTATGAATGAATTGTTTGGAGCAGATTGTGGCCTACTTAATGTTGACATCAGTGGCTGCAGTGTTGGAGATACTGCGGTTAACTTACAATGGTGATCAGGAAGTTACATGGAGTGAAGCCTGCAGCTCATATGGGAAATTTTGCAATAAAATGAAGATAGCTCTTGTTCTCCATGCCTTGGCTCTTATATGTTTCATCATTTTAGCAGTAATCTCAGCTTATAGATTCTTCAGCCTGTTTGAACCTCCTTCTGTTTCTTCTTCCAAGGAGGTTGAAGAACAAAGGAACTAATCCATAGCTTTTCCTTAAAACAGCTTTATGAGTTCACATGGTGAATGATTGAGCTCTTATACTTTAGACATTTGAATAAATAATACTTCACACAAGTCTATGCTTCTGTTTTGAACAAATTGATCCTCTCGTAAAGATCTATGCAACAATACCAGCTACTGTATGTAAATTGTAAGCTGGGGAAATTGATGAAACCCTTTACATAAAAGACAAGCTTGAATAGATATATCAAGAGTTCATACAAGAGCAAGCTTTATCAGAAGTAAGAACTTTCACACACCTCAGAAGAGATTGCTTTGTCATGGTACTAAATCATTGATAATATGTCATTATAAAACTGTAGATAAAATGAAAAAGAATACACGCTTTGCACCTAACACAATTTCACTTTATTAGGCAAGTGGATGGATCATGACCTTGCTTAGAAAAAGCTCGGAAATTTGTCCATCTCACCTACCAAAGATGAAGCACCCCTGCTTTTTCTTTTACCATTTCTTTACCTACATTATATTTTCTCAGTTTTATTTTAGATAAACATAATAACATATATAATATATTACACTGTTATCCCTGAGGTTTGATGTAATAACAGTTTCGTAAAACTAATACTGTCACCCCGAACCTCACATAGAGGTTTTGTTATGTGTTGGTGCCAAAGTCCCACATTGGTTAGGAGGGTTTTAGTTGATTATATAACATAAAGACACTCTTATTATCCAGAGACACATTTTCAGGACAAAATCGTACAGACAATACCTCTGGAAACCCACTTACCATATGTCTAGATCTGACATACATCAAACATTACTTATATTGGCTAAAACTATCAACTATTTGGCTAAACTTCTAGCTATTGTTCACAATTGTCAACTGTTTATTCAAAACATCACCCAGAGACTCCTTTTTCATGACAAAATCGTACAGACAATACCTCTGGAAACCTATCTACTATGTGTCTAGATCCAGCATACATCAAACATTACTTATATCGGCTAAAACTATCAACTATTTGGCTAAACTTCTAGCTATTGTTCACAATTGTCAACTGTTTATTCAAAACATCTTTTTAACCCCTTATATCACTGTATTAATTGATAGAAACACAATTTGGGAGTGATACTGTTAGTTTTCCAATATTGAGGAGGAAAAATTTCATGCCAAACTTTTGGGGTGAAAGTGTAAGATACCCTTAGCTTTTTAATTTAATTTTAATAACATAGATAATATATTAGGTTTAATATGGTGGGTGTTACATATGAGTGATATAATCTTATCTAAAGATTCAAAATGCACCAAAAATAGATTCATTGGACTTAGAACAAGTTTTATTATAATAGAAGCAATACCATCCTATAAAAGAAATATTTGATTTTGTATCTCTAAGTAACAATTAATTTATAAATATAAACTTAGTAATATTATTTATATGGGTATGCCCCTTCAATCATGCTAATAAACGACGATAACCACATTTGCTCGTGTGATTTTAAGTCATTATTTAATTACACAAACATATAAGGACTTAGATACCATTATTTTTGTCACAATTATGGTAAGTTGACTATTTATATGAGAATATTTCAACCAATTATTTAATTAAGGTTAAATAAATTAAAGTAAATTTCACTTTAAATTCTCTTTTAAAATTTAAAAAATCATGACATAATTTTGAAGGCAACCTAAAATCTTGCCTTCATCTTGGGCTATGATTTTGTTTGATGGATTTGGGCCACTCCAAACTAAACAAAACGACGGCGTTTTAAGTCCCCGGAAAATAGAATCCCAGTTCATTCTTTATCCTTCGTTCTCATCAGATCAAAGTTATATCCTGTGAGTCTCTGTTCTTTTCTCTCTTATCAATTTTTTCCCTTTTATAGATATTTTTTTCTGGTAAATTTTTTTTTTTCCTTTTATCTCACTCTTTGAATCTTTCCTTGTTGGTTTTTTTTTTTCTGATAAAATTAATTAAAGGAAGTTTCTTGGAAAGAGACCTTATATTGTTTGTTTGTTGTTTTGTTTTCTCTTAATTAGCAGGACAGTAGAGAAGAAGAAGAAGAGACTTAGAAGAAACCATGGCTAAGAGCTCCTTCAAGCTTGAACACCCTCTCGGTCCCCTCCTTTTTAACCCTCTTGCTTTCTTATTATATTTTTTTTATCTGATTCTTTTTTTATTGATTTGATCGTTGTTTTGTTCATGATGTTGTGCTACATGTCTGATCTGTTTGATTATATGTTTCACTTCAAGTTTCAATTTTTACAGTTTGGTAACGTCAGTTGTGGATTTCTGATCTGGGTTTTTGTTGGTTTTTTTTTTTTTTTAATGGGATAATTAGGTTCTCTCTTTTCTTATGAAATCCTTGTAATTACGGATTTTGTTGAGGATATTGGTCTTTGGCTTTCTGAGAATGCTTGATGATTTACATGTTAGTGAAGGAAAAAATGCCATGAATACATATGAGATGTTAGACATTATTAATTTAGCAACACTCTTCAGCATGATCTGTTCTGGGGAATGGATAACATGAGGCTTTATGTTGTTAATTACATCCTGTTTGTGAATAACCAATTAGTTGTCTATAGATTTTATGCAACTTTAGAGGAAATTTTGATAATATGCTGAGATTGGTTGGATTACTCTTCAAAGTTGCTTTTTTTCATTTTTACTTTAATACATTTCAATGAGGATCGAATACGTTTAAATGAAGATCAGTAATTGTCTATGTTTTCTTCCCCACGTTGCAAATGCCACCCTTTTTTATTTTATTTTGCATGATTATTGAGTATACTTTTCACTGTCACTGGTTGGCCCTGTATAATGATGAAAGATCAAAGCTGGTAGCTTCCTCTAGATTGTTCTCAATATACAGAAAGTTTAAGTTTCACATGGATGCTTAGCCTTATTGTACTTGTTCTGAATATGTTAATTTTTCTACATGGCAGAAAGGAGGCAGGCGGAAGCTGCCCGAATCAGGGAGAAGTATCCTGATAGAATACCAGTATGAACTTTACATCATTCTTGATGAATGTTTCATATTTGTTTATCTCTTGCTTGAAGTGCTTGTGTTCACTTTCATCTTCTGTTTTTCTTCTTTGCTGCACAGGTAATTGTGGAGAAAGCTGAAAGAAGTGACATACCTGACATTGACAAGAAAAAGTTAGTAATACATCTACTTTTGCTTTTTAACAAATCAATGTTTTCTGGTTTTCTATTTGTCTGTGGAAACTGAAGCATATTAGTTTTGACATCTGGATGGATGAATCAAGGATGATCTTTTTGTTTGTCATTTGGACCAGAGTGTATGTTATGTTAAGTCTTATGAATTAGATCTGTTGGAGCCTAGTTTTTACTTTAGCATAATTGCGCCCAACTGTTGTGCATATATTTCAAGAGTTGGAGCATATGTGAGGGATGGTAGCAAGGTATTGTGATAATGGAAAGTTGTGGAAGTTTTTGACAGTCTTGAAGTTGGAATTGTTTCTGCAATGTTCAAACTATAATAATGGTTTCCACATTTTGAACTTTAGCTACTTTAAGATGCACCCTGGGTATCTCCTTATTCCCCATGATAATATTCTTCTAAGTTCTATGGCACGATGAATGCAGATATCTGGTTCCTGCTGATCTGACTGTCGGGCAATTTGTTTATGTTGTCCGGAAGAGGATAAAGCTCAGTGCTGAGAAGGCTATTTTCATCTTTGTCAAGAACATTTTGCCACCTACAGGTAAGAAAGTAACAATAATTGTTTCCTTATATTCAGTATCCACAATTATTCACTTATTTAATATATTTATTTGTGTTATTGCAGCCTGCCATGATGTCTGCAATTTATGAGGAAAACAAAGATGAGGATGGCTTCCTTTACATGACTTATAGTGGAGAGAACACATTTGGAGCATCATTCTAAGGAGTCAACCTAAGCTTAATGTAAATAATGACCTTGAAAAGATTTCATGGAAAAATGTAAATCCTTAGATGTTTGCATTTACTGAGGGAGCTCATGGTTACTCATGCTCTCTCCTTAGCTTCTGCCTCTTCTTAACTTCTGGATACGTGGAGACCTATCTTATAATTTGATGCAGTAAATATTAATTGCTTTTCTTCTATTCTATGAATAAATTAATCCTACTGTTTGGATCTAATACTACAGTTTTTGGAACTTTATATTGCAGTAGCTTCACAGAGAAACCATGCTTAGCATGCAATTAGTGTTAATTTTCCAAGGAAAAAGTAATTATTTAATTCATTTTAAGATTCTTGAGAAGAGAATTACATGAAATTTGAAGGTTTTAAGATATTGGTCCATATTGATTGTGTTTCAACTTTCAACAACCTATGAACTCTAGGCAGTATGGTAAAAATGGCACCTGTGTTACCCAAATTGGTAGCAGATTTTTCTTGTTCCGAAGTAAAAGAAAATTCTGATCAAATATGGCTTAAAAGGGTCAACCTTGATGAAATTCAATGGATGTAGGTTATGTTAATGCTTGTGATTGCATTCATCATGTAATTGGATGAACTTCTATTCGTTATCTTGTTGAAGATTTATTCATCAAATTAATAGCCTCGAGAACAATTCGATCAAATGGAAAAAATAGAGGTTATTATTTTAACAACCACTGGATAGTTTGATGGAATAAAAGAAGGTTTCATGAACTCTTTAGTCTAAGTCTTCCAATGCTTTAATAAGGATGGTCATTGCAGCTTTTACTCGGTCAATAGTTTCAAGGTCCCAGAGATTAGTTGAGATACGTGTAAGCCAGCTCGAACAAAATCCCAGGTAATTAAAAAAAAAAAAAAAAACTGACGAGGTAACATTACCAGGTCACAAAAATAGAAATTTCCCCAGTCTGGTACAATTTGCATACTCTCTTCTCCCAATATTGCTTCCTTTGACCCATTTTGATTTGTGGGACTCTTTTTCCCCTTTCATTTTTACCCGTTTATCAGCTGATAAATATGATAAGTTTGAAATGGTGATTGAGTCAATAATTACAAAAGAGAGAAAATGAGGGTGAGAGCATGCACAGGAGAAAATTTTCTGATAATTTCCTGATTATCAGCTGCAAGTAAGGCAATATTTTGGACGTCTTAAAGAACATTTTTGCCATTTGTAGAGAGAGGCCTTTCCTCTAACAATCACCTTCCCCTAAACTGAGACATATATAGAGAAAGAGAGACCCAACAAACATAAATTGAAGAGCAAATCAATTCAAAGTGGATGTGAATGCTGAATCTGAATGTAAACTTTTAAGGTACCATGAAATAAGGTGAACGTGGAAAATTAAAGCCTCAAATCAGTGTATTCATTATGCACGGACCAATAGTTTCGGAAGAAAATCTAGAATACCATAAGTGTAGAGCCAATCATACCAAATTACTTGACTTGTATGAATGGTTTTATGGAGTCCCTAAACCGAATGTTGACGTGATACCTCTAATATTATATAGTTTCTTCGTTGTTGAACCCTTTTAAGCTTAAGCCCTACAATTTTCCTATAGGTTCAGCCCCTTTTTGTTTTTTCAAATAATTGGGGGTGTTCAATCAGCTTACATACACTTCAGCTAATCCTTCGAGACTATAGAACTACTGGCTATGTAAAATCTTCAATGGTTATCCTTATTAGCAATGGAGGAGGGACTCGAACTTAATTACTATCGAACCATTCGATCACTCAAGGGATAGTTACGTGTAGTGTATTCCTGTATATATAAAAAAGATATTGAATGTTTATGTTGATAAAGCTAGCTTTGACAAATTTTGAAAGGGACTTTTTTTAAGAAAAGCCAAGTCAACATGGAAGAAAATACCCCCAGTTTTGTAGTTGCCAAAGAAAAGACTTGCGTATGGTTCACTAAGAGTTGGATTAACCCATTTTAGCATAATTAGAAGCACAAGATGCCCACTTTTATTATGAAAGTCAATAACATTTATTTCTGGGCAACGAATATAATTTGTGATCTTGTGTGTGTGTATATATATATGGTAAGGTTGAATCTCAAATAATTGATTTTTTGTCTATAACCTTTCAAATTTCAAAACCATAAGTTAATTAAATTATAGCCATGCTTCATGCTCTCCTAATCTAATCTTCGTCCAAATGATATAAAAAGTTGAAACACACTTTTATTGATAGATTGTATAGGCATCTTATTGATAGGTTGTATGTGTGTCCGTTACATAAAGGAACTTTTTTTTTGATCGAAAGTGTTCGGACTAATTTATACACATTTCAATTAATCTTTCAGGAAATCTTAAAATTAACGATTGAGTAAACTACTTAATAACTACCCTTGTTAGGGCATGTGAAGACTTGAATTTAGGAACGCATATTAAACCCTTTTACTCTTTTATAAGCTGTTTTACATAAAAAGACTTTCTCCCATTTATTTGTAAAATATATTAAAAGTTTGAAAAACTCAAGATATAAAAGTATGTGCATCCGTTACACTGAAGACTTTCTTGTTTATTGATAGACACTTGTCATAACTCATAAAATCTATTAAAATTTTAAAACTCTGAAAAATTCAGATTAAACTGATGGTATTATAATAGCACTGAAGCTGAAAATACAGGCGGTGTTTTTTTTTTTCACCTCATCCCTCAAAGTGGTCCAGGAATAATGTCCTTACTGAGTTCACATGGGGTAGCTGCAGTTCATGTTCTCTGTCGTCCTAGCAAATGCGCAGTTCTTTTACAAGTTCATCAGTGTCGACAAAGTACCTTTCATGTCACTACCCTCGTTTACCTCCAGACCATCCTCCAATATTCTTGTTTCTTAAACAATGGATTCTTTTCTTTTAGATTTCTCTGTTCTTTTATTAGCAGATAAAACACTTTGTAAATACTAACAAGTTTAAGACGAAAAATTCTCATCATAATTGATTAAGTTTATTGACACCAATAAACGAATGTTTGAATACTAAAAGAATACTGTTATGGTCGCACCCCATAAATTATGTGATAGACACTTCTCTTACCACTCAAATACAAGATTTTATGGGTATAATTAACTCCAGTGATTAAAAGGTTTGTCATCCGACTACAAGGGAAAAGGTTTGCTCCCTTCTTTGAGTTCTTGGGTTCAAACTTGGGGTCATCTATCACAATAATATTATGGCTTACTTGGTCCTTGAAGCTTGTAGGGTGTTCAATGAATTCTGAAGATTAGTTGAGGTACATACAAACTAATCTGGACACCCCAATTACCAAAATAAAAAATATTAAAAGAATACCCCGATAAATTAAATTATGCATATTTACTAATAAATAAGAGGGAGTGCGATAAATATTGAATACTAAATAAATTAGAGCCTGTATTGTATTTTTAGTGTTTATTGAGAATAGTAAAGGAAGGCTTTAATTTAAAAAATGTACAGTCTGTCCTTTGTAATTTTGGAAATGTCCAGTCTGTACTTTTTCATACCCACCAAAACTCAGAGAATCACCAGAACCAAATACCAATCTCACTTTATTTAGCTTTAACACCAAAGCTTCCTTGTATAATAAAACTATTCTGCTTCCAAAATTAACAAAATGCCCCCACACCTAAATTTGGCAGTATAGATAACTTGTTCTACCACATTTTGAACTGCTAATTTTAGTGCAGATAAAGTTTTGGATAAATGCAACTAAGTAATCTTCCTGTCTTAGTAAAGAAAATCAACATGAAAAAGAGAGGTCATTTTTATAAATTAACCACCACCGAGTGACCTGACGGTAAAAAAATACAGAAAGATCTAATATGGTCTCCCAAAGTTTGAGTCATCTCAAAGATAAAAGAACAAAAGAAGGATTTAACATCGTCTCTTAAGTTCGAATTCTTACTATTGCTAATAGAGATGATTACTAAAACTCTTACCCGACAAAGTCCCAAAGAAAATTAATTTAGATGCTTGTAAACTTTCCCCACAAACCCTAAGGTCATTTAAAAAAAAAAAAATGCAAACAAATAATTATTTATTTATTTATTAGTTTATTGATGGGACAAAAAGCCACATCAAGTTCAACTCAGTACATAGACATGCAATTTAAAATAAGAAAACTCCATTTTGCAGTCTTTAGCAGATTCCTGGAAAGTTATCAAAAGAGCAGGAGCCCTGATTGCTCCTGACATGGCCTGTGTTAGAGTCACCTCGAAATAATGAAGCTATTTGCTGCATCTCAAGTCCAATATTATCATCTGTTACTACTGAAGATTGGCAATTTGAGGCTTCTCCACAGTCATTATACCATTCTGGAACTTGCATTGAAGGAATCACATTCAGGAACTTTGACAAATCTTCATGCGTGTTCATTTGACCTGGCTCGTTTTCTTCCTTAGCCTTCATTCCTGTAAGAAATATTAAAGGAAAATCAAGAATTGTTGACAATCAATCTGTATTCTATAAATGTGCTTTGTGTGTATGCCGAAATGGGGTTTATAAGCGACAGGATGATAAGAACATTTAATGAAGATTGCCCTAAATGATGATGATAATGGACATTTTGTTTTACACTCAATAATCATATTATGGAATCTGATAGCACATGAATGAGAGAGAGTTAATGCATTCAGATTCTGATAATAATTAAAACCATTTTAGAGCATAGTCAAGAGAGTTGAAAGCAACTGAACATTAATTCATTAAACTTGAAGCTATTCACTGAAACTGATACTAAAGTTCATGCAGAGATCCAGAGAGACACAAAATTCTAGTTAAAGATTCATTAAAAATCACAATTAAAGCTCATAATGAGAATTGATGTGTGTGAAAACTAAATTACTCAGAGAATCTAACACATGCAGAAATGTTAATGATTAAACAAACATTTGAAGTTTATATATTAAAAGGTTTCATCTTTTAGTACCTGAAGATAAATTCAAAGAATTTGAATCACTCCATTGATTAAACCCACCAAACTCACGCTTATTCTCATCTTCAATGGAACCCACACCGCTTAGCCTCCTTGAACCATCACCATAGTTGCTAGCCATGGCCTGAGCCTCCTCTAGAAGATCCTCCAACAACCCACTTCCACTGCTCGACACACTCAACTTCTCATTATCAAAATTCATCTCACCATTTCCATTATGCTGAGACAATGCTTGGCTTGAAGGAAGCTCCGGTTTCAAACTAAAACTTCCCGAATCATTGCTCAAAAACCCATCTTTCTCAACCGGGCTTCGGTACATTGATGAGTTTTGAGCATTGAAGTTAACGGGAATAGATGAAAACGAAGGATGTGACAACAACTTAGAATTATTTGAGAAAGGATTGTTATGATTATTGCTGTTAATGTTATTGTTATTACTATTAGTACTCTGGGGAATTAGCATAGGCGATGAAGAATTTCTCAAGAACTGTGGACTAAAAGGAAGCGAAAAGTTGTTATTTTGATAACTCATATTCATATTATTATGAATATTCTCCATGTTTTGGTTGTTGTTACAAGGATTGTTATTGATATTATTACTATCAGGATGAATGCGTTTAAAACGAATTGGGTTTTGAAGAATAGGAGGAGTTCTAGGCATATTAAAGGGGTTGTTCATATTTGCATTTGAGTTTGGATGGTTGGAGTGATGGCCATTCGTGGAGTCAAAGAGAGAAAGAGTTGGGAAAGTTGAAGACTGGAGGCTAGGGGAGAGCTGTGGAGGAGTTGGGGAAAGAGGGTTGGGAGTTTGGCTGCGGCTGTAACACGGTGGAGGGTAGGGGTGGTTGTGGTAGGCTATGGTGGTGGTGGTGACTGGCGTTGGGGGTGTTGGGAGTTGTATGAGTTGTGTGGAAAGAGAAGGAAGCTGAGTTTGGTGTTGTGGGAGTTGAAGGAGTTGAGTGATAAGAATGATGAGATTGTGAAGATTGTGGATGGTTGAGTTGCTGGTGTTTGTGTTGCGGTTGAATTTCCGGCGGATACAGCGGCAGGCCTTGGCGGTGGCGTCTCTTGACTCTTGTGTTCCAGTAGTTTTTGATTTCATTGTCAGTTCTTCCCGGCAACTACAACAAAACAGAAAGCAAAAACAGAAATGAATGTTAGGGAGATACTCAGATTGTTTTTGTTTTTGGTTTTAAGAGAAAAGGACAGAAAGGATTATTTTTTTTCATAGGAATAAAAACAAGAAAAGTTGTTTTCAAATGCAGAAGGGTTTTGGTTTGGTAGAAGAAATGTTTTCTGGAAGCAAAACATATCGACAATATTACATTCCCAAGAAAGAAAACAACACAGTCGAAAACATGTTCTTAATTAAAACACAGAAACGGAAAAAACAAAAAAACAAAGAAATAATTTTGCGAACCTGAGCAGCCATGCGAGCCCATTTGTTACCGAGCTGAGCGTGCAATTCAACAATAAGCCTTTCTTCTTCAGGAGAAAAAGCACCTTTCTTCAAGTTAGGCCTCAAATGATTAGCCCAACGGAGCCTGCAACTTTTGCCACAACGAGCCAAGCCGGTGTTTCTCTGCACGGCGTTCCAGTTACCCTCTCCGTGTTTCCTCACATACTCCGTTAAAACACTATCCTCCGTGGCCGTCCATGGCCCCTTCTTCAACTGAACTCCACCGTCTCCTCCTCCTCCTCCCTCTACGTTCATTCCCGAGGACCCATTTTCAAGTTGTTGTTGTTGTTCATTGTTGCCTAGCATCATCTTTGTCGTAGTAATAAACTAATATAAAAAAAACAAAAAACCTTCTTATACGTACGTCTAAAAAGAATATCAAATGAAGAAGAAGAAGAAGGAGAAGAAGGCAAAATCTGTCGCTAAAGAACAAAAACAACAAAGTGGGTCCTCGAGAATGTGTTTTCTTTTTTAAGGGCTAGATTGTTGCATTGTCAAGCTGTTAATGCTTCAATGATTCTTCTACAAATGAAACAAGAGACAGAGAGACTGTTTTTGAAAACAAAAAAAGTTTATTTAGAAGCAAACAAAACGGGGTTTTTGTGTTTGCTTCTAAATAATTCTGTTCTGGTTGTTCTAATCCTGAAACAAAAATTCCCAACAAGAATCTTAAATATTTTGATTTTTATAATTCTTGTTTCAGTTTTTTTCTTTGTTTCTGGGAAAATGGTTACAAAAAAAAAAAAAAAAGAAATCTTGATATTGTTGCTGTTGATATTGTTGAGATAACCGGTCGAGATTTGGTTGAATCAAAAGAGAGAGTGATAAGAGTGAATGAATGAATGAATGAAGAGTTTTGAGAAATCAGTCTTAATTTAATGGAGGAGCTGAGAAGCCGGCTTTAGTTTTTACAGCTTGGTTTAGTTGGTTGATTTGCTTGCAGTTTTTTTTACTGTCTGTAAATTGTCTGTGTTTGAAAATGACTTAATTTCTGTTTACCCCCTAGGGTTTAGGTTTGTTAAGTTAAAACCTTACTATTTAAAATATTGGGACATACATCCTTGATTGTAAGGATAAAGATTAGCTCACAACCCAATCTTATAAACTTTATCTCACAATCTCAATATGGACAACTTACAAATGGACAAGTGAGACCCATTTGCAAGCTGACCAATTGTAAACTGTTACGTCGAGATTGTGAGAAATAGTTTGTAAGGTTGAATTGTAAGTGTAGTATTACCCTGATTGTAACAGCGTTAATGAGAAATAACCCGTTCAATGATAAAAGCGATTTCATATGTATATATTAAGAGTAATGCTAAATAGACCGTCCCCATCAAATGTCTTCTATTTCAAGTCAATCAATTTTTTTTACTTAAAAGTATCAAAACCATAGCTCTCACCTATTTTAACATTTCTTCGAACACTTTCTCACTAGATAAAGCGTTATGATCTTTTCTTTCACTTTGAAATGAAATAATATGCATCAAAATAATCTTTTTTTTTTTTTCCTACAACATAAACATTTAATCCCATATACAGTTTATGACTCAAAATTCATACGATGACTTGTTGTCCAATAAGTTATATGTTCATAGACATGAGTGGTTCATTTACAAATAACAATGACTTCAATTAGTTTTGATATTTTTGAAGGAGCTAAAAAGTGATTTTAAATCTCACAAAATTTCTCTCACAACCGTGATGTGGCAGCATGTAATAGGTTCATCGTTACCCAACAATGGGTCTTGTCTGACCAATTACGAGCTATCACGTCGGAGTTGTGAATCCAATCTTTATTATTTTGGAATTAATGTTGATTTATTTTAAATGGGGGCTTAGTTAGAGAATTGATGGGGTGCATATAGCATCACTTATAAAATCCCCTTATCGACAGATTATTTAAAGGTTTGTTAAATTTAAGAGGAGTAAATTCTAGTATTTAAAAAATGCAGGACCTGGAGAACAGTTGATGAAAAACTGAGGGTGAATGAGTAGTTCTCTCATGTTTTAAAACAGAAAGATAATTTTTGTCTTGAGCAAGCCAAAAAGCTGCTTTTTGGGCTTCTTTTACTCTTTGACTGCGGAGGGTAAAATTGGGTTAAAAAAAAAAACACCACAGAAACAGAAGGGTAAAAGTAATATCTGGATAATTTTTGAAGACCAGTCAAGGCAACAAGTGGGATTTGCCATTTGCCACTTCATCATCTACATCATGCCATTTTTTATTACTTAAATTATTTGTTCAACATTTCCATAAATTTTAAATTGGCAATTCCAGCTCAATATCCCACTTTAATTATCTATATTTTAACACTATCGTCCAATTACATAATGATATGTGTTGTCACATATATATTAATAACATTTAATAATAGAAGTTTTTCAAATATTAACGTTACATTCTCATGATTCATTGGATTCGCAACACCAATAATAATTTCTGTGGTTATAAAACAACCCAAATTCCAAAATGCGCGTTAGAATTATAATTTAAGTCTTGATTGTTTTCAAAATATCTATATCATTTATATATATGTTACTAATTTTGTGTCACAAGGATATTATTAACATTAAGTATATTACAACCCTTTATGCTATGCTTATTCTATTTATAAAATTCTTTTGTTTCAAAAAATTATATCTAATTTCTTATGGTCTATTGTTTTTAATTGAAGTACTGTTATCAAATATAATTCTTTTTAATTTGTATATTTTTTTTTAACCGTTTACCTTACTAACGTGGTTTGAATCAGAAAACCCTGGTCTAACCTGGCACTCATTGTTATGCATGTCAAGTGAGTTGTCATTCACGTAAAAACAAATGTTTAATAGGTCTAGCATTCATACACTTTAATAACGCGTCAATGAGCTTTAGATCACCGCGAGCTCTACATTGTGGCGGTGAGCTTAACATTGGTCAAGCTACCAAAACCTTCGAGCTTTACAACAAATTCACGCACAATAGGTATGTTTAGAGTAAGTTTTTTTAAGATTATACTTACGAAAAACCTTATTAAATGATGGAAAAATAATTATATTAAACAAAATCAAATAAGTAAATTTGTAATTTATATGAAATTTAAAATAAAATTTTATACATGAAATGTAATATAAATACCCTAGGCCTGGAAAAAGAAATGGGTTCTTAATACGCGGCTGGGCCTACCCGGGCTTCAGCCAGGTTTAGTTAAAAACATCAGGGATCTTTTATAATTTTACTTGATTTATGGGGTGTTGAATTTTTTAGGGTTCGTTAAAAATTTATTTTATGAAAGATAGCTTGAGTGCTTGACTAGTGTTTGGGAGGGTTTCTAAAATTTTAGAAGGGATTTGGAGTATTTAGGGGGTTATTTGTAGCTTTTTAGAGGTTTTATGTAATCTCCAATGGAGTCATGGTAATTTTGGGATTTCATATAAAATACTCGATCAACCAGGGTTTTTTTTCATCCTTAATAAGGTTTGCCTTTAAGCCCAATCCCCATAGATTTGTTTTTGAGCTTCAAGGCAAGCAAGGAACCTAGCTTCTTTTTGGGGTCATTACACAACATGCGAGCCTATTTTAACATCAATTGTAACGGTGGAAATCCAGATACGTAATAGATATTTTTTGTTTTATATCTAACTTATACATATTTGTTATTAGACTTTACTAAATCATCTTTTATCTAAAATGCATGTACAAGTTAAATGGACATTATAAATTAATCTAGATACTCATGGGGACAACATTAAATTTAGGATTATTATCCCACACCTCCCCTGAGGTTTCAATTATAGTCCTTCACACCCCAAAGGTATGAAAAATTAGCCCTTGACCTCCCTTCACATTTGAAGAATTATAGATATGTACCTCCCTCATTGGCCTTAATTGATGGATTTCTTTTGTCTTGACTTATTTTATTTATCCCCCATAAGATCAACTAATATTCACTCATCCATTTCGTTGTAAAAGTATTAAAAGCACCCTTGTTGTCAATTATATGTTATGGCTCCATCCAATCTTAAAATTAAAAGTCTATTTTACCCTTCCATTGCTTATTTAACTCAACAAATTTCTCAAATCTTTCAGTCAATAAATATCTAAATCCACAAAATCAATCTTGAACTTATAATTATATTTTCCTGGGAAAGGTTTAAACATTTATATAACACATTTTAACAAACATTTAATTAAAAATTAAATTAAAAAATTAAGTTTTGGAAAAATTAAATCTTTTTCTAAAAAATAATTAAAACAAAAATCACAAATAATAAATTATGTGGAAGCTATTAACCATTTTAAAGATTGCATAGAAACAATACGGTTGGAGGAATTTAAAAAAAAAAATAGATCTTTTAAGTTGGTATGTGATGGAAAGGAATAAAATGGAGATTTAATTTTAAAATTGAATAGGGGTGTTTTTGATACTTTTAGAATAAAATGGATGAGTTTGATATTAATCAATCTCATAGGATTATATTGAATAAACCATATGGAGGAAATTTATCAATTAAGGCCAATGAAGGGTAGGTATTGGATAATTCTTCCAAATATATAGGGCTACTAATATACATTTGGGGTGTGAGTAACACTGAAACTGAAACCTCAGGGGAGTTGTGGGATAATAGCCCCGTGACTTATGAAACTCATAGAAACGCGCTTTTGTGGCAACATAAAATACGAAGGCACTATTACAATTTACTCCTTGATTGGCAAGGCACACATAAGCATAACAGGAACTAGAAAGAGAGAGGAAATAGTCTTTTCATTATTTGAACTAGTGGGCAGATGCTGAATGTTCTATGCCTTTTGAGTTGTCATGGTCCACATAAAGAATTAATTAGTTTGAATTCAATTACCCATTTAGGTTTAAAGCCTCCAATTCATCTAGAAACTTGATTTGATTTTTTCTAATCTCATTTTGACAAAAATACATTCTTGTCTTTGAATGGTTGTTGTCAAATGGGTTTATTTATTTGTTTATTATTTTTTTGTTAACTAAGGTATCCGGGTAAGCTCAACTAATCCTTAGGAGAAGCTATTCCACAACAACTCACCGCTGCGGTCTCCCAACTAAATCATAGGTAAATATACTACCTTTGTGTCTAGCAGAAACTCAAACCTTTAAGACTATGGGTTATAGTCCTACACAACCCCCTTGGTACGCCCTTCCTGATTGAGGGCTACTCATTTGGGTGGGTTATAAATTGATGGATATGCAGGGGAATCGAACCTTGTAAAAAAAAAAAAAAAAAAAAGGTTTAATTTTTCAAAATAATTGGACATCTTTTTTTGGGTATTTAAAAATAGCCCAAATTTCAAATTATAGTTTTATAAATTTTTTAAAAAAAATTTCATTATAAATTTAACATATACCTTATTATCCATATTTGTTATGAATTTCACATTTAATGTACGCATTTTTCATAAACCACCGAAAATGTTACCTTGTCCTCCGATGCAAAACATGTGTTGATAATTGATATATAATAATCCTACCTTCTCTGATAGAGTATGTTTGTAATAATATTATATATTTATATCTCTTAAAATACCTTACTAATATTAATATACGACTTTTATTTTTATATTAAGAGTTTTACATTCAATATTCCAAGTCTTTTATTATTATTTTTTATCATCAAGGATATCCGAACCAACTTACGCACACCTCAACTAATCTTTTAGGGTGTGAAACTACTGGTCAGTAAGAGTCTTAGTGGCCACCCCTATTAATGTCTGCGGGACTCGAACTCAAGAGTTCATGAAACCTTCTTTTGTTCTTTTACCGTCAGACGCGTTTTTAAAACGTTACGAATCCAAAATTATACGTTTATAAGGGGGTAGGTATGAAAATAAAAATAAAAAACAAAAAAGTTGTTTTAAAAAATGATTTTAAAGCATATGAACACGTTAAACTAGGTCAAATTAAGGACCAAAATTTGGTCCATAATTTTTTGCACAAAAAAAAAAAAAAAAAGTTGTATGGTTTATATAAATGAAGCGTGTATCATATTTAATTCTGAACCAAGTCACCAACGCCACAAGTTAGGTCAAAAGGCCACCAACCTTGACATGTTGAGCACAATTAAATTGCATGCCCATTTACGTTATAAATAATGTTTAATATCAAGAAATTTCAGACTCGCCCTTTGATTCTAATACTTCCAAGTTCCAATACTTCTTCTTCAATTTCCATGGCCTTTTTCTCAAACTTTTTCGATTGTTTTTCGGATCCATCTCAATCCAAACGTTATGTTTGCAACGGAGACACTTGTATTCTGGAAAACGGGAAGAATTTCAGAGAAAAAACCTCGAAAAACAAGCGAAAACAGACTTTCCGGTATTCCGTTTTCTGGCCGTTCATCCTGCAGAGGTTGATAAAAGCACAAATGGGTCCTAACTCCTAAGTGCTCCCTTGGAAAGGTAGAAACAAAGAATATTCCGGTCGGGTTTACCCGTGGTTTATACCCGGAAATCGGCCGGATTGCATGTAGGTAAGTAAATTAGTCGTGATAATATTGTTGTATAAGAAGGTTCAACGTCGTGAAGATAATGTAGTATGAATATCGGGTATGTTTAAATCATTAGAGACAATTACTTCATTCTTATCCAACGGTGTACCTTTACCGGTGATTAGTGTACCCGTATAGTTGAATGACTTTTCTGATTTTTAGATAGCAGATTTTTTGTGTCAATTATGTGTACATAATCGTGGCTTTGTATGTTGAAGCCGTCCAAGCTCAGAACGTCGGCCATGGAAATGATTTTTCTTTGTGAAATTAAAAAAAGTAAATAAATGAGAAGTGCCAGAATTCAGAATCCTTACCTTGAATCTTTATTTTGTTCAATAGTTTTGACTAAGTAAAACCAGAACCGACCCCGATACAGTTCGGTTCCGGTTCCTATTCTAAAAAATTGGAATCGAGAATTGCCCGTTCGATTCCAATTCCTGCAGTGTTGGAATTGGGAATCAGAATTAGGAATTCCCAGGTCTAATTCCAGTTCCTGTATTGTTAAAACCAGAAATCAAAACTAAAACCAACCGGTTCAAATTCCAGTTCCAATTCCTCTAAAAAATACAAGATACCTGAAACGATCACCCATAGTTTTGACTCTTGTAGCTTATTAATGTTAATAGGATGTTCAAATTTCCAGAGTCAGACGTTGAGGTTATCAAGATTCAAGAGTAAGCTTATTCTTAATTACGGAGATTATACAATAATTAGACCTATTCATTGGATCAGATTGAGCAAGCAGCATAAGTGAAGTGGAATCATCAATGCAATTTAGTGGAAGGGCATAAAATACAAACTACAATCTAACCAAATAATAACTCTAGTACACCTGTAATCTTATTTACAAGGCATCAACTAGGTTTTACATTTAATTTCATCTAATCATGATCAACAACTTCTAATCAATTGGGCAACAACCATTGCAACAATATCTGCTCCGGCTCAACTCTTCCAACCCATTTCGCTTAGCTCCCTGTGAATATTCAGATAAAAGTAGCGCCATTCCATTTTTCCAAGTCAGTAATAATTCTTGTTAGGAAAAGATGAGAGAAAAAAAGAAGCTCTATTCAAAATTATCCCTCTCTTAAGTTCCACCTAGAATGATTCAACATTCTGCAACTTCTAAATATGGCTCAAGTCGAGGAAGCAATCCGACATCCCCAACTTATTTCATTCCACTTCTGCAACTAAAACTTTTTAAGTCTGAGTTCTGAGATAGGCATATCCATTTCTATGCCATATCATAAGAAATTTTGTTCTTGCAAGTTTACGTTGCTGCTAAGATTACCTTCTGAGTCTTCCCCTGATTCTCCGATTGCTGAAAAGCCAACGCATACTCTAGAGCTGCAAAGCCAGGTCTGGCTGCTGTGAGTCAACGAGAACACCGGAAGACTGTTTCGCTGGAGATCCTGGGAGTGGAAACCAATATTCAAGTCAGGAGGAAGTGCTTCCTGTTTCTGTCTTGGTTGGGAATGTGGACTAAGGCCTCGCCAAGGGGTCTGAACCTGGAACCTAGATAGATCATGAGTTACTAATTGAGGGAAAACCATGGGTCTATTTTGGAACTGAGCTTCATTTACTGCACGAACAGGTTGTGGGACAAATGCCTGGGGTGGAAAACTGTTCTTCTCTGACTGAAACTGCATAGTGACAGAATGAGGAAATTCCCCTCGAACTCTAGAAATTTGAGTATGGAATTCACGAGTTGGGTTGTATAATGACTCCGCTGAAATCTGATTTCTGGGTGAACTAGAATTTTCAGTTGTGGGTCTAAACCCTCCAGCTCCTATGGACATCCATGCACGGGCAGCTGCAGCTGCAGCATTGTTTGAATCATCTCTTCTTACAGATGGAACTGAAGGCATTACTGGTGGAATATTAGATGGGGGCTGATTTGAAGAATTCTGCTGCTTTTGAGCCTTTTCATTTAAGATTTTCATCAACTGAACCGGATCATTGACACTTTGCTCCTGTCCATGGGGAAAGTATGAAGCTGCCCTGGCCATCTGAACATTATCAGAAGATGGACTAAGCACTCTAGTATTCCCAGAATTGCTTGTCACTTTTCCATTAGGCAATCCTCCACTACCAACTCCATTACTAGTAAGCTGCTTTGGAGGTAAAGGCTGCATCAGATTCATGTTCCTTGCCACCATCTCATTTGGCCTAGAGGCTACCGTTTCTAATTTATTTGAAAACTGTTTTGCAGCAACAAGATCACTATTATTCTGGCTTGCTGAAGGTGGCAAATTCAATTCAACTTGCTTTGAGACCTTATTCTCAGGCTCAGCGAAAGTCCTAGAAAATGGATTCTGTTGCTGATGAACAACACTAGCAGGGGTACTCAGTTTTGCTTTGGGAGAAGCAAAGAATGGGGGCTTTCCTTCTGAGGTTGACCCAATTGGAGGACGAAACAAAGATGAATTCCCTTCTGAAATAGGCCGACTAACAGGGTGCACCTTAGTAGGAACAGGGGTCTTAAAAGCCATATCATCTTTTTGCAGATCAGCTGTAGATTGGCATTTTGTAAACAGGGAAGATTCTTTCTGTGCACGGGTCTCAATCATTAATACTGGGGTTGGAAGTGGCTCATATTCTCCAACCCATCCACGACCAAACTTATATCCCGGAGGTAGTGCTTGCTCAATCCTCTGAGAGGCAACTTTCCAAGCAACAGGACCAAGAGCAGCAGCAAAACGGGCCAAGCTCCTGGCATAGGAATATTCTGCATGGAGGCCAACCTGATTCAAGAAAACAAAAATAAATTGATTGTAGAGTACAGTCAATAAAAGTATTGAAGAAAAAGAGACATTTTCTGTTACATACGGCAACTAGCTGCTTGATTTCGCCCTCAAAGGTTGTAAATATTGAATCTGATCTGACCAAGGGCTGATTGGATAAGTTATAAGTTGCACGACGGTTCTCATCAACCACAGATGTCTTCCTCCCCAATTTAGATAGGAGACCCTTCCCTGAAACATGAAGCAGTTAGTAGGGATCTACAGTCATCAGATGTTAGAACTTAGAACACCCTACACGGTACCATTCTGACCTAAGATAAATAACATCATCAGCCCCAACAATGCTTTGGCTTCAAAAACTTAAAAAACAACTTTAGTACCTAGTTCTAGGCGTGTGACAGTGATTTCCCCCTTACCCAAGTAAAAATATCAACCTCTGCAATTCCAAACAATAATATACCACAATAGAATTTCTTCAATTATCATACCTGATGATAGTTCTTCCACCCTCTCTGAATTATTATCAACCAGGGAAGAATTACCCTCTACAAGGCCCATCAGTATTGCTAGGCCTCTCACAACCACCAGTTTGGAATGCAATATTACCATTCTGGAATATCTCCGGTGGTGGCAAGAGTGGCACCTGAGGAGAAGTCAGATCCAACAGGTTCCTGCAAGGTCCGGCTGAAAGGTTTCTTTGTTTGCTTCTTTGCCAAAAAGTTAGATTTTGGCCGTTGTTCAGACCTAACTTCTTTCTCTAATTTGAGCTCCTTCTCCAACTTGAGCTCTTTCTCTGGCTTGAGCTCTTTCTCAAAGCGTTCAATACCAACCCTTAACCTATGGAATTTTTTCCTCGCCAGCTCTTGAATGGTACGTGCCTTTGCAAAATAATTGGACAGTCAGATTATTCTCCAAATGAGTACAAGAAATGAAGAAACAGAAAAAAGCATTATACCTGTCTATGATATACAGTGTCTGGTGCATTGTATTGCATTGCATTTGAGCATATTAGAAATACATCACTCTGCATTAAGGAAAACAAGCTTTACAACCCAAAACATAAATAAGAAGCATAAGAGAAAGGCATATCTAACCAAGAAATGGCACATGAGATAAATAAAACCAAACACATGGTAAATGAATGGAATTATCAATTTCCAGAGTCAATAATGTTAAAGCTTGCCGTTTGTAGTATGTAAACATCTAGTTGATGAAGTAATTCGCCAACTTAAGCACTGGTTTCTCCAACCTTCTGCACCCGCACTGCCTTTCTCATATTTATAGATCAATCTTAAAAGGTAAAACTACAATAAACAGTCTGAAGGTCAAGATCCAATTGGAATTTGAGCATAATTTCTACTCAGTATATGTAGCCAAGAAATGATCACCAAATTAACTTTTGCATTAATAAGATGGCAAGCAGGCATTGCTATTGTTAGACAAGAAGATGAAATGATTCAGAATTAGTAGCAAGAGAAGGATTGTGTAACCAATCAGTAAGCCGTATCCAGATATGTTTCATAATGTTCAACTATGAGAAAAGGAAGCCAGGGAACTTGCAACGGCACCTCTATCAACAATCGACATGCAGCACATTTTCTAGATGTCCACTTGATATGAACATTTTCTTTTCAACACCAAGTTTTCAACAGTAAGCATTTTTCTCTCCCATTTAAACAGATGAATAAACAGAGTAACAGAGGAAATTCTCATTTACAGACTCAAACATCCACAAGCACATGACAGGCAAAGGTACAAAACTTTACAATCATAATGTAAGAGGAAGAGGCAACAATCATGAATATAACATGAGAAAGACCAAGTGAAATAAACCCAAAAGGCTAGGATGCATGTCGACATCAGTGTTGGCACCCCTTTTAGCTAAGATATCTTCATTTCAATTCAATTGAACTCAATGACCAATGAAAACCAATCATATGAGAAAAAAAGATCAGCTGTCTCACTCAATTAAATGTAACCATCAAGGATCAAAAGTCTATAAACATGGCACTTCATCAACAACGTCCTACTTTTTAAAACAAAAGAAGTATATTTCCTCAGACCGGCATATAACATTAACTGAAACAAATACAACATCAAATCATAGTATAGACGAACTAATCTCCATTCTGACCAGGGACCTAATAGATTTAACTTCAACTTATACTGGAAATGAAGGCAGCCTTGTATAATTGCTATTTCTTCCTTTCTTTTCCACTTTTCCTAAACATAATTGCTAGTTCACTAACTAAACGAAAAGTCTATCCTTCTTCCCATTTCTGCCATTCTCTTGAATCAGGGGATGGGATGCTCCTCAACAAGATCAACCTTCATGTTGAAGCAAAAGCACCATAATTAAATATTGCCAGCGCAACAAAAGCAAAGAATGAGCTCCAAGAGTTCAACAACCCAAATATTGTATATTACCAGAACTACACCAAATTGACTTTCCTGGCTCAGTGGGCATCTTTACAGTGAGTTATAACAGGTCACTCTAATTCATTGATTGCATAAGCAGAAGCACCGAGGGTGGAAAGAAATTTAAGAGAAACCAAGAAAGTCCCCAACAAAGCCATCGTTAATTGAGCCGAAACGCAACAAAGACTGTCACAGCGCTCTTAAACTCACCCACTCAGGCGATAAGTAACGCAACCCAGAACAGATTCGGTGAGAAGGCCCCATATCCCAAGGCAAAGAACAGCTCCATGAATAAAAAAATAATGAAACATAAATACCAACCTCAAATTGATCCAAGGTAGAATATGATCCATTTCCCAGCTTCTTCCTCACCGTGGCAAAGTCCATTGGATGCTCTATCACCTCATGATAATCCGGAAGCTACAAAAACAATCAATACCTCAATCTTGTATACAAACGAAGCCTTCCAAAAACAAACCAACATTTCAAAAAACAAATTCCACACACCTCCTCAGGATCAACTGGCTCCGCATACACACCATATGTATCCTTCCTGCCACAAGTTCACACATAGCAACCATAAGCAACGCAACATTAACACCACTAGATAAATAGAGATAGAAGATTAACAATGAATCACCCACTTCTGCAATTTGTCCAGAATCAACTCCAATGACTTCTTGTCAGGCAACGGAATCTCGGCTGATTGATTCACCGGCGTTCCCTAATCAAACAAAAAGCCCAAATTCAGACAAACCCACATCAAATTAAAACATAATATCTCAAAATCAACCAAAACCTCACAAACCTGGAGCCGAGTCCTGCCCTTTTGCCAGCAGTTTTCTCCCCCTCGCCTGTTAAGAACCGACCAACACAAATAAATATTACATGACTGCGTGTGCAAATGAAAGACAAAGACAGAGACAGAGAGACAGTGACAGTTAAAGCAGACAGTACGTAAGTACAACTCACAAGCAAAGAGAGAGACAGAAGGTTTGTGCGTAAAAGAAATATATAGATATAGTTGTAGATAGACAAATAGAGTTGGATAGAGAGAGAAAGAGAAAGTAGAGAGAGAGGAGTGTGATCAGATTCTGTTGTTGTTAGTTTTTGACAGTTGACCCGACCGTTATTTATCTCTCTCAAAATTCTCACACAAGTATTATTATTAATAGGAGTGAAAGCCTCAACAGCACGACACAATCACAAAAATCTTGAAAAATCTCCAAGATTTCAGCTGACCTGGATTTCATACATTAACGTAAATGCTATTTTTACCTCTTCATCATAATTATTATTATCATCTTCTTCACTTTCACTAACATCACCACCATTGATTTTTCTCTTCTTCAAAGGCTTATCCTCTTCCTCTTCTTCTTCCTCCTCGTCCGACGCGTGTCCTTCACGCGCCGACGAGCGAGACCGGCTCCGAGCCGGCTCAGCTGACTCGCTCCCCTGGTTCAGTTTCAATACCAGCTTAAGCTTCTTCTCTCTCCTCCTCTCTTCTTCCTCGTCCTCGTCCTCTTCGTCAAAGTAATCCTCGTAGTAGTCTATGTCGTACCGCACATTTCTCCGCCTTATGCTCCGCCGGATCTCTGATTCCGGCGCCGGTGACGGAGAAAGCGGTCGCCGCGCCAGATCTGCCTTCGATGGCCTCCCTTTCTTCTTCCTCTTCACGATCTGGCCCATCTTTCTTTCTCTCTCTAAGGAAACTCACTCCACTCTCTTTCTCTCTCTTAAACTCTCAGTCCCTCTCTCTCTCTCCTTTTTGGTGTTGCTTCAGGCTTGGCTTTTTCGAGTGTGGGAGGGCTTTGTGAGATCCGTACGTCAGTCCGAGCCCGGCTGTGAGACACGGAGCTGAGGTTCGGGGGTCATAAAATGATTGATTTTTTTGTGTCCTGGTGTGTTGTAACAACGGCGTTAGTGGCTTGGAATGACGGCGTTTTGTGCTGCCCGCTGCCCGTGTAGGGTTTGCGTGTCACTTTGCCTGCTGCCCGCTGTGTCACGTCATCTCTCCATTTTTCCTTTCTTTTTATACGCGAGAAAGAGCACGTCCCAAGTCATAACCTTGCGCGTGCGTAACACGCGCCAAACTTGCTGGCTAGATTCTAGAATTGACCGCTAACAATATATTATTAACAATGTATATTTATCTTTTAACATATTAATTAAAAAATATATCCACTATAATTCATAATTATAAAATATTAAGAAAAGATTATAAATGTTATTGATTAAACTATGACACATCATTTAACTTAACTAATTATAATTAATCTTTCAGGTTAATAACCTTTTCATAATGGGTAATTTAATTTGAGGCTATTAATAATCTATAATACATATACCAAGATATTAATAATCACAATCACTTAAGTAATTATTAAAATTAAATTAGTGTCATTAAGGGAGAGATGTATTGGAAACGGAAAAGGTCACCCACGCTCCTCAAAGCGAGTGAAAAAGGATTTTCAAATTTTCAACAAAGTTTGAAAGAGACCGCCATGACTTAATGTCTAAGCTCTATAGTCCAAACGGATCCTTTGACTAAACTACCCACTAAGAATAGCTTTCTTAGCGGCTGCGGTAGAGGGTTCATTAGTAATTTAGATTAACCTTTTGGCCCTTTTGTTATTGTGCACAAAAAACCTTTTATCTTTTTATTTTTACTTTTCGGTGCGCCTATTCAAATCATTCGTGTCAATCATGGCCGTCAATATCAAAATCATCATGTAATTAACGCTATGATGATATTTATTTTTTCAACAGAACCGCAGTGATTTTTTTTTAAACGAATCACACCGTGACAGAACTCTAATTCCAGAAATGTCCTCCATTCAATCTTCAAGTTTAATTCCCTTATTTAAGAGAAGGAAGCAGCTGAAAAATCAACAAGTGTAAATTCCTGAAATTCAGCTCCTGTTGGGACCCACGAAGACGTGGAGCTGAGAAGGAAGGTGAGGGGAGTGGGCCCCCAAGAATTGGTTGGTTTTTTTTCTTTTCCAAATCGGGTGGGCCCAGAAGTTGGTGAAGGAAATTATGATGGCTGGATCAAAATCAACAGTAAGCATAAACGTGTTTGAAGATGAGACAAGTGTGTGGAATAAATCGTGGCCGTTGGATTCCAGTGATTTGATAGGGACGGGAAGCTGTAACCAATTTGAAGACGTGATTCGTTGGCCTCAGGTTTAGGAATGAAAGCGTGTGTGTACTTTATTATAGTAATTTCAATGGCTTTTAAACTTGATTTCACATTTTAATGAGTAGCTTAAAGAAAGGGTTTAAACTATAAATGGTTTGGTTTTGACTATAGATTAAGATGTTTTATATTTAAGTTTGATAATGTGTTTTTAATGTTTAATGTTACTATTCCCATATCCATATTCTACGTACATAAATTTATAATAAAATTTAAAAATATCTTATATGAAATAGTTTCACCGTTGTATTTAACTGATAAAATAAGATTCTACACTAAAATAATGAAAACTTTTTTTCATTAATTATAAAGGGAGTTAGATGAAATAGAAAATTTAGCAATTTTGTTTCGGGCAAAAGGCATCGCATTTGGAAATGGGGTTTGCCGTGTGCTAGAGTGAGGGATGTAGCCCACCAAGGGGTGGGTATTATTGTTTTAAAACTCGGACCGGAAGGCAACCTATTTTGCTACCTGGGTCGCGGGTCAATCGATCCAACCTATTGGACATGTGACATCAGCAATAATTTAATTTTTTAAAAATTAAATATTAATCCATTTAATACAGAGATGGGTAGTGATAAAGTGAGGGTGGGGATGAGTGGGATGGGGCAAGGGGTGCCAAAAAGTGGCCAGAAGTGGCCAACGATCAAGTTAGAGATTTTTAAATAGTGGATAGGGGTAATTTGGTCCAAAGAAGGCCCAAGGTCCCAGTTTGATCGATCGAATTGGTTGGGTTGAGTCAGGTTTCAAAATATTGATTATAAGTGTACAAGTGCATTTTACAAGTATTACGATTGTGGTTTATGAGTTTCGCATTATGAGTTTATAAATTTTACATTAATGTATAGATGTAATGTTATACGTAACAAAACCCACTTCACATATATTTTATGATACATACCATTCTGTCGTTGAACAATAAAAGTGTCTTGCACAAATATTTCTCTCAATACTTTGATATTGAAAGATATACCTGTAACAAACTAAATAATGCATTAAAAATTAAAGGAAGACATTGATCTAAAATATATGAGTGCGTTTGGTTTAATATTTCTATCCATATTCCAAAACATATTCCTAAAATATTTGTTTGTTTAATTATTTAGGAAATATTAGTATATTTTTTAAATTCTTTAGACCCCTTAAGTTTATTAATTTCATTAAATACCCCCAGGAAAAAAAGTTTAAAAATTAACAAAAACACCCCCACCCACCCATAGTTGTCAGATTCTGGCAACCATCGTCGGTGATAGCCAGAATCTATCACAACGGCCTACAAACGACCGGAACTAACCGGTAATTCACCGATCTGGCCGTCACAAAGAAATGGTCGTCGTTGACCGACAACGACGACCAGATCTGGCCATAGATCTAGCATTTTCCAGCCAGATCATGGTGGATCTGATCGGAAAAGACCATATCGATGCCCTACCCGCCAAATCCGAATGGTCTGTGTTATAACGCCATTTTTCGACCAGATTCCAACGATGGTGGCCGGAATCTGGCATGTGGGTGGGTGGGGGTGTTTTTATCATTTTACAAAACTTTTATACATTGGGGTGTTTAGTTAAATTAGCAAACCTAATGGGTTTTTTTGTTAGTTTTTAAATTTTACCTTGTAATACTCACCCTATTCAACTACCCAATATCATTCCCAAAAACCTATCCGAAAATAATAAAACAAACGGACCCTATAATGTCATATAGAACGTGTTATACAAAAATACATTGTTATGATAAATTTATAGGATATTAATATTACTAGAATAGTGTATGATATCTCTTAAACAAAAAAAAAAAAAAAAAAAAAAAAGTTGTTGAGATTTGTTTACCAACGTATACTTGGAAATAAAATAGTATAAGTAAAATATTACAACTTTGCATTTCAAAGTAACGTCATATAAAATATAATTATATGACAATCCAATAATGTATACTATACGTTGTCTTACCCGACTGATATTCTTTTAAACAATCAATATGAGATTGAATTCAAAATGAGGGCATTTGTCGAAGAGTAATGCTATGCGTATTCACGGATCTTATTAACCTTTGTTAAAATTACATATAGTATCCGTACTATGTTTGTGGTACCCGTACTATGCTTTATATTTACAAAGATTAATACGTTAGTTAGTACACTCGTAAGTACACATAGTATTATTGTTTGTCGAACCCTACTCTATAACCTTTGGAAAGTGAGAAACAAGTGTTTTAAGTAATCAAAGCGAGGACAAGTTTGAAATCCGATATTATGTTGAACCTTATCTTATAATTTTCGAAAAAAAGGGGAAACCAATAACCTTTGATCATGTAAATAGTTGGGGAAAGGCTTTTTCTTTTTAGTTTTGGAAAAGGTATGTTGTTGGTAATGTCACTGTTCAGCGCAACCATAAGGACAAATCTAATTGTTTACCATTTGGCCAATGCAATTCCTATATTCATATTAGATTTCATAACAAAAGTCCAGACGTCCAATAAAAAATAAATGAAGCTTGATGGGTAGTAGTAGTACAGTAGAGTAGCTCAGTGTTTGTCAATTATGGAGGAAAAAGAAAGAAAGAAAGAGAGAGAGAGATAGATAATCAATTGTATAATGATTCACTGCAATTGTCTATTTGCATCTGTCTGCATCAACACTGCTAGAGATGCTCACCAGGTCAGGTGGTTCGGACTTCGGACTCTCTTAATTTAATAAAATAAAACCACCTTCTAATTTTAACTAATTACTATTTTCAATTGCTTAAATTTTAGTAATTAATTAATACCATATTTTGTTCATACGAGTTCTTGTAAGTTGTAAAGAAACAGGCCATATGTAGAGATTAATATTTGGGATTATTAACCACTTAGGTTGTGATCGGATAATAAGACTTTAAGTTATCTAGAGACTAGTTCATTGAGTTTCTAATTGAGGGGTTTGTAGGCTATTTAATCAAACAAAAAATGTTATGTTTATAACTTAATCTCACAATTTTCTCTACAATCATAATGTGACAATAAAGTTGACATTGTTCGTCAATTTCTTTTTACCACACCCAAAATACTAAATAACTTAAATTAGATACAAATAATTATTCATTTATAAGGAATGATCGTTACTTTATAAGAAACAATATTTCATTCATAAGGAAACGGTTGTTACTTCATAAGAAATGATTGTTCCTTATGAAGAAATGATTGTTTCTTTATAAGGAAGAAATGACTATTCCTTCATAAGGAACGTTGTTCTCTATGAAGGAATAACTATACGTTCCTTAAGTCTAGTCAAAATCATTTCGTGCTTTGGGTGTGGTGGAGCGGCGTGACAGTGCCAACTCAATTGTCATGTTTAGGGTTGTAAGAGAAGTTTATGAGCTTAACATTACTCGGTGTTCAACACTGGGGATAGGATGTGTGGTGAAATGCGATGTGATTGTTGATACGACAATATAAAAATTAAAAATAAAATTATGTGATAGGTAATGTTAATGTTAATTTTATAAGGAATGAAAAACCATTCCTTCATAAGGAACGTTGTTCTCTATGAAGGAATAACCGTAACATTCCTTAAGTCTAGTCAAAATCATATTGTGTTTTGGGTGTGATGGAGCTGACATGACAGTGCCAACTCAATTGTCATGTTTGGGGTTGTAAGAGAAGTTTATGAGCTTAACATTACTCGGTGTTCAACACTCTAGGGATTAGTCGTGGTCGTACGATGTGATTGTTAATACGACAATATAAAAATTAAAAATAAAATTATGTGATAGGTAATTTAAATTTTTTAATATCAAGGGATAATTGACACTTTGAAAACCCAATTGAGGTTTAACTTTCATGTATTGGGCCCTCCAAGATCATAACTAACGGCCCATTCACACAAGGGCCCGGCCCATTGCTTCCATTTTCTCTCTTTCCCTCTCATTCATCTCCATTGGAATCAGTCACTTTCCACTTCCAATGGAGAAACTAAGAAGACTGGTGAACGAAATCGCCTACGCTCAAGACCACGCTAAGCTAAGTCCTCTCCAATCATCTATTATCCCTCTGCTCTCCTTCGCTTCCTCCGTCTACAGCTTCACCCTCTCTCTCCGTCGCTCTCTCTACCACTTCGGCTTTTTCTCCAAGCACAGGTTCTTTCTCAGTCTCTCTCTCTCTGTCCTCGAAGAACATAAAGAATTTTAATACGGTTTCTCATTTTTGAAAATGAAAGCAAGAATCTTCTTCTTCTTCTTCTTCTTGTTCTCGAATATTGGATTATACTTCTTGAAAATTAATGTTGATCAATGTAGTATGTAACTGGGTGTGTTAAGCTGAGATTAGTTGTATTGAGCGTAGTTTAGAGGGGCTTAATGTTATTTAATTTAGCTATTTTTTGTTGTTACAAGTAAATTAATGGCGTTGTTTAATTATGTTTGTTGATATGAAAGATTGGCAGTACCAGTGATTAGTGTTGGGAACTTGACATGGGGAGGCAATGGGAAGACACCAATGGTTGAGTTCATTGCTCACTCTCTCGCCGATTCTGGGATTTCACCTCTCATTCTTACCAGGGTACTCTCTCTTTCTTGTATTTGTTTCCTTGAAATGTTTTTGCTCTAACAGGTTTGAGAAAGAAGTAGCTACATTACCTTGCTTTTAATTTTTTCATGGAATCGAAGTGGCACCTATTTTGCAGTAATCGTTAAAATTCGCCTTGCCCACTTGTTGTAAATATAGAGCATAAATAGTGTTCCAAGTAGTGGAACCTGGATTTGTGATAATGTCACATTATTTGAGAAATGGATATCGCTATCTTGCAGGGTTATGCTGGTGGGGATGAAGCTAGAATGCTTCAAAGGCATCTTCTTGGGAGACCTGTTAAGATTGGTGTAGGTGCAAATCGGGCAGCTACAGCTGCTTCTTTCTTTGAAAAATATGGTTACATTGATCCTCGTAGTTGCAAATTCTCTGAGAGAATTAGCATTGATGAGAAAGTGGGGGGTCATCTCAAATCAGAACAAATTGGTGCTGTAATTCTAGATGATGGAATGCAGGTAATTGTTTCCTCTATGTTTGTAGCTGATCGATAACTATGATGCAGTGTTTATAAGGTATTTAAATGAAGTTTCTTGATGACATTATTCGGAGAATGCATGAGACCCTCAATTGCGAAACATTTACCATTACTCTTTCCTTTAGTCAATTCTGAATGGTACTTTTTAATTGCTGTTTTATCTTTTAATATGAAGATAGCACTGGAGCTTGTCGCGTGATCTGGAAATTGTAATGGTTAATGGGTTAATGCGATGGGGAAACCATCAATTACTACCGCTTGGCCCTTTAAGAGAACCTTTGATGGCACTCAGGCGAGCTGATGTTGCTGTGGTTCATCATGTTGACTTGGTAATGCAAAATTGATCTCTCAGTTCTACCATTTTACATAATTTCAAGTGATTCAACAATTATCATGTATTAGTGCTATATAGCATGTAATCATTGTAATTAGGCTTGTCTTCTATTTTTAATATGTTCTGCATGTTGTGTGTTAACAGATGGTTTTAGAAAAAGGTGAATAAACAAACAGTGAGTTTATGCTTCTCTCATGCAGGTATCTGAACAAAATCTCAAGGATATTGAGTCAGAGATTCGAGAAATTAAGAATTCTCTTCCAGTTTTCTTCACAAGAATGGCTCCCTCATGCTTCTTTGAAGTGGGAAATGTCAACTCTGAAGTATCTCTGAGAACGGTGTGTAATGCTGTTCTATTATGTGTTTCTGCAATTGGATCTGCTGATGCTTTTACACAGGGGCTTGAGAAGGTATTATTATAATGATTCTTTTTCCACTGTTTATGGACATTGTTTAAAGAATTGTTATTTGTGATCTTTGGGCCATGGTTGATATACTTTGATTCAAATTTATTTCATATAAAGTAAATGTTTGGATGGGTATCATCTACTTCTCGACTTTTTTCCGTGTGGTTAACTAACTTAACTTGATGCAGTTAGGAGCGTGTCATGTTGACCAACTCGATTTTAGTGACCATCACTTATTTCAAGCCAAGGTATGATTGTTTTTATCTACTGCATTGAATTGCATCTTTTTTGTATGCATAGACAAGTATTATTTGACACGATGTGGTTTAATCACACCTTAATTTCACACACCATTCAACTTTCAAGTACAAAAAACAATTTGATACTAGTTTGCCTCATCTAGCACTAGATACCTCAGTCTCGCAATTGCGTCAAATATTTCAATTTCGTAACTTCTTTTTATTTATCTATATAGGACATTGAGATGATCAGGAAGAAGCTTGGAGAACTTGAGGCCAAATTTAATTCCAAGCCAATCGTCGTTGTGACAGAAAAGGTAAGTGGATGTGAAAGCTTTCTTTTGAATTCTCTATATCATAAGACGAATACTTTGTGAACACCTTCTTCGGTTTTATCAATACAATCTTTGTCACAGGATTATGATCGAGACTCTGAGATTCTGAAGCTTTTGCACCCTTTTAAAGTTCTAGTTCTCTGTTCTAAATTACAAATCATACCTCACAGAGGATGCTGTGAGTATAGCTTCAAGAAGTTGTTAAAGGAACTACTCGAAGTAAAGTGATCAGGCAAATGTAAAACTTTGTTTTCTGTGGGGTAGTCAGAAATGTCAAATATGATCGATAATGTTATCAGGATCAGTAATGTTACAGTGATTCATTTTATAATAATGTAAAAACATTTTATTGATGGAAAAAGAAAGAACAAAAGCTTAAATATAACGGGGCCGGGGCCTGAGTCTTGAGATAATCCGAGACCAGGAAGTTTCTCAAGATTATAAAATCAAGAAGCAGTTTTGTCACCTTCATGGGAGAATCTAGTAAAAGAAGATCCAGTGGAAGAAGGCGCCTTCTCCTATAGTCCAATTATTAACCTATTATGAAATTTGAAAATAAATAAATAAATAAATAAAATTACATCCTCAGGCCTCAAGAAACATGTTTATCAACAAACTTTTATTTTTTTTGTGAATCTTTTGCTAACTTACTATTGTTAAGGGGTGTTTGTTAATGTTAAGGTGGAATTTTGATAATGCCAAGAGGTATTTTTGAATAATGTAAGGGGGCTTTTGATAATGTAGGAATTGTTGATAATATGAATGGGGTTTGTAATAATCCAAATTATCATATCAAGTAAAAAAAATGATTTTTGTGTAATTATTTATTAATTAAATTCGACCAAAAATAAGAAATTGCCTCGTGGAGACCGGAGAGTAAAACTAGAGAGTAATGTGCTGTGCTTTAATGACACTTTCTAATCTAAAAAGTTTCAAAATACTATTTTCCTCATTCAAAGTTTATATTTAGTTAATACTTAAAATACATTTTACTTTCTCAGTTAGCGTACAACGAGTTACTAGGAGCCTAAGTGAAATGAGTTTTGTAGAGTGGACGTTGGTGGATTGAATGGTAGTGACTGATTGAATATTCACTATTAGAATCAATTAAAAATCAGTTAAAAATAAGAAACCCTAGTTTTACGATGATCGATAATTGATGAGAAATCAGTTGTTAAAGTGAGATGAGTTTTGTAGAGAAGAGATCGAAGGTTCAAATAGTGATGATGAAGAGAATTTTTGCTATTAAAATCAGTTAGAATCGGATAGTAACAGAATATAAATTTTGGGTGTGAAAGTGTCATTTTGAAACTTTTTGGATGTGAAGTGTCGTTGAGGCAAACCGGGAAAATTATTTACTCTAAACTAGATGGCAAAACCAAACACAAAGATGTCCACATTCAATGAACCTGAAGCTCGTAATTTTCGCGGGACACTGTTATTTCTGTCGCTTTTCTTCGTTTAGTAAAACATAGCACTATCTCAATAGCTTCTGAGAGTCCCAGAAATTTACATCCGTTTGATCTCACCATCACCATCACCATCACCATCACAATCTCAATCTGAATCTCATGGCCCTCTTTCCTTCATCTTCTTTGCTTAGATGCTCCATTTCTTCTCATGCAGTTTCTCCACGTGATCTTAAAGGTAGAATTTTTAATCACTTCTGTTGACTATTTTACAAGTTGCCATTTGTTTTTCTTCTTCTTAAACTTCAATTCTTATATTCAAAATAATAAGAAAAATCATAACTTGAAGCTTAATACATCAGCCCACAACTGTTTTTTTAAAGCAAATTTAATGTTCTTAGATTCAACCCTAAATGGGGTTGGATAAAATAGAGCAGAATTATAGTTAAATTAATTTTATTTGATTGAAATTGGTGATGGGTAGAGTTAAACTCTGTAATCAATGCAATGTTTGAACTTGTTTTCTGGGTTTGTGATTGTTTCAATTAACTCTAGTGCTTTATTTTCCCTTTTTCTTTTTGGTTTACAGCTCCATGGATCGGTTCTGTTCGTCAATTGAATCAATCCTTGGTTCCATCAAATGCTGGAATTTCTTTTGGAAAACAATGCTTTGTAAAACCAATTTGTGCAGAACTAAGGAGTGACTTAGGGGTTCCTCTTGCAGCTGGTGTGGTTGCTGCAGGTACAGTTACTGGGGCCTCCATCAGTAATGGTGCTTTAATTTTGATATGGTTATGAAATAAATAATGATCACTGTTTTGTACTATGTTTATGTCGAATAAACGGATGTTGAAGATGAAATAGAGAGTTTGGACTATGAGAAATTGGCTAAGGAGATGGAAAATGGGTCGCCACTTGAAATTATGGACAAGGCTCTTGAGAAATTTGGCAGTGAAATTGCCATTGCTTTCAGGTATTTGTCATAAAATATTCTTCAGCAATCACTGTTATTAACTTTCTATGATCCCAATCTAATGGAGTGGTGAAAATTGTTGAATTAGCAATGAGAAAGGCGACGGCATTTTCGATTTCAAATACATAGAAATACTACCAATCCATGCCATTTTAGAAATCATTTTTTTAAATCTTCTTTTTGCTTAGACTTTTTAATGGTTCAGTAGTGAACAGAAATTGCTGTGGATGAAGAGGTTATGTTGAGATTATGTATGGTTCAGTAGGTCAATATAGGAGTATTTGATAGATCACGAGTGTGATATTCTTTTGATTAGTTGCAAGTCTTATTTATTTATTGACTTATGTCTGATTTTTTCAGTGGAGCTGAGGATGTGGCCTTGATCGAGTACGCCAAATTAACTGGCCGGCCATTCAGGGTATTCAGCCTGGACACTGGGAGGCTAAACTCAGAAACTTACCAGTTCTTTGACACTGTTGAGAAGCACTATGGCATTCGTATCGAGTACATGTTCCCTGATGCTGTTGAGGTTCAAGCTCTAGTGAGGACTAAGGGTCTTTTCTCCTTTTACGAAGATGGGCATCAAGAATGTTGCAGAGTCAGGAAGGTCAGGCCCTTAAGGAGGGCTCTTAAGGGCCTACGGGCATGGATAACTGGGCAAAGAAAAGATCAGTCGCCAGGCACAAGAGCAGAGATTCCAGTTGTCCAGGTAGATCCCTCCTTTGAAGGAAAGGATGGTGGGAATGGCAGCTTGGTCAAGTGGAATCCTCTGGCTAATGTGCAAGGCCGAGACATATGGAACTTCATCCATGCCATGAATGTACCTATTAATACCTTGCACCCAAAGGGATACATCTCAATTGGTTGTGAACCATGCACAAGGCCTGTACTACCGGGCCAACATGAGAGGGAAGGAAGGTGGTGGTGGGAAGATGCAAAGGCTAAAGAGTGTGGTCTTCACAAAGGGAACATTAAACACGTAGAGGTTTCTCAACTCAACGGCAATGGAAATGGTGCTGCACAACATACAAATTGGAGTGCCACTGTCACTGACCTCTTCAACAGCCCAAAGTTGGTTAATTTGAGTAGAACTGGGATAGAGAACTTGTCTAGATTAGAGATTCGAAAAGAGCCCTGGATTGTTGTGCTTTATGCACCTTGGTGCCGCTTTTGCCAGGTAAAATTAATTATCATTCTAGCACGCATATTTGGAAGTATTTTACCGAGTTCTGTAATATTTATTGTACTGTTATCCATTGTTTAAAACAGGCAATGGAAGAATCATATGTTGAATTAGCAGAAAAGCTTGATGGTTCAGGAGTGAAGGTGGGGAAGTTTAGGGCTGATGGTGATCAGAAGGAATTTGCAAAGCAAGGGCTGCAGCTGGGGAGCTTTCCTACAATTTTATTTTTCCCTAAATACTCATCCAAGCCCATCAAGTATCCCTCAGAGAAGAGGGATGTCGATTCGTTGATGGCTTTGGTGAGTGCCTTGCTGTAACAAATAATTTCACTTCATAAGCTAGCACTGGTTTCCGGATGAAAAAGAGTAAGATTAGATTTGGTTAGATAGTTCTTCCTGTGTTATTACCATCCAATGTTTTAAAACCCAACCTAGGGTGAAACCAGGCAAAGCTTTCGGGTCCTAGGTTGACCGGTTTGACCGGACAAAAACTTTTAAAATTTAGCAAATATATGCCTAAAAATTACAGTTAAGTCCTATAGGTTTGAAATTTATCAAACACAACCGGTTGACAAAAACTTTTAAAATTTAGCAAATATATCCCTAAAAACTATGTTAAGTCCTATAGGTTTGAAATTTATCAAACACACCCCATATGCAAATCAATCGGTGAGTGATTGGCGACGACGACACTCCAGATGCAACCCCAATCGTCACTTGAGCCTATTTCCATCAAAATACACTTAAGATCTAGCCGAAATAGGTTCGATTGTGGCCAAATCTCACCAATATTGGCATCGGCATTCTAGGTTAGATTTCATCGACGCCGGCGTTGACAATCAGCTAGATCTCACCAATGTTGGCATCGGCATTCTAGGCCAGATCTCATCGACGCCGGCGTCGGCATTCTAGGCCAGATCTCATCGACGCCGGCATCGGCATTTTAGGCCAGATCTCATTGACGTTGGTGTCGACATTCTAGGCCAGATCTCATTGACATCGGCGTTGACAACCCTCACCATCACCTAAGAATTACTCACATTTTCCTCTCGACCAAAACCCACCTCACCCCACCCCCGTTAGCCTGGTCAATCGCCGAAAAAAATCTCATTGTTGTCGTTGCCAATTTTGTTCGATTTCCGATCGATTTACTCACCGGAAATTAACTCCGTCACCACCATTGCATTCATTGGCAATTTCTCTTCAAAAGCCCTAACATTCCAGCCGTCAATTGTTCGTCGATAATCCTCTCAAATCTTAGGGTTTTGGGTGAGTAGAAAAAATATAAATCCGGTCCGTTGAAGCTTTCGGGTCTCAGTTGAATGGGTTGGGATCGGGTTTTAAAACAATGACTATCATCTTCCACACTGCTATGCACCGGTATAGGGCTTGTATATATACAGTTACGCTAATTTTGTTTTACCGAAATCTTCAATCCAAGGGACGAAAATTTTACTATGAATTTGGATTCATTTCATTTTATAAATCTAGGTGGCGATTTAGTGAGATCGATCATCTCATCGATCACCAGAATCATTCCTTGCATACAAATTTATAAGCAACTTTTGTTCTTTTCCCATAAGGGTCTCTCCCGAAGTACAACTAATGCTTAATTTTTGCAAAATGCAAAGCCTTTGGAGCCACTCATTTTTCAGCGGTTCCTAATTCAGCAGGCAATAATTTTGGCTTGTATGTAGACGGAGAGAGATGGTAGAGTTTGTCTTGTAGACATCTGAATCTGTTCATGTCATCGTATGATGTCAGAAAGGTTGAAAATTCTTGATGCTAATTTGTTGCTATTATTGATTTACTGTTGAAAATTTTGTGCACTTGTCAAAGGGTCCATGTTCACTTTTACACCAAGAACTTTAGGGTCAACCACCTCTCAGTGGTTGGATAAGATGATTATGACTCTTAAGTGTATTACTCAAGAGATCTTGAATTCGATTCTCTTTAGTTACTAATAGGGGTGGTCACTGGAGGGTTTATTTGGTCATTAACTTCAGAGCCCTAAAAGACTAGTCGAGGTGGACGTAACTTGGTCCGGATACCTTCGGTCACCCAAAAAAAAAAAAAAAAAAATTTAGGGTCTTGAACTTCAATAAATGTAAATTACAAATAAATAAATAACACATCATGTGAAGCATGTGTAATATAAAATATATCACCTTATGGGGCTATTTTGATGGGGTTAATATTAGATAACTTGGGTAAAAAATTTTAAATTGAGCAAATGGCGATATTTGGTTGGTTTATAAAAAATTATTCTCATAATATTTTATGACAAATAGTGGCATTTGGGGGTAATTGCCGTGAATTTTAAATTTATAAAACACCCAAATTCACTCATGCAGACCTCTTTGTTCTCATTTTTTAAATTTTCTAGGATGACATTGCCCTTGTTATTGCCATTATTTCCAGAAATGTCATTGTACACAAAACTAGCCACCACCATGGACTACCTTCGGAGGCTGTCAAAAGTTGCCATAATGGTGGACGATCGATCATGTGAGGTCCTTTCCGACCAAGGATCACAAATCCATGGTTGGAAACGGCTAAGTCTTTGGTCTTGAAACAGTCGGCGTTTCACAATCACAACTAAAGACCTAACCATTTCACGGCCATGGTCAAATCTATGGCACTGTTGGCGGCCGTCGATTGTGTTGGCTAGTTGCTGGCAGTGGCTTTGGTGAGTAGGGGTATTTTTGTTAAGTTTAAAATGTTTTTGGTTGCTAGGGTGTTTTTGCTAAATCTAAAAAGTGTGGGGTTAAAAGAAATTATTCAAAAAATAATAATAAAAAATACTATTATATTAATATTTAAAAAAGAGGGTAATTTAGGAATTTATATAACATACCTATCCATTTATCCTCCTAACTAAACATATTATTCACCAATTTATTTGAATCAACCAAACATATTTTCTAAACATTCCCAATAATCTTCAAAGTGATTTTTTATTCTGTTAATATAATATCTCTTATAATAAAACATTATATGGTCCCAAACGCATCCTATTAAGTAATAAAACAATATGAAAAGAATTAGTAAAATAAAGTAGTGGACGCTTCTTTCAAGTTTTGTGTTGGTTTCCATGTGCAACAAATTACAAGATTATGAGGTTGAAAATGTGGGCTTTAATTCACATTTCAAGCCATAGTGTGGTTAAATCTAGAACCACTCATTTAGTGGTGCACCAACTTAGCCATGGCCCACCGGAAATGGAATTCCACGGCGGCGGTGGTGCATCAGGTGCCAGCCGGCTAACTGGTGATGAGTCAATGGCTAGTGGGTTGTTAGGGTACCAAGCAAATTAAGGCCTCAGCCAGGAGGAATTATGATAAATTATAGCTTCAATAATATAGTTGGCTTTACAAGAAAAGACATCGAATTGCTCTTAATAATTAGAGATTTATTTAGAATAGAATTAAGTCTAAGTCTTCTTTCAACTTATCACAATTGTTTATCATAATTTTTTTTCTTTTTTTTGTTTTGGGTGGGCAACTGTCAATGAATAGTGACTTAAACTCTAAGATTGATTGACGGTCAAGAAGGTTTGTTCTTTTTATTAACTTCTTAGATTCGAACCAGTTTAAGGTTATCTATTATATTTGTGGTTGACCCTGAAACATTAAGCTTATAAGGTATTTAATTAACTCGATTAGTTGAAATGCGTTCAAATTAGCCTAGACACCACGGTAATTAAAAACAAAATGTGTTACTTGAAGATTCTAAATCAATTTCATGTCATAAGCACAAACTCACAATTTTTACTTATAATCATGGCCTAATGAACCCATCCGTAGGTAATCCAAATAGTTAGGACAGACTGTAAGATAGTGTAAACAGATGCGGTTTCATGTTTGATTTTTCATCCGAACATTCATGATTTAAGTGTGGTTTAAAAAAAAAAATCATACCCTAATGAAATATGTCTATCTATGACACAAATCAAATCCGCCGCTTTGACATTTTCAATCCCATAACAAAAACGTTGTTTTAAATTGTTTGATATGTTACTGTTGGTGCAATAATCAAGAGAAAGACCTCAGGATGTAAAGAAATTTGGTATATAAATATTAAATTCTAAACTTAAAAATAATATCTGTTGAAAAAGAAGAGAGACAATAAAATAAAAATAATAGGAAAGTGGAATGAAAATGGGACGGTGGTGTAATTCTGGAATCCCAGAGAGTGATGAGCTGGTATGACAAGGAGCTTTCTATTTCATCCAAATGGAAATTGGGGCCATAATTTTCAGATATTGTCTCCACTTCTAGATTTGTCCATTATTTCTCTATCCTTGTATTCTAGAATCATTAGAAATACTATAACCAATATCTTCTTGTATCAATCAACCGACACCTCTATAACCTTGGTTGGTTGACCTATGGTTGGTTGACCACGACGATCCCCTTTCCTCTCGGGTTTTTATTTCTTTGAAAACCGACTTATTAAGAGAGAGTATCCAAGTTTTTTATAACTCAAATGCCTATCATTTTCTCTTTTAACGTGAGATCCTAACACACCAACAAATTTATAGATACATAAAACTTTCCAATTTATGTCCAATTTAAAATATATTAATCTCTATTAATTATGTAATTAAGAACAAAAAAAAGAAAAAAAAGAGTAAAATAATTTTGGATAAAGTCGATACTTATCTCTTCTACTACTCAAATATAAGATTTTTAGTAAAAAGATTAAGGAGCTCATGAGATATTTCAACTAAACTAGTAATTTAGAAAAAATATCAAAAAGAAAACAAAAAAAGTGGGCCAATAAAAGATCTCACAAACCATACAAATACAACTGCCAAGCCACAGCTTTTGCTAAATAATTCACAAGATGATAGTGACTTCTCGTGATGGTTGCCGTTTGATTTATTAATATTTTTCAAATAACTTATTTTAACAGATAAAATTTACTAATTAGAAATTGGTCAATTGTTACATACTTATGGTTTGGCCTCACAACCTATAAAAAAGCTCCGATAAATACTATTTATAAACCAACTTTTAAGTGGTCAAGTGGGAAAATAAAAACCCTCTTAAACGTATTATTTAAGAGATCTTAAATTTAATTATCTTGATCGTTAACTTCAGGTTAATTGAGGTGTATACAATTTGATCCAGACATTCTGGTTAAAAAAATAATAATAAATAAAAAACACTACTTATATATATAATTCTATATTAAAGATTTTTGAATTATAAAAAACAAAAATAGTATTTGAATTGGACAAACTAAGATTCCACACTTACACATATTAATAATATATAAATTAAAGTCTTAATAAAAAAAGAGAAAAAAAACAAAGTAGTAATCTTTATGAGAACATACCATTATATGTATGGTGACAACAAATGAACGTAATAATCTAAAGTGTCTTCGTTTCACACTAAGAAACGAACCCTTTTTTGGTTCATTACGACTCTCTTCTTATCGGCTATAAAACCAGTCCACGCCTTCATATTTTCAGCACAAAACATAGCAAAAACTAGTCAGTAAGAGCTTCATTTTAGAGCTAAGAAATGGTCTCCAATACTATTTTCTGGTTTCTGGCTCTTACAAGCTTGTTCTTGAGTTTGAGTTTGAGTTTTTCGGATGCTCAAATGGTTCCTGCTGTGTTTGTGTTCGGAGACTCTTTGGTTGATGTTGGCAACAACAATTACCTTCCTCTTTCAGTTTCCAAAGCAGATTTTCCTCACAACGGTGTCGATTTTCCCACCAAGAAACCGACCGGGAGGTTTACAAATGGCAAGAATGCTGCTGATTTTCTTGGTAATTAAGTTTTACCGTAGAGTTTCATTTTTTATTCGACATATATTTTACTAACTTTATACAGCTTTTTAAATCTCTTTTTTCGTTGTCACCTTTTCATGAACCCCAATATTTCATTGCTTCTCCATTTTTGTGCTATTCTATTCTTTACCATTCAATATGGTTGAGCATCAGAATATATCAAATTGGGTTAACTATTTTACCAATAAAGTGGATACTGATATGGATGCTTCTTGGCATGTGGAAAAAGTTAGTTCCTGGGTTTCATGTCCATATCTTTATTACCTTGAAGATTCTTCTCAATCTATAACTTTATGCCATACCTTTTCAGATTACTATTTGATTATGTTTTCATACCCCTTTTACCATTTAACATGCCTCTAACTTTTCCTTTTTCAAAACCGAGTAAACTCCACTTCTTATATAAAAACTTTTAGTTATAATCAAGTCACCTTTCACTATACGGACAGAGCTTAGAGTTTGCTTAATATATGATTAACATAACCAGGACAAGACCAATATACCATTGACATCTGATAAATATTTGGTCTATATATGCTACTGTTTCATAGCATAAAAATAAGGCAGAGTTGAACTGTGTCCATTATAATTAGATAGTGTTTGTGTATTTTTCTGATGGCTGATGCATATATGGGCAGCTGAGAAAGTGGGGTTACCCAGTTCGCCGCCATATCTTTCCTTAAAATCCAACAAAAATAAGGCACCATTATTCCTCACTGGTGTTAGCTTTGCCTCTGGAGGTGCAGGAATCTTCAATGGATCTGATCAAACTCTTGTAAGTCACAAACAATTTTGTTAAAATTCTATTTAGTTGAAAAATAAAAAGTAAAAGATTTGCGGTGAGCGTGGATCGAACACGCGACCTTCAGATCTTCAGTCTGACGCTCTCCCAACTGAGCTATCCCCGCTTGTGCCTTTTAAACTTTAACTTTATGTAATCTCTTTTAACAGCATCAATCAATTCCTTTGCCTACCCAAGTGGAATACTATGCAAATGTGTACAAAGCTTTAGTGCAACAGCTAGGAACCTCCAGTGCACAACAGCGCTTGGCCAAATCTCTCTTTGCCATAGTGATCGGTAGCAACGATATCTTCGACTATTCTGGAAAATCCGACCTTCAAAAGAAGAACACGCCCCAGCAATATGTCAATCTAATGGCTACCTCTCTGAAAGGACAGTTAAAGGTAACTAAGAAGAGGGTATGTTTCTTTCAGGTTCATGGATTTTAAATTTTAAATTACTTGAAGATGGTCTCTTTTTTCTTTGGCAGAAACTGTACAATTATGGTGCACGTAAATTTGTGTTTCCTGGGCCTGGGGCCTATTGGGTGCACTCCGCTACAAAGGGTTAAGAACCAAACAGAAGAAGTGCAGTAAAGAGCTAAGTAACTGGGCCGCTATGTACAATGAGGCACTCAAGTCAATGTTGCCGGCATTACAAGGAGAGATCAAGGGCATATCTTACTCCTACTTTGACACTTACAATGTTATGCTAAACATCATTAATAATCCAGCCTCTTATGGTACAGTGATTCTTCTTAAATTATTATTTTTTACTCTTTTTCGTATTCTTGGATTTGTAATAAACGAGTTATCATTTTTAATTTCAGGCATTAAAGAGGTTAAATCAGCTTGCTGTGGGCTTGGGAAACTGAAGGCCAAAATCCCTTGCGTCCCCGTTTCTACCTATTGCCCCAACCGAAGTGATCATATCTTTTGGGATTTTGTCCATCCAACACAGGCAGTTACTCGCATTTTTGTGGATACTATTTTTGATGGTCCATCACAATACACATTTCCGATGAATGTGAGGCATCTGGTATCTGTTTAAGCTTTCAGTAATATGAACTGAAGAGCATATTAGAAAGAACCAAAAGGAATATATAAACTTTGTCAAATCATATTTAAAGTGATGCTTGTATAAATTTCTAAAGAAAAATCAAACTAGCTAGTAATAAATCAGAACCTTTGATGCAATTAAGAGGGGAACAAGTCTTGGAAGAAGAGTTTGAGATCGCCCTTATGAATATCAAATGTCAACATCTTCTCAACTGCATCCTGCAATCAATTCAAAATAGTGAAAGTTCATAAAATACGAGAATTGAAAAGATGGTTAATTGAATTCCATAGTGACAAATTTTTTAGATCAAGAATCTGAAGAAACATAATTAAAACCTTGTATTGCTGATCTCGAGCTAATATATTCACATGGTTCAAGCGCTCGACGTGCCTGTTATTTTGAACAGCATCCAACACATTTGCAGCTCTCTTGATCACTTCCTCCGGCACACCTACATCAAATAGTTAAATAATTGGAATGACCGTGCTCTGTTAAATTGAATATAACGCCTGTAAACCAGACGGACGTATTTGCTAGTCTTTAAAAGTCTCAAGAACAAAAACGGGAGGACCAAAAATGTTATTGGCCTCCATTGTAACGAGTAAACAACCACCTTCAAGAAATTTTTACTTGCGTTTTTATCTTAACTTACCAGCAAGTAGTGCACATTGCAGTCCTGCAGGATATAGACTGATGTGAGTTTCAATAAAATTTCCAGCTCAAACCCCAGCATGCATTAACATAAAAAAACTCACCATAGCTAAGAGGTGCATGTCCAGGAACTAGCCTGCAAGAAAACAAAATGCATTTTGTTATGGCTCCGTACTAACGACAACAATCAAGTCATTGCAAAAATTGGCATTCTATTTCTTCTTCTCATTCCTCAACAGAGTCTTGATTCAAAACAACTAAAAACATACCGATATAGAAACACGATGTCTTCAATGTTTGTAGAGTTGTTTTCAGGTCTTAGCACACTCATGGTGTAAAATTTCACCTTCTCAGACTGAAATTAATCAAAGGGGAAACAAATTTCACTTCATAGCACCAAAACTATGAAACAAGGCAAATAGGCAGCTACTTCGCAAATATGCATACCTTCGGTAAGCAGCTTTCATTGAATAACTCGGTCAAGTGAGTACACAACAAAACCTGGAAATCAGTACAGCATTTTCTATCACTAGTCGCCCATAATGTGTGATTATGGCAGGAAAGGATCTGCAAACCTTTGGAGGATCATCACAAGTGACAAAATGATTTATGGTTCCACCAAGCAGACCAATGCCATCTGATTTGAACATTGAGGGCAGTTATTCAATGAATATTGCCTTTAGCATTGCGGGAACAATGTACATGACATCTCAAAACAAAGGCAAGACTAACCTTCTGTAAGAGTACCTTTACCAAATTCATCCAAAAGACATAATGACCGAGAAGTTGCCTGCCTGTGCAATTTATCAACAATAAGTAGACATGAGTTTAGAGTACCATCGGGTAAATTTAACTTTTCACTATAAGCATCCAGCTACTCAAGCATTTTGATTATTTACAGCACAAGCGCTACTTTTAATACATCACCAATCATGAAACCATTTGGATTTAGAAGAAAAAGAAGGTCCATTACACACACTAACAGAGTCCAGAGAGCAAAGGATCATGAGAGACAGACAATAAAAATAATGACTTAAAAATGCTGTGGTATTAAATTATCATAACTGGCTTTATCTGGGAATACCTTAGCATCATCCCTACTTGATGTAGGTCAATCATAAATGTTGATTGCTCCACGGTCATATGCTTGCTTCCCATTGCACAGAATATCCTGTTAAAATTTAACACTGTTAGAATAAATACAAGTATTTGACAAACAAAAGATATATATACTGGAATCTCCAAGAAAGATGTCAGCAATATGGAGGGACACACCTATCAGTCAACCCAACAGTAGCAGCATCAGCAGGTACAAAACTTCCTATGTGGCTAAGAAAAACAATCAAAGCCACCTGGGAAAAAAGGGAAAGACTTTATCATAATACTTGTATTTCAAATGGAGCGCTATGCTGGAAAAAGTTTCACACATGTAAAGTCAGTGGCCATTTCCGCAACTCAGGCATGAACACTCAAATGGTGTTTATAAGAGTTTAAAAGTATATTTTCTGACCTGCTTGATATAGATGCTTTTTCCTGAATAATTAGGACCAGTGATGATATTAATCCTTCCTGAAACAACCAGAGCTTGGAAGTTAAATAAAAGAATTGGTAGGATTAACAGGAACAGACTCTGTTTTCACGAGTTAAGAAAAGGATCAGTAGCTATGATTGAATTCATATTTTTCATCTCACCATCATTATAAATCTTTGTATCATTGGGAATAAATGTATCCACCGTCATTTCTTGCAAAAGGTGCCTGCAAATTGTCATAAAAATACTTGTTAATTTTCTCCTTGTCATTATTTTAATTTTTTTTTTCTTGGTAAGAATTGAAACTAATATTACTCGAAACACACCCTACCCATCCCTTATCACTACAACTAAAGCCAAAAAGAATTTTTAAAGTGGTTCAGTCTTACAATATGATGAACGGAAATCAGTCAGTTCTCACCTTCCATTTTGTATATCAAGCGACGTTTCCTGAGTCAAAATGGGCCTCACGTAATTGTTTTGATGGGCAACTAGTGCCAATGACAAAAAGCTACATAACAATATGAACATATAATAGTAAGAAAAGGGGTTGGTACAACGCACACAAAGAAAGGGACACGGTGTCGGTGGTGGAAATGATTCTTACCAATCAAGTTCTGCAGCAAAATTGACAGCCTTAAGCAGATGAGTTGAGAAAACGAGTGTATGTGACACCAAGTCTCTAGTGATTGCCCTCTCCATATCTTTAAATTAAGAATGAGAATCATTTATAAGGAAGATCTCATAAATACATTAAAAAAATAATAGAAGTCACAGAGATTATGTCCTAATTCTTTGTATCCCGTCACTCATTAACTACCAAATGATGAACCACGCAGTCCACCACTCTTATCAATATTTTATTGTTTCAAGCAGTTGATAAACTCTAAACATCACATAAGAACATTAATTTCGTATTACATACCTAGAATTTTATGATAAATATCTCCAAGAAGATTGTCCAATTCACGCGTCTTTGGGGTCCGATAGAAAAATCTTTTTGTCTCTCCATCCAAGTCAGAGAACTACATTTGATAAAACATTATTTTAAGCATCTATGCGATGTATAATATTAATGACTTAAAATATTCATTTAAACATAAAAACAGGCATCAATTACCGCAAATTCGAAATCTTGAAGTTTCTCTAGAGTAATGTCATCTAGTTTTTCTTCAAAAATACACATCAAGTATCCTACAATGGAAAAAAAAATATAAAAAACAATTATTGACAAGAATGAGGAAAAAACTTTAATAAAAAGATCTCCAGTATTCCACAAGTTAAGATGGAATTATATGGAATCTAAAGAAGGCGGGCATCAGCGAAACATCTTGAAGAGCTAACAAAATTAACGAGACCCACAGAATTATTTCTTTCTTAAAAAGTTAATTATTTTTTTGTTCCTTTTCCCCCTTGGAAACACTGTGTACAGATAAATGGATGTAAATCATATGTTAAGATAAAAAATGAAATCCATACAACTCCTATTAGATGCTGTGAATGTTATGTAGTATTCATGCTGTGCAAGACAGACCAACCTATTTGATTTATGTAAACAATACAGGGAACGAGCTTGTTTTTATACAAATGAGGAAGTTCTCCAAGCTCCAATCCTGCCACCTGCAAGGAATTGCTAAAATCAAGATAGAACTGGGTATATATTTCATTTCAATTTATGTTTAATTTTGAACAATAAAATCCGTTTCACAAGTACCTCTTCAAGAAATTCAGGCAGTCCCTCGTATATTTGCCTCAACTCATCCAACTGTATGCCAATGAAAGGACTTGTTTAAAGTACACAACTTAAATTTCGGATTTTTGGCCAAGCAAACGTTTTGCCAAAAAAAAAAAAATGATCTCGAATTAAATTCAACATCGGCTTCCATCAAACTGAGTTCATAGGGGAAATGTTATGCTGAATAGAATATTTATATTTTAACAAAGAAACTGAGGAAAGAACAAGAACAGGTTGGGTTCCATCGGAAAGAGGGGACACAAAGAAATATTACGCTAACTTTAAACATCCAAAATTAATAAATAAAGGACTGGAGAATCATTGCCGACGGCTAACCTCATCACAGAAACCTTCTTTCACTAATGTCCCATATTCCCTTCTCTTTACTTCTATTTACATCAATGACACCAATCACCTACAGAACATAATTGCCAATCTCATAAATTTGATCTATAAAAAAGGGGAATAACAAATGTTCCTGGAGCGGTAATTGCAACAATTGGAGCAAGGGATACAGGCCAAACAAAAAATATAACAAAAATTAGTACTTTGTAAATAAGATGCAATAGGAAGAAGAAAAGGGATATGGGTCAACCAATTCATAGACATAGGCCAGCTCTGTTGTGATGCATGAAGCAGCCTGCAAATAATTAGACAACCATTGAACAAAACTAGTTAACAACAAAGTAAATAAAGAAACCTCAAGAATAATAATATATGATTTCAGGGAAACTTCATTTTAGATATATAGTCTGATACCTTCTCAACAATATCTAAATTCAAAAGCCTCAACTGCTCTTGAAGACCTTCGGAAATGCCCACCTCAAATATCTTGGTCACATGCAAGAGTGCACAAACGCTCTACAAGAGAAGAAATAATAAAATGTCACACCATGTTATCTCACCCAAAACTTCTCCTTGCTGCTTCAGTAACTCATCTGTTCCATGCAAATGATAGCACTGTTCGTGTGGAAGAATTGAAATTGTCATTCACTACCGTTATATCATCCTAAGAAACCAGGTTTTGTGCAGATTCATGTGATGCAAACATAAAAGAAGATGACAAAAGAGTTGGAGAGTATAGCTTTCAGTTAGCCAGACAAGTGAAATACAAAATATCAGTGGACTGTCAGAAAGGAATGTGAATGAAAGCATTTCAAGTGGATACTTGCACACCTTCAAAAATGCTGCCCAGTCACTAGCAGTACACATGGAGCTCGGGGAGTTGAATTTCTAGCAAAACAAATGAATGAATTGCTGAGATTCAGGATAACCTAAATGATAAAATAGATATTGTAACATAAGCTGTCACTTTACACTAAGGGATGATAATGAGAATGATTGGACTGTTTTTTAATCATAACCGAACATTGAACTCACTTTTGTCACAGCAATTCACCATTATTGCAAGATAGAAACCAAAACAGCAGCTAAAAAGGCTTGCTCTTTTAGCATAATAAAGGAATAACTAAATAGCAAGTTTTCAAATTTGTCTATAAGTGAAACCAAGACTACAAAAAGAAAATTTAGCAATCGGTTCCCAAATTTATTTATTTATAAAATGGTTTTAATTGCAACATCTGATTGACACATGCAGCAACTGTAACTAAAGAATAAATCTGGAAAGTTTGCTTTTCCAAATGATAAATGACGGCACCTTGAGTAAGTGGGGGATGTCCTTCACAGACTTCAGAGTTTCGTATAAAGAGGCCATTAGTTCTTCAGAACAAAGAAAGAATGATATCTTTTAAAATTATTAAAGGATGACATTGGTTATGTTAGAATAAGAAAATCAACTTTGAAGATTTGAAAAGTCAATTTTGAGACATGACATGTGAGATGCATATAGACTTCATTTGCAAGATCTTTTAGTAGTTTATTATGAACCGCAACAAGCCACTCGGCTGAGTTTTAAATTCGACAAATTAAATGAAGTCTTCATACAATCAGAGTGAAAGGATACAGCATTCAGACGACCATTCAAATTTTCGAGGTCCAATATAGGTCTCAGGAACCAATTTCTGGAGCAAGGTAATCATTCGTCATTTCGTTGGTAAGAGTGAATCTTGCAAGCAGTATCATCACAAATTTCTCAACTTGAATTACCTTAGGAGACGTCTACCCATTGGTGTCACACACTAAAGGGAAGGCAAATAAATTAGTCCAATAAGCCAATAGATACGGTAAAGCAGAAAAGCAAATAGCTTCTACTACCTTATTCATCATGCCAAACACGGAGAACCTGCATTTCGAGAAATCAGTACATATATTTGAACTAATCATTTTTTAACGATTGTACAGCATTTACCCTTCTTTTGCTCTACCAATGCCCATATGGCTTGGATGTTTGTCCGTTTGGAATATCTGCAATGCTTCATGAGCTGTCGCATCAAGTTTAAGAAATTTGTTTCTTTTCGGATTTGTCAAGGATACAAATTATAGTCTGATATTCATATAATGAACTTTTATATTTGAAACCCAAATACTTAAATGTTTAAGAATTAAATCTATACAAAAGATACAATGAAATTTCCATTACAGAATCAATTGTGATTGATGCATTCCCACTTTCCTTTTGTTCCAGGGTATCTACGATCCTTTCATTCTCTAATATGGCCAGAAGGCCCCCACTTGCACGAACTTGAACCTCACTTCCAATGTCCATCATAGAACTAAGCTATAGTAGATGAAAGAGATAAGATGTTAGGCATCAGGATAAATAATCATATACTGCGCCAAAATGATTTGTCTAGCGATCATTGAGTCGTGGCTTTGCTAATACCATCAAACAAAACAAGTAAAAAAAGGAAATACAATAGTCATATCTTTCAAAAAGCTTGTGACAGCTTCAAAGACAGAAGAAAAACTATGCTTTATAAGCTCACCGTCATGGATCATAAAGACTCAAATGTTTTCATTAGATAATGGGTGATCAACGAGACCCTGAATTGGGATAAAGATATATAATAACAATGGATGTAAAGTCTTTTCATGGTTACATAATATGTACACCAATTAAATTAATTAGCTACCAACGCAGAAGAATGTTTAAAGGATCAAATATATATAAAAAGTTATTCCTCAATGCTAAAAACTTCAAAGCAAATGATTTAATAGTACCATGTACCAGAGGTACATGTCTTCGAATATTGCAGTCATGTTAATATGCAATAAAGTGCTTTGAATGGACAAATAAGATTTCTGATTAATAATATATGAGTGTACATCAGCGCGTCTGCCTTGAAATGCAGAAGATACTGATCTTAGGCATGCTTGTTATAAATGATCATAATATACAGTAATATTTGAGATGTTGCAACTTACATAGCAAATCCTCTCCTTGATATTTAACCCATCATCCATTCCTGTGACACGAAGGTATACCAACCTATAATATCCAAACAAGGAAAGTACACTCATTAAATTGTCCATTTAGGACTTAGTAATTCAACAAAGTTTATTTAACTCCAAAACTATGAAACAAGTTTCAGCACATATTTAATACTTTTCATTTACTAATCCTAAGTACCTGTGCCATGCTTGCTCATAGCTAAATATTGAAGCTTTTTACAAACTTCACTTCAGGAGCCTTTGTCATCACATCTGCATCAATTAACAGAATAAGAAGGACCCACAAAATGATACACCATAAGTCTTCAAGGTAAGGACAGCTTACCATTTCGTTGTAGAGCGGACAAAAAGGATTCTTCACTTTTAGTGCTTGTATATATAATCAGGGGCTGAGCTTGATACTTTACTGAACCAGAGTTTCAGCCAATAAGAAATGAATTTGATAATTAGCTTATACACCATAAATGAATAAAGAGAAAATGAGATAAAATATTTTGAAACACTAGGAATAACACAGTAATTTGCATAACAAACCAACTTTTATCATTTCAATCATCAAGAAGCATAATGCCAAGTAAAATGTAGCATCATTGGAAATAGACTCCATTAAAAAGAGACGAAATCCGTACCCAGATCAATCAGGGGAAAGTCTGAGTTACTATCTTCCCAAACTTCCAGCACATGAAGCTGGCGTATGCTGGAATCATAATAAGAAACTCCAACTCTGGACAGGATGTTTAACGAAGTTATTTATGTTAGTATCTTCATTATATGTTACGAAATCTTATAACAAAATCTAACCCCTTAATTTTTTTATAATCGACACCGATTAATCAAACACTACGGACTGCCAAATTTGACCCTATACATGAACTTTTTGATTGCCATCTTGACATGTAACTAGGACTTCCAAAGTATTATAAACAGAAAATAGTAATGCAAGTCAAAAGCTCACCGATGACCGTGTAGAATGCATGCCATATAGACCTGCATTTGGTTTTCAAATAAATAGATTAACTTCACAAGACGATACTGCACAATATTATATTGATGGCTATAACGCACTTAGCTATCTTTATATATCAGATATCAGAACATGCCTGTTTAATTTGGAATTAGGAAATAATTTCTTATTTTTCTTGAAACAATTGATACAAGAAATTTCAAAAAATGTTTTCCGTCAAAATATTTCAAAAGCGCAAAAAACTGTCTACATCTCCCGTAATTTTTAGTTTAAAAAACAAGTTAATAGTACTTTATGTCAACTGTAGCCTAGTAAAACTGAATTTAGCTTTAAGGTTGAGTTTCATCGTGTTATCACATTTCATCGAACAGAAAAAACAGGAAAGACAGGAGACATCTGCTCTTTCCTTATTTTCTCGGCATCCAAACAGAGTATATCAGAATTTGAAAACTGAAACCTCAAACCTACACTCAAAGATGAATCTAATCTGAACCTAATAGACCGTATTAAACTTAGTTGAGTTTCATTTTTCGTAATCTAAAAACTGAAAAAGCTAAAACGAAATCCAACTCAAATTTGTGATTTCTTCTGTTTTCCTCCGTTTTCTTTTCTCGAGAACCAAACAGATGGTAAGAAACGTGAAAAACGTAATAAAAGTTAGACGGTTAGACCTCTGGAACGGCTTCCGTCTCGTCCATTTCCTCGTCCATCATCGCGCGCTCGAATTTGAGAGAGTTTTGGTGTGAGTTTGAGAGCGAGAGACGAACGGACTTGTTTATATATATATAAAGCATGGCGGACGAATTCAATTCAACTGCCCGATCCACGTGGCAATAATTTATTGGTCTCTGGTAGCCGTAACTTATAACACGGCTTAACTCTTGCCAGGAAATTTATTTAAAATTTCAAATGCCCGCGAATTGATTCAAATGCCCCAGTCCACGTGGCAAGTTCATTAAAAAATTAAAAAAAATACTATTTAAATTTTATCTGTATATATCAAATTGATCTCTCCTTGATTTGGTTTATTTCCAATATTCGAATCACTTCATTTCATGTTCGAGGAATATTCTTGTACGCAAATGCAAAGCAATAAAATTTAGGGGCTTATCTTTTACACCCCCTTGTGGGATTGTTTATTTGATATATCCAAGCTTTTTAAAAGATATCAAAAACCCCCCTATAATTATTAAATACCTTCTAAATTATTAAAATTCCCTTGTCTTAAGGGTTTTTAATAGTTTCGAAAAACATTGCGTGTCAAGTGTACGAAATAAAACCTAAAATTTAGCAATTAGCAAGATTTTATCTTTAAATTTAGATCAAAATTGCAAACTCTTGTCAGCAAAAGATCAAAATTGTTTGTTTAATAGACCTTAAGAATTAATCGAGTTGTACGCAAGCTGATGTAGACATCTAGTCACCAAAAAAGAAAATCAAAATTGAAGGCTCTGTTTATTTAGAATAGCATTCTATGCCATTTAGCATTTTTGGAAAATAGGATAGGATTCTAAGTAGTTTTTGGTACATTTCTAAATTGAATTTTCTGAAACTATTTCGATTATTTTTAACCTTCTAGGTTTGTTAATTTAACTAAACACCCTTACAATAAAAGTTTATAAATTGACAAAAACACCTCCACCTACCCACATATTGTTGGTAGCTGACCACCATTACCAGAAGGTGGCGGAATCTAGGAATGGCAAGCATCGTGGACGCTGGCCATGCACCAATCTAGCCTTTTTCGGTCAGATCTACGGCCACAAATTTGAGAAGCTCAGTAGCCCTTTCACTTTGTCCTGTGAAATGTGACTTCGTCATCTTGCCTAAAAGGCATGACTCGCATACCTTAAATGACTGTAAGTCAAAAGGGTCCAAAACTCCATCCCTTTGAAGTTTTGCAATGCGGGTCTAATTTACATGACTCAATCTACAATGTTAGAGATATGTATGGTTTTGTTTGTTATGTTTAGCTTTCTTAGTTTCAACGTTGAGAATATCCTTATTGTTCAAATCAAGAACATATAATCCGTTATATAACCTTGCAATTCCAAATAGAATACCATTCAAACTAAATGACAACAATCCATTAGAAATCTCAAAACGATATCCTATATCATCCAAAGCGGATACTGAAATAATGTTTCTAGAAATCGTAGGTACAAAATAACAGTCTTTGAGTTCTAATAATAAGTCCCTATAGCTAATGCAGTCACATGTGCTCCATTTCCAACTTGTATATCCACTTCTCCCTTGGCGAGCAATCTACTCTGCCTTAGTCCCTACACATCAATACAAATGTGAGTACCATATCCTGTGTCAATGACCCAAGATGTTGAAGGAGAGAACTTAATCTCAATCATAAACATACCTGAAGTCGAAGCATCTGACTTCTTCTTGTTTGCGAGAAAAGTCTTGCAGTGCTTCCTCTAGTAGCCAGACTTGCCACAATAGAAGCAGACTACCTTCCCACTTTTCCCAACACCACCCGCAGGCTTGAGAGCATCATATCCTTTAGGCTTGGGCTTGGGATTGCTTGGAATTGGTCTTGGCCTTTCCCTTGCCCTTACCTTTTCCTTTATTGGCAGGCTGGCAGCTACCAGTAAAATAGGCTTGGACTTCTTTAAGTCCTGCTCTGCAGTCCTTAGCATGTTCAAAGGCTCTAACAGGGTTTTCATCTTAGCGTTCATATTGAAGTTCATTATGAACGGTGCATAAGAGTCAAGCGAGGATTGCAAAATTAAATCCACTTGTAATTCTGCATCCAACTCAAATCCCAAAGTCTCAAGCCTTTCCATGTGCTCGATCATCATTAATCACCATCTGAAGGGATCTTAACCTGAGCAGCGATGTCCCTCATTTTCATAATGTGCTCACGAATTCCTTTAATACTGGTGAGCTTCATGGATGTCAATCTATCAATTAGGGTGCTACCTAATGCCTTGTCTGATGTTTCAAACTGAGCATGAATTGCATCCATCAAATCCTTAACATTTTCACACTCCGGTATCGACCCACGAATACTACTCGTAATGTGAGATTTATAAACATCATGCTTAAACAGTTGGATCGCTCCCACCGTTCATACAAAGCAATCTCAGCCTGAGAACTAGTATCCGTAGGTGTATGTGGCTCTTCCTTACGAAGAGCATAGTCAAGATCAATGCACCCTAAATGAAGAAGGACAGCCTCCCTCCATGATTTGTAATTATCACCATTTAAATAAGGAACCTTATCCTCAACCATCATTAAAGTTTGATCAACTGTAGGTATATCAACTGACATGCTTACTAAATAAATTATGAGACACAAACCATCAACAACAATTATAAGTTTATCCATGTAAAACAAATAATAAATCATAAATGAATTAACATGTCATAAAATCCTCCTATGAGTAAAGACATTACATATTATGATTCATTATCCTTTAATGATAAAACTATAAATTATTAATATTTCATAATACTTATGGGCTAATTTTGAAATAAGAATAATTTTTATTTCATCTCTAATTAATCATGAAAATATAATATTTCTTGTGGGTAAAATGATTATATTAATAAGATTAACTACAAAACGATGTTATTAACTTTAATATTATCATAATTAATATTACTTAATGCATATATTATCATAACTTAGATGTTGTAGCTATTCTAAATTAATCAAATATATACTATCATAAAACATCATATAGTATTATTGCATATAATACAACATAACATAAATCAATACTAGAATAACACATTATTTATGTATAATAGACTAATACATGACATAAAAACCATCACACACGCTATCATTGACTCCCACGCGCCACCGTGACAAGACCACCTGTAGCCACGTGACTCCACGCGCTTCCAGAAGACAACACATCATTGCACGCGCACCTTCACGCGCTTACACGCACCATAAGTCAATACGGGTCAGTTTGACCAGGTTGGGTTGACCTTTTACCCAGTTTGACCTATTTGACATGGTTTGGCCCGTTGATCGGTTCGTTAACTTGCCTAAGTCGTTGACCGGTTCATTGACCCGGTTTGAGTCGTTGACCCATCGGGTTTATGGGCAGGTTTGACTGGGTCAGTTTGACCCGTTTTGACCTTTGACTTTGACTAGGTCAATTTAGCCTATTTTATCCTTGACCGAGTTGATTTGACCAGTTGATTCGGTTTGACCGGGTCTTTTTTACCCGGTTTCTACAACTTTTAAACCCATTTTTTGCAGTTTTTAACAGCTCGATTTTGGCGTTTTAGAGGGGAAACTTGAAAGTGGACGTATGACCTATGTCGGTGGCACCCCAAATGACATTTTCGTCCCAAATCGGTGCCGTAAATGGCTACCGAAAACACCCAAGCGACAATTTTAACCAAAACTTTAAACTAGCATAACTTTGCAATCATAACTCCGTTTTTGACAAATAATATATCATTGGAAAGCTTTTTCAACAAGGATTCCAATGACACAGAAATTGAAAACTGATTCTATTTATAATAAAAGTTTTGCTTGATTTACAGTATGGGTTTTAATTAGAAAAAATCCCAATTTTATGCAATATTCTCCAAATTTGCAACAAACAATTTCATACTAGGCAAAGATTCAAATAAACGCTCTGATACCAAATGTAAAACATTTATATTCCAACATTCATATAAAAGTTCATAATATAATCAATTATAAACATGTTAAATACTCATAGAATATTGTGGAAGTAATTTATAAACCTCTAGCCATAACAATTGTTGTTTTAGTCTTTTTGTTTCTGTCACTTTAGAATACAAAGTCTTCCACTGACTGCAATTTTTCTTAGTGATGGTTTTTGGGCTGTAAACTCTCCTTTTATAAATGCAGTCCAAGAGAAACAACCGCATGTAACTGTTCAGCCCATTCACTTTATATTAAAAGTGTAGGACCAATCCAATTAAAAAATTTTAATATAATTAAAATTCTAACATTTCTTCAACCCTAAACCGTCAGACCAAAGAGCAACAACTAATAAAGTTCCACTTATTAAACAGGTTTTGTGGTTGATCCATTTGATACCCAAGACATCCCTGCTATCTCATAGTTCTGATGGGTGTGGACGATGTGGTCGGTCCATGAATTAAGTTCACATTCGCTTTGGAAAATATCAAAAATTGCACGCACTTTGAAAAATGAGAAAATACTATCTATCGATTTTATTTTTAAACAGTTTTTTTTACTAGAAATATAATCTAAACATAAAATATTATCCTAAATGTGGATAATTATTAGTTGGAAGTAATCTTTAGATTAACGTTTAATCCTTTGAACAGCAGCCAGTTGGCTTACATAGTGTCGTTTAAATACATCCAGTTGGCCTGCATGAATCAAGACTTATTGACCCAAAAAATCTTAATTATATCATTTTTTTATAATAAGAGGATAATACGTCTAACAACCCGGCAATTATAAATAATAAGTAATAATATATTTATTTATTAGTGAATCTTAGGTCATGTAAATAACTACAATATCATAATTATGAAAAGAAAAAAAAAGAGTGATTTTCTAATTATGAATTATTTTTTTTATATTTATTTTAATTTTTAGATTCTACCCATATTTTAAAATTAATTCTCTTAAAAATTATTAGAGGTACACGTAAATTGATCCAAACACCTCAATTAATTAAAAAAAAATCTTAAAACATTGTTTTACTATGATCAAAGAATCCATCCATGAATCCTTTTAACATTTTGAACATAAAAAGCCAATTAATTAAGAGATCTAGATCCAATCTTCATTGTTTATGGATACCACGTCTTTTTTGAGTAATAAAATATAATTAATAATATATAATAAAATTTAAGGGACACAAAGTTAAAGACAATATCAAATCTTATATTCTTATCTAATTTTTTTTTGTTACAAATAAAAAATAATTAAACATGTTCATTGGAAATAACCACAAACTAAATATATATATATATATACACGAAAATTCCCAATTAGAGATATTAAAATTTTAACGTAAATACCATAAATGAGCGATGAAAGACTCACTTTTAATCTATACGTTAAAATTTTTTAGAACATATACATAATAAATTAACTAAACATATACTTAAGACTTACTTATAATTGATATTATTTATAGTTGTTAAATTGCAATGTTTATGTGATATCTTATTACTTTAATAAATAAAAACTCCATTTCTATTTAAATAAAAATTAGCTCCAAATTATTTATTTTTCAATTAAAGTGCTACAAGGTTGAATAAAAAACACTTTTATATAAAGTGTTTAAATTTTAAAAGTCCATTCTTAATTTTAACATGGGTGACATCACTATGAGGTTGCAAAAAAACACTTATATAGAAGTTCTTCAAATTACACGCTTTAATTTAATTTGTAGTTTTGTACCATGTTGTACAACTTGGAAACAAAATCAATGTCTCCCCAACCATCAATTAATTAATGTGACCAAAAAATAAAATAAATACAGTACCATAATTTTAAAGTATAGTTTTGTTATATCAGTTAAGCTGTAAAAATAACTTTATTTCTTAAAAAAAGCATCCGAAAATGGCGACGGTTAAAAAAATAACAAAATTTGTTTAAAAAAATAAAAATTATACTCTATATTGAAGCCACACAACAAGAATAGCAATAGCAATATAGCATTCTATAAAAGAAATTAAATTTTCACGTTTGAAAAGATCAAAAGTATCTAATTTGATTTTTTATTAATATACGTGATCATTAATAAAATAAATGATTAGTTGAATTATTTTATTTTTATTTTTATTTTTCTTTACGTGTCTTGAGTCTCTGAGATCATCCTCCTGTTCAACCACAACCAAACCTTTTATTTTCCTACAACAATGCCTTCAATTTCGTCTCTCCGCGCCAATCCTTAGCCCATTACTTTAATCTACGCACCCCCGGCTCACGTTATGGAAACCCCTTCTTTTGTCTCCAAAGCCAGGACCGCCTTCCACTCTGCTGCGGCAAAAGCGGAGCGCGTCTTCACTGATTTCAAATCTGACCGAGGTACCCCCGATTTTCTTTCCTATTTCCATTTTTAGCCCTCCCCCACCCGCTTTAATACGAGTTTTGTTTGATTCTTTTTCAAAATTTTTCTTCGTGTTTTTGACTTGATCGGAGAAGATTCTGATAAAACATCCCCCAGTTTACAAGATGAAAGCCAGTCAAAGGTACGTGCGAAGAAACGTGCATTTAGTTGTTTGTTTATTGAATTTTATTTTGTGATTTTATTTTTCTGTCTGTTTGGTGCTGAGAATAGAATAGAATAGAATAGAAAAGAAAAGAAAAGGAAAGAAAAGGAAAGGAAATTGAATTGTAGTTTTTTCTATTTGGAGAAAAGATAAAGAGATTGCTTTCTTTCGTTAAGTGTTTGTGCGAGACTTGTTAAAGGTTTTTTCTTTTTCAAGAAAAAATCCAATTTTAGGCTTATGCAATGTGCATTTTATGCTGTTTCTTGCATTTTCGTGGAATCCAAACAGCACGGAATTGAATTCTCAATCTTATTAAAAGAATCTTTAAGAAAGATTACCGGACTTTATATAGAAAAAACAGGTTATTTTAGGCTGTGTTTTTGGATTATAGTTGACCTTCAATGGCGTGATACAGGATCACATTGAGGCCAAGCATTCGAATACGCGGTGGAGGCCTGCTCCTCTAGGGATAAAACAAGATTGGCAAGATAGGATACGGAACATAAGAATAGGAAGAAGAGGAGCTGAAGAACCTGAGAAAGCTGATAACACAACAATGGCAGCTCCATTTTATGATGAAAATTTGTACATACTTAACATGAAAAATGATGTTGAAGCAAAGGCAAGACAAATCTAACATATTTTAAGTCCTTATGATTTATTTATTTCTTTTGCTCCTTTGATTGATAGATGAGGTGGTTCTTGTTGTTTTTACAGGGTTCAGATGTGAATTCCTTGCTAGAACGTTTAAATTCCACCGATGTAAATAGCATTCTTCCGGCATCTGTCCTGAAGCAATTAGCTGTAGCTGTTGAGTGAGTATTTGAGCTACTCCTTATGTCTTACATATATTATCTTCTGTTGGGTTGTTGAATCTTTTCACTTATGTTGTAAAACATGCCCTCTTCTCATGAAATGATTTGTTTTTCCCTCTTACTGGGATTTACTATTTTTCGGTTCATTGATGGATGATTTGTGAATTGTGATAACTGTCAAGTATCTTCTCATAAATGCCAATGATGTATCATCTTGTAGAAGAATGACTGTTTTAATTTCTGAGCACTTGATAAGTCGTCAGATGAGTAATCATCATTTTCAGTATTTTATGGTGCTCAGAGTATGATTTTGTGACTGCTTGTCCAGGAGTGGAAAGAAGTTTAGGTCAATAAAGGATTTTTTGGCATCATCTGGAAGTTCTTCACCTATCCTGGAGAGGGCGGGTTTGAGTCTCTCTGCGGTCAAGTCATTAGTTCTTCGTGACAAAGATGATAAACTTGCTTCTGACTTCGGCAAGGATGAGAAAGTGATGTCGCTGATTCAGTCACTATTCGATGCAGGTAGATTAATACATTAACCTTGATATTTTCATACTTTGGGGAGAAGTTTTCTACTATAAGTCTTTTGCATTATCCTGTGATGATCTTTCACTTCCATTGTAATATCTGCAAGATGTTCGCAGAGGGAAACTTTCTCAGAAGGAAGATTCGTTCTGATTCGGAGGCATCTATTACCTTGGCAACTTTGCACAGAGATATTCATGGTGCTCCTCCAGAAAGCTTTGTCGTTAAGCTATCTGAAGTTATTGGAAGCTTGAAAACCCTGCGAAGAATGGCGTTCTTCTGGTGCAAAGTAGTTTCTGAAGTAAGTGCCTTGTACAGAGCTCTTAATAGTTATGTTATTAGTGTTGCTTCCGTTTTTGGCTTTTGGCTAACAAACTAAATCTGAAAATTTTACACTTGCAGCTAAGAAGACTTTGGTCCGAAGAGCAATATATTCCTGGCGTCCCCGTGGATGAGATACCAGATTTAGACTCCTGCCTTTTGTACCAACAATTGCAGGTTATCAATTGTTGTCTTTCGAGGAAAAGGCGTCACATTATTGCTACTGAATCATTAGATTCCGTGATGAGGCAATGCAGTTCAAATGTTGAGGGTTCATCTCTTTCTATGGGTACGTCTCCTGCAAGCTCTGTTTTGTATGCTAGAATAAGCAATGGAGAAGTTGTTCTACGACTAGGTGCTGATCGTCCAACTGATTTAACAATGTTGGAAACTGGTGAACCTGTATACTTCCCCATCACTCAGGTTTGTTTGACAACTAGTACTAAAAGGCTACCTCTTAAAACCTAATTCCATTGTTTTGATGTATGCCTCTCTTTACATATATAGGAAGGGCCTTTGCTTACAGAAGATCTTATTAAGGAAACAGAGGAGTTAGTGCTTCGAACAGGGAGGTCAGTGTGAATGTTGAGTAACTTTAGTTTGACCTGTCAATTATATTTGGATTTTAAAGTATACTCCTCTATTATCTAAGGTTTTAAGTAAATAAATTTAGGGTTTATTAAGTTTGTTTTTTTTTTTTTTTTTTTTTGTTCCTATTATATTTATTAATGTGTTACTTTTTGTGGGCAGTGTTGGTGCTGGATGTTCTCAGCTCCTCTCTGACATGCAGGCTTTCAAGGTGATGCATTAATTCGAAGTTTGCATATTTTATAGATTGTCAAGGTCCTTATGATACTTCTATAATACTCTCTACATGCATTGTTCCTTACGGTTATGTTTGATTGTGTTAGGCTGCAAATCCGGGTTGCATTTTAGAAGATTTTGTTAGATGGCACTCTCCCCCTGATTGGACTGCTAGTGAGCAGAGTAATGAAGATGACTTTGATGGAAGCGATTTTTCATCTGCAAAAGGTCAACTAAGTCGTCGAATGAAAAAAGAAGGTATCCCCTTTGTCCCTTAGTGCACTGCTTGATAGATTATGCAGCGTTGTAGTTTTTATGTGGTTGGTATTTTAAGATAAGGGAAGATAAGATGTTCTGTTATATCCTGGTTAGCTTGGTGCATGAAGATGAATTTCATCTGGTTTACCACCTGTCGTGTTCAATGCACAGGATTTATTAAGTTGTAAAGTGAAGCCTGGTGCTATTTGTTCTATCATATATGAAGACTTGTTATGCACTTTTAATTTTTAAACATATTGTAGAATCACTCTGATACATGATTGGGCATTAATGTTAGGTAATTTGTGGATTGAACTTTGGGAAACGGCTAAGCCTGTGCCAGCTGTTAAACAAGTCCCCCTCTTTGATGAGGATTTAGCAGTGTAAGTCTGGAAGTATTGCAATTGATTTTCTTCCTGTTAAAATTTTCGTTTTGGGAGTATGATTTTCTGACAAGAACAGCATGGTTTGTCGATTCTGTAGGGAAGGTATTCTTAATGGCTTAGAGGACATCCCACCTGCTGAGCTTTTTGAACAATTTTTTGTTTCTTTAGTAAGTTACTTAACTATAAAAGAAGAGTCATTCCATTGTTTCTTCTCCATGTAATGTGTTATGGCCGGAAAAATTGTTATTTGGTTATTCTTTGTGCACAGATTGCCAACTATGAGTCAATTATCGATCTTTCAAGGTACTAATGTTGTCTTTTGTTCTGAAAATTTTAGCTCGGTTTGGGATTTGTAATCGCTGAGGCCAGACTCTCCACTGACGATAATTTGTCAAAGCTTTTTCACGAGTGCAAAGACTATGTTGTTGCCTCTTGTCAAGGAAGCTCCTGGAGTGAGAAGATTGATGATATTTGCCAGGTACAATCTGTCATACTACGACTGAATGATAGCTTTAAGTACATTTATGTTATAGTTTGCAATCGAATAGCAGAATAGCTGTTTTGTTTACCATTTTATTGAAAAAATTCCTCCTACATGCATGGCATACTTACTACCAAGATCTGCGCCCAATTTTAATAAGGTAGACTTGAAAAAGGGTATGAATCAAGCTAAATTTCATGTTGAATTTTGTTCTAGGTTTATGAAACAGTGGAGACAATGTTAACTCATCCCGAGGAAGTCCCGATGAATCAGGCAGAAGCAATGACCCCAAATGCAGATGAACCGAAGAGTCGATTTAAGAGACTCACTCTCAACTTTGTCAAGGATAGACAACAGAGAAAACTTGCCATAAAAGATCTGAAGAATTCAGATGAGAGTCCGGCTCCATTGCGTCAACCATTCGCGAATTTCTTTGATGGCAAGTCTTCATTATTCTCCAAGAAGCCTCCAAAGCCAGATTGTCCATGTCCATCCCCAGCTCCTGAGAAACCTCCTTGCCCAGTTGAAACCGATTGGACAATTGTTTAATTATACCTTTATATTATTTTTTTGATCTCTTGGGTTAAAGGAGTATGGATGGTTTTTGCAAGTAACTGTAAATTATCCGAACTGTAAATTATCTTGAAATGACCAGAATAGGATGCCGTATGCACAGCATTGAATTTTATTTCTGTATTCAAATCCAAAAGGAATGAAGAAATGAAAATGGCCTAAATTTTCTCATGAATTATTGACTTTTTTTTTTTAGTCACAGGATATTGTTTGTTAGACTTTTGGACTTGAATCTTCTTTTTCCTCGTCGAGTTCTAAAGATTTGGAGATGATACTGGGTACGAGAAAATTTGCAATCAAATACACCAAGAGCATCACAGCACTGTAATTTATAAGAAAGTGAGAATCGAGGGATCGAATTGAACGTTAAAGAGGAGATGTGGCAATGAAATGAAAGAATGAAAGAGACGAACCTGGTTTGGAGGAAGACCGATATGTCACCGGACTTGGGTGGAGAAGTGGCCGCAAGAACCAGTGTGTAATGTGAATCAGTGACGGCGAAGGCCCTTAGCGAAGGGAATTTTCGAATAAGTCTTGAGGGTTTTTCACTGCTGGAGAGACGAAGCGGTTCATTATTGTTGGTGTGCAATATTTTATGCTTGTGATTCAGGTGTGAATTTACAGAATGAAGAGAAGGGTAGCCATGGATGCAAGTCATGGAGATAGCCATGGCCGTAACGAGAGAGTGGATAACGTTGTATGAAAGCTGGATATTTCTTCTTCATACTTAATTTGGTGTTACACGGTACGTGCCACCAAAGTGTGTGAGGACACGCGTTGAAATTGGAAGTTTATATAAGGAGATAGTTAAATTTTGCCAAACCATTATATTAATTTGAGGCTTAAATTAAATGCATGTGACACAATGAGCTGTTTGGAATTATACATCAAAATAAAAATGCAGATCGGTGGTTGATTTCTTCTTAGATGGGACTGGACTGGCCATTTATTCAGTTAGAAATGCAACTTGTGTCCAAGCGCTTTTCACATAATCAAATCGATATCGGCTTCCTATTAATTGTTCATGCTCGGTTTGGTTGAAGGGAAATGAAGCTCAACTTTAACCCCCTTTTTTTTTTTTTTTTGAATAACAGGAGATGTCTGGATTAACTTACGTACCTCAATTAATCTTTTGAAACCCTAAAATTACTAGTCGAATAAGAGTTCCAATAAATACCCCTATTAGCAGTTAAGAAACGACTCGAACTTAGGATCTCTTAAGTATATAATACGCTTAATAGTTTCTTTATCAAACCACTCGATCACCTAGAGATAGTTAGTTCATATTTAACTTGAAACTAGCTTTCTTTGGTCAAATGATTTGATAAGGTTACTAATAAGCGTGGTAACTTAAAGAAATAAAATAGGGTTATTATCTCGGACCTCCCTTGAGGTTTGAAGTTTTATTAGTGACACCCCGACAAGTATAAAATAGTATTCCTCACCTTCCCTCACATTTGACAAATTATCCTAAATTTCCCCTTTTCACCGTTAGATAATAGAATTCCTTAACGGAAGACATTTTTTAATCTGAAAACATCTTTTAAATTTTATACCAAACACATTTTTAAATATTAAAATACAACTAAAAAATTTGAATATTATAAGTTTTTGAAAATTATTTTTGAATCAGAAATCAAAACAGGTCTTAACTTTTCTAGTTATTTTTAAAAACTCCTAAACATGGGTTTTCATTATGTCAATGATGTTTTCAGCTTTGTTTGGTTTGTTTTTAGGAATACTATTATTAGTATTCCTAAAAAAAGTTAAACAGTAAAATGTCATTATTCCCAAAATATTATTTTATATTTTTCAATTTCTTTTAAACCTCCTAAATTTGTTAATTTAACTAAACAACCCAAAACATTTTTTTTAGAAATTGAAAAAATACTCCGGCCACCCTCCGCGGTGGTGGCCGGCTGTCCGTATTTAATGGGTGGGTTGGGGTGTTTTTGTTAACTTTTAATATTTTATTATAGGGGTGTTTAGTAAATAAACAAACATAGGAGATATTTTTGTTAATTTCCAAATCCTACATCGTAATACCCGTCCAGTTTAATTTTTTTAAAAGATTATTCTAAAAACTATCAGAATAATGAACCTAAATTGAGCCTTCATTAATGTTAAAGGACACTTTTGATAATCTTAAAAACGTTTTTTAAACCATGTTTAAGGGGTTTTGTAATAATAGCCAATAGGAGGTTTTTGATCAATGCGAAAAGTTTTTATAATGCCAAGGAGATTTATGATAATGTCAAGGAGATTATTTATATTGTTAAGACCAGGGAAGTAGCTAGGATTCTAAGTTAGTGGGTTCAAAACATCAAAGTTACAATAAAATATATACTGAAGTAATAAAGCATAAAAAATATACTTTTAAAAGTTATATATACCGAATTATCAATTCTACAATTGTTCTCGATGATTTTTTATTATTCTGAAAACGTTACATATTTGCTTCATTGACAATTCCATCAATTATCTCTCTCTTAATATATATAATAAGACAATCATTTAACAATTGATATCTCATTTGATTCCGTAGTCGATTTTTCACAATCTTCATCGCAGAAAATGCTCTTTCAACACTTGTAATTGCAACAAGTAATATCAATGCTAATTTCATGTCTAAAAGGATAACAACATAAACAAAAACACCCTCCTTTTTTACACTATACTCCAACTAATTTGTATATTTTCTAAATCAAATGAGATTAAAACGACACATTAAATTCCCAATTGCTTGCTTTTTAAAATTATGATTGTGTGGTTGGCAAGGTCCTTTTTGCAAGTATGTCTTTCTCATTTTGTTTCTATCATTATGGATGATATTTTAAAATTTTTAATCCATCCATCCAAGATCTGCAGGAAGACTGCTCAAGTTAAACTTAACATATGTTTTTTTGTCTTGAATTAGATTTCATAGGCTCATTGTGAATATTATCATGACGTTTTATTTTGTTCAATTGATGGTTCCTCGTTAGAAAACTTTCATTTGATAAAAAACTTTTCCATAACTAAAAAAATTAAAAGAATTTTTATTATCAGAAATATAATTTATTTGCAATTACAATTAAAAAGCAACACATAAATTTATCAAAATTCAACTCATTTTTCAAACAATTTCTACTAACCCTCAATAAAATTCAACTCATAAACCCATTAAAAACTCATCAAATCAAACTCTAAATATCAAAAAATTAACTAATATATCAAAATTAAACCAAATCCCCAAAATCTCTACAACTTAGGGTTTCCTCAATTCTTTAAACTATATTCAAAATTAACTCAATAACTAATTACAATTTATCAAACCCAACTTAAAACAGCAATTAATTAACCCCATACCTTAACATAAACAATATTAAATCAAAACTCATATCAAAATCTATGAATTATTTCAAACTCAACAAAAATCCGTAACTCATGATCTTTCATCAATTAAGAAAGTTAAAAGAAAAGAATTAATTTTAAGTTAAAAAAATAAAAATAAAATTAGTATCATCTTACCTTGTAATCCAAATGGAGTAGCCTTTCTTGAGTATCCAATCAAATGAAAAATATAATAGGAGAACAAAAAAAAGGAAATAAAAAAAGAAAAGTTTAAAAAGTATTAATTAATAATTTATTTTATAGGGTCAACATGAAGTTAAATGAGATTAAAATTATAAAATCTATAAACTATTAATACTTTTTTAAAATTTTTGAAAAGTTAAATGAGTTTAATTTAACCATAAGGCACTAAGTGGCTACGTGCCTGGTTAAGACTATACCTGGCAAAACAGGTCTGGACCTGCGGGTTGGACCGTACTCGGGTAAATAATATAGGGTACGGGTCCAATCTATTAAACCCCTTTTTTTAGACCCGTACGCGGCCCAAAAACAAACGGTTTATACGGGTGAACCCGCGGGCACCTGTATTTGCAGAAATGAACTTTTTCATTTTTGTTGAATCCCTAATTTTTCACGCCTTCGCCATTCACGCACATACGCACTCACGCCTCTCACTCTCTCAGTCTCATCTCATCTCAGTCATCTCTGATCTCTCACATCTCTGATCTCTCACTCTCATCTCATCTCTGATTTCTCACTCTCAGATTCTCAGCAACCTTATCGCGGCCGCATCTCAATCTCTCGTCATTCTTCTTTGTCTGAAGTTCAACTGAATCAACTCCCTATCTCGGTGTCTCCATCTTCGATTAATAGTCAGTTCGTCACTCGTCAGTGGTAATGAATCCCTAACCCCTAATTTTGTGTGTTTGTTTTTGTTTTTTTGTGATTTTGTGTTTTCTTTTTTTGTTTGAATGGTTAATATTTTGTATTTTAATTTTTTGTTTGTGAGATTAACATTGTTACTTGTTACTTGTGATTTTTGGTTTTAATGGTAGGCATTGTTGCCATGCGAAATGGGGACACATATTCGGGGAGAATATTTTGCGAGCAGGGATGCACGGGTTTGGAGATTATCAATTTGGGAATGGACATCGGTATGAGGGGCTGGCATGAGGGGAGAAGGCGGAGGTTCTTGGTATGTATACTTTGAAGTGGTGAGGCGAGTGTGGTCTTTGGCAAAATGGGGTTCTTGATGTTCCAAGCACACGAAACACGCATCCTGGACCTCCCTATCCTGTCAACCATTTCAAGGTTAGAATCTTTGTCCAGTAACTTTGTTTTTGCCTCCTTGTGAAAATGATGATGTTGTGGAATATCAAAAGATTATTCAGCGCAACACTTGAAGTTTTAGAAAATAAAATGCAAGTGTGAAGAGCTTTTTTACATGAAGGAGATGACTAAAATTCCATTGCTTCCATTAGTTTTTTGTCATAACATCATAAAATTGTATCTTAGATTCTAAATCAATCAATGTATAGCAGAAATCTAGCTTGCTAGCTCAAATATTTAGAAATACTAAGCATGCCTGTTTGTACAGGGCATCTTTGAGAATTGGAGGTTAAATTATGGTAATATGTGTTTTACGCAAAATTATGTGATTAAACTTAGATTGCGTTGATTCAGATCTGGATTAGCATCAAATAGCTTTATTTACACTTTATGTTACGTAGGGTAGCTCATGTCTATTGCTTTAAAAGTTAGGTTAAAAAGTGAAACATGATTTGTTACATGATTACACTTAGCCATAACCACTTGAGCATATGGTTGATTTAGTATTTGCGACGACCTTACATATTGTCAGCCATGATCATACAAATATTTGGTGCTTTTTGGCTTTTAACTTATTATACATGTTACGAGTTGGTGCTTGTGACCCTTGGATGAAATTGTTTAAACATTTTTTAGTTTATGTTGGAATTATTAATTAATATTAGATTTCACCTTTTAAGCGGGAAGCACAATGAGTCTGCAAAAGCATATGACATTGCAAAGGTGGGACGAAAGAGTGAATAAAGCGATTCTGCTGCCAATAAAGCGACCAATTCGGCGAGTTGCATCTGTAAAGGCTGTTCAAAATCAAAGGCACCACAGTGACAGTGATGATATGCCGACTCTTGATCCTTAAAAGGCAAATGGTTTCAGAATCATGTTTATGCAATTAACTATAAGCATTTCAGTTTTTCTTTTCATTTTCCTAGAAAAAAGAGTGAACATGAGAGCGCCGAGAAAGTGGGATTTTTTCTCCTCTTTCACTATGCTGTTCCTTAGATTTTTGGTGTTAGTTGTTATTTTCTTCGCATTAGCAAGAGGCACATGCTTGGAACCACATTCCGTCATGAGAGTAAGATGGCAGAATGTGGAGCAAGATGGGGTTCCTCTTTTCTAGCCTAAATAACATGTACATAAGTTGAGAGGTTTGAAAGATGGCACGAAGGTTTATTTGTTGAATATTGGATTATGTATTTGTTTATTTTAATTAGTATTTATAGTTTATTGACTTATTTTGTTTGTTTATGTGTAATTGTGTATTTGTTTATTTTGGTTGGTATTTGTAGTTTTGTATTATATGTTATTGTTTGTTTATGTGTTATTTATTTATTTTGGTTCATATTTGTTTATATTCTTAATTGAATTGAATTTAGAGTAGTTGATTTAGGGGGTGTAAATGTAAAAAATTAAAACTGTAGGAATTTTGGGGGTGTAATTGTCATAATTGAAAACTATTAGGGGTAAAACGTAAAACTAAAATCTGGAGAGAGAAAAAACGGGTCCACCCGTACCCGTATAGGGTAGGGCACGGGTTCAAAATATTGGACTCGTATAGATCAACCTGTATAAGGACCCGTACCCGTTTGACCCGGCCGTACGCGGCCCACCCACCCGTTTTGCCAGGTCTAGTTAAGATGTATGATAATCATGCTTAAGGGGTTTTCTAGTACGTTAATGGAAGGTTTTTGATAATTTCGAGAGTTTTGATAATGTCAATGGGGGGTTTTTTATACATGTTTAAGGGGTTTTCTAGTAATGTCAATGGAATTTTCATAATAATGTCAAGGGGTATTTTTTACAATGATAATTAAGTTTATTTTTATAATGTCAATGAGTATTTTTAGATAATTTTTGATAGTGTAAAGAGGAGTTTAAAGACTTTTTTGTACTAAAGTAACGGTTTAAAAACATTTTTCTATTTTTAATCACTTTTTTTTTAAATAGTGTCAAGGATATTTAATGACTTTTTTCTACTAAAATAATGGTTTAAAGACACTTTTCTATTTTAAAAATATCAGTTTATTATTTAAATTTATATTCTGACATCAAACGAGGAATAAATTCAGTTTATATTATTAGAACTTTTGAAGAAAGAAAAAAGATAGATAAGTCTTTTGGTTGTGAAATGTTGGATTTTAATAATTGTGATCGATTAAAATTTGAAAATGAACGGTTATATAAACCCTAATTGTTTGATTATCGATAATTGGTATGGCCGGTGAGAATAAGATTTAAAAGATTTTAGTGAGTGATAACCAGAAAAGAGAATAATAGTAGTGTAGAATCATCGTATGGGTAGAATGAAAAAAGTAAAAAGTCTTTTACTAGTGTGAAGGAGGGGTTTTATAATCTCAACTGAAACTCAAAGATTTCTCAGTGTCAGGATTCTATTATATCGAACCCAATTAACAGGATCGAAACATATAAGTCAAACTTGCATTTATATACATGTCTTTATGTCGAACCCCCCTCCATATGCTTCAAATTTTACATTTAATTATATGAACTGCATTTCCCGTCAAAGGCAAATTTATTTATTACTGGACCAATATCTCTTCAGATTAAAGTTCGATTTGCTTATTAATTACCAATTAATTAATCCATTTAAGCAATAATCAAATTTTTGAAACTTAATTAACAAGCTTTAGAAAAACCACAGCCAAGCACACCAAAAAAGCAAGCTGAAATCGATAACTCCCATCAAAATTCTTTTTCTTTTCTTTTCTTAATTTCTTTATAGAGTTATTTTCCCACACAGATAATGGTTTAATGATATTTTTTACTCATATATTTTTAAAATACTATTTTATTACTCAAATTTATACTCTAATAACAAATAGAGAGCAAACCGTGTCTACACTGTTACAGTTTTTAAAGAGAGAGACCGATGAGTCTTTTGGTGGTGAAAGATTAAATTTTGGTAATTGGGATTAATTAGAATTTGAGTTGAGATGAGTGATTGTGTAAACCCTAATCACTCAATTACTGTCGATTGATGAGATCGATAGGAGTAGGATTTGAGAGGTTTTGATGAGTAATAATTAGAAAAAAGAATAATGATGGTATGGAGTGGATGTTGGAATCGGATATAAAATATAAATATAAATAATAAAATAATATTTTAAAAATAGTATTAATTCCAGTATTCTCTAATGCCATGTGCCTTAATTTAATACGTTGTCGGGTTTCCATTTTGTGGCTAGTCTTTGTCCAGATGCCTGCCTGCAAATGGAAGATGATGACCAGTAGACTTTTGTGTGCCCAGAACAGTTATATATGAACATCCATCTCTTACTTTAAAATAAAGTTTCCAAAATTTCCAAACCAGCTAGGCTCACTGACCACCGTCAACTATGTATTTACACTTAGCATCATATCCAATTTTATTACCGTATCTCATTGCACCAGTACATTAACATATATTTTATAAACTCATACAAAAGATGTTACCATAATATAGTATAGTGTTATATTAATACATTAATATAAATTTAATAGACCAAAAATATATGTAAATCTTGTAATATACACTTATACAGTGTTATATAATAGCAAAATCTCACACCATATTATCACTATTTACTCACCATTGTTTTTTTTTTTTTATCAACGGAAGTGTCTGAACCAGTTTGTATACACCTTAATTGATTATTTGAGATCTTATAGAGAACTTCTATTAATGAAACCTATCTTTTTTCCCTTTTACCATCACACCACATATGATCACTTACATATTTAACATATATTTTTCTCAAAAAAAATTTGGAAAGAAAAATCTCGAGATGTGTGGGCAGGAATAGAGACTACAGTTGCCGTAAAGATGCAACCAAAAATTCATGAATTGATTGACAACAGGCCATGCAATATGGATAAAAGCTAACTTGCCTTAAAAAGTTGCAGAAGCAGCTAATAACCATGCAAACGTAGAAAAAATTCCATGCAAATCCAGATCAAAAATCTCGTAATAATCATAAAAGATCACCAAAACAAGCTCTCCCGATTAGTCAGGATCGACCCCAGTGGGGCAGCTTTAGGGTTTTCTTTTTCAAAAGTGACAGTTGTGTGCATTAACTATCTCAACACGGTTTATACATGAGCCGATGAAAAAAATTTAAGACCTCAACCGTGCTACCCGCTTCATAAATCTCTATATAATCCGCCTTCAAGCTTCCACTTCTCACCCAAAAGTCACCTTTTTAAAGTGTCTGCATAAAAAAAGATGGCTTCTTGTTCTTCTAGGTTTCTTGTTTTCTTTATTCTTGGTGTCCTGGTATGCAACATTAATGGGAGGAAGCTAATTGGGGGTGAAAAGGGTGGTTTTGAGGAGGACAAGAACTTCATTCACCATCCTAAGTTTGGTGGTGGTGGTGGACATGGTGGAGGCGGTGGTGGGGGGCTCGGCGGTGGAGGTGGGTTAGGTGGTGGTGCTGGTGGGGGTGCTGGAGGTGGAGCAGGGTTTGGTGGGGGTGCTGGTGCTGGAGGTGGATTAGGTGGAGGAGGGGGACTTGGAGGAGGTGGCGGTGGAGGATTTGGTGGAGGCAGTGGAGGAGGAGTCGGTGGTGGTTCCGGTTTTGGAGGTGGAGCTGGATTTGGAGGTGGTGCTGGTGCTGGTGGTGGATTAGGTGGGGGAGCTGGGGGAGGTGGTGGTGGAGGATTTGGAGGCGGCGGTGGCGGCGGACTTGGCAGTGGTGCTGGTGGTGGTTTTGGAGCTGGAGGTGGCGCTGGTGGCGGCCTTGGCGGCGGACTTCCTTGAAGGCAGTACTCTTTAAGCAATTGTTACTCTTTACGAATATGTACCATTGATTTTCTAAGTGTTTTTTCTTAATTATCTTCGTTCCAAATGTTAATGGAGGAATTAAATAAGCTCTTTGCAGCAGAAATGAGCTTAATTTGTAGTTTAATTGTTGTGTTGTACCAAATCAAATGTATGATAATTACTGTTTTTCCTTGTTAATTACTCTCTCTCTCCCTTTGCATTAATTACTTAATTAGCTAACATTAATCTCCCACCATTAATATTAATAACTTTTGTCTTTTAAGATGTACGTGAAATCATATTAAGCATGCATTAAGCAAGATAGTTTAAGTTATGCTAATTAAACAGCTGAAAACCAGAAGGGATTGAAAGAGTTTCGCTGTTTGAATACAATTTGTGCAGTTGAAAAAGTTGGTGTGTTAATAAATTGGAGATCCAATGATCTACTTGTACATAATTGATCCATATTTATTAGTTGCTGTCGGCATACTCACCAAATTGGGAACTTGAGAATAACATATTAATCGAGTGATTCGATATGGACTATTGTGTATATTAATAAAGAAATTTTGAATTTGAGTCTTGATCGATTGCTAATAAGGGTAACTATTAGGAGCTTTTATGTGGTTGATAGTTTCAAGGTCTTATTTGGCTAGTAATTTCAGAGTTTTAGGAGAATAGTTAAGGTACGTATAAAGCTAATTTGAACACCTTCCATAAAAAAAAAAAAAAAAACTTGAGTTAAACAAATAATCAAGCTCAATATTCTTTCACCATAGTACTTAATTATGCAGAACTTATTACTTTATATAATCAGGAAATTGATGATCAGGCTTTCAAATTTCAATTCCTTCAAATAAGTTTCTGGATTATCTCATTTAATGAAAGATTAATTAGGGGGCTTAATAAAGCAGCAGGAAACTGGCATTATCCTATTTAACCTTGTGAATTTTCCATAAAGTATAAACTCAGTACATACAATTAATTATAGCCTTCTTCATATATCACTGAAATATGGAACCACAGGGTTCAAAAGCTTATAAAATAAAAATATTATTCATAACTTGTTCAGTACTTTTTTTTTGAAACACCATGAAATTTTACGTGCAGATTTCCCATATATGGGTTTTAAATTCCAACTTCTTATAGATTAACATAACTTGAGGAGAACCTAACATTTCTTTTCACTTTTTGTGAAACAACTTAATAATTAATAGAGTTAAAGCATCAACCCCCGATATATTTGGTATTTAATGAACAAATATTTCTTTGAAGTTTCCGAAATAATAAAATTTTGCTGTTGTTGTTGTTGTTGTTAATAGATCTTTAATGAGCCGTTAGAAGCATATATTTTTGTTGTTAAATTATTCTTTGATTTATCAAAAAACAAAAGAAAAATTAGTGATATGTTGTCACACCATGCAGGTATCCGATTTGCTTTATGCTATCCACACTGGCAGAGATACTTAGATAGGGAATCGAATGTGAAACTATATATTTATCTACACTATCTTCAATTTATTACGATCATCTGAATTATCCACAAATGAAATTCTTTTTTGGTTGTCTATATAAAAAAATCATTCCACATAATTGATTTAAATTTTCTAATCACCCTCAGGATTTACAGTTTTTCGAATAAATATAAAGGTTAACAAAATAATTATTGAATAAATATATACATGAAATTAACGTATTTTCTAACTAATTAATAATTTTGTTTCTGCTAATTTTGTGTTAATACTGGCAAACGTTAGACTTCTAGTTCTATGTACATCGAACTAATTAATTAATCAAGGTTAGAATATTATACCTTCTTCATATATCAACCAAACCATTACTGAAATACGAAACCAGTTTAGGTTTTAAATATTTATTCATAACTTGTAACCTAACAATTCTTTTCACATTTTTGTGAAACCACCTAATATTAGAGACATATGCAACACTAATATTCGGTTTCGATGGTAGTGGTGGTGGACTAGGTGGTGGAGCTGGTGGAGAAGGAGGTGGTGCTGGTTTTGGTTTTGGACTACTTCAAGCTGGACCTGTAACCTCCTGGAAAACATTAGTGATTATTAGTCTTCAATGCAAGCAAGTTAATTAATTCATTGCCTATTGTTCAGGAATAATGCTTTATGCTTTCTACTGTTTTATTATCGCTTCCTCATCAAGAATTGTAATGGAACATAAGTTAATGAAGAAATAAAGTTCAGGGAATATCCTCAACTCAACCCCCTGAGGTTTGCGGTTTGCCTTTAATAAAATTGAAACCCTCAGGTTTTGGATATAAATCTCGACCCTTGCCGTTAGTGAAATGATATCATATTTCGTTAGTTTTAATTGAACCCACCTAACCTCAAACACTGCAATCTCTCTGCCCCAATCAAACTGGCTTTGTATTTTAGTTATTTTAGAGATAATAATAAGTTTTTAACTACTTAAGTGATTCAATACAGATTTTTGGATATATTATTTAAGAGGTTTTGAGTGAAATTTTTTCTCTATTTCTAATAAGGGTAAACAATACCACTCTTATCTGAAAATTAGCTTGAGGTTCTTCGGGGATTATGCACTTATCCAGCAGCAGACATATTCAAGCAATTAATGGCGAACAAAAGTCCACGCAATTTTACATAAAAAAAAGTCAGCTAAAAAGCTAGTCTCAAGCTGCACGTCAAGCCCATGCAAATTAATAACAAGTCCATGCAAATCCAGATCAAAAGTCTTCTTTATAATCATAAATGTTCTCTTCTTGTCTTCTGATTGGTCAGGTTTGGATCAAATTAGGGTTTTTCTATTTTTTTTTAAAGTGACAGTTGCTTGCATTAATTCTCGCCACGCGGTTTTTAGGTTTCAGCTGTGGCGATGAGTAAAATTTAAGAGCTCGTCAACCGTACTAGATCTCTCTTGGGCCTTAGCTACTCTATATAAGTCGGCTTTCGAGCTCACACTTCTCACAAACGAACTCTTCAACTGTTTATCAGTTTTACAGACAATAAAGATGACTGCTAAGTTTATAATTCTCGTGCTTGTTGGTGCTCTTATGTGCACCGTTAATGCCAGGAAACTTGGGAGTGAAAAGGGTAATTCTTTTGAGGATGAGAAAACCTTCTTCCGACGTCCAAGATTTGGTGGAGGCCGTGGCCGGTTTGGAGCTGGATTTGGTGGAGGTGCTGGTGCTGGTGCTGGAGGTGGACTAGGTGGAGGTGGCGGGCTTGGAGGAGGAGGTGGAGGTGGGTTTGGTGGTGTTGGTGGAGGAGGAGTAGGTGGTGGTTCCGGTTTTGGAGGAGGAGCTGGATTTGGAGGCGGCGCTGGTGCTCGCGGTGGGCTAGGTGGTGGAGGTGGAGGAGGGTTTGGAGGCGGTGGTGGTGGCGGCGCTGGTGGTGGGTTTGGAGGAGGAGCTGGTTTTGGTGGTGGACTTGGAAGTGGATCAATTCCTTGAAAACAATATTTATACCGATTGTTACTCTTCAATGCAAGCAAGTTAATTACTTGACAACTGTTTAGGAATAATGCATAATGTTTTTATTTTTTATTTTTTCAATCATCACCAATTGTATTCTAAATAATGTTGGTCCAAATGTTAACCAAGAAATAAAGCTCTCATTTTAATTTACAGCATCAAGAGATTTTTTTTTTCATGATTGGGGTTGTCCAGACCAGTTTACTTATATTTCAACAAATCTCTCGGGTCCTGGAATTACTGATCAGATAACAACTCAGGTTTCTACTCTTATTAACAATTGAGAAAGGACTTGAACTCAGGATCTATTGAGTAATACACTTAAGAGTCCACATCAAACAACTCGTCCACCCAGAAGTAGTTAGTATCAAGAGTTCTCCATCGTCTCTTTGACAAAATTTAAATATGTATATATCTTTTTTGTTGGAAATAAGGGAGATGAAAAATATGGTAAAAATAATTTAACAGAAATGAGTCAAAATGTTTTTGAAAATAATTATAAGATAAAATTTTAAAAATAATTGTAATATTTTAAAACAATTAAATATCATTTTCACAGTTTTTAATGTTTTTTAAATACTATACAAACACTTGTTTAAATATTAAAAATATTAATATACGACTCAAAATTTGAATTATAATTTAATTCTTAAAAATTATTTCAAATTAAACAGACCGTAGTGTTTCTTATTATCAATAAAAAACTCTTTATTAATTTTGGTATATTAACTCTGGGCTTTAGTAATCTTAAATCAAACTCATCAGGCCCATTTCTGATCATTCCTCAGGCAGGCCCAGTTTATAAAAAAAATTGATCTCAGCTGAACCAAACGGGCCCATTTTCATAAAACGACGCCGTACTCCAGTCCCTATCACTTTCCAAAATTCCTTAAGGAAACCACACGCCACTTCTTCTGACAGTTCGATTCCAACCAATGAAATCCCGCCACCGCACGAGCTCAATCACACTAACCGCACCAGATCAAACTAGAAATGCTCAAGCGCACCTCCGCGGCCTCCCTGGCCAACAGGCCAAGAAGTCAAGAACCAAATATATATAAAAAATCAGATTACCCTAAATATTTATTCCATCAACTTTGGCCGTGGCTGCTTCCCAAGACTTGCTCGTTCTTCAAAATACAACGACTCTCCCTATAAATCATTCAGGTCAAACTCTCTCTAACCTCATTACATTTATTTATGTAGATATTTCACTTTTTTTAATATTTTTTTTAATATTTTAATTTTATATGTTTTTAAGTTTTCTGGTTGGTTACCGAGAAAGTGAAAGAGAAAAAGAAAAATGAAATCGTACTTTTGAATCTGTCCGTTGCTTCGTTTCGTTTTTGTTGAAAGAAGCTACTATACTGTCTTGTCTCAGCTCAGATTTGAATTTTGGAGTTTTCTGTTGTGTTTTTTTCCTGCACTTTCTCTGCTACCAAACAGAACGCACGTGAGCACGTACGTAGTTACACGCGCCCACTTGATGTAGTTACAAATGATTGTGAAATATAGTTAAAAGTCGGATATTGTTAAATCTTGGTTTGGTTTGGTTTTCTTTTTTTATTTTTATTTTTGTTGCATTTTCTCGGGAACCAAACAAAGTGTATTCAATCACATTTTTCTTTATATAATGTAATTTATGTTTACATAAGATCAAAGTAAAAACCTGCTGTTAAACTTTCTTAAATTGCGCTATTAATTACCTTTTCGTAGAATTTAGTATTTGGTAATCAACCTATTCTATATAATGCATTTGTAATATGTTTAGTTTGTGATGGATGTATTGGACTTGTAAATATTCAATTTATGTACTCAAATTTTACATGTACTGAGGATAGCTTCAAAATTGTGGTGAAATTGAAACGTGGCCTGTGCTTTGAGTGTTTTGAGAATATGTTATCCTGTGATTGATTTTGTAAATAGCAAAAGGCTATCCACGGTTATAAGTGATGCAAATTAGGGAAATGTTTGCTTTGTGTATGTTTTGAGATTATTTGAAAATTTCGATGTGTTTGTGTATATCTTATTGGAGCTTTTTATATTTGTGAAGGCAGAGATATAAACCACGATGCTGGGGGTTATACGGAGAAGAGTCGCCAATGGAGGCTCGTCTGCTTCGGTTAGAACTGTTCTTTTCATTTTGTTTTGATTGAAGTTGTTGGAAATAGGACTTTGGTTTTCCATTGTGAACTATGCTGTTCTAAACTAGTTATTTTTCTTTTTTAAAACCTTTCCAGATTTTAAGGAAGTCGATGCAGACAGTTGAGCCTTCAGTGTCTGCCTCTAGAGTTTCAGGGAGGGAGGTGCGTGTTTCTTTCTGTAAATTTCCTTTTTCCATTGTCTTGTCATCTGCCCCTATCTTATTCGTACAGGCATGTCTGATTAAGTTTATGAAAATATTGTTTTGGTGTAAGACAGGGAGGAATACTGAATATGACACTTCTACAAGTTTATATGCATCGGAAATTTATAATCCAAATCTGAGTTAATTTTATATTTGTATTTATCTTGTTTACAAGATTTACATTTGAAGCATGTGAACAGATACTTCTCCATCCGAGAGGACTCGGGCATGTTCGGAAATTTAGTCATGTTATTTTACCAGGTAATCTTATGAGTCCTTGTACCCTCCGTATTAGGAGCTGATGCATAGGCATATCATGTGGATCATCTTTAGATTAATGAAAAAGAATTTTTGGTGATTGCAGGCTGCTCTATTAATCTAAAGGTGATTGCAGGTTGTAGACCAATGAGGTTAGTAAAGATGTTTTATTGTTTCACTTATCATTTTATGGACTTTACTAAGTGATATGTTTAAGATTACATATGAGAATGATTATGTTGTAAGCTTAGGACGGCACAATATAAGCACATGGCTTTTTTTCTTTTCATTGGATTAGATGTTAAATACTTATTCTCAAACCTGACTAAAATGTGATTTTCCAGTCTTAAAATCAAACCTTTGGGCCCAGTAGGGGTGTTTGATACGATGATCACGAGGAGAAACTGACAAATTGTTTAAAAAATTAGTTTTTTTTTTTTTTAAATAATTTTACAATTCTATGCCCCTTTTCCTTGTGCTTTGTGAGTTCATGAGAAGTGAATTTGATCCCCGCTAGGGTTGAGATTTTGAGTGCATCTGTTTTAAGCCTAATTATGTGATCCATACTTGCCATTAAAAAGCAAGTTTATGCAAAAGAGCCTGCTTTTGCTCTTTCACTTTTGATTAACCTTCTTTGTTCCTTTTTATTATTAGAGTTTCATTTTTATTTATTCTTTGGCCCAATTACTATGTACTGTGGTTCAATTTATTGATAAGCAAATGGGAATTAATTATTGAGAGGTTAAGACAATAAAATGTTAATGTTATTGGTTCTGCTTTTGCTTTCTAATTTGACGCTTACTCAGCCTTTTTCCTCATGATATTCCTCGTGGGCAGGGATTCCATTTCCAGCACCCAGCGAGCAATTAATGTGCGAATTTGGAGCAGGCTATTTTCTTCAGAAAACGGTATGACATTGACTTTATTATGTTTTTCAAAATTGTAGTCTTTATGACACTCTTCATGAGAATGGGACGGATGGATTGCTGTCATCCTGTTTACTTTAGTAACAAAGAGAAAGGATTGGTTTTCTTAAGGGCTGTGCACTCTTTTTATATTAAATTTACATTGAATCTCAAAATTTTCCTGTTGTTTCCTTTTCTTTGCTTGTTGAAGGGGATTTGGTTGATGCTGTTGTCCCTTTTATGGGTGAATCCATAACTGATGGAACTTTGGCGAAATTCTTGAAAAGTATGTTTTTCAGTATCCATTTTCCTGTACAAGTTTGTACTCTTTGTCATCCGTCATTGCAACTGCTTGATTGTGTGTACTTCTGGTTTTTGAAAACAGATCCTGGTGACACTGTTCAGGTTGATGAGCCTATTGCTCAAATTGAAACGGATAAGGTACTGTGTACCCCACCACCTTTTTCCCCCTGCCAGTCCCCCCTATTTTTCCTCTTATCATTGAATTAGAAAACTGGGATATTTCTTAATACTTGTAATGTTAATTTCCTGTCAGGTAACAATTGATGTTGCAAGTCCAGAATCAGGTGTGATTAAAGAGGTAACGCATAAATGTCTATTCTTATTACTTTTCTAGCTTATTTCACAATGGTTACCTTTTCCCCCATCTCTACTGTGATTAGATTTATTAATGTTGATGCTAGCTTCTGTGTTTTAATTTCTGCAGCTTGTAGCCAAAGAAGGGGATACTGTGGAACCAGGTTTCAAACTTGCTATCATTTCAAAGTCTGGTGAAGGTGTAGCTCATGTAGCTCCCTCAGAGAAAATACCAGAGAAGGCTGCTCCTAAGCCATCTCCTGCTGAGAAGATAAAAGTGGAGAAGCCAAAACCTAAAGTTGAAACAGCTCCTGTCTTGGAGAAGTCTAAAGCACCATCTCCGCCACCTCCTAAGCGCACTGCAACTGAGCCCCAGCTTCCCCCAAAGGACAGGGAAAGACGGGTGAGTTTTGTAATGGTTCTCTACTTAGATAAAAAAAAGTTCATGGATGTCTACTATTATTTTCTCACAGACATAATTTAGGAAAGAAAACATCTTATTGAAGAAACCAGATGATCTTACTTGTCACTTCAAAATGTTCATGATTGCAGGTTCCTATGACAAGGCTACGAAAAAGGGTTGCTACAAGATTGAAGGACTCTCAGAATACATTTGCAATGTTGACAACTTTCAATGAAGTTGATATGTAAGTTCAATCCTACTGTATTGACTGGTGCCTGTGCTAATATTTTCATATTTATGGTACTTAGATATTACAACTTTCTTTTTTCTCATTTTCTACATGTGGTGTGCATGTGTTCTTGCCAACAAATATAGAAGGCTGTTTTAATTTTTATATTCATGCAAACATATTATCCTCGTTTTTCTAATCCACCTCCACCTTGTAATTAGATATATCTCTTACCTTGTGCTTAGACTACTATATAAACTAATCTATGTCTCTTGCAACTTCTGGATGAACTTTTTTTATTATGCTTTTGTTTTTTTTCCAAATTAAAACAAGGAGCAACTCTTCATATGTCCATGCGTCTCCCTGTGTTTTAAGCTCCGCTGTCCTTCACGGGGCATGGCATCTTGTTAGGAGTGTTTCTGCTGCTTAGTTCAACATAGTATTACATATATATCAATTCCTTTCAAGCTTGGTTTTGTGGTTTGCAGATTACATGTTGCTTTAAGTGAATTTAAATTTTGAGTGGTACTCATTGATTTATTGAGTTGTAAATTGAAGTGCTCAGAAAACTTGTGGGCTGGTCGGTTCTAGGACTGTACTTAACTGCTCCTTTCTTTGATGCATGATCCCTAAAATACCATCTTTGTGTTTCTTGCGATTTTTCTCAGATTATTCTTTAATTTCTTCGTATATTTGCTTATTGTAGGACTAATTTGATGAAACTCCGTTCTGATTACAAAGATGCTTTTGTTGAAAAGCATGGAGTCAAATTGGGACTTATGTCAGGATTTGTGAAAGTACGTAGTATAACTTTTTAACTGCTTATATAGAATATGGATGAAATAATGCACACATCTTTTGTGAGGTAACATATTTTATTTTTCTCCTTATAAATATTTCAGGCTGCTGTTAGTGGGCTCCAGAATCAGCCAATTATAAATGCAGTTATTGATGGGGATGATATCATATACAGGGATTATGTAGATATCAGTATAGCTGTCGGAACTCCTAAGGTTTGTTAGCCTTTCTTTAATTTAGTAACTTTTTTGCAACATTTATTGCAAAATAGAGCAGTGAAACCCTTTTGCATTGGCACATTACATATTCCCCTTAAATTTCCAAGCCCAATCTCATCATTAGCCTCGAAAGTGGTAGTGAAAATATTTGAATGAAAAGTTATATCAGATGGATTTGTCAATGCTTCTGGGATTGTAGGTGTCTACTGACTAATGTTAGTCTGACAACCTTGGAAGTCTTGTCTTTCGGTTTGTAATGAAACATATGATTCTAGTAAGCATTTTATGCGTATGCATATAAATGTGCTCTGTGTCACTTGTGTTTATATTTTCTTGTGCTCATGGTGAAGTTGCAGGATCCGTATATCTTAACTTCTTATTTTAATTCTTTTCTCATCAGGGCCTTGTGGTTCCAGTTATCCGCAATGCTGATAAGATGAATTTTGCCGATATAGAGAAAGAGATCAACACCCTTGCGAAGAAAGCAAATGATGGATCGATATCAATTGATGAAATGGCTGGAGGTTCATTTACAATATCTAATGGTGGTGTTTATGGAAGCCTTTTGAGTACACCCATCATTAACCCTCCTCAGGTTTGGCTGCTTTTATTTTTAACTGAAATTTCATGAATTTTCATAACGTTGAGACTTTAATCTCTTTGGCTAAGTTGCTGACTCAGCCACATAAAAATGTTTTCCTTGTTTTCATTTGACTTTTTGCTGATCCACATATTCATGGGCATAGAGTTTTTTTTTTAATCTTTTGTTTACACCTTCTGTGGTGATTTGGAAAATGAAATCTAATTTGATTAACATATTTTGCAGTCGGCCATTCTTGGTATGCACTCAATAGTGTCTCGCCCAATGGTTGTCGGTGGCAATGTAGTCCCAAGGCCAATGATGTACATTGCTCTTACATATGACCACCGGCTGATTGATGGAAGAGAGGCAGTTTTCTTCTTGCGTCGCATCAAAGATGTCGTTGAGGATCCACGCAGACTGCTCCTTGATATATAGAAAACCAAGCTGCTGTTCCGTTTAATATCACACTCTTCTGGTAAACCCAGGATCAAATACCGTTATAATTTATCGAACCAAAAATAAATTTCTTGAGTTTGAAGTTTTGTAGGGTTTATTTCATGAGTTCTTCAAATGCGGCTGGCCAAATTGAATTTGAAATGAGAAAAAAGAGACATTTTTGCCCAAATGGTCGTTCCATTTTGTGTATCACTTTCATTTTGATAAAAAAAACATAAAGGAAACGTTTATTTTCTGTTTTAACAGCATGTATAAGACCAATGTGTATGAATTATATAGATTATTTTTTCCTAAATGAACATCAACATTGAAGAAAAGGTTACCTGTATTGACATTTTGTTTTTTGATCGAATGATCCAACGTTAAACACGTTTGTCCTTGCACATTTTTGTGCTTGATTTTTTTGGTCGGCCACTTGCGCTTTTGTGTTCAAGATTTTCTCGCTTTTTCATGTCTGTTGAAGCGGAGAATATTACCCTAAATAAACCACAGTTTTTTTTTTGTCTAAAATTTTGACACATTTTTTTTGTCTAAAATTTTGACACATTTTTTTTTATGTTCATTTTTTGCAATCCAAGGTTGAAGAGAACAGTAAAAAATAGTTATATTTAATAAAACTTTTTAAGAAGACTAGGGCGTAGGATTTTTTTATTTTTTTTCCTTCTAATGATCGAGAGTGTTTCGACCTGTTTACATATATAAATGTTAAAACTATTAGTTAAATAAGAGTTTCAATAGTTTCCTCATCCTTATTAGCGACTGAAAAGAGGGGGACTAGGTTGCAAAGTAATAGATATTACTCCAATATTTTCTCTTTTTAAGTTTTAGCTCCAAAAAAAAAAAAAAATTATTCCTTTGGACTTGGCATTTCAGTGTTATATGGGTTGGTGGTTGCAAAATCAGAAAAAGAAGTGATCACCATTTCAACTCTAAAACTTCAGACTTCTCTCTGTATTTGTCCCCATCGTAAAATTTAAAGCTCCTTATTGATCAAACTTGGTTTATTAGCGTGTTGAATGAATGTATTCATTGGACTCAATAGAGCTACCTCCCGTACTTACCATAAACTTTTTGAGGTCAATCTTTACAATGTTAAACAGGAATTTATGTCAAGTAATCTAAAGTTAATTTAATATAATTAAAAAAAAATATATCTGAGACGTAGGATTAGGTTGTTTTTTTTTTTTTAATAATAGGAAATGTTCGAATCAATTTATGTAAATTTTAAATAATTTTTTGAGATTATAAAACTACTAGTTATCCTTATTTATTAACAATCAAGAAGGAGAAGCATGACTAGGTTGAGGCCGTTGAGATCTTGAAAAGCCACACATATTACTCCAATAGTTTCTCTTTTAATATTAAAAATAAAAAAATAAAAACGTCCTGTGGACCAGCATTTCAGTGTTATATGGATTAGAAAAAGAAGTGATCACCATTTCAACTCTAAAACTTCCAGGCTATTCTCTGCTTTTGTCTGAATCGTAAAATTTTAAAATCCTTGACTGATCAAACTCGGTTTTTACTAGCGTGTTGAATGAATGTATTCATTGGACTCAATAGAACTGACTACCGTATTATAATTAACCACAAAATTTTGAGGTCAATCTTCACAACGTCAGATACAAGTATATGTCAAAGCAAACTGATATTCAAATTGCTGAACAAACACCTTCTCTTTCACACCCAAGCAAATTTTCCTATATAAATCTTTGTAAGACACTTCCCCTTTTCACCATAACGCCTTTCCTTGAATTTTGAACCCTCAATATTCTCAAACGAGGCAGAATAATTTCATGGCCACCCTTAAAATCTTCCCTATAGTTTGTTCTTCCTCAGCTTCTTCCTTTTGTTATGACGCAAAAGCTATACCCTATACTTCAAATCTTCCAATTCATAAACTCGTTGTCAATAGGCGAAATGAGTTGCAAATGTTGAGAGCAGATTCTACCCATATGGGAGTGAAGCCTAAACTAGAAGTGAAAGAAAGAAAAGATGAAGAAATTTCCAATTCAATGGTGGTGCAAGAGCTATATGCAATAATGGAAATTGTTGCAGATAGAGCTGAAATGCACAAGAACATCGGGAGGCAACGCGATAATTGGAACAGTCTTCTTTTGAATTCTGTTAATGGAATGACGGTTACAGCTGCAACCATGGCTGGTCTTGCAGCGGTCAGCAATGGAGTTGGAGCAACATTGGTGGCTCTGAAGCTCTCTTCTGGTTTACTTTACACTGCGGTGACTGGGATTTTGCTGGTGATGAATAAGATTCAGCCATCTCAGTTGGCTGAAGAACAAAGGAATGCTACAAGACTGTTTAAGCAGCTTCATGAAGAGATCAAAACAACTATTGCTCTTCGGAACCCGACTTCGGTTCATGTGAAGGATGCAATGGAGAGAGTTTTGGCTCTTGATGAAGCATACCCACTTCCCTTGCTGGGAAATATGCTTAATAAGTTTCCAGAACATGTAGAGCCTGCTGTGTGGTGGCCACAAGTGAAGGCTCAAGGAGAAAGGATTGTTAAAAAGGATGACAAAAATGGTTGGAATAGGAATCTTGAAGAGGAAATGAAGGAGATTGTTGGGATTCTAAAGATGAAAGATTCAGCAGAATATGTGAGACTAAGCAAAACAGTACTAAAAGTTAACAAAATTCTGGCAATTTGTGGCCCTTTATTCACTGGTTCTGCTGCAATAGCTTCAGCTTTTGTGGGATCACCTTTTTGTGGTTCACTGGGAGCAGTAATTGGGGTAGTTTTTGGAGCCATGGCTACTGTGGTGAACACTTTGGAGCATGGCGGGCAAGTCGGTATGATTTTCGAGATGTATCGAGGCTCTGCCGGATTCTTTAAGCTCATGGAAGAGTCAATAGAATCAACGTTGAAGGAAAGGGAAGTTGATAGGAGAGAAAATGGAGAAGTGTTTGAAGTGAAAGTAGCTCTTGAACTTGGGCGGAGCTTACCGGAGCTGAAAAAACTTGCAGATGATTCACATTTACCTTCATCATACAGGGAGGAGAAAAAAGAGTTTGCAAGCAAGCTCTTTTGATTTCTAATACTCCATTTTTTGGGTTCTAAGAAATATAATACTTGCAATTTGTGTAGTAAAAGTAATTTCTAAATCATGTATTCAAACCAGTAGTCTCACAGTAATAGAAAATAGTGAAATAATTTCTGTTAGTCTCTGAAAATACTTTTTTAACTTCACATATTTTTTAAAGCAAATTGGTCAAACCAACCACCTAACTTGAATTGAGACACACACCAGAGACACAAACCAACAGCAAAACGCCAATATCAACTGAAGTCAACTCATTTTTTCAGCCACACAATCGCCATAATTTTGAATATAAAATATGTTTATTTATTTATTATTATTATTATTATTTTTATGATGGAGGTGTTCAAACTAATTTACGTGTACCTCAGTTAATCCTTTGAGACCGTAAAACTACCGGCTAGGTAAAAACTCTAGTGACCACTATATTAAAGGTCGAGGTGAATTGAACTTATGATCTCTTGAGTAATACACTCAAGAATCCTAGTTGACCACTCAACCATCCAATGGTGGTTATATAACCTATGTTATTTTGCAAGCAAAAATGTCTCATTATCTTTTTTTATTTTTATTTTTTATTTTTAAATTGTCTATCAACTTTTCGAATAAAACTGTTGAATACATAGTAACAGAAAAGAAATTTCTAGGGAAGTTCTTAGCCTCAGATGATTCTCATAATTTATATTGTGAATAATTCAAATGAAGTGAATTTATTTGAACCTGGATTACGGAGCTGCAAAAAATTACTACTAACACATGCAGCATGCGCCTGGTGAAAACGATGCACTTCTATGCTCTTCGAACTTCAGTCAGATAAATTTCTCTTTGCTTTCACAGGTTTGATTAAATTAGATCCTGACCTCTGTGCCTTCCTTGAACAAGTGTTCTTTTACAGACTGAATGGGCCCCTGCAACCCACAGAATCATGAAGGGTTTTAGAGAGCATAGTAATCACAAAGATGTTGAAAGATTGTCACAGAACAAAAACTGGATGTGTTACCTCCTTCCGATGGAAAATGCCGGCAGCAAGGGCAGCTGATGCATCTGTTTTCCTAAACACTTCAGAGAAGTTTTCAACAGCACCAGCACCACTACTAGCGATGACAGGGATGCTCACGGCATCTGAGATCAACTTTATTAAATCTACATTGAATCCTTTGCCTTGACCTAAAAAAGCAACATGATTGCATTACATCCAAAGAAACAAAATTAAAATAAAATTTGATGATTTGAATGCCCTTATAATATTAGAATCAAGCACTCATTAAACGTATTCATAAATTTATTGTTAACAGTTGAAGCGCAAAACGCAAAAGTTTCTGTAGCAGATCAGTAAACAAAACGCTGCCGTTTCACTGTAAATAAGAATAAATCTCAGCCGTTGAAATGAAGCAATCCAATGGCCAATATTAGCTCATGAGGCCAAACTATATAAAGAGATTTTTTTTTTTACACGGAATAGTAATTTTTTCTTCTTCTCTTTTGCGCGACAGATCTGGTTTTGCCCCTTTGTGTTGAGAGTTTGTTTCAATCTTGTTTGAGTTGCAAATATGTGTAATCCTGGGTGAGGGCAGGTTGTTCCTTCAGGTTTAGAGAGACTGGGTCAGGTCATCTCTAGGGATTTTTCAGGTTTGTGTGAGTGGGTTTCTTGATTGATATTTGGGTAAATCGGTGAGAGCTTTCTGTAATCTGTAATAACATTTTATTCCTAGTGTAGTGAGCCCCAAGATTCCTGGAGCTCAATGTGGATGTAATCTTTCCTTTGTGGAAAGGTGAACCACAATATATTTGGTGTTCTTGAGTTGGTTATGTTTTGATTTGGTATTGCGTGTGTTGTCTGTGTTATTTGTATATGTGATTAGGCAGATAATTGATAGTGAATTTCCATAACAGTGGTATCAAAGCGAGGTTAGTGTTGTCAATCCTTGGGTTTCTTGATTTTTCGAAATCTAGGGTTTGGTCATAAATTGGGGATTTCTTGATTAAAGGCTTGGGAGAGTCTAGGATTAGAAATTCTGTGAATTCGGGATATCAATTTGAGAAGGAGAGGCAAATCTTGGTTTCTTTCTTGGGTTCTGTTTAGTAATCACCAAACACAAAAACAAGCACACATTTAGTCATGAGTACAACTAGGGTTGAGATCACCTAGTATGATGGAAAAATCGATTTCGGCAGTTGGAAGAAGAAGATGAAAGCATTGTTGTCCCATAACAAAGTGTCTATCGTGCTGGAGAAGGATTCCACCAAGTGGCCGGAGGAGAAGCTGGAGAAAAAAGCCGAAGTGGATGAAGAGGCCTATAACTTAATCATCATGAACCTTACCGACAGTGTGTTGCGGAAGGTCAATGGGTTTGAAACTCCAATCCGCCTCTGGGATAAGCTTGAATCTCTCTATTCTTTACAATTAGCTCCTAATCTAGCATACTTAAAAGTTGCCCTATTTTTGTATAAAATAGATAGTAATAGGACTATTGAGGAGAGCCTGGATGAGTTCTTGAAAATGACCTTGGTTCTCAAGGGTATTGATCAAGAACTCAGTGATTCCAACCTTGCCATGATTCTTTTAAATTCTTTGAATGATGAATATCAGGTAGTAAAGAATGCTTTGCAGTACACTGGCACTATACCTAGTGTAGATTTAATTATGTTGCTGGGTTAAAAGCTAGGGAGTTAGAACTTAGGGTTCAAAAAAGGAGTGGTAATAGCCTATTTGTTAAGGGTAAGGGTGAAATTAGTCAGGTGGGTAGTAATCCTCATCATGGCAGTGGCTCTAGGAACAAAAGGAAGGGTAAAAACACTAATAAATGCAAAGGGGAAACCCGAAAATGTTTCTATTGCAATAAGACTAGTCATCTAAAGAAAAACTGTTTTGAGTGGATATGGAAATAGAAGCAGTCTAACATTGAGAGCAATTTAGCCATCACCAAACATAGCATTGAAGAATATGAGGTCCTAATAGTGTCTAAGGCTGATACCATAGGGGAATGAGTGTTAGATTTTGGTTGCTCATTCCACATGAGTCCAAACAAAAATTGGTTCCAAGATTTTGAACCAAATGACTGTGAGACTGTGTTTATGGAAAACAACAATGCATGCAAGGTTCAGGGAGTTGGTAGCATATCTTTGAGGATGAATAATGGAAAACTAGTCAAACTTACTAAGGTTAGGTATATTCCAGATCTTAAGAGAAACTTGATTTCATTAAGAACCTTGGATGAATCTGGGTGTTGTTATAAGGCAGAAAATGGTTGCTTAATTGTCTATAAGGGTTATAGCATAGTACTTAGTGGGGTAAAGAAGAATGGGCTGTACATCATGAGTGGGGGTTATTGTTCTGATTGTTTGCTTACTACAAATCTAACAGACACTGAAAAATGGCATTTAAGGTTAGGACATATGAGCCAAAAATGCCTAGATACTCTAAGTAAACAGGGGTTGTTTGATAGAGATGTCATTAGTGATATGAAGTTATGTGAAACTTGTATAATGGGGAAGCAACATAGGCTAAGTTTTCATAAAGGGACACACCAGGCCACTAACTGTTTAGAATACTTACATGCTGATCTTTGGGGACCAGAAAAGATAAAATCTCATGGGGTAACAGTTATTTCCTATCGATAGTGGATGATTACAGTAGGAAAGTGTGGGTTTTTTTTGCTTAGATCTAAAAATGAGGCTTTAGATAGGTTCAAGAATTGGCAAACACTTGTAGAAAACCAAGTTGACCGAAAGGTTAAAGCCCTTAGGACAGATAATGGGCTAGAGTTCTGCAATTCAGAGTTTGATAGACACTGTAGTGATCAGGGTATTTTGAGACACAAAACAGTCAGGGGAACTCCTCAACAAAATGGAGTAGCTGAGAGAATGAATATGACGTTGTTAGAAAAGGTGAGATGCTTACTGTTCACATCAGGATTACCTAAGACCTTTTGGGGAGAATCCCTCAACACTGCAGCATATTTAGTCAACAAAAGCCCCTCTAGTGCAATAGGTTTCACCTGTCCTGAGGAGAGATGGTCTAAAAGAAAGCCAAACCTAAACCACCTTAGGGTCTTTGGGTGTGCAGCCTATGCACACACAAATGAAGGGAAGCTTGAACCTAGGTCACTAAAGTGTGTTTTCCTCGATTATCAAGAAGGGACAAAGGGGTTTAGATTATGGGAAAGAACATCACCAGGGGTTAAAGTAATAATCAGTAGGGATGTTATTTTTAATGAAAATATTTTTCCTTGCAAAACTACTAACCCTGATGTAGATACCTCTAGCATTGATCTTATGAGTCAAGAACCAAATGCAGGGACACAAATTGAGGTGGAGCCCTCAAGTATTCAACCTGATGAAGAAAATCCAGATGAAGAAATTGAAATGGTAGCCCTGGATCATGACCAAGAGGGTGAACCAGCTGAGAACTTAGAACCAACCCAAGAAGAACCCCTGGCACAATATCAGCTAACCAGAGACAAGACCTGTAGAGAGATCAGACCTCCAACAAGATATTCCTATGTTGATCTGATCTTCACTGCACTGGTGGCTGGAGCGAAAGTACTAAGATCAGAACATGATAGTTATGAGGAAGCAATTAGATCAAAGGACAAGGACAAATAACAGGTCGCAATGGAGGAAGAAATGCAGTCTCTAAAGGTCAACAGAACCTGGTCCTTAGTCCCAACTCCAAAGGACTAGAAACCAGTTGAATGTTGATGGCTATTCAAGGTAAAAGAAGGTATAAACTCTTATGACTCTCCTAGGTATAAGGCTAGACTTGTAGCTAAAGGTTACACAAAAAGGGAAGACATTGATTTTAATGAAATTTTCTCACAAGTAGTTAAGTATAAAACAATTAGGATTATGTTGTCTGTAGTTGCCCATTATGACCTAGAACTAGAGCAACTAGATGTTAAGACTGCTTTTCTACATGGAAACCTAGAAGAGAAAATATATATGGGACAACCTACTGGATTTGTTGATAAAAGACTTCCAAATTATGTGTGTTTGCTTCATAAGTCATTTTATGGACTGAAACAGTTCCCTAGGTAATGGTATAAGAGGTTTGATGCATTTGTTTTAAGCATTGGGTTTAATAGGAGTAAATATGATAGTTGCTTTTATTTTGCTTTGGATAATGATATGCCTTTTGTAGTTACTCTTATATGTGGATGACATGCTCTTGATTAGCAAATCTAAATCTAGAATAGATGGACTAAAGGGTAAACTTAAGGCTGAGTTTGACATGAAAGACTTAGGATGTGCTAAAAGGATATTAGGAATGGTAATACATAGGAACATAAACTATCATGAATTAAAATTAACTCAAAGCTCCTACTTGAAAAAACTATTTTCTAAGTTTAATATAGTTGAATCAAAGGTTGTATCTATGCCTTTAGCAAGTCATTTCACACTTATTAAACACCAATGTCCCAAAACAGATTCTAAGTTAATAAAAATGGAACAAGTCCCTTATGCAAATGTAATAGAGTCAATTATGTATGCCATGATTAGCACCAGACCTGACCTTTCCTTTGCTATGTCATTGTTGAGCCATTTTATGTCGGATCCTGGGTCAGAACATTGGTCAGCTCTTAAATGGGTTCTGAGATATATTAATGGCATTTCACATATTGGTTTGGAATATTGTAAAAGATATAATTCACTTGATCTTGTGCGTTTTGTAGATTCTGATTTTGCAAGGGATAAAGACACACGAAAATCAACCACTGCTTATGTCTTCACGTTGGGAGGAAACTGTGTGAGCTGGAAATCCCAGCTCTAGCCTATTGTGGCACTCTCCTCAACTGAGGCAAAGTATGTGGCTGTTGCTGATGTATTCAAGGAAGCACTGTGGCTCCAAGGAATACTAACTGAAGTGAATTTGATTGATGAAGTAGCCACAATTTATTCAAACAACCAAAGTGCTATTCACCTGAGCAAGAATCCTGTCTACCATGACAGGACCAAACATGTGGATGTGAAATTTCATTTCGTCAAAGATCTAGTTGCCCAATGATTGATCATCTTGAAAAAGTCCCAACTGAAGATAATCCTGCTAATATGGGTACTAAGATCGTCACTGCTGCCAAGTTCAAGCATTGCTTGAACCTACTGTTTGTCAAGTAATAGGCAGCAACCGAGCTGTGAAGGGAGTTTAGGATGGTGAGCTGCATTTAGGAAATCTGGGTTGTAAAAGTTTTGAGCTTCAAGGTGGAGAATTGTTAATAGTTGAAGCACAAAATGTAAAAGTTTCTACTGCAGACCAGTAAACAAAATGCTGCCGTTTCACTGCAAATAAGAACAAATCTCAGCCATTGAAATGAAGCAAATCCAACGGCCAAGATTGGCTCATGAGGTCAAACTATATAAAGAGAGATTTTTTTTTTTACACAGAACAGTAATTTTTTCTTCTTCTCTTTTGCACAACAGATCTAGTTTTTGCCCTTTATGTTGAGAGTTTGTTTCAATCTTGTTTGAGTTGCAAATATGTGTAATCTTGGGTGAGGGTAGGTTGTTCCTTCAGGTTTAGAGAGACTGGGTTAGGTCATTTCTAGGGATTTTTCAGGTTTGTGTGGGTGGGTTTCTTGATTGATATTTGGGTAAATCGGTGAGAGTTATTTGTAATCTGTAATAACATTTTATTCCTAGTATAGTGAGCCCCAAAATTCTTAGAGCTCAACGTGGATGTAATCTTTCCTTTGTGGAAAGGTGAACCACGGTATATTTGGTGTTATTGAGTTGGTTGTGTTTTGATTTGGTATTGTGTGTGTTGTTTGTGTTATTTGTGCATGTGATTAAGCAGATAATTGATAGTGAATTTTCATAACATTTATAATATAAAATATCCACACACGCTTCAAATTACAATTTGAAGCTAAAAAATAAAACATATAATTGTAACTTGTTAAGCAAAGAATTCTTTGTACCATTACAATCAATGCAATTCAATAGTATCTCTCCGGCTCCCAGCTCTTCAACTGCTTTTGCAAGCTCATAAGCTCCAATTTGTCGACCTTCTCGCCCACCACTAACCTAAAAAATTTCATAGGAAGTCATTTAAAATGCTCAACAATATAGTCCTGTGGAATTCAAACTATAGCCTCACAAAATCTAATCAAACGAAGGAGTTGGTGATTAAGATATTTCACCCAGCCTATCTTACTTATGTCACATTTATAACTTGGTCATCTCTAAATCACATATGAACAATAAAACTGCAAAAATGAAGAAAGCAAAGCAAAGCATCGTACACGATACCAAGCATATTCTTCTCCATTTGGACCTGACACCACCATTAGAAAAATGGTTACTAACAGTACATGTCAAATCTGGAAGAAGTTAATGAAATATCACATGACTTATATAATTAACTTGTTTGATGTGGCTTCTATCCAAACCTAATCAGGTAGTCTCACTACCTACCGAGGCAAGAAGAATAAGTTATTTTTTTCTTCAAACTGTCATATAACTCTGATATGCAACTAGAGATACTTATAATTGCCCAATGGCTATTTGAAAAAACAATTTGAGCGAAGGGAAAAGATTTTTGATTGATGAATATTTCAAGAAAAGATATGAAGGATAATCAAGCTCACAGAAAGGTAGCCGGAGAAGATCCATGGTGAATCTAGGACTCCTCATAGCACTGGCTGATAATCTCTGGTTTGGAACACACCCAACCTTACTACTGTTCATGGTAGACTTTGAAAACCAGACCAGTAATAGTACAATAACTGTTTACATTATTTGATTACATTTCAACATAAACACTGAACTGATCAAATTCAAAAAAATTGGCAAATAGGGGTTTTATGGACACTATAATAATGCATCTTATTGGCTAATCCAACCTAAAAATGAAAAAAAAAGGAAGGAATAAGAAAAAAAGATAAATGCTTCTTCACCTGGGTTTGTCACTCTTATAGCCTTGAACTCCACATCATCCGTACTATTAAGGTATACTCTACGAGGATCAATACCAACAACCACTACATGCAAAAAAAGCATTCAATCAGCTAATAGTGTCAAATCTCCATCCTCTCTATTAGATAAGGGTGCACACATAATGGATTAACCTAAACGGCGTGTGAAGTGGAAACTGCCAAAGGCAGTTTTTCACTAACCGCCATCCATATAAAAAGAGAAGTTATTTTTTTTCTTTTAGTAGATACACACCAATATACACACACGCTCTCTCTTTCTGAAAAATAGTTAAAGAGAAACTCTACGGTAGTTTTCACTCCAAGATTCAACTTTTGCTTCAAAGTTAAAGAGAAGAGGTATTTATGCTGTGTGAATATATTGTAATTCGTTTATATACAAAATGTGATTGCAATGGGTGACTATGAACATGATCTTGGGATTAGTTTAGAATATTTGTGATTTTGTATTTTTTCCAACAGTGGTATCAGAGCCGTGGTTTATATTGTTTTAAATTCGTACTATGATGTTAAAGCATGTTGCTTGTTGATTAAATACAGTTCTAAATTTTCAAATTTTGTGCATAAAAAGTTGTCTTTTTGGTAATGATAATTAGACTATTAGATTCCTTATGAAATTATGAAGAAAATGGCTTTTGAATCATAAAAAATGGAGTTAAAATGACTTAGATATACCTTTTTAAAGTTTCGGGTTTCTGTATGGGTTGATTTCCGGGTCGGGTACCAAGTTGCAGACCCGGATAAAGGTAGAAGATGATAAAGGACCGACATGTCGTTTTAATCCCAGCCTTATAAATGACAAGTCGTTTTGTTTTACTTCCTTTTTTAATAAAAACATGCAAACAATTGTGGGTGGTGAGACTTGAACCCAAGTCTCCAAAATAAAGCCCAACTCCCTAACCATTGGGCTACATGTTTGATTTGTGTTAGCCATACTTACAAACTACATATATTCATGTTCGGCCCAACTCAAAACCCAAATTAAAAATGGGTCAAGTTGACCCGTGGATTTGACCTAGTACATCAAACGGGTTAGTTAAACCCGACCCATATGACCAAACTGGTTAGTCAAACCCAATCAACGCCCGACCCATAAGGTCAAACGGATCAGTCAACCCAATCAACGCTCGACCCATAAGGTCAAACGGGTTAGCCAAACCCGATCAACGCCTGACCCATAAGGTCAACGGGTCAAAATTGACCCGATTAAATGTGAAACGGGTCGAATCGACCCGAATTCAGTGTGAGGTGCATGGTAAGTGCATGGAGGACCCTGATCGGCGCGTGTCAACGCGTGGCCGCTTCTGCCAGCGCGTGAGGGCGTGAAGTGTTCTAATTTTTTTTTCTTTCTTTGTTGTAAAGAATAAAATACATACATGGTATGTTATTATGAGTCTAATTTAGTTATTAAGCCATAAACACGTATATATGTTATTTATCAAATATAGTCAACATTTATTTGATAAATAAATTGTTATTTTTGTATTTGTTACAGAAAAATGTTACATTGTAGACGTGCAATGGCTACTAGAACACCCGCTCAAAATGAAAGGGTTATGAACATGATTAGAACTCTACAAACTCACACCTTAATATTAAGAGACACAGAGGATGAGTTGGTGCAGCTCGTAAATCATTTCATTCATGTGAATGAAAAGATTCAGGAAATTGTCTGGATAGGGGGATTAAAGGAAGATGAGTTGAAATACAAAGTCCTTAGAGAGACTCTTGGTTACCCTAGTCTCGTTGGTCTCCTTGATCTGGTTTGGAACAAACTGAAAGTTCAAAACCTTAAAGATGACAATAAAGATTATAGACGTTTAGTCAACAACTACATCAAGGAGTACATAGATTGGGGTGCCAAAAAGATGGCTGGTGCATCTATAGGAGTCTCCACTCGTAAAGGACATCACTAGAAATTGGGAGTTCCCTTGCCTATGGTTAATTATAAGTTAGATAAAGACCATAGGATAAGGATTATCAGATCTTTCCCAGTTTATGGAATGTGGCAGTACACTTAGTTTTTTTTGAAACTGTTTGTTTTTAATTTCACTACATGTTGAATTCTATTTACATAATGGGATTAATTTTATTTTTTTTTATTAAAATTTAAATTTTTATGTGAATTTATGTTGAATTATACTTATATGATTGTGTCGTAGTATTATTTTAGAATTGCAATTAATTATATCTATGATAATTGGAAATTGGAATTTTGGATGATGATTGTTGACATTGTTAACTTTTGATTCCAAATCTAATATACAATTATTATTGATATAATTAACTAAATATATATATATATATATATATATATATATATATATATATATATATATATATATATATATATATATATATATATATATATATATATATAGTATTATTTTAGAATTGCAATTAATTATATCTATGATAATTGGAAATTGGAATTTTGGATGATGATTGTTGACATTGTTAACTTTTGATTCCAAATCTAATATACAATTATTATTGATATAATTAACTAAATATATATATATATATAGTATTATTTTAGAATTGCAATTAATTATATCTATGATAATTGAAATTTGGAATTTTGGATGATGATTGTTGACATTGTTAACTTTTGATTCCAAATCTAATATACAATTATTATTGATATAATTAACTATATATATATATATATGTTCTGAGCATTGAATAACATGCATTATCCAATGTGTAATTTTTTTTAGAAATGATATCTGCATCTAAGAACATTGTCGCCGAACTTAATAAAGGAGAAAAATTTAACAGCGACAATTATGAGATATGGAGCATGAAAATCCAATATGTCTTGGAAGAACAAGAAGTTCTTGAAGCTCTTACCACGACCATGGAAGAGCCTGAAGAAGGAGTCACGGCTCAACATAGAAAAGACCGTGCAGCTTATGACATGTGGAAGAAGAAGAATTCCATTGCTCGCATCACTTTGTTGAGCAGCATGGACAATGATCTCATGAAAAAGTACCGGGATTACGAATTAGCAAAGGACATGTGGTCCGCCCTTGCTACAAAGTTTGGCGGTACGTCTATTACCAAACTCCGGTCACTCACTATCAAGTTTGACACATATAAGAAAAAGCTTGAACATACTATGAGAGTACACTTAAGGCACTTGTCAAACATGATTAGTGAGCTAAGAGATGCAGGTCATGTCCTAACTGATGAACAACAGGTTCAAGCTTTCATAAGATCATTGCCTCAAAATTGGGAATACGTGAAAATACACCTTATCCACAATGAGGGCATTAGAAATTTAGAAGATGCCACACGACATTTGAAACTGGAAGAAGATCGCCTTAATGGGAGTAAGGCAAATATTGATGTGTATATGACTGGTTCCAATTCACATGATGGGCAGGGATTTAAACGTCAATTCCAAGGTGGATCTCAAAGAAAAGGAAATATTGATAAGGCTCAAGGGAAGAAGAGAAAGTTTTTTAAACATGGAAAAGGAAAGCATCCTGCCAGGAAGAGAAACATGGCAAAGGTGAAATGCTATAACTGTGGTAACAAGTGACATTTTGCTCGTGATTGTAGCGAGCTGAAGAAGGTAAATTACTTGTTTGCACAAGTAAGTTATATAAATGTTTCCAATTCTGTTTTTCTAACTGAATCTCATCATTTGTGGATTGTAGATTCAGCAGCAACATACCACATAGCGAAAGACAAGAGTGTTTTTTTGGAGTTTTGATGAATACCATGGAAAACAAAATGGATATATGTAGGTAACAATTCAAAAGTGGAAGTTAAAGGGATCGGCACATGCAAATTGATCATGCATGGAGGTCAAATCCTATACCTACATGACGTGTTATATGTACCCGTTATTCGTTGAAATTTGATTTCCGTGTTAGAACTTATTAAACTTGGTTTTAATTTAAACTTTTCCAGTACTGGTGTCCATTTATTTTTGGACACAACATACTATGGTTGTGGTTATATTTTTGATGGTTTTATAATACTTGACATTGCTCATAATTATAGTAATGTTTTTTTTTCCTTCATTACATCTTCCAATAATGATGATGTGAATATATGGCATGCATGGCTTGGCCATATTGGCCAACAACGAATGAATATACTAGCAAGAGAAGGCTTGTTAGGATCCTTAACAAAGTTAGACTTGACTACTTGTGAACATTACCTAGCTGGAAAAACAGCAAGAAAACCATTTGGAAAAGAGATAAGAGCTGAAGTTCCATTGCAATTAATTCATTCTGACATATGTGGTCCAATGCATGTGAGGGCTAGACATAGGGCTGCTTACTTCATCACATTTATAGATGATTTCACTTGATATAGTTATGTTTTCTTGATTTCTCAAAAATCAGAAGTTTTAGACTGCTTTCAGAAGTTTAAAAACTTAGTTGAGAATCAATTAGATAAAGATAAAAGTTCTATGAACCAATCGAGGTGGTGAATATTTATCTGATTAGTTCAAAATTTTTTATGATGAAATGGGAATAGAACATCAATTGATTATTCCAAGAACTCCGCAACAAAATGGTGTTGTAGAACGAAGAAACGAACCCTACTTGAGATGGTGAGGTCTATGATGGCACAAGCAAACTTGTCAATCACCTTTTGGGGTGATGCCTTATTGACTGTCACATATATCCTTAATCGAGTACCCTCAAAATCTATTACTACTGCACCATATGAGTTATGGATAACTCGAAAACCCGATTTGAGTCTCCTAAAGCCATGGGGATGTGCTGCCTATGTTCATGATCCTTCCTATAAATATGGAAAATTAGGTCCAAGGGGGAAGAAATGTATCTTCATAAGATACTCAGAACATTCAAAGGGATACGTCTTCATAGGAGAACAAGAAAGTGGTAGCATCACCGAGTTTGAATCACGAGATGTCACATTCTTAGAAATCGATTTTCCTAAGAAGGGCGAGATAGGTAAAGACTTGTTTCTATATGAAACACAAGACCAAGGCAATTCTATTGCCGACAATCAATTGGTTATACTACATCCCAGTGGGAGCAATATGGAAGTTGATGAATCAGTTTCAGATCCTCCATCATTCCCTACTAACGATCCAACTATGATAGCTGGTCCAAGTGGGAGTAACACCAATCAATCTCCAATACGTCGATCAAACAGGAAACAAGTTCCACGTCGATGATTTGAGATTGAGGGGAAAATTTTTCTAGTTACTCCACAAGATGAAGAAGAGCCAAAGAATGTAAACGAGGTTCTCAATTGCCCTTCTAAGGAAAAATGGATGAAAACAATGGAAGAAGAATTGGAGTCTATGAAATCAAACCAAGTATAGGAATTGGTTGATTTACCAAAAGGATGCAAAGCCATTGGGAACAAGTGGGTTCTCAAAATCAAGCGTAAAGCTGATGGTAGTATTGAAAGATGCAAAGCTCACTTAGTCGCAAAGGGGTATACACAACAAGAAGGAATAGATTATAAAGAAACTTCTTCGCCTGTTGTGCGGTTTATCTCAATCTGACTTATTCTAGCTATAGTTGCTAGCATGGATCTTGAATTGCATCAAATGGATGTAAAGACTGCTTTTCTTAATGGAGAATTACAAGAAGAAATCTATATGGACCAACCAATAGGTTTTATTAGAGAAGGTCAAGAATACAAAGTGTGTAGACTTTTAAAGTCAATTTATGGCCTCAAACAATCCTCAAGACAGTGGTATATTCGATTTCATAATGCGATAATGTCGTATGATTTCAAAATGATAGACGAAGATCACTGTGTATATACAAAGAGATCCAATAACAAATTTGTTATATTATCATTATTTGTTGATGATATACTTATAGTTGGAAATGATAAGGGATTTGTCAATGAAATCAAATGATGGTTGTCATCTCATTTTGAGATGAAAGATATGGGTGAAGCTGCATATATTCTTGGAGTCAAGATTTCAAGAGATCGCTCAAGAAAATTAGTATCTCTTTCACAAGAACCATACATTAAGAAAATTCTTGAACGATTTCATATGCAAGATTGTAAACCCATAGACAACCCTATTGCAAAAGGTGAGACTTCAAGTCGTAAAATGTGTCCGAAGACTCCACAAGAAAAGGAACAAATAAAGAATGTTCTTTATACAAGTGTCGTTGGAAGTCTCATGTACGCCATGATATGCACTAGAGCCGACATCTGCTATGCCATTGGGTTGGTAAGTAGATATCAGTCCGACCCAGGACAAGCACATTGGAAAGTAGTGAAGAGAATCTTAAGATATCTAAAAGGAACAGCTGATTACTCATTATGTTATCAAAGAAATGATTTACACTTGAGAGGCCAAACCGATGCTGATTAGGGTGGAGATTTAGATGAAAGGAAATCTACTTTTGGATATGTTTTCTTACTAAATGGTGGGGCCATATCTTGGAGCAGTAAGAAACAATCATGTATAGCCTTATCTACAATGGAGGTTGAGTTTGTAGCATTTTCAACTATAATGCAAGAAGCCGTTTGGTTAAGACGGTTCATGAATCATTTGGGAATAATTAATGTTGCTATTGAACCAGTAAGAATAAACTGTGATACTCAAGCAGCAATAGCATACACTAAGGATCCCAGATATCATGGTAAAACGAAACACATAGATATGAAATATAATTTTGTGCGAGACTTGGTGGCACAAAAGGAGGTGAACATGAAGTATATATCTACGCATTACAAAGCCTATACCAAGAGATACTTTCAATAGACATGTTAGATCTCTAGGCTTACATAGGTGTTAAATGTACTCATACTTTGAGATTTCCCAAAATTGTTCACGTTTGTCTTATCAATATTAAATAACAATATTGTCAATGCTCAATTTCGATTATTATGGAACATACATGAAGGAGTATGTACATATATATACACACACACACACACAAATTAGTTATGTAAATATTATATATGTCTATTTTGAAAAGCATGTCAGACAGTTAAAAGATTGGTCTTCTTACACAGGCAATCGCCTCCATTACTTCTTAGGAATGGAGATGAGACGATTGTAAGCTTATTATCTATGTGATAATAAAGAGCCAAGCTTAAAATGTTTAATGTCGCCTAAAAAAAAAAAAATAGAATTAAAATAAAGTCATAATGAAATGTGACAATAAGTGATAAATGATCACTTTATCTGTCTAATTGTCAGATTAGAGTTCTGATGAATTAAAAGTATGTAAAGTGAACTCAAGTTAGACATTAGGTATGTCTGAACTAAAATCTGTACAACATTTACAAGAAAAGAGACATGCACTCCATGGGAAAGGAGGAAATGTTGTAGCATGTGATTCATACCACACATGCAAAACATTGACCAAAGGGGTAATGAAAGTCAAAATCTCAACTTTAATATTGTGTGAGACCCTGAGTTTTTTTAAGAATAAAATCTCATAGAATACTCTTATTACTCTATTCTGTTTCTTGAAAACCTCATTTAATGATTGCTATCTTAGAGTGTTACCAAAGGATTAAGATAAATTCAATCTGCTGGGACATTTCTAGAAAAGCAAGTTAAATGAAAGTTGCAAAAATTGAGAAAAGAGGAAGATTACGTTTTTGAATTATCACACCATAATCACGTGTATTCATTAGTCGACCAATTATGTTTTATTTTTATGTAAAGACAGAACATAATTATGAATACAAAAATATTTATTATAAATGAGATTGTTAGAAAAAATGTGATAAGTAATCTAGGGTATTGCATACAACATACAACATAAGTTTCACAATTCGAGAAGTTATATATTCCTAACATATATATGACTAATGTGCTCTTGAAGTATGCATGGTCACACGGCATATTTACTAAAGTATGAACCTTAAAGAAGCACAGAGAGAGATAGTCCCATCATGTGTGAGTGGGAGATATTGGATAAGAGTGTACCCATGATGGATTAACCCAAACGGCGTGTGAAGTGGAAACTACCAAAGGCAGTTTTTCACTAACCGCCGTCCATATAAAAAGAAAAGTTTTTTTTCTTTTAGTAGATACACACCAATATACACACACACTCTCTCTCTGAAAATTAGTTAAAGAAAACTCTACGGTAGTTTGCACTCCAAGATTCAACTTTTGCTTCAGAGTTAAGGAGAAGAGGTATTTATGCTGTGTAAATACATTGTAATTCGTTTATATACAAAATGTGATTGCAATGGGTGACTATGAACATGATCTTGGGATTAGTTTAGAATATTTGTTATTCTGTATTTTTTTCAACACTCTTTAACAATAATCACTACTCTCTTAAGTGCAAATTGCAACTAACCACCCAGTTTTACCCAAACTCTGGATATTACTTGGTTCCCGTAAACTCTAGATATTTGTTCTAAGCTGCTTTTTCCAGTCTTCACCTGAAAAAGCATTTAAAACTATTGCCAGGGGCATATATGTAGATATGAACAATCGATCACTCCAACTATCATGGAAACAGATGATCCGAAGTATTGCATACTGCAGTTTTTAAATATTCTTCAGCAACATAAACTACATCACTTCCAATAGAAATCTTTAAACTGTATCACTTCCAATAGAAATCTTGTCAGCCCCAGACCTGAAGTATTCTGAGGCTACTTCCAAACTAGAATAGTACTTGGAAAAAGAGCAACTAAAATAAGCGTCCATGCATTTAACAAGAAAATGTTACATAAAAACCTATTGGAAACTAAAGAATTACAATACAAAGACAATCACTTAAGAGGAGTTAAAGACGATAAACAAAAATATAAACAGCAATCCAAACCATAACACCCCATCGTATACCTGTCGTTTGCATCGGTAAAATCTCTTATCCCACCTCCAACAATTAAAGGCACAAAAACATTCTTTGAAGTTAACCTTAACACCTACAAGGCACAAGAAGCGGGTGAAAAGAGTTTACAGAACAAAAGATGTCATACTTGTCAAAATTAAATGATTTATGAGGGAAAATCGGTTACAAAGTCACTTCAAATACCTGCAACATTGGCAAATCACCTAACGGGAAATCACGGAAACCGGTGATATTCAAAAAACTAATTTGAAAATCGATTAATCCAATAAACAAAACTGTGAGATCAACATTGAACTTAGCCGTATGCTCTTTTTAATAAAATCTAACTATCAACTTTGTCTTATACTAAGATAGCATACCTCATCAGTTCCATCTTTATAGGATTGTCCAGCAAACTCTACTGGCTTGCCAAGGTTTCTCACCTACAAAAATTTATGTACTCTCTATCACAATCAAATATTTAAATTTCCAAGCCCAATCACATCATTAGCCTCGAAAGTGGTAGTGAAAATATTTGAATGAAAAGTTATATCAGATGGATTTGTCAATGCTTTTGGGATTGTAGGTGTCTACTGATTAATGTTAGACTAACAACCTTGGAAGTCTTGTCTTTTTGGTTGTAGTAGCATTTTATGCGTATGCATATATGATGCGTGTTTCCTACAACATGCAAATGTAGCAAGTATACTAGTCGCAAAAAGTAATAAAGTGATGAGTGAGTATCGTTCCCACGAGGATAATGCTACTAAATACCGATTTCTCCAGTTTAAGTCCTAATTGAAGAAACGATAAATTGGATTGATGGAAATTGATCAAACTAAATACAACTTAACAAAATAAAAATGAATGATAATGAAATTAAAGCAAAACTCAGCAACTTAACTAATTAAACAATGCTAAAAAAAAAATGCTAGGGTGTTTATTTCACCTAGATACGCTAACCCAAATCATAGAATCTATTACCCAAGTTCTAATTCCTTGATTGAAAATCGAATTCCCTAAGTTGTAAAACATACCTTCTCAGGCTACGTTTCCCTACTTATCCCTATTAAGCTTCCGCACCCAACAATTTGAAGATTAATAGTTCAAAGGCTTTTAAGCTTTATGGAATTCTATCTAGATTTCATAGATCGCTAAACCTATCTCTAGTGTTTGCTAATCTACAGTATTTATCCCAAGAGGCACAATCACAAATCACTTCTCAGTCTCATTGTGAACAATACACATTTGAATGGTGATCAAGCATCCAAAAGTCATTAAGCAAAGAGATAAACACTCAATCATGAAATTAAAACTCAAAATAAATCAATCCATATAAATTTGAATCATTGTATCAAGATTACATCAAACCTTAGCTAAAAAACTCAGTTCATACTCAAAAATGAAATAACACAACAAAAACAAACTGAATCAAGATTCATCATTGAAAAGCAAGCAAAAGATGGAGAAATCTAATTTGAAACCCAAATCTTCAATAATCTTCTCCTTCCATGAGCTGCCTCCCAAATCACGAACCAAGACACCTTTCTCTTCCTTTTCGCTCTAATTTATACCTCTCTCACTTAAGGACGAAGCCCTAGCAAGCCAAAACACGTCGTTTTATTTTTACATCTGATGCAGGTTTAGCCGCGGCGAAGACTTTCGGGCCAAATTTGAGTATGATAGATTCTGAATCTGGAAAAGTGTTAAACATATTAATTATAGCCCTTTCAATTATCTTTCTGGTAGTTCAAGAATCAGAACAATCCGAGGTCTACAGATCAAGTTATGGCAGAAATACTAAAGCACGTCCAAAGACGTTTTTCTTTAGTTCCCAGCGTAGTTTTCACGACTTCAAGCCAAGTTTTCACTTTTGTCCAATTAGAATTAGGAAAAACCCAACTCTTCTTCTTAGCTTTCCAAAGCTTCTAAATTCAGGCCATTCCGAGTTTTCAAGCTCAAGTTACACAATTTACGCTCAAAACTGTCATTTATGCTAAAAATCATCGTTTAGGCCTACAAAGACAAATTAATAGAATTAGGTAGCAATTATGGCCCAAATTGTATGAAAAGTATCCTAAATCCTATCAAAATTCAATGCAAAATCATAGTGTAAAATATGCTTATGCATATAAATGTGCTGTGTGTCACTTGTGTTTATATTTTCTTGTGCTTATGGTGAAGTTGCAGGATCCGTATATCTTAACTTCTTATTTTAATTCTTTTCTCATCAGGGCCTTGTGGTTCCAGTTATCCGCAATGCTGATAAGATGAATTTTGCCGATATAGAGAAAGAGATCAACCCCCTTGCGAAGAAAGCAAATGATGGATCAATATCAATTAATGAAATGGCTGGAGGTTCATTTACAATATTTAATGGTGGTGTTTATGGAAGCCTTTTGAGTACACCCATCATTAACCCTCCTCAGGTTTGGCTGCTTTTATTTTTAACCGAAATTTCATGAACTTTCATAACGTTGAGACTTTAATCTCTTTGGCTAAGTTGCTGACTCAGCCACATAAAAATGCTTTCCTTGTTTTCATTTGACTCTTGGCTGATCCACATATTCATGGGCATAGGATTTTTTTTTCTTTTGTTTATGCCTTCTGTGGTGTTTTGGAAGATGAAATCTAATTTGATTAACATATTTTGCAGTCGGCCATTCTTGGTATGCTCTCATAGTGTCTCGCCCAATGGTTGTCGGTGGCGATGTAGTCCCAAGGCCAATGATGTACATTGCTCTAACGTATGACCACCGACTGATTAATGGATGTTGATGCTTGATTTTGACACCAACTAAACACACGTGGGAAATGCTGAGCTGACTCAAAAAACACATGTGTATGGGGGTATTGAAATGAGTAAAAGATGGAGAAACAATATTTAAAGTGGTTCGGATGCTTGAGTAAGCAAAACCTACGTCCACTGATATTGTATTAATATGTGAGGTCAGGTCGCGTTTAGCGAGCTGATTTACAAGTGATTACAAGAGAGAGAGAAGGAGTATATATGCTATTTCAAAGAGAAATTAGCTAATCCCTCAAACGGGAAAGGAGCCCTTTATTTATAGCGGGATGAATTAAGGTAATGATTACTAAATCTGTGAGTGGATCAGATTGTCGTGCAAATCCTTCCTTGTGTCCCGTTGTTCACCTGCTCGAGTGATTTACTCGACGTGTGCAGGGATTGGACACGTGGACCATCTCTAGTCCTTTGTCATTCTAGTGCACACCCACTACACTGGCAGAAGCATGTTGTTCACGCCAACACGCGACATGGCTGCGTCTGAATGGTTGCAGGATCTACCTAAGCTCTGACTACTTGTGCTGATAGGGCTCTGCATCAGCCCTACTTTTTCAGGCATAACAGAAGTCCCTTAGTTTTTAAGGTTTGAGAATCAAACCTTGAAAACTACATAATTATGTCCGTGATCTGATGTGTTTGAAGAGATGATGGTCGATTCGACCTGGTTGCAAAGAGGTTGAGAAAACATTTCCATGTAGGCAACCTGGAATGGCCTTTACTCCGGAGGTCCGCGGCCTGTTTTAGACCTTATTCAGTGTCACAATGATGATTCTGATCTAGACCGAGATTCACGACCTGTTTGTACTAACTACGGAGGTGCAACAACAAGAGTTGGAGCTCGAGAGAAGGGCTGCAGAATGAACGATTCAGTCCATCTTCACCCTTCGATCGAAGAACCCACTGATCGATATGTTCGACCTCCCCGATGAGTATCGAGATGCCCTTGCTTCCATGGCGCAGGCCAAGGACGAGGAAGCGGCTTAAGGACCTGACCCGGAAGAGGAGCATTCAAAGTATGTCCTAGAGGAGCCTGCACCAGAGCAGGTGATCGATGACCAGCTTGAGGATTTGAGGTCGCCCCTCCGGGACTTGGGGATGAGGACCAATGATCTGATTTTGTAGTCTTTCCCTGCTTGCTTATGTACTTTCCCTTTTTTATTAATAAATAAAGATATAGCTTTCTTAATCTTTCATGAGTACTTATAATTTTCGTACCCTATGTTATACATGAGTTCATATTCTTACTGAGTTCGCATTCTAACTATTTATAATAACATTGGTACAAGTCTATGCGAACAAAATTATACACATGGAAAAATGATTACAAAAGAACAGAATCATACACTTGCTATTTGCAAGGATTAAGAAAAGTAAAATCTTTATAAGGAAAAGTTAAGTTCGGAATCACTGATAATATGGTCGGAGATGTTTAACATTCTAGACTCGCGGTACTTCGGAACCATTTAGCCTTTTGAGATGATAAGTTCTCGGTCTTATCACTTTGGCAATACGGTATGGGCCCTCCCAATTCAGTCCTAAAACTCCCGCACTTGGTTCTCTTGTACTGAGAATGACTTCTTTTAGAACGAGGTCGTCGACCTGGAAGTCTCTTCTTTTGACCTTAGACTCGAAGAACCTTTTTGCACGTTGCTGAAAGGCTGTTATTCTTAGCTGAGCCTTGCTGCGATGTTCTTCAACTAGATCCAAACTTGCGCGTATAAGCGTCTCGTTGTCTGCCTCGTTGAACAGGTCTCTCCGAAGTGAACCAATTCCTACCTCTATATAAATCATTGTTTCGCAGTCATATGCTAGCGAAAAGGGGGTTTCTGAGGTAGAGGTTCTCGGAGTAGTCTTATATGCTCACAGAACTTCAGGAAGGTTGTTAGCCCAATTTCCCTTGGCTACACCAAGTTTGGCCTTCAGATTGTGCTTGATGGTTTTGTTGATAGCTTCGACTTGACCATTTGCTTGTGGTCTTGCGATTAAGGCAAATTTTTTGTGGATACCCAGCTCGTCGCAAAACTGCTTGAATTCCTTGTTATCGAACTGCTTTTCATTATCAGAGATGAGGGTATGAGAAATTCCATAGCGGCACACAATGTTCTTGAAGACGAAGTCCTTGAGTTTTTTGGTGCTGATCGCGGCTAATGGCTCTGCTTAGACCCACTTGGTGAAGTAATCTACTACGACCATCGCATACTTGACTCCCTTTTTATCAACTGGCATGGGACCAATGAGATCGATTCCCCACATGGAGAATGGCTAGGGGTTCGTCATGGTAATCAGCTGGTGGGAAGGAGCTCGCGGTTTGTTCGCGAACCGTTGGCATTTGTCACATTTTTTAACAAAGTCATAGGTGTCTTCTTGGATTATGGGCCAGTAGTACCCTTGACGAATAACTTTGTTAGCGAGAGATCGTGCGACTGTGTGATTACCGTAGATTCCTTCATGTATCTCTCTCATGATGTAGTCTGCTCCTTCATTGGTTACACATCGGAGGAGAGGGGTGCTAAACCCCCGCCTATACAGTTGGTCTCCTATAAGTGTGTAACGAGTAGCTCTGGTTCGCAGGGTCCTTGCTTCGACCTTGTCGTTAGCAAGGTCCCATCTCGGAGATACTGAATGATGAGGGTCATCCAGGAAACTGATTCTGCCATATTCACAACCTGTTTGGTAGAGCTAACATTGGGGGCCTCTATGAACTGAACAAGAATACTCTCTGGTGCATCTGAATCCAGCGATGAGGCTATCCTTGCCAAGGCATCTACCACATAATTGCTATCTCTAGGAATCTATGTGATCGTGAAGTGCTTGAACGGCTCGAGTGCGACCTTAGCTTTCTTCAGATAGCTGATCATATTTTCCTCCTTAGCTTGATATTCTCCTAAAATCTCGTTAACAACTAGCATGGAGTCGCTGTGGATGCTGATCGCAGTTGATCTCATTTCCTTGGCCAACCACAACCCAGCGAGCACAACTTTATACTCAGCCTCATTGTTGGTCGCTTTAAACCCAAACCAGAGGATGCCGTGAATACGAGTCCGTTTGGGACTTAAGAGGAGAAGGCCTGCCCCGACCCCTTTTCCTGTTTGATGATCCATCAACATATAGACTCTAGGTCGACTGATTCTAAACAGTTTTCTAGGTGACTTCGCTGGCTTGTTGCTCGGATTTCTTGATCGGATGATATGAAAATTCTGAGATGAAATCGGCAACAACTTGCCCTTTGATGGTTGCTTTCGGTCTGTACTTTATATCGAACTGACTTAGTTCTATGGCCCATTTGAGCAATTCACTCGATGCCTTTGGCTTCTGGAGGACCTGTTTGAGTAGGTAATTGGTCATTACATGAATTATGTGGGCGTGGAAGTAAGGTCGCAATTTTCTAGAAGCGATCAACAGGACATAAACTAATCGTTCCATTTTTGGATACCGTATTTCGGCATCCAACAGATGCTTGCTCATGTAATACACTAGCCATTGAACCCTGTTCTCTTCCCGAACTAATGTTGCACTGACCGCGTATTGAGAGACGTACAGATACAAGAGGAGAATTTCCTATATGAGAGGCTTGGACAGAAGAGGTGGCTTTCGTAGGTGACCTTTAATACTTTGGAATGCCTATTCGCACTCGGGAGTCTACTCAAACTTCTTATTGGCCCTGAGTATGTTGAAGAATGGCAAGTAGCAATCTGTTGCCCTCGATATGAAACGACTAAGTGTTGCTATTCGCCCATTAAGGCTCTGAACTTGCTTTCGGTTGGTCGGGCTCTTCCTAACGAGGAGAGCTTAGATTTTCTCGGGTTTGATATCTCTATTCCCCTCTAGTTAACCATAAACCTCAAGAATTTTCTCGAAGAAACTCCGAAGGAACATTTAAGGGGGTTGAGCTTCATTCTATACTTCTAGAGGATGTCGAACATCTCAGCGAGATGCGTTATATGATCTGAAGCGACATGCGACTTGACTAGCATATCATCAACATAGACTTCCATCGACTCCCTGATCTGCTCGGAAAACATTCAGTTAACCAGTCGCTAGTAAGTTGCCCCAGTATTTTTCAGGTCGAAGGACATAACCCTGTAGCAATACAGCCCCCGATCTGTAACAAAGGAGGTTTGTTATTCGTCCGATGCATACATCAGAATTTGATTATATCCCAAGTATGCGTCCATAAAACTCGACAGTTCATTCTCGGAGGTGACATCAACCAGTTGGTTGATTCTTGGCAAGGGAAAGTTGTCTTTTGGGCACACTTTATTGAGGTCGGTGAAGTCAACGCAAGTTCGCCACTTGCCATTGGACTTCTTTACTAGAACCCGATTGATAACCCAGCTCTGGTAGAGCGCTTCCTGGATGGATCCATTCCAAAAGAGATTATCAACCTCGATCTTTAAGCCTATCGCTCCGGATCCATCGCTCTTCTCTTTTGGCAGACTGGCCTGGCCTCACTGTCGATGTTCAGGGCATGGCAAATGACATTCGGGTTGATCCCGACCATGTCAGTATGCACCCATGCGAACACATCAATGTTTTCTCTGAGGAAGCCGGTCAGGTCGCTGGTGAACTGGGGGTTGAGATTGCTTCCAATCCTTAACACTTGGCTCGGCTCGTTCTGGTCGACTGACACTTCAGATAAATCCTCAACTAGCCTCTTAGAAAGGCATTCCTGGATACGAGGATCCATATTATCCTCGACTGGGCCAAGGTATGGTTCGATCCAACTAATCGCCATCACCTGCTCGAGAATGCCACGCGGGATGCCTTTCCCCTTGCACGCCATCTACACTGCCCTTATGTAGCAGTCACGAGATGCACGTTGAGATCCGCTCACTTCCCCTGTCCCCGTCAGGGTGGGGAACTTCATCTTAAGATGGTAGATCGAAGTGACTGCCTTGAAGTTTCTTAGTAGAGGTCACCCTAGGATGCCATTGAAAGCGGATGGGCAGTCAACTACTAAGAATTCAGTGATCTTAGTCACCTCGTCAACGTCACTCAGGGTGACTGGAAGCGAGATTGTTCTCTTGGGGATCAATGATCCCCCGTAAAACCATATAAGGGGATAGAGGCGGGCTTCAGGTTGGCCTCATCCAATTTAATTCTTTCGAAAGCTTGCTGCAACAGGATGTTCACAGCGCTTTTGTTGTCCACCAACATTCTATAGACATTGAAATGCCCTATCTGGGGCATAATGATGAGCATCATCATGGGAATGGTGCAATTGGACTGCGTCTTTTTCGAAGAAGGTGATTTCCTCCTCTCTGTGAACCTTTGGTGGTCGCTGCGTCGTGTTTATCACATTGATGGGGTCGTGATGGGTTACATGAGCATATCTTTCCTAGGTACCTTGCGAATTCCCTAAGAGATGCAGTCTTCCAAATATAACTCCTACGTTGTAGATACCATTACGACCACGACGTTTCTTGCTCGGTTCCTCTTAATTTTGCTCCCGCATGGGAACAGAGTCATCAATATATTCTTTGAAATGCCTCTGCTTGATAAGGTCTTTGATTGCCTGTTTGAGAGCTCAACACTCATCAGTGTGGTGCCCATTATCCCGATGATAACGACAATACTTTTTACTGTTTCTGACTGAAGGGGGGTTTTTCATGGGCTCACGCTCTCCGAGCAGGCCGACCTCTTCTAACTTGTCAAGAATGGCCAAGACAGAGGCATTCAGAGGGGTATATTGACTTCTGTCGTGATCGCGATGAGGAACTGGAGCATAAGACTTCTTGGGCTCAAACCATGGTCTCTTTCCTTTCTGTTGATCATCATTAGCCCATCTGCGATCAGCTCTCATATTTTCCCGTGACTAGGTGCACTACTTGAAGTGTCGGGGTCGTGGCGTTGAAGCGCCACCACGAAGTTCTCAATACGGAGGTATTTCTCCGTAAGACTGTAGAAGCGGGTGAGGGAAATATCATCCTCTAACTACAGCTCTTTCCACAGATCTGTCTGCAGACGAACTCCCGTGATGATGAGAGTCTAAACAGACTCTTCGGGAGTGTGAGCTACTTTATGGAATCTATCAATGTAAGATTGGAGGGATTCATCCCCCTTTTGACTTATGTTGCTGAGGTAGCTCAAAGGCATTGAGAACTTCCTGTTTCCTTGGAAGTGTCTCAGGAACGTCATGCTCATCTGAGGCCATGAGCTGATCGATCCCGCTGGAAGCGACTTGAACCATCACTTGGCATGTGAAGTCAGAGTTACTGCCAAGCAACGACATTTTGCCAAGTCAGAAACTTGGTGGAGTTCCATCGGGTCGTTGAATTCATAAAGATGATCATGCGAATCAGAATTTCCATCGAACGCTTGCATATCGGGAATTTTGAATCTCGATGAGAGAGGGGTAGCTAATATCGTCGGAGAAAAGGGAGACGCCTTTGCGATCTACCCTCGCTAATTTGTTGAGCCTTTAGCTAATCCAGAGCTCGCTATAGCTCCTCAATCTGAGCTGGCAAGGCTGCCTATGAATCACTTTCCGCAATGTTGGTTCGACCTTCATAGTTACGGTTGAGGAATGACCGTAGGTCAGATTCCTTCTTGCCTCTACCGACAGTTTCAGCCAATCTCGACACACATTGGCCAGAGCTGTGTGATGACGCTGCATGATTCAAGGAACCTTCCTGACCTCTGCGGTGGTACGAACCTACTAGAGGACGATGAGAACTTCCTGCACGACGATCGGAGTGGTCATTTTGGCGATAATAGGAATCTCCCCGCCTGGCACTTTTGTGGGAGTGCCTATGCGACATGGCATGGGACGGCTCAGGTCGCGACATGTCACCGAGCCGTAACGCCATGGGTATTCTACCCGGGACGCGGTTGGTGTTCGCTGGCCCCTAAGAGCCTTTAAGCCCGCTGTTCGCCACTTGCTTTCCCTTTCTTTGACGCGCTGCAATGTGTGCGGCATGGGCTATTACCATTTTCTGCGCTTTCATGCGACCTACAGGCATTTTCGATGGTGGCACTGCTTCATTTGATTCAGGTGGCGCAACCCGATCCAACCTTCAGTGACCGTTTGGAGAGTATTGTCGAACTTCTCCAAGTAACTCATGACGGCTAGGTCAAGCCGCGAGCTCGAAGGGATATCCCCCATGGTATTTTGTGGGACTGAGGGCACCTCGGGAGAAGTGCCCTCTTGTACCTTGGGGATCTCTTCATCACCATGATTGTGAAAGATTAGCATGCATGCATGAAGAGTGGTGGAAATTGGAGAAGAAAGCATAAAAAAAAAAAAATGGATTCAAAAAACCGGTTTTCAAACAAAGCTTGGAAAAGAGATTATACCTACTCCTTTGCTTTGGATTGATGAAGATCAGCCTCAAAGTAATGAGACCTCCACACTTTAACACCACCTTGAGAGGTTTAGAGAGTGGTCGTGGCTTTTAGAGAGAGTTTTGGTTTTACTTTGAGTGAACAATGTGTGTTATGAACAAAAATGTAACCTTTTGCATTTATATATACTTGGGCAATTTTGTAATTATTTATTTTTCACTTCCAAGCCCAATAAAATCTTATTTTATAAAGGGACCCCACGAATTTAATATGCTACCCTTTGAATAATCAATATTATTCAAGGGCCCATGTAAACTAAACTAGTTTACATTAACAACCCAAAATTTACCCATTTTTACCCTTTAACTATTAAAAGGTTATTTTTGTTCATCTCATTAATCTTAACACTTTAAGATATAATAATTAAATATAATTAATTATTGCTTGACCATTTTAACCCTTAAAATGTCACAAATGATTTCTATGTAACTATTACTATAGAAATCCCGTTATTACCCTCGGAAGCTGCTAGCCCTCTTCGGATAATCATTTCTCTCTCTCTCATCCTTCTCTAACTTCCCAAGGCTATTGGTGTGACCATGTAGGTCCACCGTGGATTAGCCGTGAGCGGCTCGGATGAATCGAAACTGTCCTGGAGGCCCAACGACTATGGTAAACATCTAGCAATGTGCCATAGTCCCTAAACCACGATGAAGAAATACTTCATCGAACCCATTTCAGATCATACGTACCATGCAGGTAAAGTCCCTCCATTGAGATATCCTAATCGAGTATGGATTCATGGAACGTCAAAATCCTAAACTCGATCTTCTACCGAATTGTCAATCAATATGTCCGGAACTTGTCATCACAAACTTACTTTTGTATGACTAATAATAGACTTTGGCCAGAGATTCAGTTTTTCGACATTTATCGATGTTCGTCTAGGAACTCGAATCCGAATGGAGTCAGCGGTACTTCCGATCCTATATTTCCGAGTCAATGGATCCCCTCTTGACCATCGTTTGTTTCCGCATATGAACAACGCATGACCAAATAGGCTTTATTGTATGAAACATGATTAGTCTCGTACTTATACACCGTATGAACCATACGCATCCATATCGGATCCGACTACAATGTCTCAGGTCAAAGGACTACATCGTGCACTGATATAACCAAACGATAAATCATTGACTACATGCTTTTCCAAGTGATTTGTCGTTATTCGGTCACGTTCGAAAAACAGTTCACCAACCGTTAATCCATACCAATGCCCTAGTGACATGACTATCATCGTCATCCGTACTTATATCAACTCATGATATCTTTCGGAAGCATCCGGTATGCCTACTATACAATATAGTTGCCCAAATTTATATTGCTTCCGCATGGAACCCTTTTCGATAATTCATTTACCTATTAAATGAATCATCTGGACAATTCATATACATACTTTATTTTAAATGCATGACTGAATAAAGGAAGCAATTTACATATATGAATTGAAGAACTCTTTCTTCTATTATTTATGATATATATAGATACAAGACAAAATACTCTGAAACCGACAACACGAATGGTTTCTAGGGCATACACTAATATACACTAACAGATTGGTTCGCTCAGATTCAAATCGACGAGCCATTTCCTGTTGTGGGACCGATTAGTCAGAGATTCTCCTGATGAAGGACGAATACTAAATCAGACTCTTCTTCTAGCGCCAAGCTGTTGATACTTGATTTTGACACCAACTAAACGCACATGGGAAATGCTAAGCTGGTTCAGAAGACACACGTGTATGGGGGTATTGAAATGAGTAAAGGATGGAGAAACAATGTTTAAAGTGGTTCGGATGCTTGAGTAAGTGAATCCTACATCCATTGGTATTGTATTAATATGTGAGATCAGGTCGTGTTTAGCGAGCTGATTTACAAGTGATTACAAGAGAGAGGGAAGAAATATATGTGCTATTCTAGAGAGAAATTAGCTAATCCCACAAACGGGAGAGGAGTCCTCTATTTATAGTGGGATGAATTAAGGTAATGATTACTAAATCTGTGAGTGGGTCCGATTGCTGTGCAAATCCTTCCTTGTGTCCAATTGTTCACCTGCTCGAGTGATTTACTCGACGTGTGTAGGGATTGGATACGTGGACCATCTTGAGCCCTTCGTCATTCTAGCGCACACCCACTGCACTGGCAGGAGCATGCTGCTCACGCCAGCATGCGACGTGGCTGCGTCTGAATGGTTGTAGGATATACCTAAGCTCTGACCGCTTGTGCTGATAGGGCTCTGCGTCAACCTTACTTTTTCAGGCATAACAATGAAAGAGAGGCAATTTTCTTCTTGCATCGCATCAAAGATGTCGTTGAGGATCCACGCAGACTGCTCCTTGGTATATAGAAAACCAAGCTGCTGTGTCGTTTAATATCACACTCTTTTGGTAAACCTAGGATCAAATACCCTTATAATTTATGGAACAAAAAATAAATTTCTTGAGTTTGAAGTTTTGTAAGGTTTATTTCATGAGTTCTTGAAATGCGGCTGGCCAAGTTGAATTGGAAATGAGAAAAAAAGATATGGTCGTTCCATTTTGTGTATCACTTTCATTTTGATAAAAAAACATAAAGGAAACGTTTATTTTCTGTTTTAGCGGCATGTGTAAGACCAATGTGTATGAATTATATAGATTATTTTTTCCTAAATAAACATCAACATTGAAGAAAAGGTTACCTGTATTGACATTTTGTTTTTTGATCGAATGATCCAATGTTAAACACGTTTGTCCTAAATAAACCACAGGTGTTTTTTTTTTTGACACATTTTTTTATGTTCATTTATTGCAATCCAAGGTTGAAGAGAACAGTAAAAAATAGTTATATTTAATAAAAAATTTTAAAAAGACAAAAGTAGAGGTTTTTTCTTTCTTTCCAATGATCCAGAGTGTTTTATATATATAAAATATTAGGTCAGATAAGAGTTACAATGATTTTTTCTTATCCTTATTAGTGACTGAAAAGAGGGGTTTAGGGGGGAGGGGGACGGGATGCATGACTAGGTAGCAAAGTCACATATATTACTCCGATATTTTCTCTTTTAAGTTTTAACTCAAAAAAAAAAAAAAAAAAAAAAAACAAAGGGAGTTCCTTTGGAGTTTGCACTTAGCATTTCAGTGTTATATGGGTTGGTGGTTGCAAAATCAGAAAAAGGATAAGTGATCACCAATTCAACTCTAAAACTTCAGACTTCTCTCTACTTTTGTCCCGATCGTAAAATTTAAAGCTCCTTATTGATCAAACTCGGTTTACTAGCGTGTTAAATGAATGTATTCATTGGACTCAATAGAGCTACCTCCTGTATTTTGAGGTCAATCTTTACAACGTTAAACAGAAATCTTTGTCAAGTAATCTAAAGTTAATTTACTATAATTAAAAAAAAAAAACCTCTGAGGTGTCGGACTAGGTTGTTTTTTTTCAATGATAGGAAATGTTCGAATCAGTTTATTTGTATTTCAATTAATTTTTTGAGATTCTGAAACCACAAACCGGATAAGAGTTTTAATGGTTATCCTTATTAAAAATCAAGAAGGAAAAACATGACTAGGTTGAGTCTCTTGAGATCTTCAAAAGTCACACATATTACTCCAATAGTTTCTCTTTTAATATTAAAAATAAAAAATAAAAACGTCCTGTGGACCAGCATTTCAGTGTTATATGGATTAGAAAAAGGAGAAGTGATCTCCATTTCAACCCTAAAACTTCCCGACTCTCTCTGCTTTTGTCCGAATCGTAAAATTTAAGACTCCTTTACTGATCAAACTCGATTTTTACTAGCGTGTTGAATGAATGTATTCATTGGACTCAATAGAACTGACTTCCGTATTATAATTAACCATAAACTTTTGAGGTCAATCTTCACAACGTTGGATACAAGTATATGTCAAAGCAAACTGATATTCAAATTGCTGAACAAACACCTTCTCTTTCACACCCAACCAAATTTTCCTATATAAATCTTTGTAACACACTTCCCCTTTTCACCATAACGCCTTTCCTTGAATTTTGAACCCTCAATATTCTCAAACGAGGCAGAATAATTATTCTCATGGCCACCCTTAAAATCTTCCCTATAGTTTGTTCTTCCTCGGCTTCTTCCTTTTGTGATGACGCAAAAGCTATACCCTATACTTCAAATCTTCCAATTCATAAACTCGTTGTCAATAGGCGAAATGAGTTGCAAATGTTGAGAGCAGATTCTATCCATATGGGATTGAAGCCTAAACGAGAAGTGAAAGAAAGAAAAAATGAAGAAATTTCCAATTCAATGGTGGTGCAAGAGCTATATGCAATAATGGAAATTGTTGCAGATAGAGCTGAGATGCACAAGAACATCGGGAGGCAACGTGACAATTGGAACAGTCTTCTTTTGAATTCTGTTAATGGAATGACGGTTACAGCTGCAACCATGGCTGGTCTTGCAGCGGTCAGCAATGGAGTTGGAGCAACATTGGTGGCTCTGAAGCTCTCTTCTGGTTTACTTTACACTGCGGCGACTGGGATTTTGCTGGTGATGAATAAGATTCAGCCATCTCAGTTGGCTGAAGAACAAAGGAATGCTACAAGACTGTTTAAGCAGCTTCATGAAGAGATCAAAACAACCATTGCTCTTTGGAACCCGACTTCAGTTCACGTGAAGGATGCTATGGAGAAAGTTCTGGCTCTTGATGAAGCATACCACTTCCCTTGCTGGGAAATATGCTTAATAAGTTTCCAGAACATGTAGAGCCTGCTGTGTGGTGGCCACAAGTGAAGGCTCAAGGAGAAACGACTGTTAAAAAGGATGACAAAAATGGTTGGAATGGGAATCTTGAAGAGGAAATGAAGGAGATTGTTGGGATTCTAAAGATGAAAGATTCAGCAGAATATGCGAGACTAAGCAAAATAGTACTAAAAGTTAACAAAATTCTGGCAATTTGTGGCCCTTTATTCACTGGTTCTGCTGCAATAGCTTTTCAGCTTTTGTGGGATCACCTTTTTGTGGTTCACTAGGAGCAGTAATTTGGGTAGTTTTTGGAGCCATGGCTACTGTGGTGAACACTTTGGAGCATGGCGGACAAGTCGGTATGATTTTCGAGATGTATCGAGGCTCCACCAGATTCTTTAAGCTCATGGAAGAGTCAATAGAATCAACGTTGAAGGAAAGGGAAATTGATAAGAGAGAAAATGGAGAAGTGTTTGAAGTGAAAGTAGCTCTTGAACTTGGACGGAGCTTACCGGAGCTCAAAAAACTTGCAGATGATTCACATTTAGCTTCATCATACAGGGAGGCCAGAGAAGAGTTCGCAAGCAAGCTCTTTTGATTTCTCATACTCCATTTTTTGGGTTCTAAGAAATAGAATACTTGCAATTTGTGTAGCAAAAGTAATTTGTAAATCATGTATTCAAACCAGTAGTCTCACAGTAATAGAAAATAGTTAAATAATTTCTATTACTTTCAAATATAAAAACTAGTACTAACAACTTCGATAAAAAATTGGTCAAACAAGCCACCTAACTTGAATTGGGACAGATACCAGAGACACAAACCAACAACAAAACGCCAATATCAACTGAAGTCAACTCATTTTTTCAGCCACAGAATCGCCTTAATTTTGAATATAACAATTTTTTTTTTTTTTTTTTTGAACGAAGTTGTCCAGGTTAACTTACATGTACTTCAACTAATCTTTTAGAACTCTAAAACTACCAACAAGATAAGAGCTCTAGTAACTACCCATATTAGGGATCAAAGTGAATCAAACTCAGAATCTTTTTGAATAATACACTCAAGAATTCTTGTTGACCATTCGGCCACTCAGCGGTGGTTATATAACATATGTTCTTGCAAGCAAAAATCCCTCATTATCTTTTTGTTGTTTATTTTTATTTTTATTTTTAAATTGTCTATCAACTTTTCGAATAAAACTGTTGAATACATAGATAGTAACAGAAAAAAAAAAATCTAGGGAAGTTCTTAGCATCAGATGATTCCTATAATTTATATAGTGAATAATTCAAATGAAGTGACTTTATTTGAACCTAGATTTCGGAGTACAAAAAATTACGACTACTATTACATGCAGCATGCACCTGGTGAAAACGATGCACTTCTGTGCTCTTCGAACTTCAGTCAGATAAATTTCAGTCTTCGCTTTCACAGGTTTGATTAAATTAGATCCTGACCTCTATGCCTTCGTTAAACAAGTGTTCTTTTACAGACTGAATGGGTACCTGCAACTCACAGAATTATGAAGGGTTTTAAAGAGCATACTAATAAAAAAGATGTTAAAAGATTGTCACAGAAATAGTTCATTCTATATAACAAAAACTGGATACAAGGACTAGAGTAATGTAAAGTGGTGTTGTGTTACCTCTTTCCGATGGAAAATGCCGGCAGCAAGGGCAGCTGATGCATTTGTTTTCCTAAACACTTCAGAGAAGTGTTCAACAGCACCGGCACCACTACTAGCGATGACGGGGATGCTCACGGCATCTGAGATCAACTTTATTAAATCCACATCGAATCCTTTGCCTTGACCTAAAAAAGCAACATGATTGCATTACATCCACAGAAACAAAATTAAAATAAAATTTGATGATTTGAATGCCCTTATAATATTAGAATCAAGCACTCATTAAACGCATTCATAAATTTTTAATATAAAATATCCACACATGCTTCAAATTACAATTTGAAGCTAAAGAAGAAAGCATATAATTGTAACTTGCTAAGCAAAGAATTCTTTATACCATCACAATCAATGCAATTCAATAGTATCTCTCCGGCTCCCAGCTCTTCAACTGTTTTTGCAAGCTCATAAGCTCCAATTGGTCGACCTTCTCGCCCACCACTAACCTAAAAAATAACATAGGAAGTCATTTATAATGCTCAACAATATAACCCTGTGGAATTCAAACTATAGCCTCACCAAATCTAATCAAACGAAGGAGTTGGTGATTAAGATATTTCACCCAGCCTATCTTACTCATGTCACATTTATAACTTGGTCATCTCTAAATCACATATGAACAATAAAACTGCAAAAATGAAGAAAGCAAAGCAGGCTTACTGTACACTGATACCAAGCATATTCTTCTCCATTTGGACCTGACACCACCATTAGAAAAATGGTTACTAACAATACAGGTAAAATCTGGAAGAAGTTAATGAAATATCACATGACTTGTATAATTAACTTTTTTGATGTGGCTTCTATCCAAACCTAATCAGGCAGTCTCACTACCTACCGAGGCAGGAAGAATAAGTTATTTTTTTCTTCAAACTGTGATATAACTCTGACATGCAACTAGAGATACTTATAATTGCCCAATGGCTATTTGAAAAACAATTTGAACAAAGGGAAAAGATTTTTGATTGATGAACATTTCAAGAAAAGATATGAAGGATAATCAAGCTCACAGAAAAGTAGCCGGAAAAGATCCATGGTGAATCTAGGACTCCTCATAGCACTGGCTGATAATCTCTGGTCTGGAACACACCCAACCTTACGACTGTTCATGGTAGACTTTGAAAACCAGACCAGTGATAGTACAATGACTGTTTACATTATTTGATTTGATTTCAGCATAAACAATGAATTGATCAAATTCAAAAAAATTGGCAAATAGGGGTTTTATGGACACTGTAATAATGCATCTTATTGGCTAATCCAACCTAAAAATGAAAAAAAGGAAGGAATAAGAAAAAAAGATAACTACTTCTTCACCTGGGTTTGTCACTCTTATAGCCTTGAACTCCACATCATCAGGACTATTAAGGTATACTCTACGAGGATCAATACTAACAACCACTGCCTGCAAAAAAAAACATTCAATCAACTAATAGTGTCAAATCTCCATCCTCTCTAACAATAATCACCACTCTCTTAAGTGCAAATTGCGACTAACCACCCAGTTTTACCCAAACTCTGGATATTACCTGGTTCCCATAAACTCTAGATATTTGTTCTAAGCTGCTTTTTCCGGTCTTCACCTGAAAAAGCATTTAAAACTATTACCAGGGGCATATATGTAGATATGAACAATCAGATCAGCTCCAGAACTATCATGGAAACAGATGATCAAAAGTATTGCATACTCCAGTTTTTAAATATTCTTCAGCAACATAAACTGCATCACTTCCAATAGAAATCTTGTCAGCCCCAGATCTGAAATATTCTGAGGCTACTTCCAAACTAGAATAGTACCTGGAAAAAGAGCAACTAAAATAAGCATCAATGAATTTAACAAGAAAATGTCACATAAAAACCTAGTGGAAACTAAAGAATTACAATTCAAAGATAATCACTTAAGAGGAGTTGAAGACAATGATAAACAAAAATATAAACAGCAATCCAGACCATAAAACCCCATCGTATACCTGCCATTTGCATCGGTAAAATCTCTTATCCCACCTCCAACAGTTAAAGGCACAAAAACATTCTCTGAAGTTAACCTTAATACCTACAAGGCACAAGAAGCAGGTGAAAAGAGTTTACAGAACAAAAGATGTCATACTTGTGCGAAATTAAATGATTTATGAGGGAAAATCTATTACAAAGTCACTTCAAATACCTGCAACATTGGCAAATCACCTAACGGGAAATCACGGAAACCGGTGATATTCAAAAAACTAATCTGAAAATCGATTAATCCAATAAACAAAACTGTGAGATCAACATTGAACTTAGCCGTATGTTCTTTTTAATAAAATCTAACTATCAACTTTGTCTTATACTAAGATAGCATACCTCATCAGTTCCATCTTTATAGTACTGTCCAGCAAGCTCTACAGGCTTGCCAAGGTTTCTCACCTGCAAAAATTTATGTATTCTCTATCACAACCAAATATACATATGATAAGTTAAGGGTGCTTCATATATTTATTTTATGTGCAACCATATTCGCCCACATATCACATGCTGATATCCATACAAATCACATGAACAGCGGTCTAGAAAGCTATGAAGTACCTCATTCTCTTTTGTGTTCTCTCTTACATCATACTGGTCTCCTTTGGTGACAACAAGATCTCCTTTATCATTTGCTCTCACATCAAGACAAGCAATAACCTGTCAGAATTAATATTACAGTTTAGGGCCCACATAATCAGCATACATATTATAACGAGAGGTGAATAATCAATAAAACCATTTTATGTCTTTATCAGCCAAACCGATATATACTACCAAATTTATAATCTCACAGAAGAACAGGAAAGAACTTGTAAAAGATTACAGGTTCACCAATTATTACCCTCTTTGCAAGCTGTGAGGCCTTCCCTTCAGTTGGCTTCTGTCTTCATATAAACCATTTGATCATTAGATGGATTGACAGCAAGGGAAAACATGAGATACATATAAGTCAACTACAAAGGCTACCTTTAGCATAGTCGACTCTGGATACAAGAACCTTCTCAATATGGAAAGACCGACATCTGAAACATTCATTTCATTTAAGAGTATCAAGAAGAATGCTTACCAGATACTAAACATTTTCAGAGCACTTGCTCCAGATATTTATCAGAAACGAAAAAAAAAAAAAAATCTTCAAAGACAAAATACATCTTACCTCCGCTCTTCTCCGGATGGAATTGAACTGCATGCACATTCCCCCTTCTAATAGATGCTATAAATTTGTCACCATAGTTGCATGTAGATGAAACCCACTCTTTGTTGTCTTCTGACTAGGAAAATAAATAAAATATATAAATAAGAAGGGGATCACTGAACTCAATTCCAAATTAAGAAAACGTAGTTGATGTGCTCAAGAAACATTAGCAAGGAAAAATATTAAAGGAGAGCAAGGAGGGAGGTTGCGGGGCAAGCATACTGGCATGGCACGGTAAGAGTGGACAAAATAAATGTGGCGATTTCCAACATCATCCAAAATTTCAGAGTCTTTTGTGATTTGCAAAGCATTCCAGCCAATATGTGGCACTCTGAAGCCACCAGATGAATCAAAACGCCCAACCACACCTGGTATCAAGCCAAGACCATTCACTGCAACACATATACAACAGCAGATTCAAATTTCTTTTTTCACTAGAAAAAATGTGAACTTAAGTTCAAAGAATTAAAAGATAAGCATTATATACATATACATAATGCTGAATATGAAACTTTTGTAACATCTACCTAAGAATATAAAGTAGTTATCTTTTAACTTTTTACTAATCCTTTTCACCTTCCTGATTGCTTGCAGATCTCCCCTATCTAAATATATCACCTATTATGTAATGACAATAACAATAATGATGTTTTCATCTATAATCTAATATTAAAATAACATTCCCTTATAACAAGCTAAAATAGAAACTACAATTCTGGTTCACTGAAAAACATGGTACAGATAAGCATCATTATTATCCAAGCCTTTGACAACCAAGATTAAATGCATGTCAACAAGACAAGAAACAACATCTCAGAAAATTCAAAAACTAACCTGGTCCATTCTCCTCGCTAGACTCAAAAAGAAGCTGAAGTCCAAGACATATACCTAAAAATGGGCGATCCTTCTCAATATAAGTACATAATGCTTCTGCCATTCTGCAACATCAAACAGCAGAAAACTTTCACGTTGACATACCACACTTGTAACTAAGTAGTTAAATCACATAGCAGAAAGTCGTAAACCTATCAAAACCGAAACCAAATGTAAGAAAAGAATTAATCAGAAGTTAAGCGAAAAAAGGTACCCTGTCTTGTTGAGTACATCCATGGCTGCAGCAAATGCACCAACACCGGGAAATATAAGCCGGTTTGCATTTAGAATATCTTCCGGCGTTTGCACCTTCACAGAAAAAAAAAAATAATAAAAAAAATTCTGAATAATTGCTTACTTGTTGAGACTAAAATTGCATGTATCAGTATGGCTTTAACATTTCTTATATCAAACATAAACATTGCTGCAACATATGAACACTAAGTAACAAACAAACAAACAATTACATAATGAAAACTTTACAGAAAAAATTCTTGTTTGATGTAAAACTTACATAAAGTTCTGTTTTTGAATTTTTTTGGGGTAGAAAAACGCGTTTGGTTTTCAAAAAAAAAAAATATTTAAATAATAAATCAAACACGTTTATAGAGTTAAAATTTTAAAATTTTTAACATATTGGATAGAATTTTTAATATAATTTTCGAATCATAAACCAATGTGCCAAATTTTCAGCTTTAAACTATTTCTGGATTCACAATGACCTCAGATATCAACGGATTAATAAAAAAAATAAAGAAACTTACTTACATCTTTAATGTCAAAACCTAAAAAACGAATCGCATTCCTCACACTACGAACATTTCCAGCGCCGTAATCAAGCAAAGTCACAACTGTATAAAAATACATATAACAAAGAAAATTATCAGTCTCTCAGAATTATTTGGAAAAAAAAAAAGTAGTGTAGCAAGGATAAGAAGCTGAGTAGAGAATGAGAGAGGACCGGAATCTGAAGAAGAAGAGGAGGCGCGAAGAGAGAGAGTTGAGGAAGATTTGAACTTGACTCTGCTGTGTTTGTTTCTGTAGAAAGCATTTTTGCGAGAGAAAAGAAGAGAGGAAGAAGAAGAGAAGGAGGAGAATGATCGAGTGTTTCTGTTCAGCCGTGAAGCTGAAACTGAAGCAAACGGTTGTTGGGGCGCCGCCTCCATTTGCGGCGGCTCTTTCTAATGTAATATGGAGTGCGTAGTTTCTGCCCCCTGTGAGTTAATGTTTTTACTCGAGCAAATGACTTAACTGACTTTAATCTGTAAATGAAACGCAGCGTTTTTATCTCCTCTTTCTGACTGACGAATTTAATTATTCATTCATTAAAAAAAAAATACAAAGTAAAAAATAATTTCTTTGTATGTATTACGGTTTGACCCGGATCAATTTGGTATTGGATTCGGGCTGATCCAATCTATGTTAATTATTAAAAGTCGTTTATCACAAATTTAGCTTTCATAACCGAAAACAATCACAGTGGTATTTTAGTCTTTTTGTAGTTTTCGAAAGACATCTGTTGGCTTCATTTACAATTACTTTTCAGTTTCAGGAGCGCGATCTCTGCACCAGAGAGAGATAGAGACACTGAAGAGAAACCCAATCTATCTCCCCATCGCCATCTCCTATTCCGGTCGCCGGTAAAATTTATTTTCTTTAAAGTTTTCGATGAATTCGTATTTATTATTAATTTTTCATAAAACATAATTTATGAAATCATTGCTGTGTAGAAATACGCTATGTCGTCCGCTCAAGATCCATTTTACATCGTCAAGGAAGAGATTCAAGAATCTGTAAGTTTTTTTTTTTTTCTAAAAATTCTATTTAGATCTGCAGCTCCCCTGATTTTATTTATTTTCACTGAGTAGTTATTAGGTTTTTTAAAAATATTGATTTATGGATAAATTAAACTGAATTACTGGATTTTGTTGAATAAATGATTGATATTGATATAATTAAATTGTATTTTTATTTCTTTTTTTTTTTTTTCCTGGTCAGATTGATAAGTTGCAGTCTACTTTTCGTCAATGGGAAAATAGTCCTGGTGATAGTGGTGAGCACGTGCATCTCACTAAGGAGCTACTTGCCTCTTGCGAGAGCATTGAGTGGCAGGTACAGCAAATTATTGTATTTTTGTAGTTGAAGCTTGAACTTGAGTATGAATGAATGGGGTAGTTTTCGACATATAGATACTATAAAAATAAGTATAAGATTTGATGAGAATTGGCTTTGAATCAAACTCTATGGTGTTCTCTTATAGCAAAATCCAGTGTCTAGTTCGAGAATATTAAGCAATCTATTTGTGATACTTAATGAAGCTTAATGACATTCTAGATCTAGTTGTCAACAGATCCAGCTGAGTTTGAGTAGTTCAACAAAAGCCTGGTGTGTGTGCACCCGAGCTGTGACCCTCAGCAGGCTTATTTTCTAATCTGATTTATGTACTCTCACTGAATCTCATTCTAGTTGAGCTTCATTAAATCGAATACTACCATTTTGTTTCAAAATATTTTGGTTGGATTCTTGATGCAACTTTATAGCTTGGTTTACACTACTGGTTTTTTATCTGCAACCACTGAAACCCTTCTTTCTTGATAGGAAGGTGGATGAATTGGACAAAGCAATTGGTGTTGCAAGTAGAGACCCTTCTTGGTATGGCATTGATGAAGTGGAACTTGAAAAACGAAGGAGATGGACCAGCACCGCTCGTGCTCAGGTATCAATTAAATAAGTTTAGTACACAAAAGGTTTTAGTAAACTTGTAAAGATGTGTTAAATAATAATTAATTGTAAAGATAAACAAAATTTGTTTGCTACCATGGTCACTCTCAGTTCTATCTTAAGTTTTGGACAGTGTACCGCATGGTGAATCCTGGCTTTAAATTTTTTCAGTTATGGAACCCTAAAGGATTGCCGTACTTTATTAGGTTGGCAACGTGAAGAAAACTGTCATAGCTGGACGGGATCTGAATGGTTTTGGGTCTACTAGTGCAAGTGGAATGCGCCGGGAACTAATGAGGATGCCTAACAATCATCAGACGGACAGATCCAACCAGTATGCAGCCCAAGATGATGATTTTATCCAATCAGAATCAGATAGACAAATGCTTCTCATAAAGTAAAGTCTTTTTACTGTTCCCCTTATATTTTTTTTCTTGTTCTTCTTTGTGTTTCTATCTGTAAAAGTGTTTCAATTTTGAACTATGTTGGATTTGTCTCTGATGACCTCCTAATTTGTTGATTTTAGGCAACAAGATGAGGAGTTGGATGAGCTTAGTGCGAGTGTGGAGAGAATTGGAGGCGTTGGGCTTACCATACACGATGAACTCCTTGCACAGGTTTGGATTAATGATTTATGTTTTTTTTTAATGCCTTCAGGCCCTCCACCACCATCCCTCTGGTAGGAGCTGGCAGAAAAGTTGTAGTTCGTGTGTGTTTCTTCATGCATTTTGGTTAAGTTACAAACAATAAATATGTGTGAACTATCTTTGTTCAACTCCAGTTGAGGGTCATTTTTGCTGATTTAAATGCTAAACTTCAAATATTTTGGTGTTCAGGAGAAGATTGTTGATGAACTGGGTACAGAAATGGATAGTACATCAACTCGTCTGGATTTTGTTCAGGTTATTTTCTTCATGTACTTTTCTTTCTGTGAGTTATCTTCGTTTGCATATGATGAAACCATCTTATCCATGATATGAAATACAGGACACTGTCTTTGAGTCCTCTAATGATAACTTGAAATAAATTGCAGTCGTTTAATTAAATTAATTTAGTGTTAAATTAAAGTTACCATTATTCTCCTTTGCAGAAAAAAGTGGCTATGGTCATGAAGAAGGCTGGTGTCAAGGGTCAGATAATGATGATATGTTTTTTGCTAGCTCTGTTCATCATCCTATTTGTTCTCGTCTTCTTTACCTAAGCTAAAGAGCGAAACCAAACCACAATGTTCATAGATAGAGAAGGCATTTAATCATTGAGAAGAGGAATACAGAAGAATGGAATGGTTGAACTGGATTTGTGGCGTGGAAATGCTCAACCAAAGAAAGAATCTGTGTTCATGAAGATTTTTAATTACTTTTAAACTTGACCAGAATTTCATATAAATTTTGAGTTCAAATTTGTTGGATAAGAGTTTTATATAATTCTCCGTAGCATATAGTATTTGTATCTATGTTTCAAGTTCTCTTATATGTAATGGTGTTGCCGTTGTCTCGATGCCTTGAGCCTCTTACAATCAATGTTTTTTGAGAGAATATTTAACAAATTGTTGCATGAAGGCACAATTGATCCCACCCTAATGCAAATCAGTAGGATTACTTTACAAAATTATCTTCATTACTTGATAAAAAGAACCTTGTAATCACCCGGACGGTTTAGTTGGATGATCAAGTTTGCAGGGTTTGGTGAAGGTTTTAGTTTTGAATCCGGGTTTTCAGCTTCCCAGTAGGGTTCAGGGAAGGTTTTAGTTTTTGAAACAAGTTTGAGAATTTTTTTTTTTTTATTCAACTTTCCTCCTGTAAAGAAATTCTGTACCTCTCAAGTAGCGAAAAGTATTAAGTTCCTTAATTGAACTGTAAGCTTAGAAAAGCAGTTGAAGTGTTCCAAAAACTCTTGACAAGAACCAAAATGTGGGCATCTATTCATCCCAAAATTCTCCATATAAAAATTCATTGCACTTCTCTGAAACCAAATTGAAAGTTTTTTCAAGAACTCTGAAGAGATGATTTATCTTCTGTTTACAATTGTGTTGACAGAAATGAGTTTGATTCTGATCCTTCTGTTCAGAAACCCTCTAAGGAATTTGCTGGTCATGGCGTTGGACCTGCTGAAGCAGGGGACAGGTCCCTTGATTGCAAGGACTGTTGGGGCAACTGTAGTGGTTGTTTTTACCTCAACCTTATTCACTGCAATGGAGATTCAGAAACGTTCAAAGGATGGTGGTGTTATCAATCCAACAGACGAAGTTCTCATGGCTAATCTCCTTCTTCAATCATCTCTTATGGGTAACTTATTTTCATAGCCTTTGAATATTAGTCCTAGGATGTATAATTTTTTTTTCTACGTTAGTGTTTTATCAAGAAATTCAACACTCAAATCTAAAAAAATCGATCTTTCAAACCATCCACTTGTGGCCAGATGGATAGAAGGGCGCATGGTTTAAAGCAATATCAGACTAATTTCCTTCAATGTATGTTTTGCAGGATTTTCTCTTTTCCTTGCACTAATGGTAGATAGACTACACTACTATATCAAAGAGGTCCATTTGGTGAGGAGGCAATTGGAACAAGCAATGAACATCAACAAGGATCATGAAGAGAGCAAGAAGGCGAAAGTTAGCCAACTAGATCCTGAAGACAAAAGCTAGGCAAAGGAAAGCAGGTTCTTCAAGCAACATTGATTCAAGATTAAACTTTGGACATGAATGTTTCTTTCCCTTAATAATAATTTAAATAACTTATGTATTAGTTTATATTGAGAATAGATAAAAATGTATATTGTAATAATATGATTATTGTACATACATATGATAATAACATCACAAATATGAAGAATGCAGTCCCCTGCTAACACAGCTTGATGCCTTAATAGTTTATCTATGCTCATGCATTCTGAGTAGGTGATAATGATCCTGATTATCTAAAAATAAGTATATAACTTATTGTTGCGATCCCTCGTAGGATAGGAATGAGTTAGAACTTGAGTTTATAAGGGTGGGCAAGCAACCAAACCAACATATGTTGAATCGGACTAGCTATAGAATTAGCAACGCCCTAAATTGTGTAAGGGGTGAATTGAGTACACACTAGTCTTTAGATAGTAGTTGACAAACGTCCGACAAAAGTTCCACAAGCTCCCTAAACCAATAAAAGGGAAGATTTGGGTTTATTATGTGAGTTCCCTAAAGCAACTAAGAGGTGAGTCATGATTAACTAATCTCTTCGATGTTTGATAAGCATTCTGTGACATTATAAATAATGCTATATGAAATTTGCTGATCTTACCAAAGGAGCTTCTTATTGTAACATTGAAACAACAAAATATCATCCAAGAGGGTTGAGCAAATTGATGAGAAAACAACCAGAATAACAAGTTACCTAAACTATAAAAGATGAGTCAATGAAGCTCCCAATTTAAACCTGTAAATCTTAACCAATGTAAACACAAGACTCAACAAACTGGGGCCAAATGATTTGGTTGGAGAAAATTTACACCATATCTATTATATCACCAACCCAAGTTAGGCTGCAAGTTTGCCCTGAAATCATAAGCAAAGCAGAATGGTCAAGGTGGAGCACATTACCAAACCACAGAAAACTTCCCTCTTCCCATCATGACCAAATCCCTCAAATTTTAAAACACTTGGTCATAATTCAACTACCAATTCTAGAAATTTGGAAGAAGAAGGGATAAACTCAAAAACATCGTTGACCCTCCACCACTTTGCTTTTAATGCACCCAATCTCTTGAGTTCACATTACCAAAAAAGTAGTTGACTTATTAAACTTCGAAGTTTCTTTATTTTCATCATATTAATATAAGAAATTAAAAGTCAAAAGGCTTCAAATCCTTCCCCTCTTGTGCAAGTTTGGACTATTGTTTAGCCAACAGGCTTATGACACTACTTTGTTACCCCTCCGGTAATGTTACTGGGTTACTGGGGTTGTAAGTCCTAGGATGTCAAAAATACAAGTTCTGGATGTTGAGATTACAGAATATACTACTATTCATCAATGCAAATAATCTACTCATCAGCCAAGACTAAGTAAAATAAACTTCAAGGGAAAGTTTTGTGGATCCATCCAGCATTTATAATTAATTTAATTTCTACTTCTGTTCTTGTGGGCTAAATGCCAGTCGTCTCTGGGCATTACATGGTCATGGCAGTGCCATTCTGACTGGTTCCAACTTGGCCAATTTGGCCATCTCAATTGGATCATGTTCCCAGACTTTCATGGACTTAAATTAAATTGCAAGGAACCACCATTGACTTGCACCGTTTGTCAAAATCAAAAGTCTCCTCTGTTCACACACTCAAAAAAATCTAAACCCAACGCAGAGATTGACCCATGAGATGACTTTTTGTTCAAAACTCATCAGTAGGAACAGTGAAGAAACCAAAATTAAACCAGAAAAATGGAATCTGAAATGAAAATAGTAAAGGAAAATATAACTGAGATTGAATCAAACATGAATCTTCATTATTATCTGTCTCAAAACAAATATTTCTCAATACAAAATAATCATCTGTGAAAGTAGTACTTTCAACAGAGGATTCTAACAACAAATCTTCATAAAAAATTGAACTTTGAACTTCTTCTGCAGAAGCAAAATCTAAAACTAATGTTGTTGGAGCTGATAATTCATTTGTTTCTTCAATAGTATGATCCTCATTTGTTCTAACTGTGATCCAATCTTCATCATCCCAGCTCCAATTTGCGGCACTTCCAAACAATTTCTGAATCTTTTCGCCGGCAGAATTCAAAGAGCTAACTCTATGTGTTGAGTTTTCTGGGCTTAATGTGGAATCCCAAATGTCATGATGCAAAACTGTGCATGGAGAACTCATATCAACTTCTTCGTTAAAACAACTGTGAGACTCAATTACTTCACTAACAAATGAATGTTCAAGAAGCTCTTTAGCTGTCCATCTCTCATTGGGATCTTTTCTCATACACTTGCTCAAGAACTCCTTCGCCTCCCCCGACAACCACCGCGGTGTCTCTGGTACCTCACCGGAGAATCCAATCCGGTAAAGGGCGGAAACCGGGTCATTCAGCTCCGGCCAAGGATTAGTTCCAGTGGCCATTTCAATAATTGTGCACCCAACAGCCCATATATCAGCTGCAAACCCTTGTTCCTCTCGTCTTGCCACCTCCGGCGCCATGAACACCGGTGTACCACAAAATTCTGACACTGCAAAATTTTTATTGTCATCAAATTTCTCCACAAATTTAGCACAACCCAGATCAGCAATCTTTGCAAAACCATCTTTGCCTATCAAAATGTTCTTGCTTTTGATGTCACAATGCACCAATCCATTCATGTGAAGATAATTCAAGCCTTTGAGGATCTGGCTCGTGTAGAATTTAATCCTCTGCTCGTTTAATCTTCCTCCATGCCTTTGAATTTCATCGAAAAGTGAGCCTCCGGGCGCAAACTCCATGCAAAGATTGTACGTTCCTTCCGTGACACTGAACCCTCCGTACTTAATTATGTAAGGAGAGTTCATTTTGGACAAGAAATTTTGCTCTCTTTGTAAAAACTCAGACTTGGAAAGCTCCGTGGACTTCACCGCTATATGCTCGCCAGAAGGAACCACCGTGGCCAGTGACACCGTGGCGGTGGAGCCACGGCCAATGACGGGTCCTCTTCTCCACTCCATAAAGAATAAAACAATACACAAAACACAGAACTCACAATTGTAGTGAAAAATCTGTAATTTAGTTGGTATTTAAATACGTTTGAGATGTGTCATTTGCTATTTTGATAACAAGTAACTCCCACATACTTTATAAAATAACAAAAACACCCAGTCCAACAAATAGTCAAAAAGAACTATAACAAAATACTCAAAGAGATAGATGCTATCATTAATTTTTGGAAAATATCTTAGATAAAACAAACATATATATAAATTTTCACTCGTTTATTTATTTTCTTTTTTCATTTTAGCCACTATTTCATTCAGTTAATTTACTGGATTTGACTACTATATTGATAACGTTATATAGTTATCTTATTATAGTTAAATGTGGGAAAATGTTATAAATCACACATTTCCTACCCATTCTATCACCCTACCCACTATTATCTTCACTAATTCTACACAAGATATTTTCTAAATTTCTTCGGGTATGTGAATGTTTAAACCTAAACCTTGGGGGAGTGAAGAGAGATATCCCATAGTTATAACAGAATTGGAAGATGGGCCACGTGGCGAAAGGGGAGAGGAAGTGAAAAGAGGCGCGTGAATGGCCGCCTGTGGACGGCGGTAAGCCGGTAACTTGGGGAGGGAATAAAAAGTTAAAAACTATAAAGAGTAAAGACGGACACATGAAGACACGTGAGCACGTGGCGAGATTGCGTTAATAGCGGAAGATTGAAATAGAGAATATCCTTAATTAAGGAACTCGGTTTTGCGGCGGCAATTAACACAATGTGAAACTAAAAATTAAAAATAAAAATAAAAAATCGCGTTACACATTTTTTTTTTTTTGTGTAATGTGTATGCAAGCTGTTTATCCTATAGTTTTTTATTTATTTAATTATTTCTTAAGCTTTCTAGATTCATAGCCTAGCTTGATTTGTATTCTTTTGAATATTTTATTTTTAAAATGTATTTTCTTTTTTAGCATTGTTATTTGTATAGGTGTATGTAGTTGTAATTTGTAACATGATGGTATGATACGTAGCACCATGATTTTTATAATTATTTATTGATTTTTAGAGCATCTAATTTAATCTTTCTATTAAACTATTAAAAACATTTGTTTGACTTATTGATTTTTTTTTTTTTAAGTAGTAAAATATTTTCAAGTTTAGAGGAATGTTAAGATTGGATCAACTTTCAGAAAAGAATAAAAATCCATTTTTGCCTAAGAGAATCACGAATATCTTTGAGAAAGAAAAACTATAAATATATTAAATAAATCAGAATGTTATATCTGGGTCAGAATTGATTAGGTAGACTTTAACATTTTAGGGTTTTCTTTTTTCCCTTTCTAGATGGATAAGGGACAAATGTAGTGTGAACTAAGAAAAGTATTGAATCTAGAATACAAGACCAAATTTTGATTAAATTTGTTGATGATGAATGAAATTAAGAAAACCTTATTTATATTAAAATAATGTGGTATAAACAACCAGTAGACAGTGGATGAGGTAAAACAGTCAAAGAGGATCTAAGTTCTAACATAGTCTTCCTAGTTCAAGTTCTCATAATGGTAAAAGAATAAGAGAATAACCAACAATGGGTTGGCCGAGTGCTAAAGGCTTGATGCCAAGGGGTTTGCTCCCCTTGTGGTCTCAGGTTTGAATCACAAGAACGGTTACTACTATTGTTGGCCATGAATTACAAGGCTTGCTCTGTTTTGGAAGCCTTATTCGGGGTCGGGAGACTAGTCAAGGTGCACGTAAGCTGGCCCGGACAATCCCGATAACAAAAAAGAAATAAATAAATAAAGTAAGATGAGGATCTAACTAGGGGTGTTTAAAAGCGGTTAACCGCTTTTTTTAACCGAAACCAAACCAGTTTGGAGGGAAAACCGGTTTTTCGATAAACCACTTTAAAAAAAGCGGTTAACCGGTTTTGAACCAATTTTTTTTAATTTTTTCCTAAATAAAAATTAAATATTCATACATATATGTTGACCACTATTAACAATACATTAAAAATTGATACAAATAAAAGTCCAAAATAAAATTATTTTTTTTATTTAATATATATATATATATATATGGGGTTCAAAAAACCGGTTTCGGTTAACCGTTTTTTATTTTTTTTCCAAACTGGTAACTAAACTGAAAATCTGGTTTTTTCAATTTTTCAAACCATAATTGAATCGTTTTTTCTATTAACCGGTTTTTTGGTTTGGTTACCGGTTCGGTTAGGTTTTTGTATTTTTTTTAACACCTCTAGATCTAACATGGTCTCTTGAATTTGACTTTCCATAACCGCTAATAGGCATGACCACCAAAACTCTTATCAAGGTCTGAACACCGTCTACTATTAAAAAAAAAAAAAAAAATGATGTGGTATAATAGGTTTGGTGACTTGCCTGCCGCCACATAAATTCAACACCCCGGCATTTAAAAATTACTACTTTAATCATGTCCCAATGTGAGAACAAATTGAACATAATAATTTTTATTTTGATGGGGCATTATTATATACTCCTATTACCAAATGAAACCGCGTGAATTTCACATGGCCACTCTTCTCATGCATAAGTATACTTTTTGACGTGAAGAATCAATCAAGATTTTTGAATTGAATTTGATATTACAAAACTGGGTTTTAGTCGTCTAATTCTTCATTAATTTAAGGCAAAAGTGATTCATACTGATGATTAGACGTATACGTATGAGTAAGATTGAAGCAATTCCAATTATGAAAGGTTACTTTTAGTTGCAGCCATCTCTCCTCCATTACCTTCTTTTGGATGATAAAGTGAAAGTCGTTTTATCTAAATCACTATTCTCAAGACAGATAGATGGATTTTTTTTATCCTTTGAACAAGTCGGTGGCAGGCAGCTATTCCTTCTTTCTTACCAGTGGCTGGCCTGGCCGCAACTGAATCTCATCTTTGCTTTTTAGTCATCTTCAACTTTCCAGCTACATCCATTCATCACTTGAATCACAATCTTTTTCTCATTTTTTGTTTTCATCTTCATTTGGAATAAAGAGGATCACCCCCACTTTTAGTTTTCCTCCATCACTTAGCATCACGTCTTCTAGAATTCAATTTACATTTCAAAGGTCTTAGGCTATGTTACGAGGGTTATTAAATTTATAAACTGTTACGTTGGAGATCTATTGTCTTTTGTGTAATTGTTACATTACACAATCATCGACTTATAATAGTTTAGACCCAATTGAATAGATATTACTTGATTTAGACATTAACTCAAATGAATTTGTTATATTAACTTTTAAAATAAGTTAGGTGTGCCCATAGAATTTACCCAGTACAAGGTTAGAAACACTTAATAATCTTAAACCCTTGTGATAGTCAAAACAATAGAGTGAGTCAACTGCTTTAAGAAATGGGTTTCTGTGTATTTACCCTAAACTATGTTGACCCAAAAACCTCGAAATTCAGAAAAAGAGGTGATTATAGTAATCAACAAGGCTGACCAGAATCAGTTCAAAACCAAATTCCCAAGTACTTTAAACCAATAGAATAATTATATGAATAAATTAAGGGGAAACATATACTTTCGGTTAAGCAAATTTCAGAGACCACTTCTTCTTACTTGGAACAACTCCAAAACTGTTCCTGGCTTTTACTCTTTTCAAGTCAAAAGCTTTATCATCAGCCACAAAACATCTAATCTAGCCACTTTGTGTTCACACACATTTCAGCCACGTAACAATTTTAATGCCTAAATTGAAGCTGACCCTTTGGTTTTAATTGAGAAAAATTTGAAGTCTTTTGACTCATCATCTTCACAACAATCACTTAAGTGCTCATCTTTTCTAGAACAATTTTTCCCCCAAATATGATCTGTGACATCTTTACGAGGTCAGTGTGACGTCTTTAAGATGGGAATTTTACTCTAATCTTGAACCCAAAAGTGTTACCACCCAACAAGATGATAGCAAAACCCCCTAAGAATCATTGATCCATTAATTAGAGGGGATTTTCGGGCTATTAATGAGACAATTTATTATATATCTTTTCCTATAACATCTTTACTTAAGATTTTATTATATCACTGTTTCCGCCGAAACTATAGAAATGGGATTTGCCCACTCCTTTGAGGATTGATAAACCGGAGTTCCCGGAGAAAAAAATTTCAAACCGACATATGCCATCATTTAACGATCATCCCATTAAAGCTAAACCATGTATAGTTGTATACACTTCTTTTTCTTTTTTCCTTTCTTCACCACCATGATTATTTAAATTTAAAACTTGCAATAATTAGTCAATCCCATTACAAGAAAGACATGACGCTCTCCGCAGCAAAAACCACAAAAACGAAAATCCCTTTACTAAAATCTTAACTTTCTCTAAATTTGAATCCGAAACTTTTTTTTCTTTTTTCACGAACCAGTTCAAAACGAATTTTTTTATTGGTTTCACGGATCACGTGGGTGCTGGTATTTAGAATTTTGTTTTGCTGCAGATCCTGAAATGTGAAATTTTGGGTAGTGATGAATACTGGGTAAGATCTCGATGGGAAATTTTAGAAATTGGGTGGCTCTAGTGAATGAAAAACAAATTTTGAATGACCCACGGCGTTTGTCAACAGTAGTCCGTTATTTAACTGTACACATATATCATCAGTCGACCCCTACTAGTTAATGTCCATCACCCACGGCGTTTGTCAACAGTAGTCCGTTATTTAACTGTACACATCTATCATCAGTCGACCCCTACTAGTTAATGTCCATCAATTGACGTCAAAATTAAATTATTTGACAAAGAATAATACTACAATTATTAAAGTAATATACCGAATTTATGCATCAAATAACATAACAAAATTCTAACTATTAAATTAAAATTAATCAACAATCAAAATTTTATCTTGTCATATAAATTTGATATACTATCATTGATAATTGTATTATTTTCTTTTGACAAATGAATTAACGTCTGTTGATACCGATAAAGGAACTTTCCCTTTGACGGTCACACTATCGTTGGTTGATTGACAACAAAATCAACTTCCGTTAGACAACGTAACTACTTTTTGGACATCAATATAATATGGTGACCATAGGTTCCCATAACGAACGTCACACACTGGAAGCATAATTCCGCCTTATCGACAAAAAATTCCAATGTTAAGTAAATATAACAAAAAATTCACCCCTATACAATAAAACTTCCCTACTGTCATTACTGCTTTAGTTTCTTATTTAATATTCACATTTTAATAGAACATACTAAGATTTCAATTTATTTTTTAATAATCATAATAAAATTTACTAAAGAAATTTTCAACATGTTTAAAAAATTAAAATTATTTTTTACTTCAACAAAATGTCTACCCTAAATGTTCATTTTAACAAGTTACTATATATCCACAAATTCAAAGATCAGATAATAACTTTAAATGTAAATTAGTGTTAAACAATTATAAATAAATATTTTATTATATATTATTATTACTTCTTAATATTAATATAATATTTTCTTAAAATTATTATTATTTATTACTTATAACTATCCAAGTTAAGATTATAATTTGATAATCGTATAAAAATTATTCGAATAACAATATAAAAAGTTTAAACATAATTAAGTACTTCACACGGATATTACGTGATTATATCTCGTCTAACAAATTGCAACTTAAAATAGAACGTAATACAGACAGTACAACTATTTACACAGCGATAGTCATTTAAGGTTCACTCCAACACCTTAGACAAACAAAGAAAAGCTATATACTTACGCGGCTTCTGCGAATCCCACTCTCATATTGCCATAGTCAAAAACTGTATGGTAGGGGCCCATAAAAACATCCCCCAAGATCCTGCATTGCAACAAATACAAATGGCAAGGTTCCAGTAAGTGGCATTTCATAACAATGTACGTGGATACAGATAAAACAACAATTTATAAGAATAGCCGTACCAGAGAGGTCCGCGTGGTGGGGGCACATCCAGAGCTGTAAATCCGCTAATGCATTGGGCTGCTTCTCCCTCGCCCACTTTGAGGATGTACTGTTTAGGCATCGACCAAATGAAATTTGTTAATAATCAGTTTATCATGACAAATGCAATAAACAAAATCACTAGTCCAAACTAATTTATATTATATACCTGCTCAGGACTCAGATCGAATGTCTTTCCACCGATTGTAAAGGCAACATTAGGCAAGGAAGACAAACTGCCACAATCAACAGCCGATTCTCCCATTGGACTAGGCAGCCGATCACAGAGCTGGATTATCGAAGGAAAGTTGTGAGAAAACACAAAACTGGTACACTCAGAAAATATACCGAATAAAAACAATATTATTTCACCTCATTGATATAGCTAATGATGTGCTCCTGTGTTTGGTTCTGCTTGAGCTGATTCTGCATCCATACAACTGTCATCTCGCATGTAGAGCACATTGCATCACGCACAACCACCAGCTGATCTCTTCGAATTCTCATCAACAACGCTCTCAATTCCCATACTGATCACATCACATTTATTAAACAATTCATCAAGCAATTAAAACAAATATATTCTTTTAAGACATCCAACAACAAGATGCATGTTAAGAGTTTCACCTTACACCTCGAGTCCCGTCAAATGTGCACAAACCAATTTGTGAACAAATTTTTTTAGGCCCGTCCTGGCAAACATATCAATGACAATTAAAAACCAAACATGAACATGATAATTTATTCTAAACCATTTCTAGTAAAGGCATGCCAGCTGCTTATAGATACCTTAGCTAAAAGCATATCAAGTATGGTTTCTCCGTATTGTGAAATTACAGCCTTGCATTCCTGACTAACAACCCCAGAGGCTCCAATGGCATGGTTGACTTCAGCTATGATAGTCTGCAAGTTAAATAAATAAAAGGTACTTCAATCAACCATATAACACCAGTATGTACACTTATGTATGTAAAAACTGTAGTTGATGGCTGAAAATTGTAAAAACTACACAAAAATATTGATACACACCGTTGGGCCAGCCAACAAAGAGGTTCCTGAATCAGCGATTGCTGCGCATCCACTAGCACAAAACCCTGGAAAAGAAAGCCAACAGTTAGGAAGAAAACCAATTCATGACCAAGAACTGCACTCAGTGACTCCATAAAACAAAACATAAAAAGTGACAAATATTTTACTTACCAGTTGTTTTACCATCAATCAATACATCACCCATATCAAACTGCCAACAAAGACAAGCAGATCATAATTAAAAAATTGAGATGGACACATAGTAAAATAAATAGCAAAAGAAGACCACAAACCTGCCAATATCCCTTCTGCGACACAGGAACATATGTGTGCTCACCCTTGTAGTGGTTAGGATCCATACCACCAAAAACTATTTCACCCCCTTCTTCTTCATCAGCATTTCGGTTGAACCAAAATGAGAAAACTGGTTCACTAACAAGACCCTGATTCACCATATTGTACCTGAAGCACTTCTAAGTTAGACATCTCAGAAATTGAATTTCTACACCACCTACTCCTCTCTAACCAATAAAACTCAAATAAAAAATCAAGAAAAGCAAATAATAAGAGCTAAGGTGCAGCACTTTACCACACAGGAACAGCATGTCCAACAGAAATCTCTTGAAATCCAAGTCCAAGTATTCCATCAAACTTGGCCATCAGGAATGTAAGGCCAGGCTCTTTCGTTGCTTCAATAAATTCCTGAAACAGACCATAGCTATCAAGCAAAGGCAAAAGCCAAAAGCTAAAAAGTGATATTTTTATTATTACTGCAGTTACAACAGAAGACCAAGACCTTAAAACTACCTGATCTTTAACCACAAGATCACCAACTCTGACATGGTCTTCACTAAAGAACCCTGAAACAGCTCCAGTTCCATAATGGATATCGGCTGATTTACCTGTGCAAGGGTCAAAACTGAATAAGTTCTCTGCCATCTATAGACAAACTCCTACTCCCTACTTCTTATTGAATTGCCATGCACATGAACATTCATACAATCACATATAAAAACAGTGATGGAAATAGAGAAAGGACCATACTACTGCCGACTATCATCTACATGTTGAAACACCGATTAAAAGAGCTTTACATGATGTGCATGTTTAACATGTTTGAGAGTACTAGAATGTATACATTAGCAAATATCCCAAGAAGGGGAATCAAACTATGATAATTCTTCAGCCATAAAATACATTTGGTCATCAAAAGGGCATACAGAAAACCCACATATGAGCAGTATGATTGCAAGGAAAAAAGTTTGGCATCATAGCCAAGAGGCAATCATAAAATTAAAAAATTAAGCAACATTCAAATGGATAGGAAGCACTACGAACCATTCTTCTTGTAAGTACTTGAGCTGCTTGATTTGTACTTGGGATGGAAATAGCAAGCAACCTGCACTCAGATGCACAATCATGTTACCCTGATAAAAAAATTTATACATACATTGCCCAACACATAAATCCCACTTAAGAGATTCATCCAGTGAAAAGCAGAATACTCACCGAGAAATAACACTTAGATGAGGGCACCCACAAATTTGAACTACCAGTGTCAAATATAACAGTGAAATTTTGTGGAGGTGTACCAACACCAATCTCACCAAAGTACTGAGCATCCATGTAGTTCTTCAGCGCTACTATATCAGCATCCCCCGACTCTCGTAAGTTTCCACGAAGATGATATTTTTTAACAGAAGCTCTGAGTGATTCTCCCTCCTTGGAGTCAAGCCGGGCAGCAAGCCGGTTGTTTTGATCGAACTTCCTCTTTTTGAGTCCAATTCTATATAACCCGCCATTTGAGGAAGAGAAAACCACAGGAAAAAGCAGCAAACAAAGGAAGAAACTGGCTGTAATGGATTTCAATTTTGTTCCCATGTTGACAAAACTGTAAATTTATAGGCAAAATCATTAGATATTAACTATATTAATCTTAACTACAAGGTAAAAAAGATGCGCATATTACTAACTCAGTATTGTTGTACATAACCTAGAATAACAAATAATTTCTAAAATATTGTTCACAACTAAATAAAATTGTTTACATAGCAAGATAATTGGATTAACAACACTACTGAAAACTACATTTTGGTGTACGAGCTACTACACATACTAACTTCTATTATATTTTACCAGGATACACAAACATGTGCCTACATCAACACTGATCAAAAGAGCGAAAAATTAAGCTTCACTAGTGTATCATGCTCAAATGCTCATAGCATACACACCAACGATCTAAAACTCCTCAATATCTAGTATCAATATCTTCAGTTTAGCATTTCATAATAACAAATTGTAGGAAACAAGCAAGCCTGTCTAAAATACACCCCCAACTTATAAAAAAGTTCATTTTTTTTAAGCTACTTTTGGTTGCGGAGACTGCAAAGAATACAAGTAGAAGTGACAAAAAACAGAAATTCAAAACTCCAGATAAAAAATAAGCAATTGTTTTTTTAAAATAAAATATATACCAAACCCCTCCTTTCCTGGACGTTAGTTACCGAGAAAAGCAAACAAATAAACATGTCGAACAAAACAGAATTAAAATTATAAGTTTTTGTAGGAGTGGATTTATGATCCACTTTCTAAGTTTTTTTCGTTAATATACATTTCTACGTTTCCTATTAAACAAAAAAAATTAAAATTCTAATATCATATTTTCCAAAAGTTTGATTCCCATAAACTCTTGAAGCATCACAAGATTAAAATAAAAAATTAATATCTTCCGTAAAATTAAAGTCAGGATGATCAAAACACAGTGAAACATTTCTCCGCCACTTAGTACTTCCAATTCTCTATTTTCTTTCATTATTTCTCAGCAACCACACACAATAACCAAACTCTATTATGCAACTTCGGTAAAATCTTGAACTCCATGAAATTAAAAATAAAAGTCAAAATGATCGAAAAATCCGTAGAGACAGGTACTTAATATTCTCTGCTAATAATTACTTCCTATCGATTTATTTTACCGAATTTTTCTCAGCAACCAAGCACAATAATAACTCCATTATCCGCAAGTTCAATTCCCAAAAAAAATACCCGAACACTCCACGAAATATCGATATCTACCATAAAACTACCGTCAAAATAATCAAAACACAATCAATAGAGACGGTAAATAGTTTTCCCCACCACATATTACTTCCGATTGTCTTTTTTTTCTCGCATTTTCTCAGCAACCAAGCAGAACGATTACATTAAAGAAAAATAAAGTCAGAACTCGCAAAAAAACACTGATCATGAGTAATCGAAACGATAATCAGAAATTAAGGCGACATCATTATATTAAAAATTAAAATTAAAATTACTCACGCAGTTTGTTGAGAATCGATAGAGAGAGTTGTCGAAGTGAGTAACAATTGTGAGCCAAGGATCACTGCAGTTTTGGTGCAGTTAATAAAGCGCTGAATAGTCGGTTGAGCGGGTTATTTTAGGACACGAGCACCGTACACGTGTTGTTGATGATCGGATATTCTTTTCTTGGTAGCTAAGAGATTGAAATAAGTAAAGTTGATGCCATGCCTCAGTTGACTATCAGACTTGATGCTGACGCGTTACAATGACCATTTGTTTTTCCAATTAAAAAAATAATAATAATTAGGTAAGATTTTTGAATATAAGATTTTGATAAGAAACTTGTTATTCAAAATTAAATTAAAGAGTCACGCAATAAACTTCATTATTGGAAGGCGATATTATTTTAGGAGTACATGAATGGGTTTCATATGTTTATACACATTTGGGTTGGGCTCAAGAATACTTGATTTGAAATTTTAATAAGCTGGGCTAAATAAGTCCACTCACCCTTTTTTTAAGTCCATGGGTCCAAGCCACTTAACATTTCAAAAGTTATAATTATATTTGTTTTATTATTTTAAATAGTATTTTTGGAAAAAGTTGAGTTTGATTATTATTAGAAGATAGGATTTAAAAATTAAAAAAAATTTATAAGTTTGTTAATTTAATTAAACAACCCCTACAAAAAAGTTTATATATTGACAAAAAAAAAACACCCCTACTCACCCACATTTGCTAGATTTCATCACCATCATCGGAAGGTGATCAAAATCTACTGTAATGACATACTACTAATTAGATCTGGTTGGTAATACGCGATCTAGCTTTTTTCGACTAGATACAACCAGATATGGTCGTTGAAAGCTGTTTAGTTAGATTAACAAATTAGGGGGTTAAAAAATTTAAATATTTTGAGTTGAATAGAATAGGAATTGGATTTTAAGAATAATGAAACAAATATGTATTTTGAGTAGGATAGAAAAAAAATTAAACAAACACAACCTATGAATTTGTCAGTTGGTTTTCAATGGACTAGAAGGAAAGCTAATTTGTCAATGCATGAAGTTGCTAGGTTAGTAACATCATATTCTTTACCTATGAATTGGTTGACTTCTTGCCCAACAACTATTTTGAGAATTTGTCTTCAAGATAAGCCATGTTAATGTCTGTTATTTTTTTTTTCTTTATTCACAAAAACAATCATTCAACCAATTCCCTTATGGCCAGATGGTAGACCATCGGGTTTGGCTTATCCATAGACCTAGAGATATTGTGTTTGATTCACCAAAGGAGTGGCCACACCTACCACAATTGTCACATTTGTGACTGCTTATCTGGTTTATTGGGTTTGTGGGATATTTAATAGATATTAAAGACTATGTGGGTTTGACATTTCTCGGGTTCGGCTTGAAGTGGACCTTGAGGAAAGCGGGAAAAAAAAACAATTATTCAAACATAGTATGCAATCAATGTAAGCCACATAAACCCTAATACATGCTAAGAGGACAACTTAATTTGCTATGATAGAAATCAAAATATCTCCTAATCTTTTCTCTATATTGAACGGTTCAGTTGATATAAGTCAATGATTGTTAGTTTTATAGTAAATGAAACAAAGAAATATATGATATTTTCCTCTATATATAAGCTATCCAAAGAGGCCATTTACAGTAGCCTAATTTTTGGCCTTTAAGCAAAGCTTAATTGCTTAAGCACTTTGTGTTAACTACAAATCAGGTTAAATTAGGTGGGTACAGGCACAGCTTTTGAAAAAGGCACTTCCTCCATGTTCTTCTCTTACAAAACACCTTCTAGGTCTAGATCATACAAGGCAAGACAGATAAACCCTAATACAAATAGGCCGGCAATTGCGACCTACCTTATTAATTTATAATTGAACTAATTAAAGAACTTCCATAGAAGTAATTAATTATCTCAGTGATCAGTTAACTGCAGAAGAACTCACAACCTCCACCAATATTGATATCTACTTTGAAAAGACGAAGAAAGAAAATTAGGGCTGCTGATCTTTCAGCTCTACGACAACGTTTACATCTTTTGTTTTCTCAACTAGCTTAAGAAACCTCCACCATTGATTTATACATGTTATATCGATCCCTTTCGTTTCTTATTAATTAAGCTAATTACTAATTACAGTAATAATTCATTCATTCAATGAACACAATTGAATTGTCTCTGCATAAGAGGAGATTCATATTGTGTCTGATAAATCTTAGAACCAAGTAATATAATATAAACTACTTCTGAGTGATCAAATGGTTCGATAGAGACTTTAAAGTGTATTACTTAAAAGATCATGAGTTCGAGTTTCACCTCGATTGTTAATAAAGGATAATCATTGTATCTCTTACTCGGCTGATATTTCTAAGATTCAAAAAGATTAATTAAGGTGCATGTAAATCGATACGAACACCCCGATCATTAAAAAAAAAAAGTAATATAATACAAATCACATTTATTTTTTAACATTACATTCAGTGCAACTAAATATTTCACAAGATGTATATGATCAGTTTATTTATGTATAAAAATGATCAGAATTCAGATGATTTAAAATTAATTGGTTCTATTTTATAACTATTTGAGATCTGTTAAGTGATCTTGTAACAAGAGGGTTGATCTATTAATAATTAAATATTGGGATACCTGTTTGTCCAGTTGTAGAAGTGTGTGCATGTTTTAATTAATTTAATTAATTGTCTATGTTAATAGAGATTAGATTCTTTGAATGTATACATAAGTAGGTGAGATTATATACCTTTAGCTTAACTCTATAACACGTCTCAAATTCTATTCATTATTCATCAACAGTTTCTCAAGAATTTAAATAGTGTTACACAGTAAAAATTAGCTAAAAATAAAAAAGGAAAATACTAGATTTACCAATTCTGCATACTAACTCCTCATCCCGACACGTGGGAAGTCCCTAGCCCAACCACATCGCATTCCTCGTTCAGTAGGGATGGAGATTCGGATATGCATAACCGGTAAGTGTAGTCTCCCAAAAAAAATAATAATAATAATAATAAAATAAAACATAAAATAGTACCTGTATAATTCTGAATGTTTAACTAAACACTTCCCAACAAAAAAAGTTTATAATTTGAAAAAAACATCTCAACATATTCCTGACAGCCAGTGGCCAATCACCGACATTTAATAGGGTGGGTGAGGGTATTTTTTTTAATTTTAAAACTTTTATTGTAAGAATTGTTTAACTAAATTAACAAATATAAGTGATTAAAAAAGAGTCTTACTAAACACATTTTCAAATTCAAATCATATCTTCTTAATAATAACCTAACTCAACTTTTTCAAAAATACTACTCAAAATAATAAAACAAACACACCAAAATTTTCATCACCATAGGAAATAATTTGATAGAAAATACAGGTAAATAATATCATTAAAATTATTTAGGAACTTACCCATTTTGCATACCACCTCCCCATTCCGACACGTGGGGAGTCCCCAACCCAACCACGTTGTACTCCACGTCAGTCGGGATGGAGAGTCGGTATGCAGAATCGGTAAGTATAGTCTTCCCCACATAAAACAGTACCTATATAATTTGCATGCCTAATTTGTAGAATACAGTGAACAAAACACTCACCATTTACTTTGTACAAAAGGTAATTAATTCATTCAGCAATATCAAGTGTTAGAACAAATCCTATTGATTCTCTTTTGCTTCATGTCCTAAATATGTATAGGAGAAACATGAAGGCTTGTGCCTATTGATTATCATCCTTGACAAAGTAGTGAAAAAGAAAAATTAAAATAAAATAAAAAAGATTGTAGGTTTTCTAAAGGAAAAAGAAAGTAGCTAACCCTAGATATATAAATCTCTTCAAGCTGATGGTGTCACGAGTTGGTGTCGCTGTTGTTTCTTGTACTTGTAGAGTTGTTACCATTATGCTGGTTTTGATGAGAATTGCCGATGATAGAAGTGATGGCGGCCACCAGAGCTGCAGTGAAGCTCGGATCCGAAGTAATGGCAGCCGTTGCCGCGCTAATGGTGTCATTTGCCGCAGGCGCCTGCATCTGATTTTGCGGTGAATGAGGAGTTTCAACTCCCAATGATCTAAGAAGACCCAAAAAATTGTTTGATTCGTTATTAACCTGACCAAAAACATGTGGCATGGTGACAGAATTGAGAGGCAAGTTTTGAGAAGCGGCATGGACTTGGCTCAGTGGGCGCTGAAACTGTGAGGGATTATTGGGATTGAGACGAGTGAGGTCTAATGTAACAGTCGGAAATGGTGCTGAAGCAGAAAGTGATGCCAAACTTGGTGAAAAAGGGAGTGCAGTTTTAGCTAGATTACTGAAATGTGAGCTCATCATTCCATCAGCGCTCGGCATTGATCCCGAAAGTAGCATCGACGCCGCGGCAGATGTCGTCGATGCCATCGACACGGCAGCCGGTGGCAGTGGATGGTTGTGATTGCCTTCATAAGTCGTTATAAGAACGGTTCGGTCTTGAGCACATCGTTGTACCTATTTCGAACACAAAAATGAATCAGTATTTAAGCTAATCTATCGATAAATTTCTCATTTTGTCAAGGTCTTAACAAGTATGCACCTGTTTGCGAACGGGGCAACCAGAGGCCATGGTGCAACGATAGTAAGCGCGAGGACAAGGGTTTCCTTTAGCCATTTTCTGCCCATATTTTCGCCATTGACATCCATCAGAGATCTGTTATATAGCAATAAATAAAGAGCAAAAAGAGTTCAAAAATTATTCAACCTCAATATAAATGGGGTTTAAATTAAGGCTGCTAAAGTTATATATAACTATGGAGGAATAGTATACAATGTAGCCTCAGTAGTCAGTCTCCTTTTTGTCTCTTTCTTGAATTTTACTTCAACAAAAGCAGGCGCGGTATAAACCTAGAATTGTGTGCGGTGTAATTGTGTGCTCGTGCATCTATGTCTGCCATGGCCCATGTGTTTTCATTTGTTTTTCTTTTTTTATATTGCAATTATTGTCAAATGAGATGATGATTTCTAAATAGTAGTTGTAAAACCTCCAATGAAAAATTTGATCTTCAAACTTAATTTAATTAAAACTCACCATGGCTGCTTCTGATCGAGCTCGAACTGAGACTCGAGCTTTTCTGATCATGGAAGTCATGGTTTCTGAGGCGTGTTCAACATCTTTTGAAGAATTAAACTTGGGAACTTTGTTTGAAATCCATCCAGATGTATGAGCTCGCTCTGAGATTTCTTCTCTATTATCCAAACGATCAAGTGCAACAATTTCGTTAGTGTTGTTGTTAATCTTCGGTGTCTCCATGGACTCAACTATGATGTTTTCAGGCGATATAGGAAATTCCTGTGATCTTGTATTCTCTGAAGAAGATTGAACAAGTTCATGATTATCTTTTTCAGCTTGACCCAGATCCATAAACTGCTTTGCAACAGTGACTCCTTCATTCCTCTTCACCATCTAATTAATCAACAGGCCTCATATCAAAACTAGCTTCGTAAATAAAGGCCGTACAAAATTATTAATGGCGTAATTGCAGTAAAGTTAATTACCTCAGGAGATTGTGAGTTTCCGGCTTTTAAAAGGTGTTGGCGTTGCATAAATGTGTACAAATGCATCTGTAAAGCACGATAGTCATTGTTGGCTTGATTAAGCAGGCTCTTTAGACGTTGATTCTCGACGTTCATCTTGTTCAAGTCAGCTCGGAGAACTGCCATCTGTAACATCAAGAAGAAGAAGAAGAAGAAAATATACTGATCAACAACACAAAACAATATACATAGGTCATCACGAATAACAATATATTAATTATCACAGTCTCAGACATAAACCTGATCCGTTTTACTACTCGTGCTGGTTGTTGAAAGATTTAAACCAGTCTACAATAAAAAAGAAAAAAAAAATTTATACACATTAGAAAGAAAAATGACACTGAATTACTAATATGATAAAAAAATAAAAAAATCCCATGTCGAAAACTTACATTAATATCGAGTTTGATTTCTTGCGCATCTCTATCAGGAACAGAAGCTATTTCTTTCTTGACATCAAGCGAGGACGACTTTTCTTTATGATCATCAGCAGCAAAGAAGTTCATTTCATTGACCACCCTTTTCTCAGAATCCCCATCTCCTCCTGCTGAATCGATGAGAATTCGATCTGGAGCAGCAGCGTGGACGTCCATGGTCAAATCTTTCTTGATGGTATTGAACTGAAACGAAGAAGAATTAGAGTTGAGCTGTGGTTTTGTGAAGGGATGGAAGAAAGTAGGAGAAAGAGTATCAAAGAAGAGTCCTAGTCGTTTGTCCATAAAAGGGTTATTGCTTGTGTAGAGAGAGAGAGAGAGAGAGATGATTGAAGACTTGTGTAAATAATAATAATAATAATATAAACAAGAAATGCAAAAGACTCGGCAAATAAAAAGGGGTTTGGACTAAGACCAAGAAGAACAAGAAGAAGAAGAAGAAGTAATTAATAATGTGAAAAGGAAGAAAATGTGTGAAGTCTTTAAAGAGTGCATATGTGAAACAAGATTCTAGTTGTAATGTATGAGGTAAGGTAGTGCGTCAAGGTTACACGTGGCTTGTTTAAGTATAAAGTCAAAGGAGATAGAGAGAGAGATTTTATGAGTTTATGTCAAACATAGAAAGAGAGACGGAATCAAAGAGAGATCTTTAAATTTAAATTTTAATATTTAATTTTTGAGACAAATTGTGACAGAAAGTTTAGCAACACAAGAAAGATTTTTTTTAAAATTAAAAACTTAATTATTAAGTGTTTGAAATCTATATAAGTAGTTTGAGACGACATTGATTATTGACCATAGATTTAGAGTAATCTAATGACTAATATATTCTCGAAAGAAATTGAAGATGGATAATATTATGTTGATAAACATTTCTTACTAATCTTTTTCTTACAAATGTGATGTGACAGTTTATAATAGGTCATGTTTGCCTAACAATAGGTCTTCTCGAACCTCTTATAAGCTATTACGTTACGTTTATGAAAGAAAGTTATTGAAAAATGTTTGTCAACTATCTTTCTTAATTGAAAGATTATTATTTTTAACTATTAAATTGTAATAGATTGATAATTTGAAGACGATTTTAAAATATATTTAATAAATAAAAACGGTTTTTATTAAAGCATCTTAAAAATTAATCTAATATTTATTTCACATTATTTATTTATTTATTAGTTTGTTCAAATTAAAGAATATATATAATAAGATAGAATAATTGAAGAGTTTGTAATTTCAATTAAGTCGTGTATAAAAAAAATAAAAAAATAAAATAAAATTGAGAGTCGTGAGTTTGACTGATTCAGGGTGAAGAGAGCAAAGTCAATGGATTGACGGCCAGGGTTCTCTGACCATTATGCTCTCACCTACAGCACCACCACATACTTAGAACGCCCACGTTTGTTATACCATAAACAAGGAAGCAAATAAAAGGATAAACAAAACAATTTTTCTTTTATTTCCTATAACTTGTAATTGAAAATAAAAATAAAATTTGTTTTACACCCATCACTCAACTAAATACCTAATGCTTGAAGAGAAAATTTAGAATCTCACAAATACGTATCTTACGTGAATATTTTTCTCTCTAATTTATCTTTATTGACGTTGAAAAATTAAATTAAAAAGAAAAAAAAATTATTTGACATGTATGTTTTGATCCGTGATACCACTAATATAGTATCATAAACTTTTTCTTGTCACAAGAAAACCCCGTATTTATCATTATTTGACATATTTTTAGTTTTTTCGACATTGAAATGGTGTCAGAAAAACCATTAAAAGTTAATTTAGTAAGGATTCTTGTGGTTCCGCAAGATCCAGCTACAGAAGAACTGGGAATGAAGAGTTTTCCTCCCTTTTTTGCCCCGACTCTTTCGTCTGAAGAAGAATGAGTGATTGCTCCTTCTCCGACCGCCGGTTTTAAGAATGAGTAATTGCCCTTCTCCGACCCTTAACTGCCCAACCTGAGAGTGGACAGCTAATGCAGTCCACTTATTGAGCAGGGTTCTATGGTCGGCCTTTTTTTATATTGCAAACCCTAATAAGAAAACTAAAAAGACACTTTTTTCCTGGGTCTCTCGTAATCCTGGTGTCTATCTTCAAAGTGACAGTAGAAAATTTTCTTCTAGATAAAGTCAATGAAATACTACAAAAAAAGAGATTGTGTCACGTTAACATTATTATCATCTTATCTTATAAATATATATAAAGAAAAAAAGTATTTATAGTCACGATCAATAATCTTCATACTTTTTCCTTTCTCATCTCGTAATAATAATAATAATAATAATGTTCAAATCAAACTTCATCTGTAAAAAGCTAATCACGAAATTTCATGTGTAGTCCTGGTCTCCTTCAAGTTATTATTTTGTCTACTCCTCTGCAGACTGTGTATAAGGCTTGAATTTTACACCAACTTGAATACTGATATTTCGTTTACTGTTAGCGGTATGATTATACGTAGCTTTTCATTTTTGGGATCACCGGAAAGAAAATTTTCTAGATTAATTGATCGTGGTTGGAAATTGACCATTTCTACTGTTAGTTTCGTGCATGCATGAATGGAAGCTGCTATATTTGAAAATTTAATTTATCATTAGCTGTAAATTACTAATGGATTTGGATTTTTGAAAGCTGTGAGATTCACATGATCTACAGTAAATTTGATTGTAATTGTTGAAAGGATCTTCTGTTTTCAGTTGAAATTAATCAACAAAAGCTAGCGATTTTAAGAGTCAAAAGAAAAATATTTTCGAATCCACAAATCGTGGATTCGTTATTATTTCAAGTTAAAACGATATGAAAACGATTTATTTATATATATATAGAATTTTATACTTAGGGTTTAAAAAGACTTAATACTTTTTGTTGTTGTTTTTCTTATTGAAAATAGTAGTATAAAATTGAATAGTCACCGTAGTAGGCATTACTTAATCGATGATATGCAATGTTCTTTGTTGACTACTTTTTTTTCTTTTTTTTAGTTTTTTTTGGGTTACCGGAGGGGTGTTCGGACTTTGGGCCAACTTATGCGTACTTCAACTAATCTTCTCAGGGACTCTAAAATGAACGACCAAATAAATCTCCTCAATAACCACCCTTATTAGTGCTTATATAACTCGAACTCAGGAAACCATCAAGTCATCCCGTGGTAGTTTGTTGACTATTTTACAATGGGGCATTACTTAGTTGACAATAAGCAATATCCCATGTCGACTATTTTATACGCATGATTTAGGTGTTCGTTGAATCAAACCAAATTAATCAATAAGTGCATAGTTAATATCTTGTATTCTTGATTATGTCAATTAATCAATAAGTTGATTGAAATTTTGTCAGGAGTAAGACTTTAAGAGAGTAAAGAGAGAGCCGAATTGAACATGTTTAGGATGCCTCTAGCAAGAACATGTGACCAAAAATGACTTTTTTACCTACCCTGTTAAATAGGTCATCTAAATTTCAGTCATTATTCAAAGTAATATATGCCTAATTGATTTAGTTGAGCTTAGGCTCGGGGACTTATTGGCCAATGCAAAGTCAAAACTTGGGCTACCTCCTCTCTATATTTACTTGTTACATATTAATTAATTAGCTGGCTTTCGAGTTTTGTTAGAAGTCACTATTTATCTTAGAAAAAAAAACTAATTAATTAATTAAGATGAAATATATCCAAAACTTAGATGGTGATGTTTTTCCTTTTTATAGTGTAATACATACATTATTATACATATGATAGATTATATTAATAAATAATTATACACTACTAATATATATACTTGTGAGGGATGGTCATGCAGTAATGAACAGTGTCATATGAATAGAAAACAGTGTCGTATGAACAGTGAACAGTGCTAAATTGTGTTGACGATGTCAGAATGCGATGAATTTTGGCGTGGCACTCCGAAATGGCCAAACAAGTTAGGCTTCGGCGAAGTCATGAGTTTTATCATTTTTTAGCCTTTCGGAATCGTTTAAATGGGGTTTTTAGACGTTTTGTATGGACCAAAGAATCCGAAAATGATTTTCAACTTTTGAAAAGCTAAGTTACAAAGTCTCCAGTTTTGGTGCTGCCAGATTTTGAAGAGGTGTTTGAGGTTCATTGTGATGCTTTGAATGTTGGCATTGGGGGAGTATTGAGCTAGAAGACCAAGCTGGTTGCCTTTTTCAGTGAGAAGCTTAATGATGCAAGACGAAGGTACTCTATGTATGATAAGGAATTCTATGCGATAGTAAGGAGTTTAGAGTACTGGATGTATTATCTACTTTCAAAGGAATTTGTGTTATATTCTGATCATGAGGCATTGAAATACATTAATGGGCAACACAAACTCAATTCCAGACATGCTAAATGGGTGGAATTCATACATATTTTTACCTTTTCCATTAAACATAAATTGGGGGTTCTTAACAAAGTGGCAGATGCATTGAGTAGGTGACATTCTTTACTCTCGACTATACAAGTGCGAGTACTGGGGTTTGATACGTTTAGGGACCTTTATCGAGATGATCCTTACTTTAGTGGTATTTGGGAAAAGTGTAAGGGTGGTTCTTGTGAGCAATTTCTGATTCAATAGGGGTATTTGTTCAAGGGGAATAGGCTATGCATTCCTGAATGTTCATGGAAGGAGTCCCTGATTATCAAAAGCCATGCTGGAGGATTAGCTGGACATTTCGGGAAGGATAAGACGTTAGCTTTACTGTTAGAACATTTTTACGGGCCTCATATGGAGTGTGATGTTAGGGGTCTTCTAGAGCTTTTTAGAATTTGTCATCTAGCAAAGACTTGAAGTACCAATACAGGTTTATACACACCATTACCTGTTCCAGTAACACCATGGGAGGATGTGAGTTTGGATTTTGTGTTAGGGTTGCCAAGAACACAACAGAATAAAGACTCCATTATGGTACTTGTTGATAGATTTTCGAAGATGGCTCATTTTATTCTCTGTAACAAAACTTTTGATGCTTCACAAGTGGCGAGGTTGTTTCTATAGGAAATTATCAAGCTCCATGGATTTCCTAAGTCGCTGACTTCAGATCGAGATGTTAAATTTGTGAGTCATTTATGGCACACTCTATGGCGGAATTGGGTACCAAATCACAGTTTAGTTCCTCTCACCACCCACAGACAGATGGACAAACTGAAATAGTAAACCGGAGCTTGGGAAATTTGTTATGAAGTTTGATTGGAGATAATCCAAGGCAATGGGACTTGGTGTTGGCGCATGCAGAATTCACATATAATTGGTCTCAGAATCGTACAACAGGGAAAAGTCTGTTCGAGATAGTAAATGGTCATAATCCGATCACACCTTTGGACTTGGCACCATTGTCGATTGTTAACCAATTCAATTCTGATGCAGACGAGCAGGTTAAGTTGATTAAGGAGTTACACGAGCAGGTTCAGAAACGTATTGTCAAGCAGAATGAAAGGTACAAACAGCGGGCAAACAAGCATTGCAAACGGATTGTTTTCAAACCAGGGGATTTGGTGTGGATTCACCTTCGGAAGGAACGATTTCTAGCGAGCGGATTTGGGAAATTACAACCAAGAGCTGACGGTCCATTCAAATTTCTAGAGCGTATCAATGACAATGCATACAAGATTGAGTTACCGGATGAGTATAATTTTTCCGGCACCTTCAACATTGCAGATTTATCACCGTACCATGCAAATGAATTGGTAGATAGCGACACAGAGGAGCATGCGATTGTCGATTCGAGGGCGAATCTTTTTCTGGTGGGGGAGAATGATGCAGTAATGAACAGTATCATATGACCATTCGTATGGATAGTGAACAATGCTAAATAATTCCGACGATGTCAGAATGCAATGAATTTTGGCGTGACACCCAAAACGGCCAAACGAGTTAGGCTTGTGGTGGACCACAAGTTTTGTCATTTTTTAGCCTTTCAAAATCGTTTAGATGAGTTTTTAGGCCTTTTTTTTTAATGTTTTTTAAGGGTGTGTTTGCAAACTTTTAGAGTTTTTTGGGTTTATTTACAACTTTTGGAATGTTTTGGGACCTTTTGAATAGTTGTTTAATGCTCTTTTTCCTGGGTTTTTTATTACGGCAAACTATAAAAAGGTTATTATAGCCGTAATAAGCAGTTTTTTTTTTTTTTTTTATGATTATTTTTATTAATGAAAGTTAAGAAGCCTTTGTAGTTGCTTATTCAATCTAGCATCCGAACTTGATACAATTCGGTGATGGTTTATCGTATCAATTGTTCCTTGATTGTTGAGTCATCTTATTGTTTCGGCATCAGATGGATAGCAAGATCCTTGATTTAATCCCAAGAGTTTCAAGATTCAAATCTAATTCGGTTATTATTTCTCACTTCCAAATTATAGAATTTGAAGAGTGTTCTAGTTTCAAATTCGGAATGTCAAATATTAATGACGTGAAGATAACTAAAAGTAGGAGAAAACAATTGAGTGTATATATATAAATGAATTAGGGTCATGTATGTATGTATGTATGTATGTGTTGTAGCAATTAACCAAAAGCACATGAAAATAGTAAAAAGCGATATTACTCATGTTTCTCGTGCCATTTATCTAATTATTAGTTGTTCTTCTTAATTCTCTTTCTCCTTATTACCTTATTAATTACCGTTTATAATTAATAACACTTGGATTATTAATAGTTAATAGCTAATACCAACACTATATATATGAGAAAATCAAGATCTTTTTATTTCTGATATTCCAAAGTATTAAACTCTCAAAACATGTTATATATATATATTTGAACAAGGTGGGTGTTAACTTAATTAGGTACGCATTTTTTGTAATTTTTCAAGAGTTAATATTAATTGTTTTTAATGTTCAGAGAAATCATATGCAAAAGTATATAATAAATATCTATCGAGGTTTTAAGTGTAAATAATAAATCACGTTACACAAAAAGATATGATAAGTTAACATATCTATTTAACATCGCTTGATGCATAAATTGTCTACAATAATAATGTAAACCGAGATCGACAAACATAATTACATATTATAATACTATAGTTTTCAATACTGGTGTTTTCCTTTCTTTTCTATGATTAAATAATATTTTATTTCTAATAAAACTTATATCTAATTCTATATCCTTAATAGAACTTATAGCTTTTGTATTAGTTATATCCCTCTTTGAATAAAATTTTCTGAAAATCAGATACAAATATGCAAGCAACTATATAAAATGAGCAAAAACATATCTTTACACCTAAATAGTTGTATTTATTTGACTAAGAATATACTTTTGAGATCAGACAAAAAGAATATATATATATACTGATCATTATATAAAACGTGTACAAAGAAAACACCATTTTCTATGACTATTCTTAGAAAAATATTGTTATGCCTAAAAAATGACACTGATGTCAACAACAAGTGCCTAAAAGATAAAGTGTACTAGTTGTCAAGCCCATACCACCTCAAAGATATTTTATATCAATCATATTTCATTTTAAAATAAGGATGAATGAGAGCTCTCTATGTTTCAAGGCAATTTGCAAAAGCAATCATCATATTGACTTCAAAGGTGTATAAATTGGGCACCTCTTTTCGTAAAAGAAGAGGTTGGACAAATGAGAGTTAGACACATGAGAGCTTATTTTTCTTTATAAACAAAGTATTTCTTCATCTTTGTATGTCTTACAGGCAATATCATAGAGATAGTCAGATAATAATAAAATAACAGTGGATGTAAGATTCATTTTAAGCATCCGAACCACTATAAAAATCATCTTATCTATCTATTATTTATGTTTTTGCAAACATATATAATCTCAGAACCATATTCAAATATCATGAATCCATTGTTAGAGTAGATGCCCTATAGCCAATCAATTATTGTAGAATTGACTCTTTGTAATAATGTTCATTAATCAATAATAAAAGGACATTTTATTCTATATCGCTTAAATCATTATTATTACAATATGTATTGATATATGTCCTTAGAGTGGTAGAAGTGATGCGAGGGTATCAAGTGTTTCAAATCTTGATAGTGAGAACCCTATGAAGCACATATGGTGGCCATTCTAGAAATGTCCGTAGCCCTTAGTATTATTCTGAAGTAAGGGCACAGATAATACGGTAAGGCTATCATAGTGTTGAACGACCCTGTCGAAAGGCAATGACTGATCTCACTTGTCAAGGTTGTTTGGTGACAACCTGGTGAAACACATGGGTACTTGTTGTAGGCGGATATACCGCAGCAAGTTCACTAGACTGACCCACCAGAGGATTCCATATAGATGGTAACCTCAGTGTCTATGGAACAAATCCTCTAATGAATGGTGGTGCATGTGATCCTTAGACTTGAGATCACCGGAGCGCCTTGTGCACCGATTGGTACAGTTTGACACTAGCCTAACGCAGTTCTATTCAGAACTATCAGTACGGTGGTGATTGGCTATATCAATAAGTGTATCAAGACTATAGTGGATTGATAGATGATTCATCACTCCCGGTTACGAGAGAAGTTATCTCACGGTACAATTCAGTATATGGCAATGATACTAAAATTATGGCCATAGTGGGATTGAATTGTTGCTCTATCCAGATTATAATACGGGTCATTGGTCTAGAAACTGAATATAAAATATCGAGAGTAATCGAAAGTTGATACTATTTCTATGCCTTCGTCTCATAGAGATAACGTATGATGAAAGGATCGAATTGTACGGTAACCATATCGTTGATAGGTAGCTACTTTGCTGAATCCGAATCTATCGGGTGGTCATGATGCCTTGCTAGGGGCCAATCTTGGTCTGTGTATTAGTGAGACGATTAATTGGTGTTAATCGCGATACTATACACTACCGGTATGATAAGGAGCCTACGGGTCACACACATAGAAGACAATTTAAGATCCAAGAAGAAAGAAGGGCGTTTTCGTCTTTTTGGGCAAAATGGTATTTTGGTAATTTCACATTGCAATTAAATTTGCTGAGGTCGTAGCCTTTTATTTAATTTGCTAGAAAAATTAAATAAGTGAAATTACGGTAAAATGTGTGTTCGCACATATTTAATTAAATCATCATTATTGTTAAATGTTAATTAAATATTAATTGATTTTAATTGAAATAATGATGAATTAAATTAAAATATCTAATTGGGAGTGTTTGGCAAATTTGGGGGTGTTTGGGTTGGAGCCCAAGCCCATTCCATATGGGAATAGGGCAATTAAAATAAGACTATAAAAGAAAAGGTTTTAGTTGGAAAAGGGTGTGTGTTATTTTATTATTTCAATTTCATTGAAAAAGCAAAACTCTCAAGCCCCAAAACACTCCCCACGCCACTTTACTGTTTGATTGAAAAATCAAACACTTTCCTTTTGTTTTTCTTCTTGATTTCTTAAGGCCAAGGAGGATCTAGCAAATCTCTCATTGGTTCTTGTTGATTGTCTTCGTGTGGACCTCTACGGTTCGATCCTACACTTAGATTGGTAGCAAACACATTCAGAGACAATATTAGTGGAGCCTCCAAACGTGGGTATGGTTTCTCAAACCTTGAACTGAATTTTTTCATATTTGATTATTTTATATAAACTGTGATTTTTGTACCCGGATCTTGGTTCTAAGGAACGATCCATAGAGTTTATGTTTTTGTTTTCCGCTGCGTAACTGGGTCTTTTCCTAACATCCTATCACGTGTAATTTTTAAGACTCTCTTAGCACTTTGCAAGTGCGAGTCGTTGGTGTCAAAATCAAGCATCAATAGTTTGGTGGCCCATGTAGGTCTCGAACCTGCATCCAAGCTCTCAAATTATGTGGCTAGATCGTGGATCGCATGCATCAAAGCTCTCGGATGCGATCGCACGCATTAGAGCTCTCAGATGGCGTGGTTAGATCACAAATCGCACGCATCAAAGCTCTCAGATGGTGCGGCTAGATCGCAGATCGCATGCATCAGAGCTCTCAGATGGTGTGGTCAGATCACAGATCACACGCATCGAGCTCTCAAATGGCGTGATCAGATTGCACGTATCAAAGCTCTCAAATCGCATGTCCAGATCGTAGATTGCATGCTCAAATCGCTCGTTCAAGATCGCTGAGATCAAGCACTCAGATCGCTTAGATCTCTAGCTCTCAGATGGCGTGATTAGATCACATATATCAGAGCTCTCGGATCGCGTGGCTAGATCGCAGATCGCACGTTCAGATTGAGAGTTCAAGATCATTGAGATCACACACTTAGATTGCCCAGATTGCGTGCTCAGATCATCCAGTCGCGCATTCAAGATCATTGAGATCATGCATTTAGATAATTTAGATTGCATTTCCGAGCAACCAGATCGATAATCTCGAGTTCTCAGATCAAGCTTTGTGCTTTCATCGAACACCTTATGTTTTCATATCAAGCTTTGCACTTTCTAATCGAACTTCTTCTGTTCTTAGATTAAGTTTCGCTTTTTGATCGATCTCCTTTTGTTCCTAGATCAAGTTTGTGCTTTTTGATCGAACCCCTTATGTTCTCAAATCAAGCTTCACGCTTTCTGATCGAACTCTTTATATTCTCATATCAAGCTTGTGCTTTCTAATCGATCTCCTTTTGTTCTCAGATCAAGCTTCGTGCTTTTTGATCGAACCCCTTCTGTTCTCAGATCAAGCTTCATGCTTTCTGATCGAACTCTTTGTATTCTCATATCAAGCTTCGCGCTTTCTAATCGATCTCTTTGTATTCTTATATCAAGCTTCGTGTTTTCTAATTGAACTTCTTCTATTCTCAAATCAAGCTTCGCGCTTTCTAATCGAACTCTTTCTGTTCTCAGATCAAGCTTCATGTTTTTAATCAAACTCCTTCTGTTCTCAAATCAAGCTTCCCGCTTTCTAATCAAACTCCTTTTGTTCTCAGATCAATCTTCGCCATTTCTGATCAAACTCCTTCTGTTCTCAGATCAAGCTCTGCGCTTTCTGATCAAACTTCTTGTAATCTTAGATCGTGCTCCTTATGCTCTCTGATCGTGCTCCTTATGATCTCAGATGAGCTCTTTATGCTCTTTGATTGAGCTCCTTATGCTCTCTGATTGGGCTCATAAGTTCGCTCGTTTGCTTGAGATCACATGCATCGATCGATAGCATACCTCAAACTCTCAAGTCGAGCCCCTATCAAATCTCGATCAGTTTCTAACTCTCAAATTGTGATCAAATCTTAGCTCTGAGATTGCGAATAGCCTTAAGTTGTGTTCTCAACTCTTGAATCGTGATCAGTTCTCAGTTCTTAGATTGAGACTAATTGCGTCAAAAGAAAAACGCATAGAAAACTCAAAACATCCCTAAAACATGCCAAAACGGTGGATTTTTCCCCTAAAAATGGTCCCAACTCGGTTTTGGGTTCCCTAGTTGCCATGACGTAGAGCACGGAACGAGCTTTCCATTGATATCTTACAGGCTCCAAAACTTCTCCCAGATCAAAAGTTATGATTGTTTTAAGTTGGCTTGTTCGTTTAAGGCCTCTAAGTCGTGCGTTTGGGCTTTTGACGTCAGCAATTTATCTACTAAACATTTTATGTCAGTTGTCAGATCGCGCTCAATTTCGAATCGCTCCAAGTGCTCAGATCACAGTCCTAGCTCTCAGCACCCGATCATGTCAGGCATAGTTCAAGCTCTTCATTTTAAGACTGTAGCTTATAGTGTCACAACCATTTAGATCTAAGATATGAGTTTTTGAAGCGCGATTACGCACTCCAAAAAGTTAGGGAGGTTCGTTATGCCTAAAAAATCATACTAATGTTATCTCAACAAGTGCCTAAAAGACTAAGTGTACTAGTTGTCAAGCTCATACCGCCTCAAAGTTATTTTATACCAACCCTAAGTCATTTTAAGATAAGGATGAATGAGAGCTCTTCATGTGTTAAGACAACTTGCAAAAAGCACTCATTACATCGACCTCAAATGTGTATAAATTGGCACCTCTTTTCATAAAAGAAGAGGCTTTTCATAAAAGAACATATGAGAGTTAGACACATGAGAGCTTATTTTTCTCTATAAACAAAGTATTTTTCTATATTTGTATGCCTTACAGACAATATCATGGAAATAATAGAGAATAATAAAATAATAGTGGATATAAGATTCGTTTTAAGCATTCAAACCACTATAAAAATCCTTCTTGTATATCTATTATTTATGTTTCTGGAAACATATATAATCTCAGCACCATATTCAAATATTATGAATCTATCACATGTAATTTCTAACACTCTCTTAGTACTTTGTACTTGCGAGTTGTTGATGTCAAAATCAAGCATCAACAAATATAAATTAAAATGACTCTCAAATACAACATGAATTGATTTATATTATAGAAAAAATAGATGAAAATTATGAAGAGATGGGGATGAAACAAAATAGAAGTCACTCAAACAGTCCAAATTAAAAACTGTGATATAGCTTTCTTCAGGTGGCTGGAGAGTACTTTGCTTACCAAAATCAACTTACATATTATAATATATGAGTTTGAATTAATTAATTATATTATAATATTTAAGAATTGAAGACTTTGACTAGGTCTAGAGGAGAATATATATACATATAATTTGTTGTTTTCATATTGCTCCAACAATCAACCTCTATTAAATTAAAAATTAAACTAAACAGAATTTAATTTAATTATTAAAAAAAAGTGAGCTAGGGTTAGAACTTGACTGACTGATAATACAATAATTAATTATTAGTAATTTTGTGTTGACCTTTACTTAAAGGGATTTTAACTAAGGTGGGTTTGAAAATTTGGGGTTAGGCATTAGGTTTAAATTAAAGTTAAAGTTAATGAAGAAACATTGTAGACTTTAGAAAAATTTGAAAATGCTTTAGATTAAGGTACTTTGAATGGTTGAGATTTGATATAGTTTTAAAATTTTAATTATAATATCTAAGTAGTTTAAATACATCAATATGAATACTGAAAAGTTGTGTCGAAACTTGTATAAAGAAATAGTAAGACGATTCTTAAAATTAATCATATGATTTAGACGGTGAAAATGAATCCACAAGGGGTTTTAACCAAGCAGTCATGCAAGATTCGACATAAGCTCCATTTTAACTACTTCTGGGTGGTCGAGTTGGTTCGATAGAGGTCTTGAGTGTATTATTCAAGAAGTCCTGAGTTTGAATCCCTCTTCGGTACGTTACTAATAGAGGTAACCATTAGGAGCTCTTACCCAGTTGGTAGTTTCAAGATCCCGAAACATTAGTTGAGGTGTGGATAAGCTGGCTCGAACACCTACGGTCAATTTAAAAAAAAAGAAGTTGGGGATTATAGATTATCAAAAGAGAAATTTTGGTGAAAATGAGTGGTATGACACAACTAAATAATTCATCTAGCAAGCTAATTAATAAAGAGTCAATGAAGCTAATTAACTTGTATTATACGTTCTTGTATATATTTATATTTATGCATGCTCTTATCTCAAATCTAAGTCCTTGACCATTGAGAAAAAAAAATCTTTCTGTTTGTTGCAAAGTTCTGATCAAAGCCAAAACTACTAGGATTTGACATTAAAGAAAAAATCTCTCTTCAAAATGCTAACCTATTTCCTTACATAATAACTTAAACTTAATTAGGCTCCCTAATTTGACCACTAACAAATAATTGGCCTCCATTAATGGTGCAACTAATTGATAATGACCACGGGTCCGTCACGTTACCTTGCTTGTAAGGTTGTTTGTTTCTTCTTCAATTTGTAAGATTTTGTTTACCATGTTAGCTCAAAGTCCATGGTTCAAAAAATAACTAAAGTTAAATTAATGACGACGAAGAAAAAAACTTACATAAAAAGGTTCTTATCAAATGGTCACACTAACGTACGTGGTGAATCTGTCTATGGATTATCAAAATGTCATTGTTTTAAAACCCGATCCATTGTGAGACCCAGTAAGTTGATTGGGTCACAGGTCGATCGGTTCAACTGATTGGACCGATAACGTCTGCAATAATTTTTTTTAAGCTTCAATTAATCCCTTAAATTTTAGTGTATTACAAAAATACCCCTAAAATTTTTAAATTAATCCCTTAAATTTTAGTGTATTACAAAAATACCCCTAAAATTTTTAAATTAGTCCCTAAAATTTTTATTTCTTTAAAAAATACCCCAAAAAAACTACCAATTAATCTCTAAACTTTTGATATACTCCAGAATAGCCCTAAAAAATTACAAATTAGCCCCTATAAATTTGAAATATTACAAAAACCTCCTAAAATTTGAATCGGACCGGAGAAGCTGTTGAGTCCTAGTCTGACCGGCTGGTCCGTTTCAAGTTTTAAAACAGAGCAGAATATACAACTTATATGATTAATTTCAGTTGGACAACCACATTACGTTAGTATGATAACTTTGATGACATTTGACTCTTGCAAGTATTTCTTGATAGAGAAGATCTTATGTGTATCTTGCTATAATACAACTAGTCAATGAATTGATATAGCATACATTAAAATACATGTATTTTACTCTCGTCTCTCCTGACTGCTTGTATTATAACAAAATATATATAGGATTTTATCGAGGTTGTGATTTTTAACATAAATGTGACTAAAGTTTCCTTTTATTCTTGGAGATTTGAAAAAATGAAGTGCCCAGGGACTGGTGTGGTACTGTGGTGAATTCTGTTGTGGCTACAAAACTAGATTTATGAGAATTAATGTGGCAAAAATACACAAGGAAGCTATAGCCAGGTAACGTATACCAAACTCCATAGAAAATCAAAGCAAAGACAAGGTCTTATTAAAACAGAAAAGTGGTCTTCCCAGAATCACCATTACTGCCATGGTCCTGCTAGCTTTACTGTTCTATATACTATATGTAACTGTATTATCAACACTGGTCTAGTAAAGTAGCTCAAAAGTTGAGTTTAAGAAATAGTTCTTCCCCCACAAAGTTAGGCATGTACAGGACCATTAAACTTTTTGTCCTAAGATTTCTAAAGAGGACTTTCTTCACCCTTTTTTTTTTTTTTTGGCTTTAAAATGATAGCGGGTAGATCATTGCCTAAAGCATTTTTGAACCCCTATCCTGTTCCCAAAGATCAAATATGTGGCCAACCAAAGAAAGTGATGGGTGGGTCATTGCCCAAAACATTTTTGAACCACTATCCTACCCTTAAGGGGGCGTTTGGTTGGGGGTTATGTAAAATTATTGGGGTTAAGTCATCTTATATTACTTGATTATTATGTTTGGTTGTTAAGTAATATAAGATCAAGTAATATAAGATAGCGGTAATTTTCAAATACCAATAGTAGTTATTATTGGTAATATTTGAGGTAATCTGATTACATCCATTTTCTTAGGTATTCTAAGATTACCATGGTTATCTTTTTTTATTACAATTCTATCTCTTATTAATAAAATTTTAGGACAATAATACCCTTATTTTTAAATTTATTTACATGAATATGGCTTTTTACTATTTCACTCCATTTAATTAATTTTTTTGGACAAAATTGCCCTTGAATTCAAAACAAATTGTAGCCTACCCAAGCCACCAGCCCCACCCACCTACCGCCGGTAACCACCGTTGTAGCAGTCAGTCATTCGATCGAACAACACGAAAGGCCCGAAAATTGCTACTGTGCGTTGATATGGTCATTTCCGGCCAGATATCGGCCGAAAATGGCCAGATCTGGCCGTTAACGGCCACGTCTATGGCCGTCAATGACCATCGATCTGGCCATAGACGTGGCTGTTTACGGCCATCGATCTGGCCGTTGACTGCTAGATTAGATATGGCCATCGATTGTCAAATCTGTCACGTCTGGCCATTTTCGACCAAATCTCTGGCTGGAAATGGCCATATGACGCACGGTCATTTCCTACCTACCATGCGCCATTAGGTTGCTGGCGGCCAGCAGTAGCTAGGTTGGTGGGGGTGCTTTGTTGATTTTTCAAACTTTTATTATGGGGTTGTTTTTGCTATGTTTTTAAATGTAGTGGGGTTATAATAATCCAAATAATATAATAATAATATTTAATTAGAGGACAATTCAGTAATTTAAATAACATACCCACCAATTTATTTCTCCCGATCAAACATATTAATATAACATACCCACTAATTAACCAAACACATTTTCCTAAAGATTCTTAATAATCTTCAAGGTAATCTAACTTTCCAGTAATCCAACATTCCCAGTAATCCAACATTTCCAGTAATTCAACATTCTCTGAATCAAACGCCCACTAAGGATCAAACCGCGGGTGACCTGCCAAAGAAAATGGCTTGTGTACAATCTCATGTCTTAGGTTCAGCGACCTAACTTAAAGTCTTTTACAATCTTAGGCTCAGCATTTAGATTCTGTTGATACTAATTCATACAAACGGATACAATAGCCTCATAAGTTGACCCTCATCATCCATTTTATTTTATTTATCTTTGATCTTAGGTTCCTCAATTATTTTATAACATACCAGTTTATATGAACTAATTTGTATGCATAGTATTATTCATTTTTAACCAATGTTTTAAAACTCGGTCTCGCTCGGCTCGTTGAACCTGAGGGACCTGCAACCTTACAGGGGCCAAAACCAGTTAGCAATTTTTCTATTCATCTAAAACCCTAGAAATTGGGATGGTGATGAGCGAACAATTGAAGGCTACGATGTTGGGACTTTTGAAGAGGAATGACCAGTGAGTGCAATGGTAGCGACAGAGGTGATTTCCGGTGAGTAAATCGACCAAAAATCGAAAAAAACTCGTGGCGGCAACAGTTGGCTTTTGTTGACCATTGGCGAGGCTAACGGGAGTGGGGTGAGATAGGTTTTGGTTAGGAGGCTGAGAGGAGTATTTTCGTAGTGATAGGGAGGGTTGTCGACGCTAGTGGTGGTGAGATCTGACCTAGGTTTGTCGATGTTGGCAATGGTGAGATCTAGCCGAAATTGAACCGATTTCGACCATATCTTGGGTAAGTTTTTTGGGGAATGGCTTAGAGGATGATTGAGATTGCATTTGGTGTGTCACCACCACCAACCAGTCGACCGCCGATTTGTATGTGAGATGTGTTTGCTAAATTTCAAACCTATAGGGACTCACTTGTAATTTTTAAAGGTGTATTTGCTGAATTTTTAACTTTTGGCCCCCCGATTTGATCGACTGGTCAAACTAGTCAACCTAGGACCTGACAACTTTGCTAGGTTTTACTTGGGTTGGTTATTAAAACACTATTTTTAACCATTTAAATGAATGAAACACACGAAGAATTTGGTACCTTCATCCACTGTTTTAAAAACCAAATCGGTGGGCAACCCGCTCTGATGGCCGAGTCACGGTTCAACCGGTTGGACCTCTGGTTGAACCAATGGTTTGATAGGTTTAAAATCTAACAAAAACACCCTTGATAAAGACCATCAGACTCTATAGGTTTGAAATCTAGCAAACACAACCGTGGCAAAATGCAAATCGGCGATTGATTGGGAGGACACACCAGGGAGGGTGGATCGGATGATGGGGAGGGCGAATCGCAGCTAGCAAGTAGAGGCATCACCAGAAAATGGCAGATCGATGGTGAAAGTCAATGGTCGCGATGGCTTTGTTTGGTGAGATGACTGAATCTTCGTGAACGATGGCAAAGGAGCTTGGGAGAAGGTAGATCGGTGGCTGAGGAAGCTGTCGATGCCGGAGAATTCTGGTCGACGCCGGGAAATGGAAGAAAAATCAGGCGGCGAAGGTGGACGACGAAACATCACACGGTGGCTAGAGATGAAGTGTGACAGCGCTGGAGAAAGTCAGAAGGTGGTTTCCGATAGTAAGGGAAGGTGGGAGGTTACCGGAAAAGGGGAAGTCATTGCTGATTTGCATTTGGCCAGAGGGTGTGTTTGCTAGATTTGAAACTTTCAGGGACTGATGCGTATTAATCAGGGGTGTGTTTGTTATATTTTAAACTTGAAACAATTAAAAAGAGTGACCCGACCCGGAGAAGACCCCGGGTCTTGGTTTAACCGGCTAAACCGGCTAGGGCCGATTCGGGTTTTAAAACCATGCCTTCATCACAGTAAATTAGAAAAGAGATCCTGAGTACAAGAAAGATTGCAAAATTGGCTTACATTAAACAAAAATATAGATTATGATAAGTAATATTACAAAAGAAGGTTAAAGTGTTACGCTGCTAATTTAAGTAAATATTACAAGGTTGCCATCAACATGGCTCGAATTTTTGCCCTCAAATCATCAGGAACTTCATTAGTTGAATTGGAAGGCTGAGATGAAGCCCTTCCATCATGATTTGATTTTGATAAATCCACAGAAGGTTCCCTACTAGCATGATATGATTTTGATATATCCACAGAAGTTTCTCTACTACGGGCATTGATATTGCTTGCTTTTGATTGATCTGATTTAATCTCCCCTTCCTCCAAGTCCACTTCTCTTTCCGAGTGAGACCTCTTCCTATGCTTATGACCTTTGCTTCGGTGTCCGTGCTCCTCATCAGAGGAGCTATATTTGTGTTTGCTTCGATGTCGAAGACGGTGGTGCTCATCGTCAGAGGAGCAACCATGCTTGTGTCGAGATAGAGAATGGTGATGCTCATTGTCGTAGGAGCTATCACGCTTCTGTAAATCCTTGGACTGTTGAGATTCATCATCAGAGGATTTATGTTGCTTATGCCGATGTCGTGAGTGCCGATGCCGAGAATCTCCGTCCTTCGAAGAGGAATGTCTTTTTCTGTCCCTGCCGTGGTGTGAAGATCGACGATAATGCTGTTTCTTTTTAGAGCGCTTGTGATCATTTTCTTCCTTTTCTTCTTCTTCTTCCTCCTCTTCTACATCCCTATTAGATCTTGAACGATACTTCCTCTTTGAACGTCTTTCACTATCTTCACCAATATCTTTCATTTCAATGTTCTCATTTTTGTCAGAAGTATCAACATCAACTGGAACTGAACTGCCCTCTCTTTCTTTGCCCAAGAGATTTGCAAACTCAGCACCTGACCCAGAAAACCCGGAATCTGGAGGTTCTACAGATAAGCCGCGCAATGTTTCATCTTTTGAAGGTGCTGCTTTACCTTTAATCATGGCAGCAAACACCTTTGCCCGCTTTAATCTCTCAGCCTTCAACTTCTGCTCTTCTGTCAAGCTGGCTTCAGATGAGTCAGCCTCACTTGCAGCTGCAATAGCAGCTGACTTTGCGATAGCATTCGCAACGGGGACAGGAATACTTGGCTTCCCCTTCTGATCCAGCAACTGTTTAGAGCTCTGAGGCTGAGAAGTCTGTCCACCCTCACTGCTAGGGCCTTGACTGGAACCATTTAAAGATGTCTTTGATAGAATATCTAGATTGGGGTTTCTAATGCCTCGTGTAGCTGCCTGAAGAATGGCAGCGGCTGCAGCTGCATCCATAGTGACACCAACATTAGGCTGGGTGACTTTTGAAGGTTGTTCTTGTCCATCCTTCTTTGACTTGCTTATTACCATCTTAAACTTTTCCTTCTTGTCAGAATCATAAGGTATATCAGATCCTAAGGATAGCGTATCACTCTCTTTGGATATAGCCTTTTTCTTGTCCAACCCCCAGCCCTGTTGAATCATGCCTATCAGAACTGGAACCCTTGCCAGGTAACTTTGACTGTAAACCAATGATAAACAACATATCAGCAAAAAGAAGGGAAAAGAAAATTCTTGGACATAATGAAATTTTGGATAAATTCTAAGGGTAGTCATAGCACATGGAATTTGGAATGTGAAGATCTTAAACAAATAGATGACAAACTTGTGATAAAATAATTCATGATTAGGACAGAAAACATAACATCAGAGAAACTCACCTCTTCAGATTTATGAAGAACTTTAAGATAGTAGGGATAATACAAATTTGATGGCAGAAGAAACGGAAATCTTCCATATGTACGATCCTGTTCGACAAGAATGGTCTCAAATTCTTTCCCGTTTCTGAGGATAAATTCAACTATCTTATCAACCGCTCTCTTCATATCAGATGGAGGCTCCACAACTGGTAATTCAACCTTGGGCATGCTTGGTGAAGCAGAAGCTTGTAACTTATCAGCAGCAGGACAAAGTGAAGCCAAGTCACCTTCTTTTTTCGTCCCACTTGAAGTTCTAACCCTTTACCGCACTAATGGATTGGTTTCTTTTTATCAAAGGAGCTTTTTCTTTTGAAGAAGGAAGTGAATGCCTAGAAACTTTCTCATCTTTCCTAGCCATATCTCCAGGCAATTCTGTCTGTTTGGAACCCTTTGAAATGGCTGCATTAACAGAATCAGAAGCGCTCCCAGACTCATTTCTTTTAAGTTCCGGGGTATCCTCAGCTCCACCATCCTCATCCTCCCCAGAACCGTACACAGAACCAAGCAAAGACAATGCACCACCTCCTCCGATACCACTGGCTTGATCAAGCCCACTTTCATTTTTGTTTTCTTCACTCAGAAGATCTGAGTTATCAACGAGAAACCTAAAGTATGAATGCAGATGATGATCAGGCATCAAGAACCCAAATGTTGGGTTGTCTCCTTGTTTGACCCTCAAAACTATTTCACATTGCCCACCATGCTTGCTTACAAACATAGCAGTCCTTGCAATGATTTGATGTAGCTTCTCTGTTGGTGGCTGAAAAAACAAATAAAACAATATGTCTATCTCAATACTATGAAACACAAACCAGAAATTCAAAAACCAATAAAGGCTAACTAGATATCCCAAGTGAAAAAACCAATCAAATCTCACTTATATTAAGATAACCACAAAGATCAAGAAACAGAACTCTACGAAGATATGTATCATCCCATTTGCTCTCAAGGGTTAAGATTTGTGAAAGCAACAAATTTTTATCATCCTAATCCCACCTGCACGGCCCCTTGTCATGACATCACAAGGAAACAAGGAGCCCACGAATGGCAACCTTGGGTCACAAGAACTTCCATCTCTGCTCCAAGTATCTGAAACTTAGACATGGTAAGCCTTAGAATAACAAATGCACCTTTCACAACTATCATTCGGCCAATCTGGTTAAGTATCAAACAGACAATTATATGCTGACAACATCGAAAATCATGACATAAATAGAAATCATCCTGGCATCTACTTACTAGGTTTTGAAGTAAACTTTCTGGCACTGGGAAGGGTGGCCGAAACCCAGACTCAGCATCAGCATTTCTTTCACCGGTGGATTCACCAGTGTTTCCATATGAAAAGGGAACAGCATTATAGCCACCGTCATTCACAGGTCCCGCTCCATCATCCAAATCTGGAAATAAAAAGAAAAGTAGAGTTAACAATCGATCTTGAATACAACCATTTTACCTTTAATGGTACTAGCAAATAGCAATCCATATCTGCAAAGAGCCCAAGAAACTTAAAGGAAAAGAGATGAGAATATTCTTACTTGTCTCTCTGAAAGATGAAACTGTTGGAAACTACCATTCTTCCTGCAACTTTTGAATATTGACGAAATAAATAACATCCACACAAACTAAAAACTAAGCTCCAAATTTTTGGCCTGATAATGGATTCAAAAGCGACTTCTGTAAAAGAAATATCGACTATGTTTCTTCATTAAGCCTGGCTTCACACTTTTAATAAAAATAACTAAATTTAACATAAAATTCAAAAATTTCTTGTCTTCCTAGTTCCCATTCCATACAACCAAACAAGTACAAATAACGAAATGACATGAAACATAAACTGAATATTTTGTTTTCTTTTCAATCGTTATTCTCAGTCGCCTAACAAACGGCCCAAGAGAATATCAATTTTAACACTGACCGATACATTTCACTTTAACTGATTGTAACACTTCAATAATGTGACAAATAAACAAATGACATATTCTTTTTATATACAACAATTAAAGCACAAAAATAACACTTTCATTAAAACCCTAATTTACACATAGAACTTCAAAAATGCGAATACTTTGATATAAAAAAATATATACTATTGACGTGTAAAGTACTACCTTGTTTGTCTTCTGCTGACCGGGAAGGTAAATCGAGGTATCTTTCGTGATCGAGCTCCGATTCCGACGGGGAATCCGGATGACGTGAAGGCGAGAGGCGGCGCTTGACACGAGGCGGAGGAGCAGAGAGGAGATGGCGGACGTCGTAACGGTCGATGGAGAGCGAGTTCCACTCGACCAAGGCGGCCGCGGAATTCACGAACGATGCGTTGGCTGTCGTCGTCGAAGAGTAGCGCGTGGCGGCCAATCACCTCCAGATCCATCGATTGATTTTTTTCCGTTCGATTGGAGCGTGGGAGAGGGAGATTGAATGGAACCCTATGTTTTAATTTTGCTTCTACAGAGAAACGGTCAAATAGGCGGTTTTTTATTAGCTTCTTCGTCTACAAGGAAAGGTGTAACCAGGGTAAGTCGATTTTGCGAGGGGAAGTATCCAAGATATCGCCAAAGTTGGGGGTCCATTAGAAAATCAAAAGGTTAGGGTGACTTGAAAAAAACTAGCCACATAATGAATTGGAAGGTCCTTCGTAAAAAATTCATCATGCAAAACTGTACATTTCATCGATAGCCTTCCCCACATGATAGAAAAACCATCCCAACCACTTGGCTCATGGTCAAATGATAAGACCTTATGTTACTTAGAGTCCGTTTAATTTATTATTATGATACTTTTTAGAATAATATTTTGAAAAAAATTAAATTAGGTGGGTATTATGATATAGAATTTAAAAATTAACAAAATATCCCTTATATTTGTTTATTTACTAAACACCCCTATAACAAAATATTAAAAGTTGATAAAAACACCCCCACCCATTACATACAGACAACTGGCCACCACCGACGGAGGGTTGCTGGGTTTTTTTTTGCAATTTCTAAAAAAAATATTTAGGGGTGTTTAGTTAAATTAACAAATTTATGAGGGGTTTAAAAGAAATTAAATAATATATAACAATATTTTGAGAATAAGTCAATTTTATTGTTTAACTTTATTGGGAATACTAATAAGGTAGTGTTTGGTTCAAGGTGATATAAGATTAATCCTGTAATCTTTGTTTAATTTTCAATATTCCCTAGTTTGGTTGTCAAATAATAAAATATTACGTAATCTTTTATTGCAAATAGTATTTATTCTTGTTAGGTAATATTGGAGGTAATCGATTACCTTTCCCTTGGGTGGGTGTTATTATAAGATTACCGAGGTAATCTTAATTTTGAACCCTATTTTGCCCTTAATAATTTATCATTTCGGATATATTTGCCCTCATATGTCTACCAAATAACAATTACCCAGACCCTTACATTTGAGAATTTAGCTAAAATACCACCGCCACAAAAAAATTTAAAAGTTAACAAAATACCCCCAACCATCAAAGATCCACCACGCCACTAGCTACCACCGCTGGCCGTCGGCGAAATTCGTCATATCAGCATAAGACTAGCAAGATCTTGCCTTTCGGTGTGCCGATAAGGACGTTTCCGGCCATGGATTTGTGATCCATGGCCGGAAACGACCAAGTCTGGCCGTTTCACAACCAAAGATGTGGCTGTGAAATGGTCACCATTTCACGGCCAAAGATATGGTCTTTTCACGGCCACATCTTTGGAAGTAGTAGCAATGCCCATGTTAACGCCGAGATCTGTGTTTAAAGCTTACATTCACGGCTAGATCTGGCGGTTAGGATTATCGGCGTCACACCATGAGATCCGGTACCAGGTGCGTGCGCCATTACGATACCTTGGTGGTGGTGGTAATCTACCGGGGTGGTGACTTGGGGTGAGTGGAGGTGATTTTGTTATAAATTAAAGTTGTATATGGTTGAGGTGTTTTAGTAAAATTTCAAATATAGGAGGGTTAAAAAAAATAATAGAATAAAATAAAAATAAAAATAATATTATATTATTATTTAAAAATGAGGACAATTTAGTAATCTACATAACATACCCACTCATTTATCCTTCCAACCAAACATATTATTATAACATACCCATCAATTTATTTCAACCCACCAAACACATTACTCTAAAGATTCCCTAATAATCTATTTTTCTAGTAATACAATATTTCTCACTAATATAACATTTCCTTGAACCAAATGTACCCTAATAATATTCCTAAAAGCGTAACAAATGGAGCTTAGAGATTTTATGTTCAAGTTTTATGAAGTGTTCATCTATCACATTTGTGATTTACTTAACCCATTGACCTTGTAGAATATTCAATAGGCCAAAACATCCCGCTCACCAAAAAAAGAAAACCCATCTCAAAAACAAATTAAAAAAACAAAGTTAACATTGAATTTGAATCCATACTTGCAATAAAAACAAAATCAAGAAAACGAAGTTAATATTGAATTTGAATCCATACTTGCAATAAAAGTTAAAAAAAAAAAAAAATTAAAGTATATTTATTTTGCAAAATCAAGTTGGCATTTTTCAAATTTCTGGTTTTCAAAACTTGTTTTTGTTTCAATTAATCTTCTCCAGGAATAGTCATTTGTGCTTACGTACTTTTGCAATAATGCCCTTATCCTATTAACAAAGACGTGAATTACTTGAAATAATCCTTAATTGTAGACAGTTATCGATTGGTAATACTTAGAGGTGGAAAATATGGGCGGGTTAGGCGGGCCAACCCTAACCCTACCCGCAAAAAAGAGGGCTCAAACCGCCCGCCTTCATGGCGGGCCAGGTTAGCCCAACCCGCCGACCACCCGGGTCGGCGGGCCGGGTTACTATGGTAACCACTGCCCGGCCCGCCGGTTGCTATTTTGGCCTCTTTCGAAGAGGCCCGCAACCCGGCGGACGGGTTGGCTATTACCAAGCGGCCAACCCGCTGAGTTGGCCCAAAAAAAAAAAAATTATTAATATTTTTTTATTTTTTTCAATTACACTTTACCCTTGAAATCTAGCCGTTTTATAGCCGTTGGAGGGTCTTTTTCGTCATTTTCTTTCCCTATTTTTTTCTATAAATTGGACCTAAACTCTCATATTTTTCTCACAACTCAAATTCTCTCATTTTCTCATATTCTCTATTCTCTCAACTCTCAAGTCTCAATTATTCATTTATTCTCTTAATATTTTTGTTATCAATTTGCTCTTATTTTAATTTTTATTAGGTTTTGCAATTTTCAATTCATATTTCCAATTTCCATATTCCAAATCTCTTTCTTTAATTTTTTATTTCTTCTACATCATTTTTTTTCAACTACAAGTCTAAAATGGATAGATATTTCTCTCCCATCAATTTCAATGAGGAAGAAAACTATTATCCTAGTCCTAGTCCCGCTGATTTTACTATGAATGCAGGGAGATTCAAATAGTCCCGTTGTCCCAATCCCGAGGTCTCGAATCCGATACACCTCAAAATATGGCGTCGATTCCAACGGCGCCGGTGGTTCTAGAAGTCGTCGCCCCCGGTAATCGCGTCCCTCGTCCAACTTCATCTCAAGCCGAGGCGGGATCATCAAGCGCCGTCAAAGCAGCACACACATCGACATTTGGGCGCATTTCGACAAGTTTTATGAGCAGAAAATGGCGTTCAAGTCAAGAAAGCAAGATGCAAATATTGTGCAAATGTTTATAAAGCGATTCGTAATGGTACTAGTACTTTAAAAAGGCATGCTAATAAACATATTAATCAACATGGAAATAGAGAAACCAATCAAACTCAAATAACTAATATGGGTACTACTTGGCGTTATAATTCGATGTATATAGGAGATTAGCTTTATATATTGTCGCATCGATCAACCTATTAATATGGCGAAGATAAATATTTTGAAAGATTTGTTCAAAATTCATTTTTTCCAGGATTTAAAAGTTATTCTAAAACTGCAACTAGAAATGATTTAATAAAATTGTTTAAAAAAATGAAATTAGAATTAAAAAATAAATTTCATACTTGTCATATTAGTGTGGCTTTAAGCTGCGATATTTGGAGTGGTAGAGCTAAACAAGATTATATTTGTGTGACTAGTCATTATTTTGATAATGAATTTAAATTAAATAAATCTTTATTAGGATTTAGATTAATGGATGTGGATCATAGTGGTTTAGAAATCTATAATAAAATTATTGAAGTTTTAGAAGATTATGATATTATTGATAAAGTGATAAGTTTAACTTTAGATAATGCAAGTTCTAATAGTAAAGCTATATAATTTTTTCAAAATAATTATCTTTTATATAATAATTTGAAGTTTTTTCACCAACGTTGTGCATGTCATGTTATTAATTTAATTGTGAAAAGTGGTATGAAAATAATTAAAAAAAATATTGATAGAATTAGGGAATCTTTAGCTTGGATTACTAGTAGTAATAAAAGAAATGCTGAATTTCAAGAAGCTTGTATAAAATCAAATATGTCTCCTAGAACTTTTGTATTAGATATGCCTGTTAGATGGAATAGTACTTATTTAATGCTTGATTCATGTTTACCTTATGCTAATATAATTAGTTATTTTGTAGCAAATAATAGAGGTCCTCATCATTTGGTAGAAAATGATTGGAAGATAGCTAAAGTATTTCATTCTTTTCTCAAATGTTTTTACCAAGTCACTTTACAACTTTCTGGTGTGTATTACCCTACTAGTCCATTGGTAATACATGCAATTATAAAAATTTCCGAGTTATTTACAAAAAACAAAGATGATGAAATTTTACATGCACCAATAAAGGCAATGGAAATTTTTTTTTTGAAATATTGGAGACCCGTTCCTTTTCTTTATTGTTTAGGTGCTATATTTGATCCTAGAATTAAATTAGCACGTTTAGAAAAATGGTCTTGACAATTTAAGTGAAAATTTACAAAACGAATCATATATCAATCAAATAGGAGAGGTAAAAAATAGTCTTTTCAAGTATATTTCCAATATGAAAACAGGTATGGGAACCCACTGTGTCATGGCGAAATACCGCAGAAGTAGAAGAAACAAATGAAGACTTATTCTCTTGGAATGCTTGAATAGGCGAAGAGGACCCGAGTCCAAGCACGACCTCCTCTTCGACGCACCACCACCAACAACAACAACAACTAATATCTTTGTCCTCCATGGAGTCGCAGAGTAATGAACTTCAACAATATTTGGCAACCCCCGAAATGTTTTCAACAGTCACTTTGATCTCTTAGAGTATTGGAGAGCCAGAAAATGTATTTTTCCGGTATTATCAAGACTTGCCTTGGATGTTTTATTGTTCTGTCTCAACCGTCTCATCCGAACAAACATTTAGTGCAAGTGGAAGGATTTTTAAATGAAAGGAGGACTAAACTTGCTCCAAAAATGATTGAAGTCCTCACATGTCTTCGAGATTAGGAACGATCGCGCCATCAAGATCAATACGAGGTTATCGACAATGCTTTAATAGAATCATTTCAATTTTGTAATATAGATGATACAGATGAGGGAGGTCCTAGTGAACCACCCCCAATTTAGTTGTTTTTGTAAAATGTAATTTGTAAATTAATTATCAATTATTGCACTTTTTTTTCTTTACCAAGTTTTTTCTCCCATTGGGTTTTTTCTTGGTGAGGTTTTTAACGAGGCAATAATTGTTGTAATTTCTTATTTTATTTTTTGATAAATGAATAAGTCTAATTTTTCTTATATTACAATTTTATTGTATTAAAATTGAATTAATATTTGAAATGTTAACAAAAAAAAATTGAATTGAATTGAATTATTGATATTTGAAAAGTTAACTAAAAAATAATTATATTTATAATTATTTATTTGAAAAAGATAAATTAAAAAAACAAAAAAAATCGGGCTAACCCTGGCCCGGACCGTGCCTAACCCGGCTGGGTTAGGGATGCCCAGGCCGGTGGGCCAACATCTTCCCTTAATTGGCGGGCCTAACCCGCCGCCGCCTTTGTTGGCGGGCTGGGTTGAGCCCGCACCGTTAAAACAAGTAACCCGCCGCGGTCGGGCGGGCGGGTCAGGGTTACTTTTTCCACCTTTAGTAATACTATATAAGAATTACTTATTTATAAATAACACACAAAAAAAAAAAAAAAAAAAAGGTGAAATATCCTTCCACGTCTAAGAATTTAAAAGGATAAGCTTGATATGAAGACAAATTGTAAGGGTGTTCATGATATTGTACAACATTACAATAAACCTCCGATAAGTTGGGTAAATTTCCGCAAATCTTGCTTATCCATTCAATTATCATACTCAAGTTTGCAAAATCAGCACAAAACTTTACAAGGGAGATAACAAATACAATAGATTGACTTGAAAATAATCTATACAACCGGCAATATTATTTTCTATACAAAACTAGTTTGGTTATAGCATTTAATTTCATGTCTCTAAAAATACTTGCAAATTATCATTCAAAGAACAGAATAAAGCATAATTGAACCATTCACCAAGTTCAAACTCTAATGGTTTTGTTAAGCTGCCACTCCAGAAGTTGGCGACTGCTGATCCAAAAATTTGATGGTCGATTGCAGATATTTGTTGCTAGAGTTTAAATGCAGCTTGGCAGTCTCTATCAGTTTGGAGCAGATTGGTCGTATATCTTCATTAATCTGCTCAAAATTGAAAGATGGCGATGAGTTTAATAATTAAAACGAGTAATGAAACATATCAAAATTGGTACGATAGAAGCCCTGGAGAGCAAAATGAAATCGTCATCTTTGAATGTTTGCTTCATAGGCAAGTGGGATCTCACCAATGTTTGATCGGATCCCATGCCATTTTCATTCAGTAAGACAATCATTAATGCAATGTCTGGTTTACTACTAGCGGAGGAAATGAAAGGATAAAAAAGGCAGAGAAAACATCGAGAAGTTTTTCTCTCTGGCCAATCAAAATTCTCTTAAAAAAGCCTAAAATGGTAGAGAAAGTTGAATACCGAACCTTGAAAGATGATACTATGCAGTTGCAAGCTTCAAGAGCCATGTTTCCTCGAGCAGCCTAGATTTGCAGCATTGAAAGTCAATACAGATAAAAATTGTTGTATGCATACATTATAATGATTTAATCAAAGGGGTTACTGTTGAAGGTTCTTGTTCAATGGCGTCAACTAAATTCTTAAGTACATCTTCAGAGAAAGAGGCAAGTTCTTCTACGTAGGATGAATCGCCGTAAAACAATAAGTCATTGCCCGGAATCTAGAAGAAAAAAGGTAAGATACACAAGAGACCAGGAGATGGAGTAATATATTAGTAGATATATGATTATGGAATGCATAATCCCAAAATTATTTTGTACCAATACAAAGCCAAACCAAATTTCAAGAGCATCAAATATCTTTTTCAACAAATAATATCAATATTCAGACTAAATCCCAGAATCATTTTAGAAATTGCAAATTTCCATTAAACCTTTCAATAAAAGTGTGGAATTACCTCAAGATCTGTATGGTATGGGAGCTTATTTTGTGAAAGTGTGGCTGACAATGATACTATTGCAGAAAATATCCTTATCTTCATTCTTGAAGTCATCCTACAATGACGTCTTAAAGTATCAAATGATTACCAAATATAATGAACTGATTCAGAAAATAAAATTGAAGTTTGTTTTCAACATTAAAAGATGAGAGAACAAGGCTCACCATGATTGCGAATTAACAAGAGGAAGTATGTTCTTTAGAGTGGACGTCAATCCAAGTTCAGGATTACCTTCAAATGTGAAAAATAAGTCAGTGACATACATATATATACATCGTCTCCATATTCATGCACATGCATACATATATGAGAGAAATTCAATTAAATTCAGACTTGACAAAATAAGTGAAAATAAATAAGTGACAACATAAATAAAAGGGGGTTCTCCGTATTCAGCCAATAATCGATCTTAATCTTGTATTCCTCTTTTGTCACTTTTCTAACCAAGGTTTTATATAAAAAACAAGAAGCACACAACTGGATCATAACCAACTTAAGAAAAAGAAGAAAAATTTTAATGACCTGGGACCATAACCAAGAGGCTGCATAGTTTGCGAATTGAGATTACGATTTCATCAACATCAGCTTGCGCTTGGAAGCCTACAGAAAAAACAGAAAAGAAAAGATGACTTAGAAACCGATTGAAATCAAAATGTCATATAACAGCTGGACATGAACTATTACATCATTGATGAAATGAACAAACACAATGAGCATAAGCAATCTAACAAGAGCAATGACATTATAAACCAGATGAGGGAAAAACAAAATATAAAAAGAGTGCAGATGCAAGTAACTTAAGAAGTGCTGCAATAATAAGTAATTAACCAACCATTGATCAAATCCACACTCTTTAAACAGCTTACTGCAGAATCTATCAATCCATCAGCATGAGAAACCAAACCAGCTAACATGGCAACCTGAATTCTTGAAATAAATAAGTATATTAATATGGTGCAATTGACATGAACATATATATATAAAAAAAGAAGCGTTACCTCGGCTGTCTCAAGGTAAAGATTTAACTGCCTAATTTGAGTAGAAATAGACGGTATTGTGACTTCGCTAAATGCAATGCAAGATTTGACAAAACTAAGATGTTTTCTTCCCATCTTTCAAAGCTTTTGTCACCAAACAATTGCTTGAGTGAACAAGAGTTTCCTACAAGTAAATTAAAGAGCACAACAATGAATGTATGTATCAATATAGTTATAAAACAAACAATTATGAATGTATGATGTATGTATTTATAATGCAAACATCCAAAGACCAAATTTTCCCTCAAATCTAGGATATATGAACTGACAAGGAATTGTAATTGAAATATAATAATAAATATTGGCTCCATTTATGCTTCTTAATATAAAGGGCAACTGCACAACATGTAACCACAACTGAAAATGGGCTGTACTGGGGAAGCATGTAATGCAGTACTCTCAGAAAATTACACAACTTTAATATAACATTCATACATGAGTATTAAAGGACTTGTAATTAAATTTTGAAATTCATAAAGGGCTCTGTTACCATGCTTGCTTGAAGCAGAGAAAAGTAAAACAAAAAAATTTATGCAGACCTTCAGTTCATTTATGCCGCCAAATGCACCACGACATTCAACTAAAAATGTTAAATGCCCTTCCATCTCTACTCCATAGTCAACCTAACAATAACGAGCAAAAAATGAATGTCACAACTCAAATTGATAGCCAAAATTTTATTGACTTATAGATATCAATTTCTAGGATAGTATGTAGTTAAATTTAATACCATCTGGACAAAACGCGAAATCAGCCGTGCTGGTTGTTGATGATCATCATCTTTCATGTTTGCAAAATCCATACCATCATGTAGAGATTGACAAATTTCAAAAAGTAGCTGTACAGTGGTTGGATCATGTATATTACCATTTCTGAACAACAAAAATAAGTATAAGTTATATTATTATATATACAAACTAATCAATCATAATGTGAGCTGAAAGTGAGAGAGGAAACTGCAAATTAAAAATTTAAAGGACCATAAAAATATCCTACTAAAAAGTGGTAAAAAGTGGATTCTACACATGCTTTATTGTGTGAGTGTTAAATAAAACTTCAATAGTCAATATTAACTAGACCTCGCAAAAGAGGGCCCAGACCCGTGGGTGAACGAATCCCTCTAAAATGCATGTTTCAAAGCTACCCGTACCCGGCCTACCCGTGAAATTTGTGGGTGGGTCGGGTAATACCTGTTGGTACCCGCAATTGAATTTAAAAAAAAAAAAAAATTTAAAATACAATTTATTAACAAACCCTAAAGTCTAAATGCAACTTAGTCAGACACTACACACTCAACTCTCTCATGCAGCACACTCACAGCTCACTCACGCAGCACACTCACAGCTCACTCACACAGCCACGGTCACAGCTCACTCACACAGCCACGGTCATAGCTCACTCTCGCCGACAAACGGCAGCTCCCAAACCCAGGCCGCCACCGACGAAACAGCAGCAGTTGTAGCTCTCCTCTCACTGTCATTCTACTCCAACGCGACTCTCAGCTCAATCTCAACTCTCTCGTGCTCACTCACGCCGACGAACTGCAGCTCCCAAACCCAGGCTGTTGCCAACGAAACAACAGTACTTGTAGCTCTCCTCTCACTGTCATTTTGCTCCAACGCGACTCTCAGCTCAGTCTCAACTCTCTCGCGCTCACGCCGACGAACGGCAACTCCCAAACCTAGGCTGTTGCTGACGAAACAGCAGCAACTGCAGCTCTCCTCTCACTCTCATTCTGCTCCAATGCAATTCTCAGCTCAGTTTGAACTCTCTCACCCTGTCACGCCGATGAACGGCAACTCCCAAACCTAGGCCGACGACGAAACAGATTTTGCTCTCCTCTCACTCTCATTCTCTCTCACTCCGACGTCGCCTAACTCTCAGCAACAACAGTCACTTTCAGAGGTAAACACTTTCACAAGTTGGCAAATGCTTTGGGCAAACAAGACAATACATTTAACTACCATTATTTGCACTATGAGCATTGAGTTTTGATGCATTATTTGCATTGTGAGCATTGTGTTTTTTTTGTATGATTTCGAATTTGAATAACAAAAAACAGTGAAAAAAAAAAAAACAGAAAATGCCATTATATGCGGGTGACCCGTGGGTCAACCCGTACCCACACATGCATATATCGACCTGTAGAAAAATTTGACCCATGGATCTGTGCCTGTTTTACCCATGACCCGTGTCTACCCGGCCCGTACCCACCCGGCCCACCCGTTTGCCAGGTCTAATATTAACCCACCACTATTCTCCTAGTGCTTAATGTTAGCAGTGGCTGCTCCACCATGGTGAGATGAGGTTGATGCAAGTAAAGGGTGGTCAACGAAATAAATGGCAGACAATGGGCAGGCAAGATTTTGGCTAGAGTAGTTAGGATTAGAAAAAGTTAGAAAACAGTACCTTGTTGCCATACTAAGGATTTGCATATAAATAAAATTTTGAGAGTTCCCATACATCACATCCAAGATCTCTAGAAAATGTCCCTACAAAATAAAAAGTTTTAAATGCTTACAAGTTATTCAATCATAAAATTCTGTTAAGTTCTCCGAATACACAAGGTTTAGCTCCAAAGTGGTGAGTTAGTTTCTAATGAAAAAATCAGGGCTCTAAGTAATATTAACCTTTTTCTTGGAAAAATATTACAAAAGCCCCTTGAGGTTTGTTAGAATAAACAAGGTTTAGCTTCAAAGTGGTGAGTTAGTTTCTGATGACAAAATCAGGGCTCTAAGTAATATTAACCTTTTTCTTGGAAAAATATTACAAAATCCCCTTGAGGTTTGTTAGAATACAAAGAAATTTAAAAATCTGAAGAAAAAAAATCCCTATAGTTCGGTGCAATTTAAGAAACCCCTACAGTTTGACACTATATAAAAACCCCCTAAAGTTTGAAGCAATATACCCCTATAGTTTGACGCTATTCTAAGAAACCCCTATAGTTTGAGGCTATTCCAAGAAACACCTATAGTTTGATGAAAGTTTGACGCTATTCAAAAAGCCCCCATAGTTTTATGCTATTTTAGGAACACCTATAGTATGACATAATTTTATGGAGTCCCTATAGTTTGAAAATTCTTAATAACAAGAGGTGAATTTCAATCAAGAGAAAAGCGGAATCTCTATTAAATATTATGTAAACCCTTTAAGATTTATTCTATTACCTATCCTTTTTCAATTAAAAAAAAAAAAAAATTGTTTTCATTTATATTATATAAAACGCACCCCTAAGATTTTAAAATCTTTGGATAATCTATTATTTATCATATAGAACCATAAAATCACTGAAGGTTTAGCGGAATTTTCAAGATATTTACAAAAAAAAGGGTGGGGGTGATAACATTAAAAATTTGGCAGGGTTTTACAATTTTTTGGCTACTTTGGTAGAATTAAAACAAAAAACAAATGCAGAAGACAAGGTAGAAGTATTACCAAAGCCAATACATCTTCTAAGTTCCTGAAATGAGAAAGAAACTTCATCAAGATGGACTGCAGGCCTACCACTTCATCTTCAACAATCTCTTTACAGCATGCTCGCTCTGAAATGCCTTCTAAAATGGTGTTCAGATGATTATCCTGCCAGTCATTAGATTCAGAGAAAATAGAACGTAGCAAACATATGGAAATGAACCATATAAACTACTATGTTCACAGGTACAAGCCTGCATTAATTTTAAGTGCACCATTATATGTCCTTGAAATCATGATAAAGTGAACACATCATAGAGGGAAAGCAAACGAAGTTCCAGCAGAGCAAATAAAAAATGTAGCATCCCAGTTGCTCTCAGAACCATTTTTCATTATACTACTTGGAAGAATTTTTCATACATATTCCAGTAGAATTTAAAGCTGAACCTAGTTTCATGAAACTTTAAACATAGATTGAGCATAACTTATAAGGACTCCATTCTTCTTAACACAGCACAGTTTCACTTTGTTTCAGAAGCTTCATAAAAAAAGTAAAAATCTTAAAAATACAAATTAATCAGATAACCACAAATTCAACAATCACAGACATCCATTTCATGGGCCATACAAGAAATTACCTAGGATCTAACTCATGACCAACAAAACAAACTTTGATAATCCACCAGATAAAAACAGCAGAGCAAGCTGCCGAAACTGTATTCATTAGAAGAAATAGAGGTCCACAAAGGTATCACAATTCCACACTCTACTCAAACTCACCATCCGATCCTGAAGAATGATATCCACATAAGCATCCACAATCTTAAGGTAGTCATCAAGTTTATCATATACAGTTACAACCTGATTGAAAGCACAAAAAACAATGGAAAATAATTACAAGTGGAACAAATACAGAGTACAAACACATCTGTATGTATTTGTGTATTTGTCAATAGGAAATTTTACTACCCAGTTTACTGCTTTTTGTACAAGAGTTGAGTATTTACTGTAAGAAATTTAGTTGCTCGGTTTGACTAAATTGCATTCTTTCTACCCCATTAATAATAATCTACTTTAACTATACCCAATTATATTCTTAGAAGAATCACCCAAATGATCCCATCTACCATTTAAATAAAATATAGAGAAACCAAATAATTGGGCCCTAACATAGATTGATGTAACACCGACTTAAAAAGTACTGAATGAGATTATGCATTCTTGATAAAAACACATGCAAGAAAAAATAATAAAAGAATTTAGAAGCAAACAGGAAATGAACACTCTAAATACCTGAATAATTCTATCAACAACTGCATGGATAATGCCTATTGTAGGTTTGCTCTCACTCAATCTAAATCCAAGTAATCTGTAATTTAAGCACTGCTCATGTGCAAAAAATAGTTGTAAGTAGAACAGCAACAATAATAATATTAGTAAATAATAATAACAAACAACACCAATAATAATAATTAATAGTTGATATTGAAAATTAAAGTCATAGTAAACATGAAAATACTTATGGATAAATGTACTCATCAGATAAAGACCTGATCAAAAGAATCATCATTGCTGCACTCAATCAGATGAAGGATCTCCACAGCATTAGAGCTGACTATTTCAGTGGGAAGTTCCTTGAGCAGATGATGAAGAATAATTGAGACATATGGGTTACTCCCAAACAACTCAACTTGATTCCTTCCCAGTCCAAGCTCCACAAGGGCACTGCCCACTTGCCTCTTTCAATATATAAATCATTAAGTCAGTATGTCACAAGGGCAGCAGATTCCAGAGAAACAATTCAGAATAAAATAACTTCACCAGCATCATACAGGTATGCAAAAGAGATGAAATGGGGGTTCAATATAATCATAAAGGGAGTTCTTTGACAACTTTTGCGAAGCCCAAAGCTAAATAAGTCTGCTGCACTCTATGACTTTTGTGTTATTAAGTGTTCAGAGTAAAAAAAATACCTATGTTCTTTAAAATTAGTAAATTATGCACCAGGGGTAACTCACTAATCAATTTGCTGCCTATATTTTACAGACAAGAATTACAGGAAAATGGCAATTTAAACCATTTTAAATAGATTGATTAAAACAATCAAGATTACCATGGAAACTAAATTACTGACCTGAGATGCATCCTTAAAGATGCACTTCATCAGGTACTCAATAGTTGGTTCCATTAGACTGACAAGCAACCTTTTGTTATCTGTAGATTTCCCAAGTGTTGATTCCTTTGTTGACGAATTCCACATCAATAGGATTTTGATGTCATTAACAGATGTAATTAGGTGTCCTGTGACAAATTTGAGTATAAACATTCTGACATTAACTGATATAAACATTCTATGAGACCTGTTTTAATATTGGAACAAGTTTAGTGCTTGATAAGAAAATACAGCAAGAGTTAAAACCAAGGTCTAGCACTTGCCCGGGTCCATAACACATGTAAATTAAAGTCCAGGTTAATTCATACATATCTAATAGGATCATAGAGCCTATTGGATTTATTAGATACCTATTTCCCAAATACAAGCTTGGGCACTGTTTTGAAAATTTGTAAAGAATGGACAACTGTCAATAGGATTGTAGGTCCTTTAAACATCTTCTCTCCTAATTTTTATGTACATTTTAATTATATAAAGATGGCAAGCATAAAACCTGATAGGCTATGAAATAACATAAAAAGATAAAAGATTTTTTTAGAAAAAGAACAATCATCAAGGGTTGCAAAAAATCTTTGATAGCTGAAATCAATCTTCATTTCAACCATGGCCAGAAAAGAAATTTAAACTGCCCAGTTAAATGGTGTCCTTAGGCAAGAACATCTAATATAAGAAAACCATATATAGCCACTATTGCAAGAATCAAACTTGGTTACACCAGTATTTGAATCCTGAACCAGATAGAGTAAACCCACAGCATATTATGCCCCAAGTTCATCCGGTTGCACAAACTAAAACTGTTTAGAATATATGTAAAAATAGATATGCCATTTCTGAAGAAAAGCGTATGTTTCTGTCTGTAGAATAAGTGTAAACATATACCTGTATCATATGAGGACAACTTCCGTGCACAATGCGCCAGATACAGGCGACAATACGCAGATGCCAATGGATCTCCTAACCCTCTTGTCATCAATACTAGGCGCTGGAGAGTATCAACATGTTGATCATGCAAAAAACGCCAGCAAGGCAATATTGCCAGTTCCAAATAACTGAAGCACATTATCAAATCAAAAAAATAAAAATTATCAGCTATCTATATCTTCAAGTGAATCAAGCACAACTAGCTTAGCACATTTGATACTAACACTGGCAATCTTAAGAAACCAACTCTAAGACACTCATGTATTTAGCTAAAACTGACAAATAATTGCTTTATTACTTCCTCACTTCATTGTTTTCATTTATTCATAATAGCTTTCCTTACTCAATTTTCAAAAAACTGGTGAGTTTGCATGCATTGTTACTACAGACCAACATACAAGAAGTAATGAGATTATATAGAGTAAAATTTTAATTGTATATTTGGGTTTTTGTTCCAGTAACTTAATTCTTATGATAAGTAAAAATAGAATGGTCTTTAAGAAAACATATATAATTTTAGAGATAAAGCATATTATTCAGGTTGGTACTAGCAAATTAGAACCAAGGCAATACCAAGCATGAGGGCACTCTAATTTGAAATGAAACTTAAGTCTACAAACTCATTGCACGTAAGAGTTGTGACTTGAGTCCTGATTAAACTGACACAACACAGCAATATAAAAAAATATTTCTGTCTCATGATTTAAAAAAAAAAAATTCTACTTCATGCGACTAGCATCAGTGAAACTTAGAATCAGAATGTAGAGACTATGAGAATAAATGAGAAGATAAGGACCTCACATGCGTGGAAGAAGCTCTCGGATGGCACCAACTTTTTGAAACCAGTTATTGCAAGTTTCTTTGGCATCAAAGCAAATACTGCTCTCTTTAAAATTCTCTGCCATAAACCCCAAAGGTTTCATAAGAAAATTTATAACCTTTTCTCTGGTGAAAGTAAACAGCTAGTATCAATATAAATCTTAAACAAATTAATAATGGTAAATTTGGTTCCATTCATACAAAGGTGAAAAGCAGAGATACCAACACACAAACAGAGAAAGCGATGCAAAAGAGAGAGAGAGAGAGAAACATCCAAACTGATTAAATGGTCACCTGGTAAAGAGCAAAATCTAGTTCCATCCTCAGCAAATTCAGCTTTCTGCTTGATGCGTTCCCACACCATATCCCCAAGTATGTCCATTACCTCTGTGGCAAGAATAAATAATGTGGGATAAAACTGTAAAACTGATGTATCCATCAGAAGCCTAGCCACCTGCAGAGCGGAAGAAGTGATTTGAAAATCACATAAATAATCAGTAATTAGGTTATTGCTATCAGACCAAAAATTTCACAAATATATGCTGATGATAAAGTAACAGCTGCGTGAAATTTTCCATCAAACAGAGTGAGAAGAACAAAAGATATTTACATAAATTTGAACAAAAGAATAATGAAGTCTTTAGATCAGCTAAAAGAGAAACATTAAAGCTAGAACTGCAATGCACAACTAACAAGTAACTTCACAAACTATCACTTGGCAATGGATCCTAAACAATCTAAATAATTTTCTCAAGGCAGATAGTTGAAGACAAAAACCTAACTAGCAGCACTAATATTTGGTCTTTGCTTTTTCTTTCCACAAATCTCCTGAATTGGATCTTCAAAATGGTATTCATATAAAAATTTTGAAAACAAATAACTGAAATTAAAATATAATGTTCACCTTTATAGATAATTTCAGTGATGTTACACGATCTTCAGCATGCCAAGAACGGTTAATTTCATCCTTCAGTTCATGTAATCGTGAGACATACTCTTTCCCAGTTATGACCTTTACACCCTCATCAGCAAATTTTTGTGGATCATCCAGTTCTTCTAGATGCATACTTGTTGAAGATTTTGCATGCCCTACAAATTAATAATATCGCTAAAAGATAACCAAGTAATTCACAACCAAAAAAAAAAAAATTGAGCAAATAATTCTTGCCAACAAAGTAATTAATATTTCATTACAGATTTAAAAAAATAAATAAATAAATAAACAACTTTAAAACTAAATAGAGAGATGATTACCATACCTGTGCCAGTTTTAATTATTACATCAGACATCTGTGACAAAAAAAAATCTCAAAGTTATGACTTATAAGTAGAAGACAGAAAAATGAAAAGGTATAATGTACGAGGTAATCATCAAGCTTGCTCAAAAAGGGGAATATTATTATCAACGAAGTCACAACACTTCCTTCTTAAGCCAAGAGACCAAATAACAGGCATTCTTCAACATAATATAAACCATTAAATTTAACAAGGAGTATATCATACTTAAATAGGAACCTACAAAGGAAACTACCATGACAACCACCATAACCATTGATTCAGTGTCATTGCAACCAAATAAAATGAATACCCATGAGAATATGTCAAAACACAAAATCCATATCTGCAGAAACTACTGCAATAATGATGATTTGAATGCAGTGGCATGGCAAGCTAAATTTGAACTAAAATTTTAAATATAAATAGGAAAGAAATGAATATTTTACTTACTGAAGAGAGCGAAACCAATTTGGAGACAGGAAATTTCTGCATTAAGAATCTCTTGAAAGATATCCATTCTTTAACTGAAACTTCACTAGAAGCTTCACTTGAAAGCATTGAACTACTCTCACCATCTTCTATATCCTCGATAGGAACCACCGCATTAACATCCGCTACTCTTAGTGGATCAAAGAAATCACTATTTTCGCAGTCCACAACATCCTCAACCTATAAAACAATTTTAAGTAACTCCTCCAAAAGTATAAAAATAACCAAAAAGAAATTAAACAAACAAACCATGGTCAAATGCTAGAGAATTTCCACACTCGCAAGCCAGAAATGACACTCAAACAGGCTCACAACTAAAATAACAATTTACAGCTTCATTATAAACATTTTCTTCTTACGCTAAAAGATGAATTGCTTAGATTCATATAATATAACACAACTACCTTGCAATATAAACATAAAACACAGGTCAAAATACAACTACAATGCCAATGCTTATCGATACCAGACGTAAAGTAAAATTAGAAAAAATTAAAAAAGATATATAATGTGAAATTTAAAAGTGTTTAAATTAAACGTAAAATTTGTAATGATGTGACACGTAATTAATGTGTATATGTTCCTTTTTTTCAGAGAAAATCAATGAAATAGAAAAATTCAACTCAATAAAACAGTCATCAGAATTTAAATTTTAAGCAATATTTTCTCGTGAACCAAACAGAAACAAAAACTACACTATGTCAATTTGATAAAAAATTCAAATTCGACAAAGTGAAGAGAAAGTCAAAGCTTGAATTCCACGTGTGCAATTAGCTACGAATTCAATAAGTCGAATAAATTTAAATCGAACTAGACCTGATGGTGGTCTGACAGTGGAGATGGAGAGAAGAGAGGATGATCGTCGGCGTGTAAACGAGGTAGCGCGTGAGATTCATCTTCGGCCGCGTAATCTCGAGGCCTGAACTCCATTGGAGCTCAGCTTGTACTGTGCTTCTTCGAGTTCTTTGATTTTGCCTCGAGCTATAGGATCGGGATCAAGAGTGTTTTGTTTTGTCTGCGTTTGGTTACTCGGAATCGCACCCTTTTGATCGTGTTCATTTATATAATCAAACGAATTGCCGCTACGCACCGTTTTACTCATATTCACTATAAATGATCAAGTTTTTTAAAATTTAATATGCATGTAATTTTTTTTCCCTAAAAAAAGGTTTCATTTTAATGGGAGGATTATCATAAAGAATGAAAAGATATTTATATATTAAATATAATAATTAATTTTAAATTGTTGTGCGTGAATTTTTTGTAAGCTCGGAGATATCGATAGCTCGTATAGCATAAAGCTCACTACTATATAGAGCTTATTGCAATTTAAAGCTAATAAGAAGATAGAGCTCGATCAAAACGAAGCTTATTGTGACCTACTTAACATTTGTCCAACAAATCAGAATATAAGTCTTATCTCCTAATATCTCAGGAAGATAATGTCAATATCCATTTAGCTCGATTTTGGCATATAATCACTGAAATTATCTCGGATTTATCCCACTTACTTTGTAGAAATTCTTGTATAAATACCCAAAAAACAATATAAGGGGGTTGAGAATTATTTTGGAGAAGAGAGATTGTATTATGTACTCAATCAAAGAAAAACAATAGAAAACAGTGGATATAGCTTTGAGAAATAACTAGTTGAACCACTTTAAAACTTTTGGTGTCATTTTCACTTTCTTTTGTTTGGCTTACGTTTTTTGCTAATTTTAATTAATCATACGCCATCTGTTTCAATTCTACTGTAGTCAATCGGATCACTCAAGTTGGTACATTTTTTGGTATCAATGTAAACTAATGATATATGATTATGAAAGACGAGGACCCACACACCCTAAAGATGGTTAGGACTAGGGATGAGACACGAGTCGAGTAGCTCGCGAGCTACTCGAGCTCGGCTCGTCGTAAGCTCGAGTTCGACTCGAAAATCAGTCGAGTTGAGCTCGAGTTCGAGCAGCTCGTGAACAGTAACAAGCCAAGTTCGATCTGATTTGAGCTCGGCTCGTCGAGCTCGCGAGCTTAAACGAGTTTGGGGGCCAATTTGCAAGATTTCAAAAGTTTTATTTTTAAGTTGTCAAAATTACAAACAACACCCATGACCCATTCACAAACAAAAACGATAAACCCAATTTCAAAGCTCAAACAAAAACTCATGTCTTTCACCTTCATTCATCCTCGGTTCCATTCGAGCTTAGAATGTGAAAGAAAAATAATGAAGGAGAAAATCTGAAGGAGCAGAAGAAGAAAGAGAAGAGGAGGTGAGAATAGAGAAGAGAATATGGAAGAAGTAAAGAAGAAAGAGAAGAGAATGGGGAGAAAGAAAAAAAATAAAAAAACCAGACGAAGGATAAGATCTGAAGAAGTAAGAAAATAGAAGAGAAGAGACGGGGAGAAAGGAAAAAAAAGTTGAGGCGACAAAATGAGGTGATAGGTGAAAAGAAGAAAGAGAAAATGTGGGAAGAAAGAGAAAATACAATAAATTATTGAGCTCAATTAGGCTCGAGCTCGAGTACCACTTCAGACTCGCGAGCTTGAGCTCGAACAGGAATATTAAAGCTCGATTGAGCTCGAGCTCGCTACTGTTTATCACAAGCCGAGCTCGAGTACCGAGATACTTCGCTCGGCTCGTATACATCCCTAGTTAAGACCTCACCCCAAGTAAGTTCTCTCATTCTATGACACCAAGAAACACAATGAACGAGAACCTCAAAACCAAAGAAAAGGTATTTCTCGAATAATTGTGGCTCATAAAGATAAATGAGAGAGTAAAAAATTATTGATTAAAAAAAAGTATTGATTTATATTACGAGTAACCTAATACTTGGGTGCGTTTGGTTCTGACAATGTTTTATTACAAAAAATATAGGATTATTAGTGAGATTGATAACCTTGAAAATTAATAGTTATAAATTATTATTGTGTTTGGTTCATTGTATAAATAATTAATGTGTTTGGTTGGCAGTAATTACAAAATACTTAAATATTGTTTTTTTGAAATGCCTTTTACATATGTGAGACATTTTTGTCCAAATAATTAATTAATAAGGTTAAAGAAGTAATTTAATAAGTCGGGTTAATTGTTATTTGACATCAATAAAAGGGCATTTGTCTCCAAAATTTTTATTAAGGAAAGAAAAAATTGAAACAAAAATAGGATTACCACGATAATCTTAAAATACGGTAATCACATAACCCTTTGGGGGCATTTGGATCATATAATTTTTTTTATCTTAGTAGTAAGATTACCGGAAAGAAAGATTACATTGTATATTACTGGGTTTAAATTATTATTGTGCTTGGTTCAATTGGGACGTATTAATAATTAATGTGCTTGGTTGACAGTGATAACAGATGTCCTTAAATACCCTTTTACTAGAATACCCTTGCGATGATTACTTGTATTACTAATTAATCTGTTTGGTTTGTTATAACAGCAGATATCTTGATTACATTTTACTAAAATGCCCCTTAGATGATTACTGTCTATAAATAATTAATGTGTTTGGTTAATAAAAGAAATTATCAATTAACAAAATATTTTTTCTTGTATTTTAGCCAAGTATTTTATTGTTAAGTTATTTATTGACAAATTTACACAGACTATTGAAACTCCAAAAAAAACCTATTGTATTTTCTGTTGGATAAACATTTAACACCTGACCCTGGTATTGCAACAAATATAGTTGGCATCTCCGAATTTAAAACTCTATCTAAAACTCTGATTTTTGTATTACCACAAATTATAATTCGTACATGTTTATTTCTACTTTAATTCAATTGAAGCCAAACTTTTTTTTTTTTTTTCAAGGGAACAAAAAAATGAACTTTTTTTTTTGGTTTACACCATGGCTGGAATTTAGAAACAAGTTTCCATATTTGAGGAAATTTGTTAACTTTTTTCCACTTATCCTGGGCTGAAACTATGTGTGAAAATTGTGAGAATTATTGGTGCATTTGTCATATCACATATTTCGAAGTACATATGCATTTACATTATGCTGAATTCAAGCAATGTTCCAATAAATTAACTAGAAGCTAAAAAATGATGCTCTTTAAACCTATGAACCAATAATATTACATAATTTTGCACTTCGCAACAGTGAACATAATCACCACCATTTTTTAAATGAAATCCATTTTACATCCGCAACAACTAGTTACACAATACTCAATACACAATAATTATACATAAATGAATAAAATGCAGGCTATGCTACTGAACTTCACACAACAGTTTGTCACGGAAGGCTATAAATTCAGCTTGTGTAAACTAATCATGCGTTATCTGTGGAGAATAAAAATCAACAACAATAACCCACATATTATAATTGAATAGAGAATAAACAAATCAACCTGATCAATTAAAAGACTGCAGTACTTACAAAGTAAGGATACCCGTCATTGATTGAAAAATCTTTTGGGGCAGCTTCCACAAACTTCATTATAAAATACAGTAGGAAATATCCGCAATCTATCTGGTTCCGTTGTTGAGGGACCTGGTGAGTGCATTTATCGGTCACAACAAATACATGAAATACTGAACATATCAACCACTAATTACCATCAACCAACATAATATGTTGTTTTATCACCTTAGGCACTAGCAAAGGTATTTTCTCAACCAATGCTGGATGTTGGGGCATTGTTCCTGATTCATAAACATCCCTCACAAACCTGCATAATTAAGCTTAGACAATTTGAAACTCATTGTAGTACCACATCTCCAACAATACAATTTCATCATGTGCTGAAATGTGCTTGCAAATAATTGTGAAATAATCAAAGTTTACCGTCGAATCAGATGTTGCAGTGTCTTTCCATTTTCTGATCCAAGCGAATAAAGCAGCACCATGCATCGAGTTTTAATTTCCAAGTTTACATCTCCACCAAAGTTGCACAAAATCAGTAAACTCCAATGACCCCTGTCAGCATAATTATTGCATATTATCAATGTCAACTCTTAAGCAACCAAAATCAACTCATGTCCGTGTTTGGTAAGTATAAAACCAATGCATACAGCCACAATATCAAAAAACTCACCACAGGACTACAGGAATGAACACATATTTCATTGAGAATATGTTCAATTCGTGAATCCACTTTAGCATGTTCCTTTTGTACACTTCTTCTGTGTACATAAAAAACCACATGCAATCCAGGGTGATGAAATTGTGCAAGTTGTCTCCTTTCAAACTCCTCACAAGTTCCTGCAAATTAGTACATATGCAGTCCCATCATATGAGGTAAACATATTATGTAAATATGACGTGAAACATGTCAATTGTAAAACAGTTTTGTACCCCATGTGGAGGTCAAACATACTGCTGCTAAACATGCCCCCTCCCCTTCTGTTTGCCAATCGCCTACTTGACCTTCGTTGATTTGTGGCACCTACATATGTTCATCATTCATTTACATTAGCAAACCATTCCATACATCTTTCATAACTGAAAGCATTAGTCGGTTTAAAAGTTACAAGGCTGGGTACCTTTGCATTTGCTGCCCTTTAAGGCTGAAGGCATCTCCTCATTTTCTTCATGTACCGAATGACTGGTCTCGCCTACACCTGCACATCAATCAATTATGAGCTACGTTAATAAGTATTATTCCCAACCCTACAACAAATTGAGTCCATAACTATCCAATCGTAATACCTTCACATTGCTATCTGTACAAATTGTGTGGCTCTCTTGACATTGTTCACGAACTTTTGTGCTTTCTGTCATCACAACTAGGCAACATGGTGGTCCTCCCATCATTCCTGCAAACCAACCCATAAAACAAAGCACATCAAAGAGGGAAAGAAAACAAAAATTCTTGAAATGACAGTTTGTAAATGCTAGAATACCTTCACCGTACTTTCCTGGTGACCTAAATGCTAGTTTCCATAAGTAAATCAAAATGCCACATTCAACATACTAAGACAACAAACATTAAACACACATACATGTACACATCCTTTTATACTTCACTACCAAAGTTGTAGAGTTTTTTACATTCCATATTAGTGATTCATATCTTCTCGTAGTGATTGCAATCATAGACCATTACCATCTAATTACTAGATAGGCCTGGTTTCACAAAAAAATAACAAAAGACATCATCATGTATGTTGTTAGAATATAGGCAAAATACAACTATGGGAATACAACCACTGTGTCAGATATCTAATAACCCTGTGCACAAAAAATAAAACACATTACAAGACTTCACTAGAAATCAAATGTTGGTCAGTACTCATTACTTGCTCCAAGCTGCATCTTCACAAATTCTCTCTGCACGTGCATTGGTAACCCAAACAAGATATCCATCTTGTGAGGTTCCTTGCAAATCTCAGTGGTCGTTGTTAGCATCTCAGTGACTGTGAATCCATCCAATTGAGAAATGATGGAATACACCTGCCCTTTACAGTATTTCTCTTGGGTCTTCTTCTTAAAGTAGTCAGCAATACCTTTCTCTGCTCGGGTCCAAGCCAAGGCAGGCTTAAACCTACCCAATGTGGCGTGCCAGGCTGTTGCTTTTCCAGAATCTTTTTTCCTCCTCTTACTGCTGACCGCAACTCTGCTTTGACTGGCAACGGTCGCCTGACAAGTAGAATCAACTACATCATCCTTTGGTGGGGCATTGGTGTGCCCTTTGACATCGACCTCTACATCGCATCGATGTCCATCTGTTCATCATTGTTCTCAACACTGACATTATCTAAATCCTCAATAGCATCAGCTGCTGTCTTTGCACCAGTTCCATTGGCCCTGTCTTTGCCGTAGATTGCGACAAAAGAATCATAGTGCACCCATGGTTTGTGTCGCAATGCTCTTGCAAAATGATGACTCTATAAAAACGTTAATCATCATAAGATATGCGCATCTGTATCAGTACATATAAACGTACAATTTAAAATTTAAAATTTACACAAATAAACCAACAAGCATACTTACCCGGACCCAGTCATCAAAAACATCCTTGGTACATGTAATGCATTTCTCCTCATCATTCCACTCGAAGCCGCTACCTTTCTCAAGCATCTCGTTGATTGCATTATATTGCCTCCTCAACATCTTCACCCTCGAGTCGATATGTGGTTGTGCTTTCAGACCGCAATGAGGAAGCTTTTCCCACATCATCTTTTCGACCTCAGCTAGGTAACCGCACTTGAACCCCCGCTAGTTCTCCAAAGTGGCTGCTCTTTCAGCTCCAACAAACACTCCACCAGCACAACATCCTCCTTTTTTGTCCACTGTCGCTTACTTCCCTTAGCATTTGCCTTGCCCTCTTTCGCCTTTTTCATAGGCATAGGGTCGTCATGCATGCTAATGCTTCTGTTGGACTCATGGGACCGCAATGCTGACCTGTCTCCATATTGCTGAAATAAAACAAAAAAAGGCAGATTAGTGATATTGTACAAAAAAATTAGGTTACAACTTCATTTATACACAATTACCAACCTACTGATATACGCGAGTTGAATAATTTTAAGTCAATCAGGAAGAATAATAAATGAACGGGATCACTTAACATTCAACCATTTACATTACGAAAAATGTAAGTCAATGTATAAGTCCGATAACAAAGACATATTAGTGTTTGGGTTCATTCATACATGGCAAATCAGAAAAGACAAAAATTTAAAAAGTCACAATAGTACACATAAACTAAACACAAGCACAATCAGTCATTCCGCGTAGCCATCCAAGTATTGAACATTTCAACCGCCAAATTGTCTCTAAATGCAGTCCACGCGGCACTAGGCTCAACGTGCCTGATCAATTCCCCTTCGTCATCCTCTTGCCTTTCATCGCTCAACTCTTCTTGAAGCTTTGCTTCAACCGGGTCAATGGGCAACTCAGACCTTATGAAATTGTGCAAAAGACAACATGCAATAATAATTCTACATTGAGTTTTGACAGGATAGTAAGATGTGTCCTTCAATATTCCCCATCGAGCTTTCAAGATGTTAAGTCATTGCTCAATACAATTTCTTGTGTTTCATATTGAAAAATTCTTGTGGTGATGCCGGTTGGTGACCTTGTCGCCATTCACTCAAATGATATCGTTGTCCTGATAAGGGGCCAAAAACCCTTCCCCGTTAGTGTATCCAACATCGCACAAATAGTAATGTCCTAAAATAAACAATTTCAAGTCAATAACAATTACTAAGTGCACTATTATGGCAGACCCTAACATTAAAAATACATTTTTTTTTTGTTATATTACCTTGGGGGACTTTTAATCCATTTCTCATAGTAATGGCATCCCTAAGAACTCTACCATTTGTAGCAGAACCTTCCCACCCAGCCAGGACATATATAAACTGCATGTCAGGTGTGCATACACCAAGGATATTAGTTGCGATTTCACTTTTCCTTGACCGATACCTAGGTATATCGTCAGCTGGCACGTGAACCTTTATGTATGTTCCATCTAAGGCTCCAAAACAGTTCTAACACAAAACAACAACAACAATATTTTAGAGAAAACACTAACTCTGATTTTAATAAGGTACTTAAACTACATGTGCATCGTAAACCTAGTGATTAGACTGTACCTTGAACCATTTCCACTGCTCATCGGTTGAGTTCTCGGGAATGGCTTGGTTTTTTAAACAACAGGGTATGCAACCTTAACACGGCGTTCAAGACTAAGTGAAAATTGCTACTTACCGTCTCAGTGGATCTATGCATTTGATGTTTCATTACTCTGGTCTTTTGGTTATGGGCAAGGATGTGAAGAAAGGTCCCAACTAATTCTTCTATGGATGAATGACGGGTTGATTTTAAGTTTGCCATGTATAGTAAGTAAATTACATAATTTGTGAAATACTGTCATATTCATCCTACGGCTCTTAAAACATAACTTATCACTTTGGAAAAGCATGGTGTGTAAATTGATCAACCTAACCTTAAACATAGACACAGACTCACTGGCATATGATATAACAGCCCTACGTCTACCCCGTATATTAAGTGCATTAGCCAACCTAAGAAGGACGAGCATGGTGTACATGGTTTCCAACATGTCCAAATGGAAGACTAAAAGGGCAACCAAGTGCATCTTCTATGTAAGTTAAACAGGTCATAGTTGTTTCACATAATTCATGGGTCAAAGCATAATGAAGTCAATCAAGCATGTACAAGTCCTTAAACCCAACACAGGCAATTGTATACGGAAGAAATCAAACTGAATATGAAACCCTAAACAACATAAACACCAAAATTTTATAATATCACCAATGAAACAAAATTCACCTCAAACACTCATACAATTCTCAACGTCCCACACATCAAAATTTCTCATCCATCACACAAACCAACATAAACATCACAAAAATTTCACATCAATCCCTGAAAATTGTCTTCTTTAGCAATTCAATTGGTAACATAATTTGTAGGGTTAATTTTAACTGGACATATTTAATTTAATTGACCTATAATTCGACGTTGAAAAATCCTAAATTTGTTACCGCTTTGCCCGATTTTAGCAATTGCAATTTTAATATTCTTAAGCAAATCTATAGTTTTTGTATTACTTGTCATTATGATATCAGAGCATTATAACTAAATGACATTTCTAGACCTATCAAATAAAAAGAAAACCAAGATCAATTTTATATTCACCTGACTGCCTAAACCAATCACAAGTATAATCTTAGCTATCTTTTCAAATCTGCCCCCGCCAAGAATCTTTACCAGAAATATAGGTAATTATGTGCCTTCCTAAATGAAAACATATTTGGAAGTCATATGCCAAAATGAGCAAGTAATGCTAACCCAAAAGGGTAGAGGAGCTTAATTCATAATTTTTCCTAATAAAAGGAATAATATGTACAAACTGCCATATACTCAAATTCCCTCAAAATGTAAAACAAAAAGTGACACAATATTCTCATCTGTTTTCATAAGACAACAACAACAAAACAACACTATACTTTTCATCATCAATTTTTCTGCTTTTACTCTAAATTTCCTTGACTGTATAAATGTTGAGCATTTTTACACCTACATAATAGGCACACAGCAGCCAAGTTGTTGTTAAAATATTCGAACTTGGAGAATAAACGTTAATGTGCAACTGCATAAATCAATTCATAATTAGAGAATAAAATCAAACCAAGTATAGATTTAATAGAATGCAAGTTCTTATGTGCATGATTGAAGACTATTTCAGAAATTACACAGGCCATGTCAATATTTGTGAAGGCGATAAGTAGGAATAGAACAAGATGATTTGCTCTAGGAGTTACAAGACTAAATTCCTTAGTCATGTCCAATTGAATGACTTTAAGAGCGAGAGAGGAAGAAATAGATTCAAGCTAAAACTTTCTAAAAATTTTATTAATTGAATTGGTTACAAGAGGCTGCTAATTTATATAGAGCCGTTGGACTGAAATGCAGAGTTTAATCTCTAAGTTTTTAGAATTTACAAAAGACATCCTGTACCAAACATATAAACTCTAAAGAATTACAAAACACACCCCACTATAATAATAAGCTCCCTTAAACTAGACTACACTAACTAGATCAGTACAGTATACTAATATGCTCCCTTAAACTAAACAATACTGAAGCATATCAGTCCACTTATACCAATATGCTCCCTATAAAGTAAACTATATACCGGATTTATAAAATTCAAAACAGCAGCATATTATCTTCATTATTTGTACTTTGTCATTCCAATCTTAATACCCTAGTTAGTAAATATGGGTACGGCAAAAAAAGGGTACGGGAATTATACGGGTATAATACGGTAAATGGTGAAAAATACGTTGATAAAAATTTGGCCATAAAATTCGAATACGGGAAAAATACGGTACGGGTATAAACGGGTTTAATACGATGCATTGTCAATAATACGTTTTGAAAAATACGGCAATATCAATCTTAGTTTTAACACTTTTATGGACTACCTGGTTAAAATTAACATAACATTTCAAATGCAAAGTATTCAATTAACCAATAACACAAATACACAATATATAATTGATATTCAAAATATAGTCTCAAGATTCAAACACAATATTTAGCCAAGATTCAATTATAGTGTCAAATTAAACACATAAGGCATAACAAAATCAAAATTCAAAGTCGAATAAGAGCTCCAAACAAATAAAAATACACAAATAGTACAACGAAGATTCAAATTATAGTTTGTAACAAAAACTCACAAAGTACATAAACAACAATAAGTCAATAACAACTCAAAAAAGAGCATCGTCCAACCAAGCAGTGTCATCATTATCCATTAAGTCATCCACGTAACCCTCAACTGTTGGTGTGGAATTAGCATCTTCGTCCATATGAATTTCTTCATATTCATAGTTTGGAAGCTCTCCCAATTTCTCAAGATCTATAGGTTCCAAGTCACGACTCATCGTGGAAGTGAATTTATCCATCATCATCGTGTTCATCCTCACATACACAAGTTTGTCTAGCATTTCATGTGACAACCTATTCCTTTTTTTGTTTGAACAGCTTCAAAGGCACTCCAATTTCTCTCACATGATGAAGCGCTACAAGGTTGACTCAGAATTCGAATGGCATACTTCTTGAGCACAGGAAGATCATCCCCATTGTAATCCCACCATATTCCTGCAAATAACATAAAAAACTTTCTTGAATATAAAGAGAGAAGCAATGTAAAGAAAAGATATTGAAATTTTTTAAAACAATTACAAGGATGACTTGTTTGTAACATCGTTTTTTCCGTTGCAGGAAATAAAGTAGTTGGCCTACTACGATACAACTAAACCTCTATCATAAATGGATGCCTTTTCTATTAAAAGCCCCCAAAGGTTTTCATTGATGCCATCTTTCATCTCCCTATCCTCTCTAAAATTTTGTGAGCAAAAGTAAGCTGGATTGAGAAAGGCAGTTGTAGCATGTATAGGATGAATGATGTTGTTGACCCGACGATTCTCAAACAATTCCCAAATTCTCCCATACTTGCTTGCCTCACTATTACATATTTCTTTGATTGCAACTTTTGCCCTTGTCATTGCTTCATATAAGTAACCAACAGTAGATCCATCACCATCAACCAAACGAGGAACTCAAACCAATGGCTCAATAGTTTTTATAACCTCCCTTCCTCTAGCCCAAAAATCACTCTGAACAATTTTAGTGACCCTTTTACCTGATTTGGTCTTACAATAATCAAAACCCCTCCATTCAGATGAAGCAACAAAGAGTTGAAGTTCATTCTCCGAATCCAACATAGATTGAAGCATTAAAAAATTTAAAGCAAATCTTGTGGCACAAGGTTGTCTCAATTGTCTATCTTTGGTGAACTCTTTCATTTCTGCATGAAGAACTGTGTACCGTGTCATGAACATAACTATTATTCTTGCTTTATCTGTGGCCAACTTTTACCCAATTAACTTCTTCATATATGTCTTTCAAAAGAAGTTGAATTCCATGAGTAGCACACCTCGTCTTATACATTCGAGGATACAATCCAATGAGCATGTCACCAACAGATGTGAAATTGCTACCTTTATTAGTTATGAATTGCACAACATGTTCTTGTCCAATTGATTCAATCACAAAACAACAATTTCTTTAAGATAAATCCCAGTTTTTCTTTCTCAAGAAACATCCAATGATTTTATAAACACTGCACCAGCAGGTAAATATGCCACAAGATTAATGAAAGATCGGTGCCTTATATCAATCCATATATCAGACATTATAGTGCAACCAGATCTAGATGTATCCCAAGAATGCTTCACCATAGCAACATACTCATCAACACCTTTTCTAGATTCTGGAATTAACTTAGTTTCGAAGAGTTGAATAAGATGGAAGCTTGTATGTTGCACCATATTCAGCCACTGCCTTGAAAAATTCTCCAAAAGCACCAGTTTGAACAACATTAAAAGCAATATTGTTCACCACAAAACACTTAGCAAGCATTTTATCAACAAACTCCTTCTCTTTTTTCTTATTCAATTTCTAGTAAAGATGCTTGACTTTGACGTCTTTGGCTACCCTTAGAAAGTGGTGAAAATGGTGAATATGTTTCCTCCTTATGATCATTAGAGTTTAAAGCAGCAGAAGAACCGGCTGAACTTTTTAATTTTTTGTTACTTCCACTTCCAGACATAGCTAAGAATGCACATGCTTGTGTCTCATGATTGACTTTACTACAAATCTCAACATCATGGCCAGTAATTCCAGACAAGTGTGCTTTAATTCTATAAGCCCCACCACTAAATACTTTTTGACAAAATTTACATTTCCATTTATTCCCTTGGAGCTCCTCAACATGCTCCCAAATTTTATCTTTTTTTCATACCATATTGATTTGAGTCTGTATTTACAAGAACATAAAAGAGAACATCATCAAATACAAAAGAAAAAAAGTTAGCATATAATCTTTTTTCTTTCCTAAGCATGATAGCATATAATCTTATTGTGGAAAATAACAAAATTATGGAAAAAGTTAAGCATATATTCCTCCTCTACTCATCCCTTGGTTTATTAGAAATTTTATCATTTCTTTGCCCTCTCGGCATGTTTAGGTGGAAGGAGAAAATTCAAAAAAGTTTGGATTTTCTCTTTGAAATATGATCTTATAGTCCATTGTGAATATTTATGATGGCATTAGTTTCTTCAATGAGTTTCGTGTTTTTGTCACTCTTAACTGTTCTTATAAACTAGTTTACTGTGTGGAGATAACATTATTCTTCATATGAACTATTTAATTACAGTTTAATAGCCAAGTAGTCCAAATGTCTCATCATATCTAGTTTAATAGCCAAGTCTAGAATCAAGGCCCTTATGTCATAGTAAGTCAAGCAATACTTTCTCAAAGCAACAACGGTATCATCATCCAAAACTTGTAACTTCAAATTAATATTATTCTTAAAACGCAAACTTTCATGCAACAAATGAGTACTACCAACACCAATCTAATCCCTTGACTGTAATTAAATAATTCTAGAGTTGGCTATTAAACTAGATATGATGAGATAACTTCATCTGATTGCGTTATCTATTATATTATAAGATGTAGGAAAGGAAACAGATGAATACTTGATCTTAAAACAAACTGGGACAAAACCATGTAATATAATATAATAGCTAAACCAAGAGAGTAGAATTCTGATAACAAGAGAAACTAAAACTAATTTCCAGTAATGTACAAAAGCAAGTATCTTTGTTTTCCAGGCGAGAGAGAACCTACTAATTACACAAAAAGGAGCCTCAAAAGCCAAACAAAATTCAAGGCTCTAGCTTCTCGGGCCCACCAAAAAGCTAACCAAAAATTGTATACAACTAACAAGCCTATACCAGCACCAACCAACAAAAATCTGCACTAAAAATTACAACCCCGTAAAAACTAAGAGCAAAGAGAGAGCCAAGGATAGCAGCGCTTTTTAAGCCAACCACACATACCAACCAGCGGGGCAAAAGCAAAACTGCAGTCGCAAAAGCTGTTGAATTTTCTGGGGCATTTTCCAGAGAATTTGATGGGAACAATAAATCCAAATAAAGTTCATTCCCTTCCTAACTAAGATCCGGCAGAAGCCAAAAAAGCAAATAGACCAAATCACTCTAGCAACCCATTTAGCTACATCTTCACGCCCTCTAAAGAAGCCATTATCCATCACAATCCCCTCAAGCCATTCGTGCAACTAGACAACCAATCAAGCCCGAGTCCTCACAACCAACCACAGTAACAAATACAAATATAACCCTCGATCTCTTACAAGCATTTCATCAAATATGTTTCAAACAAATCCATCAATCCACCAACCCCTCCTTACTACTAGTCTACTACTACTCACAAGTCACAACACAAGTCACACCAACACAAACACAAGCAATCAACCAATAACATTCAAAGAGAAGAGAACAAGTGTTAAGTGTGTACCTTGAAGTTCCGAACTTGAAGTTAAAGCCTGGAAGAAGAGAACAAGAGATGAAGAAAGCTGAAAACGTGAAGAACTAAGGAAGAAAAGCTGAAGAAAAACTGAGGAAGAAGAAGAACCGAACTAAGGAAGAAGAACTGCTAACTGTCGAAGAACCGAAGAAGAACGACTGAACGAGATCTGTTTTAATTTTTTGTAAAACCCTACCAAAAGCACGCATCGTTTTGGGGGTGTGAGATTTTGTTTTTTTTTTTTTAAAAATTTTTTTTTTTTTTTCGAGAATAATTAGCGAATAATTCGCGAATTATACGGAAAACCTTATTATACGCTCATTATACAGCAGATTTTATAAAATACGTATACGCGCTTTTATACGTGAATTATACGGATGTCCATACAATTCACGTATAAGACGCGTTTTTACTAACTAGGCTTAATACCACAACACCAAAGGATAGCCACTTAGAGTCTCAACAGCATAATAGCAAAAGCAACAACTTAGAATCTCAACAACGAGCAGCAACAGAGCATAAAAGACAACAATTTAGAACCTTCAGCAAAAAACAGCCTTAAAATCTCAGCAACAGAACAACAAAAACAACCTTAAAATCTTAGCAACAAAACAGCGAAAACATCCTTAAAAACTCAGCAATAGAACAACAAAAACAGCCTTAAAATCTTAGCAACAGAACAACAAAAACATCCTTAAAAACTCAACAACAAAACAGGCAGACAGCAACAGAACAGGTAGCGAGGCACTTATGTTATCGAACCAAGTATAGATTCAAGAAAACAATAAATCAAACAATTGATGATAAGACAGTAAGGACCTCAACAAATGAGTAAGTCATACTGAACTCTGCCTCACCATGTACATATTAACCGATTAATTCTATAAAATAACTAATCAATTCCAATGGGTTTCTATTAGTAGACGGTGGCAAAACAAAGAAGCAAATGGCGAAGATGGTGGACCAACGACAGACGGAAAATTTCAAAGTTAGGGTTTACGGTTGCAATCGAAACAAATAACGCTACATTCAAAGAAAAGAAGGCAAACCACATACCGGAAATACCGATCGGACTGACGAACAAGATCGTCGAGATATTTTTCTCCACCAGCGGCGAACGAGTTTAGCGTAGAGATCTGAGAACGAAATCGTGCATGTTGTGCGATTTAGGAATTTTTTTTCTTTTATCTTGTAGTTTTATTGAAGTTAAAGGGCATATTGGTCACAATATGCAAAAATCTGAGGATAATATGGGTACACAAGTCATCGTGGCATTTCTGAAATAAATGATCAAAAACTGGGCAGTTTCGTCTAGAAATAAAAAAACTGAGGACAAATACGTCTGTTTGTGCAAATTGGCTATTTTGTAATTATTAATAAACCAAAGGATATTTTCGTCCGCATAATATACTGTTTAGGGGTAAGATTAGACATAAATTATGATTACCCATGTAACATTTTAATATTAGCCCCCAATCAGGTACAAATATTCCCGGCAATTTACCCCCTTTTGAGCATTGTTTGTCATCTTATTTTTCCGTAATATTTTTATACAAAAATGCCAAACACGGTAATCTACTCAATTAAACAAATATTACCCTTGTTAAAAAATTTCAACCTGATTCAAATGGGCCCTTTATATCACCTCTCATATTACATGAGTAATTAAAAATTACTAGAATCTTTTATTATTTATTAAACCAAACAACGTAATGACCGAATTAAAATATAGATTATTAAAGTAATCTTACAAAGGCCCTAAAAAAATTGAGCCAACGCCAACATTGATTATAGCGTAATGCATTGATTATAAGTGGCTAACTAATTGTTAATTCGGATATAAGCGCATTGTTGAGATTGATTATAGCGTAATGCATTGATTATAAGTGGCTAACAAATTGTTAATACGGATATAAGCGCATTGTTGAGATTCATGATAATTATGTGGGATTTGTCTGGCTTAATCAAATATTTAAGATCCTAAACCTCTGTAATTGTTTTTGGTCAACAGTCGAGGCAGGATCTTGGCATATATAAATGCATCCCAATTCCCAGCATGAAGATCAAAGTGGTGATAGTTCAGGATGGTACTTTATATTTTTTTAAAATTAAACACAAATCACATGTACCTTTTTCTTTGTTATTTATAATCTCCACAATATTCTTTTAATTATTATTTAAATTTTGATTGTAAATCCGCAAGATATTATAAGCACTTAAATTATATATATATATAATGATACAACTTATCGCGATCATGTTAGTGTAGAAATTAAGTTCGAATGAAACTAAAGCTCAAAACATGCATTGGGCATTCAAATCAAATAATATTATGTACATTTTTTTTGTAACTAATGAAACTAAAGCTCAAAACATGCATTAGGCATTCAAATCAAATAATATTAGGTACACTTTTATTTATTTTTTTGTAACTAAGATGTCTAGGCTAGTTCATACGTATTTCGATTAATTAGGAAGAGATTAGCGCAACAACCTTATTCTGCTCAAATATGAAATCGAATATGAAACCATATGCTTATCAATACTATTTCCAATTCGCTCTAACTATCTAGACTATAAAAAAATCATTCTTATATAGAAATATTTAGAGTAAAAAAATTATAAAATTGTGTTTATTGTTAATATATGGAAACATTAATTTTCTAATATAACTTTTCATAAGCCATACCTTAAAAAAAAAAAAAAAAAAAAGTATTTTTTTGAAACTCAAATCTAATAAATGGTATAAATAAAGAGATTCTTCTAAATCTCTTGATGTATATAACATATCCATATTAAAAAAAAAATGGAGATTGGACCCCCTATAAACTAATTACTATACTTAAATATGTTATTATTTTTGTCTCGATAAATAGTATTTGTAAATTGTAATTGGGTATTCGAAACAATAAAAAAAAAAAAATGTTGTTCGTATATTAAGACTTGTGTAGTTTAACTATCTTTATAAATTTAACTATATCTGGATGACTGAGTGGTTCGATGGAAACTCTTGAATGTATTACTCAAGGGGTTCTGAGTTCGAGTCTCTTCTTGATTGCTAATGAGGGTAGCCACTGAAATTCTTAGCAGACTGATAGTTTTAGAGTTCTATAAAATTAATTGAGGTGTGTATAAACTAGTATGGACACTCTGGTCATAAAAAAACAAAAAACAAAAATCTTTAAATAACAAAAACACAAAAATAATATAAATTCCGCAATGGCTGCCTCAATTACCGTACCATCCAACCCATCAAAGATATTAATTTGTTAGTAATAGTAGCTTTATTTAACTATTGGAAGAGGCATTCTTTGGGGTTAGACTAATAAGGTCAACTTAGTTCTTTTCACATTAAATAAAACATTTAATTAATTCCTTGTAAGCTCAAATTCCCAAACCCTAAAAGAATTATTTTATTCCCTGTTCATACATCAATAAAACGAGTTAACGACAAGTTCCACCCAAAAACTAGCCCATTGCCAATTCATACCCACCCCCATTATAAATACCATTTCAGTACCTAAAACATAATTTTATTAGTAATTTTTATTGTTAGGAAAGGCAAAATGGTCAAAAGTCCATAATTAATGAGGGCAGAATGGTCACCAAACAGAGGCTAACGGAGAAGAAGAACGATGCACATTAGCAGAAGATAGCACATGTTAGCAATGTCAGATCCAACAGGTTTTTGCCATTTTCAAGCCGATCCCCACGTTCAAAATCACTTTCGACACCACCCAAAGAATCTCCATCACCTCCTCTAAAAGCCCAAGCCTCCATTTGTCATCACTCACCATTTCCCACCAACACCTCCATTCGCATGGCCAACTCTTCAAGTCGGATTACCAATCGATTTCTTTGCCAAAAATTAACCTAGACACCACTATCACACTCCCCCGCAACCCACTTAACAAAATCCCTTACCTCCATCATCGTCCCTTGCCTACCGATCACCGACCATGAACCGCATGACCTTTCAACTTCCAAGCCAATTTCTAGTCGTTTCCGATGTCAAAAATCATCCCTACCACCACCGATCAACTCCCTAAATCTTCCTCTCTAAAAGCCCCAACATTCCTTATCCTGTTTGCTCACCAATTGCCAACGATTGAAGCTTCTCCACCTTAGGGTTTTTTGAGTTTTAATTGGATTGATTGGCTTTGATTCATACCATTTTTGTGTTTGTTGGGTTAAAATACAATTGAGGAATGTTTATTTGTTGATTTTCTGGTCACCGCACTACCCAACGCATATGGCAATTGCCAGCAACGGAAAAGGCTGAGAAGAGAAGAAAGAAGAGAGGGGTTTTTTAGTAAATCACTTTGTTTCCCACCCAAATAAGAGGGTAACCTAATATTTGGGTAGTAAAAGATGTTTTAAAAGTTTGAGGGTCAGTGGGTAATTTTCTAGGTGGTAACGTGTCGTTAACTTTAATAAAACATTTGTAAACTCCATCAAAATTCGCTCCCTATTACGTCATCGTGCCATCTGTCAAACGTACATATGATTCTCAATTCTTAAATAACCAACTTATTAATCAATAAACGTGTTAATGTGGTTCTTAATTCTCTTCATTGATAGTTAACTTGCTATTATTGTATCATTAATTAAGAAATTAAATTAAAATTAATCAAGAGATTGATTGTACAAAGACCCTTCTTTGAGCTTAAGTTTTGTATCTAGAAATTAAATTATGATTAGTGAGCTAGCAGGAGGATGTTTAGGGCCCTGTTTGCTTAAATTTGGAAGGGTTTAAACTCCCTTTGCTTCTCCTCACAGCATGCCTACATTTTCTCAGGTCGGCATTTGGACACCCCATGGTTTTCCTTAGCTTAAGGTCTTCATAAAGTCAAACTATGGCCAAAAGACATATTTGCCCTTTGACTTTTGGACATTGGTATTTAATTATAATCATATAATTCAATTGAATTTTCTAAAATGAATCAATATTACATCATAATTCTCAAGCGTAAATCTTCTGATAAGATGTATTGTTAATTTTTTATATGCCAAATCGTTGTTTTGAAAACATTTATCATCTCATTTCACATTACTCATGAATGAATGATGGATGATAAGAGTCAAAGAAAGTTTATGGTATCATGGTGGTATTGTTGATACAGTACTACAAATTAATACATACATATTCTGTAATTATTGTATTTAGAAACTACTAACAACAACTAATATAAAGATAAATAAGAAAGAAATAATATAGATGTGACATAGATTCACTGTTATATTTGTTCATAAGAGTCTAATTAATATTTAAACTTTTTATTCTCTCGACTAACTAGACATATTCTAGGTGAATGACATTTGAATGAATTTTAATTGCAATTTTGTGTGAGGAAAGCTCAGAACAAACAATATTTACAATAAGAGTAATACTATGCTGACAAACGAATCTCACAAACCGATGTTGCACCTGAATTGGTATTAACACATCAACTGACGATTTTGACTAAATATAAACAGTCGTTATTGTTCCTTATGAAGGAGCAGATGAAGGTATTGTCGTTTCTTCATACATGGTTTCGTTCCTTCAAAGAACGAGATTCCTTTTATAAACAACTGTTTTCTTGAGGTTTAATCAAAATCATTTTGTGCCTTAAGTGTAGTGGAGCTACCAACTCAACTGCCACATCATGGTTTGTGAGATTCGTTGGTCAGTCTATCTTTATTCTTACCATATAAGCAAACCATATCTATTTAATTAAGCTTGAACCTTACATTTATTAGAAAACTGTTAGTTTTAGTTTTAATCAAAGACGATATATTACTTACGAATTTTCTAACAAATGAAAAAATATAGACATGAAAAATAAAATCAAGGGATAGCATGGTCATTTCATAAAGAAGGCACTCGATTTACAATTAAATAATGAGGCGCTCAAATCACATAGACTTTTCTTAATTAAGAACTAAAAACCCTAATAACTAAAAATTAAAGCACACTCTTTGCAGTTTGCAGCACATCCCAGCGAGCTTTCTTCTACCTTTTCACCACTTTTCCCGCGTCAACTCCCTCCCTTCAGTCCTCCTATAAACCCTAACTTTCAATCCCCCATTTTCCCCAACAACTCAGCTCTCTCTCTCTCTCCCAAACAATCCAACCCCTAAAACATACCAGCTCTCACTCATCTCTCTCCATCTCTCACCTCTCAAAACAATGGAACTCATCAAAATCATCTTGACCATCGCCATAACAATGGCCATAACCATCACTCTCACCATGCAAAACATCGGGAACGTCGAGGAGACACCTTCATCGTCCTCGTCGCCATTCGAGAATGGATATCCTACTCATGATAACACGATCGTCTTGCCTACTAAACGGGGCAGCCGGTTTCTCGCAGAGGTGAAGAACCCTAGAGCCGCCGATCACTGCAACAAAGATAATGAAGTCTGTTACGCTCAAGGCCAGAACGCGACATGCTGCAACAACAAGTGCATGGACTTATCGACCGATGAAAAAAACTGCGGTACCTGCAAGAATAAGTGCAAGTACACAGAAACTTGCTGCCGCGGCGAGTGTGTGAATCTCTCATTCGATAAGAGGCATTGTGGCTCCTGCAACAACCCGTGCCCCACGGGGGAATATTGTGTTTATGGAATGTGTGATTACGCATAATATTGATGATGATGATGATTGAACGATACGGTGCGTTTGAGTTCGTGAGGTTCGTAATTTATTCTTAATACAATAAAATAGCCACTTTAAAACTTGGTGGTTTCTCAAAACATTATAGTTTATAAAAATTAATTACTTCTCTAAAAAAAATCATTTGAATGTTTCGATTGATATCTAAATGTAATTCTACAAAAGAAGTACTATAAGAAATATGTATTTGACTACATTTTCATTATTAATTTAGCTTATACAATTTTTGGCCAAGGGGAGATACTTGAAAGTGTACAGAGGGGAGACAATTTATTGTTTTCTTATTTTTAATAAATAAATGCTGGATAATACAATTCCCTATCAATTATGTATGTTTAATATGATTAATAAAAGTTATCATTATACTCATTTTTCTTGCAAAATTTCCTTAGAAAGTTGTCAACAAAATATATACTTTTTTTTTTTAATGATCGGAGGTGTCTACGTATCTCAATTAATCTTCTAGGACCTTAGAATTATCGACCGAGTAAGACTCTAATAACCACCCCTATTAGCAATAGATGAGAAACTCGAACTCATGACCTCTTGAGTAATGCACACAAGACTTTTGGATACATTACTCAAGAGGTCATGAGTTTGAGTTAGTATTACACTATAGGAAACTGCTTTATGCCGACGAGGATGTTGGTAAACGATGCCTCTATTGATACAATAAGACGTTGCAATCCTTTGATCGTTCTCTCGTTGAAATTTACGTCGGAAAAACATGTCTACAACGATGTAGAATCGGCGTCACAATAGGACTAACCTACACCATGTGAACTACTTTAAGTAGTACATACGAAACTGCTAGATTTTACAACCAAATTCATTAATAAAATATTTCCAAGTGATGGGGGCTTTTTAAATGGTCAAAATTCTGAAGTCTATAAGCTTCTTTCCTTTACAAGTTAGCTAAGCTGTTTGATAACTAATTAAGCATTCTATTTGGCGTAAAAAGAAATGAAATTTCAATCGAATCAAATATTCAAATGGCAACATGCATGGAGAGCAAATTAAAGCCAGCCTTTTTTTGATCTTTCGTGTGAACAAGAAGATTACTTGAAGGCTACAACACAGACGGAATTGTGGCCCTCAAGAAATATTGGTGCTCAATTGCGCATGGATTTCGCTCAATACCACATGTTATTTGATCCAGAAGAATAGCCCCTTCACATGCTACGTTTTGGCTATGACAAAAACAAAAAATAAAAGATTCACACAACTCAAAACCAAGTTACCATGCATTTGTATTTATTTTCTATTAATAAACTAGGACCAAACTTTAATCAACTCCTAGAACTATCATGCATGATCGATATTAAGAAATCGATCGACGGCAAAACACTATAAAACCGAGACGAAAACAAAGATTATCACACATTTGTATGTGTAAGAGTTTGAACTTAAGACCTGAGTTCTGATATCATATTAAGATTTCTTAGACCTAAAAATTTAAGGCTCCGTTTCACTTATTATTTCTATCCATATTCTCAATCATATTCCCAAAATACTTATTTTTTTCGTTATTTGAGAAATGTTAGTATATTTTTTTAATTATTTTTAGACCCCTTAAGTTTATTAATTTCATTAAATACCCCCCCAAAAAAGTTTAAAAATTAACAAAAACACCCCCACCCACCCATACTTGCCAGATTTTGACAATTACCGTCGATGGTAGTCGAAATCTCTCACAACAGCCTACAAACGACTGGAACTGGCCTGTAATTCACCGATCAAGCCTTTTCTGGCCAGATCCACAATGGATCTGGTCGGAAAAGCCCAGATCTCGCCATCAGATCTAGACTTTTGCGACCGTCGACGACCAAATATGTGGTGGATCTGGCCGAAAAATACCATATTGACGCCCTACCTGCCAGATCCGACCAGTTTGCGTCATAACGCCATTTTTCAGCCAGATTCCGACGATGGTGGCCGGAATCTGGCACGTGGGTGGGTGGGTGCGTTTTTGTCATTTTACAAAATTTTTATATATTGGGGTGTTTAGTTAAATTAGCAAACCTATGGGTTTTTTTTTTAATTTTTAAATTTTACCTCGTAATACTCCCCTATTCAACTACCCAATGGGTGCGTTTGGTTTATTATTTTGGATAGGATTTTGGGAATAATATTGGGTAGTTGAATAGGGGAGTATTACGAGGGTAAAATTTAAAAATTTATAAAAAAGCCCCTAGGTTTACTAATTTAATTAAACACCCCAACATATAAAATGAAAAAAATACCTCCACCACCTGCTGCTAGATTAAGCCACCACTGCCTAACTGAAGCCCAAAAATCGTTGTTATGACGTTTTCCGGCCAGATCTATGACCTACTGTGGTCGTCGACCGTCGGAAAAGGTCAAAATGGCCGGTCATCTTTGGCCGTCGCAAAGGCCAGATCGGTGAATTACCGGCCAATTCCAGTTCGTAATTCACCGTTGTGGCAGATTCCGTCTACCATCAACGGTGGTTGCCGGAATCTGGCAAGTATGGGTCACAGGGGTGTTTTTGTTAGTTTTTAAACTTTTTTTTAGGGGATATTTAATTAAATTAATAACCTTATAGGGTATAAAAGTAATAAAAAAAATAGGGTAATATTTCTAGAATAATGTGCCAAACATTATTTGGAGAATATGATTGAAAATATGGGCAGAAATAATAAACCAAACATGTCCCAATATTATTCCCAAAATCCTATCCAAAATAACAAAATAAATAGGCCCTAAGTTATCAAATAAGAGCTCTATTTTTATATATAATTTAACAAATAATAAGAAAATAAAAGGCTCTTCTTACCATTTGTGGCACTCTTAATGCTTCAAAAAATCAAGCTTATTTAATTAAATTATTCAAAACAAGAAAGTAGATTAATTTGGACTACTTAATTTAATATATAACTAGTCAAATGTAAAACTTTAATATGTGTTTTAAGTAGAATACAAATCGCTGAAGATGGTTCAATTAATTTCCGAGTTTTGCAAATAAGTCATCCTTGTTAATGTTAGTGGTACTAATTGTATTCCACATACATATAACAAGGAAGGGTCAACTCATACTAAAAATAAATTAAGCCTCTTTTCTATTTCATAATATACCTTAGATTCAATGGATTAGAAGTTTATAATTAATTACAATTAAAATTATTGGCTAGCTAGCTAGTCTACCTTCAACTTCTTCTTAATTAGTTTCATTGGGATTGTACCGATTTAATCAAAGATTAAAAGATTATTGTGCGTAAAAAAATTTAAATTAGAATATAACTTGACCCTAAAACAAAATATTACACTTCATCGTATACGTATACGAGTATTTATATTTATAAATATTCCATTTCATGAAGGAATGTCCTCATTTTTTAACCTAGTTTACTTACAATAATTGTATATTAGTGCTACCTAATGTTAAATGACAAAAATTTAGTTAAAAATTTATTATTTTCAATATAAAAAGAGTGAAACGACTTTTCCCCACCCAAGGTTTACCTTAATGACACTTTCCTACCCCAAAAGTTTCAAAATACTAAATTCCCACCTAAAGTTTATATTCCGTTAATACCCTAAAATACATTTCATTTTCTCAGGCTGTGTTCACCAAGTTACCAAGACTTATGGGTAAGAGGGGTTTTGTAGAGTGGAGGCCAGTAGTGGATCAAATGGTGGTGACCAATTGAATTAATATTTGTAGTCGATAACCAGAGCTTAAAAGAACAAAAAACTCTAACTTTGTGGTGGTTGATAATCGATAAGAAATTAAGTGCCAAAATGAGATGGGTTTTGTAGAAATGAGACTAGAGGTTCAAATGGATGGTGACGGAGAGAATTTTCGTCTCTGGAATTGGTTTTGGATAGTAATGGAATATAAGTTTGGGTGGGAAAAGTAGTATTTGTAAACCTTTTGGGTGGGAAAATCAATAAGGCTTGGGTGGGAAAAAGTCAGTTTACTCGTATAAAAATTCATCTTTTTAATATCTACCAATGAAGTCTCTGTATTTGAGAATTCTCCTTTACATATATAAAAACTATAAATAATAAATGTATGGAGTAAATGACTTTTTCCCATCCCAAATAATGATTAAATGATATTTTTCCACCCACAGACTTTTAAAATACTACTTTATTACCCAATTTTATATTCCGTTTTCGATTTCAACATTGTTGCGACCTCACACCATCCATTATTCTTTTCCCCAATCATCACTCACCAAAACTCATCAAACCCTACTCTCGCCGACCTCACCAATCACTAACAATCGAATGATTATTGGTTCACACAGCCAAAATCCAACATTGGTCTCCCCTCTTTAAAAGCCCTATAACCTGGACTGAGTTTGCTCTTTATTCTTCGTGAGAATATAAATTTGGGTAGTAAAATGACATTTTCAAAGCCGGCAGGTGGAAAAATGTCATTAAACTATTATTTGGGTGGAAAAAAAGTCATTAGCTCTAAATGTATGGTGCTACATGTTATTCAAACATCGTTACTAAAACAAAATGAACCTGCAAATTATATTTAACAAATCATAAAACAATTATTTGGTCCACCAAATCTTAGTATATCGAATGTGGTGGGGACTGAATCCACAAATTGACATACATGTAGAAGTGCGATCAAGGCAGAATGTTAATTAATTTATACCTGTAGCCGAAATCAGTGTACATACATCTCTCTTTCCCTTTCCCTTGTTTTTTTCTAATTTTTCATATGCCAAACTCAAAGTGCGATTGAGATACAATTAAAGCGTACAACATAATTCATACTAAGTGCCAAGATATTTACATAATTAAAAGCTTAATATATAATTGGGGTTAACTTTTAGCTGGCTGTCTTAACACCTGTTTAGCTCCTCGCGGTTAGATCCCATTAATTAATCCCCAAAAATAACTTATTCTATAAATTAATTTGTATTACTCTCTTTGTTCTTGATGTTAAATTATTCTAAGTTCATTCTTTATTATTAGAACATATGGTTAATCGACAAATGTAGCATGTTCTTTTTTGGAAATTGCTTTATATTAATCCAATGATTAGCTTAATTATAGTAAGAGCTGGGGTCCATCGAAAGAGCTAAGTACTTTTGTGTGAGATATTATGGCTATTATTTATTAGAGTAAATAATTTTTTCTCACCCAAGGTTTGCCTTAACTACACTTTTTCATCCAAAAAATTTCAAAATAACATTTTCCCACCTTAAAATTAATATTTCCAATATTACTCAAAGTCAATTCTGATGGCAAAAATTCTCTCTATCACCAATTATTTGAACCTCTGATCTTCTCTCTACAGAATCTCTCTCATTTCGAATATCTGATTTCTGACTGATTGCTGACCACAGAAAACTAAAGTTTCATATTCTTAGCTAATTTTCCGCGATAATTATTCAATCGGTCATCACCATTTAATCCATCAGACTCACACTACAAAAATAGTTTTACCCTGATTGTTAGTAACTCGTCGAATGCCAATGAAATATATTTTAGATATTAACGGAATATAAATGTTGGGTGAGAAAGTGGTATTTTGAAACGTTTTTTGATGGAAAATGTCATTAAGACAAACCTTGGGCGGGAAAAAGTGGTTAGTCTTATTTATTATAAGGATTTTATTCATCCTATAATTCTCTCACATTATAACTAATAAATTCATTTATAATGGTAACTAATAAGCTTTTGAAAATTGTATAATTTGAACAAAAGAGATGCAAAATAAAGATGAATTACAAAGATTATCTTCAATATTATTATCTTCGTTCAATTCCATTATAATTTATAAGCATTACAAAATAATTTAATGGTTATTATAATTAAAATAAAATGCAATTAAAATTAAACAATATTATTGATTATACAAAATGGATCAATCTTTCAATTAAATGAACAACATTTTGTCGTTAATTAATCTACTAAAAGAATTCCACATCCCAATAACTAATAAAACAACACAACTACTCTTCTACTACGCATAATTGCACAAACCAAAAGAACAAAACTCTCCTTTGTCACAGCGATTGCCGCATCGGCCACAATGCTTCTTGTTGAACGACGGATTAACGCATTTCCCTCGGCAACAAATCTCATTAAACTTGCACTTCTTCCCACACTTTCCACAATTCATCCGGTCCTTCAACACTTCAACACACTTCTTGCAGCAAGTCGGTCCAGGGCTCCCCTTGGACTGGCAAATTTTAGGGAACTTCTTACAAGTTAACCTGAGATTCCAAGTGCCTTTTCTTTGCCTCAGCGACCGGCCGGCGCCGCTAAAAGAATGACCAAAATCGTCATCATCTTCTTCATGAGCTTCATAATCAACTTCATTATTGTTAGTTTCTTCCTCTACATTTAGTATTGTTTGTGCCACAATGTGTAGAACTAGAATGTCCATAAGGAGAACCAAGATCAAGAATGGCTTTGTGGACTTCATGGGGTCAAATTAATTATGAAGAAAAGAAGAAGAGAAAGAGTTGTCTATGTTAAGCTTGAAAAGGAAGGAATTTTTAAAGGGGATGGAGCGAGGAGAGAGTGAGGATAAGAAGGGTTTATATAGAAGAAACTAAGGTTGACACATGAAGGGTTTTGATAGTGGAGTGGTCTACTTTATAGTATAAAAAATGTAACATAAAGCAAGACAGATTAAGTTAGGTTCCTCTCTGATTTTTCTGAATTTAAAACAGGTAAATGGAGGGGACACAGGAGAGTATAGGCAGACTAAATGAAAGTGAGAATATATAATAACATAAACCATTGAACTGATGACACCGTATACTATATAGTATATTTTATATATGAAATTCAAGTCAAAAGGCATGTGGGATTTTTAGAGCTCTTAATCTTAAGACTATGAAACAATAGTCAATAGTTGTTAGATAATTTTTTGTCAAGACTTGTATGCAGTATGTGCGACTTCAATCTATAAATTTCATACAAAATGACTATTTTCAGTTACAGTCTTATTTGAAGATGACATTGCCTTAATTATATCAAGTTCAAAGAGTTCTGTTTGTCTTGATTCAATAGGTAAAATAGAACGGGTAAAAGAGCAAAAAGAGGTTTTATAAGTTCTTGAATTCGAGTTCGAGTCCCCTCAGGTATTAATAGGGGTAATTACAGGAACTTTTACTCGACCAGTAGTTCCAAGGTCCTGGGAGAATAGTTGAGATACGCACGAACTGGTTCGGACACCCCGATGATTAAAAAAAAAAAAAACAGGTCTTTTATAAAGATAGTTTTTCATCTGTTCCAATAAATTAAATTAATTTTTTAAATCAGGATTGGTGGTGGTGGAAGAGAGCTTGGCCAACCAGAATGCTCTGTGACATCGTGCCAGCATTGCAACATTCATTCTAGACACCAAATTTATAACCCTTTATTATGACGGAATGTGGCGTCGTACTACACCTTCTCAACCTTGCAAATTTCGGCAGAAGATGATCAAGTTTCACTGTTTCGGTGATGCTCATCAGCATCGCAACTGAGGGTATTTCCAATGAATTTTTTTTTTTTTGGGGGATCAAGGGTGTTTGGGCCAGCTTTCGCATATCTTAACTAAGCTTTGGGACATTGGAACTACCGATAGGGTAAGAGCTTCTGTGACTATCCTTATTAGCAATCGAAAAGTGACTCAAACTCAGGACCTATTAAGTAATACACCTAAGAGTCTCTGTCGAATCACTCGACCATCCAGCGATAGTTTTTTCCAATGAAATTTGTCTACATCTGAGTAAATGTTGTCGGAAAAAACCAAATTTCTTGTGCTATCCCAAATTGTTTTGAAGATCCTGAACTTTTGAATATAAAGATTTTAGAGGATGGTAATATTATCAGTACCGTTCACATTTAAGTTTTTTGTAGACAATAAGTACCTCTAGAGCTTTAAGGCTACACTAGTAATGCTGCATATATATATATATATAGTTGCCATTTTGGTAAGAAAATTCTTCTTTAAAACCTCTATAAACTCATCCTTACATTAAAAAAAAGCTGAAAAGAGTAAAGACAGACGAGGAGAATCTCTTATTTTACATGTATTGTTGAAGCAAAGGTAAGGAATTTCTTAAACTGTGAGGTGATGAAAAGAATAATTATAAGATGGCTAGTTTGACCTGAAACACGTTCGTGATAATTTACCAATGCTTGGTGAATAAGCATACTAAACTACTGTGGTGTCACCAAAAGATGCTACATAACTTTTCTACCCACCCAAACACACTTTATGGAAATATATCCAAAATCAAAGTGATAAAGAAGTTAAGTATCCAGAAACACATTACATATTCTAAGATTGAAACACACCATATATATAACCAATCTCTGGGTGATCGAGTGGTTCGATAGAGACTTTTAGATATATTACTTAAAAGGTCTTGAGTTCAAATCCCTCATCGATTGCTGCTAGGGGTGGCCTGGACATTAATTTATATAATCAACCGTAATAGAGATTTGTAACGGCACAACTTTTGTCGGAAGTCGTTGAGTGGCCAACGGCGTTGATATATGTGGCATATTACGACGACATTTATCTATGGCATTGAAACAAATGCAGTTGAAAAATAGCAATATTCTTACCTAATTAGAGAGGTATATCAGTACCATCAGAAACTTAAAGTGAACATAAGCTTATAGCTTTAAATTTTTGGCAAGAAACAAATACAGCTGGGATAAATAACTTGGTGATTATTCAACAAAAGCATATATTATATATATGTAGAGTGATATTCTGAGGCCTCTTTTTCTACTTTTACAAAGAACTTCTTGCAGGGGGCTTACCAGAAAAGAGAAGTAATTAATATATCACACTCTAAACATTCAAAGCTAAAAGCTAACATAGCTACACATAATATAAACTAAACTATATTGTAAAACAAAGAAACATACACATCATCAAAGAGACTCAAAAAATGTATTCTTCATCAACTAGGCCTACTATAATCTTCATATTGGCCTTATTCATCCTTTTCCCCACTGGCATTTCTCCTATTCCCGCCATTAATACTTGCAGTGAAGCCTTCTCCAGGTTGAAAAGCAAAAGAAACATCACACAATGCAAGAAATTACCCACTTTAGGGGCTGAATTTGGGTGGAATTACTATGACAATGATGAGAGAAGAATTGACATTTTCTTAGGCACAAAGCTACATTCTGAAATGGGGTGGCTCGCCTGGGGGGTGAACCCTCTTGAAGTGCCTCAAATGGTTGGCACCAGAGCCATCATCGGCATCAAGCTCCCAAATGGCTCATTGACCATTGACACTTACAATATCACAGCTGAATCAAAACTTGGCTGCAGGCTCCAGCCTTCAAACATTGAAATTGAAGTGATTGTTAGGAACAAGAAAACTGAATATGTTGATGCAAACCATTATTTCACAATCTATGCAACATTGATTCTGCCTAGTGTGTACAACATTTCCAGATTGAACCATGTATGGCAGGTCGGTTACCTCGCCGAGGAAATGGAGCCGAATATGCATCCCTCATATCTCCAGAATGTCGACAGTACAGAGACCATAAACTTGAAGACTTTTGAGAGTCAAAGCATCGGAACATATAGGCATCATATGAGAATGGTAAGAAGCTAAACTATCGTAGTATCTATCTGATAACGTTATCGAAAATGTTTTAAAACGTTATTGGGTATAATTTACAGGTACATGGGATTTTGAACATTGTGGGGTGGGGGATTTTCTTGCCCATTGGTGTTATTATTACCAGATATTGTAGGGTTCATCCAATAAAGGCCAAGTCCTGGTATATACTTCATGTCAGTTGTCAAATTGTTGGCTACATTCTTGGAACTGCTGGGTGGATCATCGGAATTTGCCTCGGAAAAGTTTCAACACATTACAGTTTTCATACTCACCGGATTCTCGCAATATTCATATTCACATTCACAACATTACAAGTAATAATCAACTCTCTTCTCAATTTAATATATATATTTTTTTAGTTAATTTGATCTTGTTAACCGATTCGACCCATTTATGTAACAGATGCTGGCGTTGCGGTATAGGCCCAAAGGAAAAGACGATTACAGGAAATACTGGAACATGTACCATCATTTTCTGGGATATTCTTTGCTTGCTGTGATCTCAATCAATATATTCCGTGGGATTTCAATTCTGAAGCCAGAGCATCATATTTGGAAATGGTCTTACATTGGAGTTCTAGGAGTTCTTGGTTTGATTACTTTGGTTTTTTGAGATCTTTAGTTGGAAATGGAGAAACCGATCTCCTCCAAAGGAAAGCTGCTGAAACTAAGTTGAAGTCACTGTTGTTTAATTTATTTCTTTTCAAATAAATTTGTAGTATTTTTCAATTTTTTTTTTTTTTTTTTTTTTTTTGTTTGTTTGGATTGAAGTTGATTTGTATTTTTTCTTTTGGAATCAAATTTGATTGCACTTTTATAAAGTTAAATAGCTTATTAGTTGAAGGATGATGGACTTTATAAATATTTGGTGCATTTTTTTTTTTTTTTTTGGTTTTGAATTTCTTTTATTGTCTTAGATACTAATATTTATAAATTTATGTTTTAAAAAGTAATTAGACATAATAAAAGTTGTATGTGACGATAACATAACATGAACAAACCAATTTCTGGGTGATCGAGTGGTTCGATAGAGACTTTTGAATGTATTACTCAAAAGGTCATGAGTTCAAATTCCTCGTCAATTACTAATAGGGGTGACCACTTGATCTTACTTGCCAGTAAATATCTAGGACTCTCATGAGATTAGTTAATGCTAATAGGGGTGGTTATTGGAGCTCTTGTCCGGTTGGTAGTTTTAGGCTCCAGGAGGATTAATTGATGTTAATAAGAGTGGTCACTAAAACTTTTACCTAGTCAGTAGTTCTATGCTTTCGGGGGATTAGTTGATGTTAATAGGGGTGGCCATTGGAGCTCGATCTTACCCGATCGGTAGTTTCAAGCAAGGTTTTAAAACCCGACCTGGGGCCAAGCCACCTTGAGTCATGGGTTTGTTTACAGGTTCACTAATCGGGTCCGGACCTGCATGATGACATAAAAAAAAAAAACAAATTTCTTTTTTAAAAATACATATTTTAATTTTAAATGGGTTTTTTACTTTTATTTTTCTTCTCTCCTAGTGTTGGTTTTGTCGAATAAAAATAGGAAAGGGAGAAGAGAAAAGCTGAAAAGGGTTACTTTTAATTTTTAATTATTTTTTTAATATTTTACTGTAGCAACTCATGTTATACCAATTAGATTGGTGGTTCGTTGGAAAAAAATGGGTTCAATCGCGGGTGAAAGTGGGTTAATTGCTATTTCTGATTTTTAATATTAACCGACTCGATCTAGCCACCGATTCCCGATCAAACTGGTTCAACCGACCGGGCCAGGCCGAGGGTTTTAAAACCATGATTTTAGGCTCGAGGGATTAGTTAAAGTGCGTCGTAATTAAAAAAAAAACAAATTTAATATAAATGATTTGGGTTTAGTTTATTGGTTTATGTCATCATACATGATATTCGTAATCAATTTAAAAATTCAGGTTGACATATTTACTTGTGTTACCTAATTAATTAAAAATGTTTTTGATTAATTTTACTAATAAAATATCTTACAAAACGCACCAATGTGAAGAAATAAAATTTTAAAATTGATTTTCTAAGGAAAATGATTTTTATTTATTTATTTGAATTTGTAATAAATAAAAACCACAATTATTTCACTCTTACAAAATATTCACTTATCCACAAATAAAATAAAAATAAAAAGCTTCTTCCACGTTCCCAGTTAAGAAGCAACAAATGGCTGCTCCGGCGGTTGAAGGCGCAGCTGTCGCTGTGACAGCCCTCCGCTCGGTCCTACTCCGAGTCCGACAAGCGGCGGAGCGATCTGGACACCGGCCCGAACGAATCCGGGTCGTGGGTGTATCGAAAACCAAACCCGTTTCTCTCATCCGCCAAGTTTATGATGCTGGTCACCGTTGCTTTGGCGAAAACTATGTTCAAGAAATCATCGACAAAGCTCCGCAAGTACATTAATAAATTAAAAATAAATAAATATTTAGGTTGAGGATTTAAGTTTTAATTATTGATTAGATAAGTTAATGATGTAATTATGTGGGTTGGTTGCAGCTTCCGGAGGACATTAAAGTGGCATTTTATTGGGCATTTGCAGACCAACAAAGTGAAAACGCTTCTGGGTATGTTGCATTTTGGTTGTTTATTGATGCTTGTATTGTTAAAATACTATATACCGGTTTTGAACTTGTGGCCTGGAGGAATTCATTGAAAAAGAGAATTGTTTTGTTATAGTGAAGTGTTGATATAACTTCGTCAGATTTTTCCTATTAGTAAATTTATTGAGCGAGGAGCTCAATTCAGATTTTAGAAAACTCTATATATATTGGTGTGCTTTTATGTGTGGAAGAGTTGACAAAGTTTGCCAAACCTTGTCCCTTGATTGTGCTTAATTTGATTTGAAGCTGCTTGTTTTACTGTACATGAGAAAATTTATGGCAAGTGTTAAGGCTTTGTTTTAGTTATGCAGGTGGAGTGCCAAATTTGGACATATTTGAGGGTGTAGATAATGAGAAGGTAAAGATGTAATTCTTTCGACTTCTATTTCATGTTAAGAAGCTTTAAATAATTGGATGTCAGCTGTGATAAGTTGAAAATATATTTTATTTACCGCTGTGATGTATCTTAGAAGTGTCTGATTGCAAGTCTAATAGAAATTATTAAAAAAAATTTAAGCAATTTTCATATGATGTAGCAGTTGCTCATTAAGACAAATGCTTATTTTATGCCTTTGTTATTTACAGATTGCAAATCATCTTGACCGAGGTGTTGCAAACCTTGGAAGAAGTCCTTTGAAGGTTTTTGTCCAAGTGAATACAAGTGGAGAAGCATGTGAGCAAATGTGTTAATCCTCATTATTGCATTCATTGCTTTCTAATTCAATCAGGGGAAGAACGACTTAACCATCTGTAACCTACTTGTTCATTTCTAAAGAGCCGAAGTACTAAGAAGACTACCTATCATTTCAGATGTCGTGCTCACTATGTTTTTATGCATTCTTGCTGTTTCTACAAGGCATAGTACTGGATTTTTATACATTCTGAGTCTTGAATTTATTATTATCTACTCATAATTGTAGTATAGTCATTCTTACAAGTGCAACCTCTTTCCCATTTCCATTTTCCAAGTTGGTCGCATGTATTTGTTAACCTTCTAGGTACATTTCCAGTATATTCCTCCATTCCATGTAACTTGTGCACAAAATTGCTTAACATTCTGTTTACTTATTCGCCTTTCACATTGTTACTGGAAGTTGGAATACCCAGTTCATTAATTATTGTGGCCTTTATTGCAGCAAAATCAGGCATTGATCCTTCAGGTTGTTTAGGGCTTGTAGAGTATGTGAAATTGCACTGCCCAAATTTGGCATTTTCAGGCTTAATGACAATAGGGAACCCAGATTATTCATCAACTCCTGAGAACTTTAGGGTAATGGATCCTGCATTTATATATTTTTTGCACTTAAAACATGGCATAAAATCCAAATGTGTTATTGCAGTTTTACTTATTGATTTGTTCTTCCTGATATTTCTTCTTTTTCTTTGTTTTAATTTGGTGTTTTAATGCAACAGACTTTATTAAATTGTAGACTTGAGGTTTGCAAGGCGCTTGGAATGGCAGAGGATCAATGCGAACTGTCAATGGGCATGTCTGGTGACTTTGAGCAAGCTGTATGTAATGCTGACGGGTTTGAACTTACTAATGTAGTAAACTTCCATTCTTCTTGATGATTGAATGGCATCTTTCCTAGCTTGATTCTGTAATAAGCCACACTACAATAAGTTCAAAATCTTGAATACCTTGATATATGTGCCCTTCAAAGCTACGATAGGATCAAATTAGAAACCTAGTTTTGTTTATCGTAAGAAGTTTGCTTCCCGAAACTTTTCATGTGAAACATTTCCAAAATAGTAAAATACTAGGAGGAATTAGAAGTTCCAGTGAAGTGTTTGGATAAATAGTTGACAAATTCCTTTCAAACATCTAAACGACAAAATTACTTCTAGAGCTTATGAGAACTGAGTTTCCCATGATTCTTGTCATCAAGTTCGAAATTTCTATAATGATAACTAAATATTGCCCTTTTTTCCTGTAAGGTAAATATTAGATTTCTGGAACGTGTTTCTATGTCCTCCATTTTGTTTATCTATAGATTTTGATTGTGATTGACGGGTTTGAGTTTATGATTTATGCAGATTGAAATGGGAAGTACCAATGTCAGAGTTGGATCAACCATTTTTGGACCGAGGGACTATGCAAAGAAGCAACAGAATTAGTGTCAATTCTCCTGCACTCATGCTTCTGCTGATGTGTTCACTGTACCAACATGTAAACTATCACAGTCAGAAGTGTTTATTCTCTCTTTGTATCACTTCAAAACGAATACAGAAAAAGATTTTAACTTCTGCTTCTCATTCCAACTGGGTCAAGGCCTCGTGGACAATAGATGCTCCGAGCACAATCTGGAGGCTGAAAGTGTAATACTGAGAAGTAACCTTACATAGAGTTGTATTTGATAGATCTTATCGGATGAGTTATTGGCTTGGCAAACTATTTTTAAGCCAAATTGATGCTACTTGGATTGTAAAGACTATTGCCATTTTCTTTTATTCAAAAGATATAAAATAAGGTTTCATATAATTCTTTGTATCACTTGTAACTTGCATATCTCCTTTTAAGCCCAAGAGGGCTTAGCCACCAGGTATGGGATTTGAGCACCCTTATAAACATTTACATAAAATCTAGTTTGGAACTCGGGTTTGCGAAAGTTCGGAAATTTCCTGATTATTGAAAAAAAAAAACTCTGGTTTCAAATTCCTATCTGCAAAATAGATCCAATTTTGAAGGGTAATAGTACTTTATAAATTAATCTCACAAACTTTTTTTTTAACAAACCATCGTGTCACCTAAATTAGTATTAATATGACAACTGATAATTTTGACTAAATATAAATGATTGTTCCTTGATAATAAATAATTATTCTTTATAAAAGAACAATCATTTCTTTATACAGGATGGTTATTTTTTCATAAGAAATGGTTATTTCGTGTGAATGAATGATTATTCTTTCTTCATAGGTGATCGTTCCTTAAAGAGGAACAATATTTTTTTTATGAACAACTATTTCTTAGGTTTAGTAAAAATCATTTTGTATCTTAGATGTAGTAAAAATTGTCAACTCAGTTATTACGTAAAAGTTTGTAAGAGAAATTTGTCAAACTATTCTTATTATTTTTTAATTATTAAAAATATTGGACTAAAATTTCTTCCGATGGAGAGAATCTGCTTGAAGAAATTCATATTATAAGGTTATTCTATTATTCATTTAATAATTTAAAAAAAAAAAACAAAAAACCTCTCATCTTTAAATAAAACGAAAAATAAAATAAATTTATGTACCCGCCTCTTATCTAAAACCCCGGACACTGTCAGCAAAAACCTCAGTTTTTTCTTCACGAAAATGGCTTCACTTTCTCTCAAAACCAAATTTTTTCTCCATCCAAACAACACTTCTATCCATTTTCACTCACAAAACAACATTCAAAGCATCAACTTTCCAAAGAAAGTAAAGCTAAAAATCAAAGTAACATGCTCGGCCGAAGACCAACAATCACAACAACGACAAAAACAAAAACAACAAAAGCGATTTAAGAAGAAGAGAAGTGTAAGTGAAGGAGAGAAAGGAGTTGACCCAGTTGGGTTCCTTACAAAACTCAACATTACTCATAAGCCCTTTGCTCAGTTTCTTCGAGAAAGGTAAAAACTTTAGCAAAAAATATGTTAAAATTTGAAATTTTGAAGTATAAATGGCACGCTCTGTTTGGTTGCTGGGAAAGTGTGAGAAAAAGAAAATAACTCGAAATGTGTAAGGAAGTAATTACAACCATATGGCTTAGTTGAATTGTAGCTTTTCTACTTTGGAGGCTAAAACTGGAGTATCATAAGATTGGGAATATTTATTTGGTTATTGAATTTTGCAGGCACAAAGCACTAAAGGACCTGCAAGATGAGATTTTCAAACGGTTCCTCAATTTGCAGGAGTTCTCAACTGGGTTAGTTTATTAACCAATTTCTCATTTTTTTTTTTTTTTTTTTCTACTTTGTAAGAATTATGTTAAGCTGTAAAGACTCTTGGCGGAAAAAAATCTGGAAAAGATAAGAATTTCGCTGCATCCATTTAAGTTTTTACTGTTGACAACGAGAGTCTTCTTCTTTAATATGGAACCTCTAAGAGATATTCTTTAAGATGATACTTTTTTATTGTATATGTTATATTCAAGTTTTAGTAGCTGAGAAGGTTAAGTATTTGAAGACGTTGGATAATCATATGTTGACATGTTTGTAATATTGGCAATGTGATAGTATTGATCTCTTGAATGTTGTAGGATTTGAGTTCCTGAAATAGTTTTTGCGTGATTCGGATTTGTTAAGTTTTAATGATTCTTGGTGTATTTGTGTAGATATCAGATACTGGGTATGCATCGTCATGTGGAACATCGTGTCGATTATATGGATTGGGCTCCAGGTTTGACATAATTCTCAAGAGTTGATAAACTGCATTTGCAAGCATAGTTTTTGACCTAATTGGAGAATCCCAGTTTTTCAGAATAATGACAATAAAAGTGGAATATTTTTCAGTTCACTTGACCTAGCAATTTTGCAACGGCTTCTTAGCTGCTAGTCACCCAATTATTATCATTCTCAATTTTAACTCTTTTGAAGAATGCAACTGTCAATTATTCTTAACTTCTCCATGATCACATATAAAAGTTAAGCATATCGGATGCAGGTGCTCGCTATTGTGCATTGGTTGGTGACTTCAATGGATGGTCACCAACAGAAAATTGTGCTCGTGAAGGTCATTTTGGCCATGATGATTATGGTTACTGGTTTATCATTCTTGAAGATAAATTAAGGGAAGGAGAGAAACCGGATGAACTATATTTTCAGCAGTATAACTATGTGGATGACTATGACAAAGGTGATAGTGGTGTTAGCATTCACGAGATCTTCAAGAAAGCAAATGATGAGTACTGGGAACCTGGAGAGGACCGGTTTGTAAATCACCGTTTTGAACTGCCTGCAAAGTTATATGAGCAACTCTTTGGGCCTAATGGTCCTCAAACAATAGAGGATTTAGGGGAAATACCAGATGCAGAAACAAGATATAAGGCATGGAAAGAAGAACATAAAGATGATCCACCAAGTAACCTACCTCCACTTGATGTGATTGATAAAGGAAAAAATTATGATATATACAGTATTGAGAGTGATCCTTTGTGGCAAGAGAAATTTCGTTCTAAAGAGCCTCCCATTCCATACTGGTTGGAGGTACGTAAAGGAAGGAAGGCATGGTTGAAGAAGTACACTCCAGGAATTCCTCATGGAAGCAAATACAGGGTTTATTTAAACACTCCTGATGGGCCATTGGAACGCGTACCTGCCTGGGCTACTTATGTACAACCTGGTGAATATTTTTTGCATCTGCTAGAAGTCCTACCTTGCTTCACCATAGTTCTTCTGTCAACTAGCTGATCCTCTTGTCCTGTTTGTTTTACTTATTTATATTTTGTTAATTGACCTGTTTATGCAACTTTTATCTAAAGGTCCTTTTAAAATAAATAGGTGATTAAATTGATGATTTATATAGATTGCAGACTTATTTATAACATCAATATATTCACTTATTCTGAATTCTGTTAATTTTTTTCAGATGCAGAAGGAAAACAAGCTTTTGCCATCCACTGGGAACCACCCCCTGAATGTGCATACAAATGGAGGAACACACACCCAAAAGTGCCAAAGTCCTTACGTATATATGAATGCCATGTTGGAATAAGTGGATCAGAGCCCAAAATATCTTCATTCAATGAGTTTACAGAGAAGGTAACTGTATGAAATTCTTTACTTATCGACGTTTTATATTGTACTATGATAATATAGATATTTTCAATTTTTCACTAAGATTTTTCTATTATAGGTCCTTCCCCATGTAAAGGAATCTGGATACAACGCAATCCAGTTAATTGGAGTTGTGGAACACAAAGATTACTTCACCATTGGTTATAAAGTGAGTATTCTTTCTTCCTATTTTTGTATTATCTCTAATATAGAACATCTTGATAAAATAAAGCATCCATGTTCATTTTTACTTTTTCTCCTTTATGTTCATTCTGAAATCTCTTATGTTTTAATATTGGAAATCAGAAACTGAAATCATTAATAAGTAATTGCAGTCGAAGTTTTATTTCTACAGCATCTGGTTTGTTTCAGTTTTATTATTTATCAAAATTGATGTAAATGCACAATGTAAGTCACGTGCATGAAATGTGTAGTTTTACACGTAAAACTGGGTGATACATGTATAAAATCACTGGTTGCATATTTCAATTTTTTTTGCCATTTTTGTTAGGCTTTCAATTGGTGTTGTCTTTTGACAAATGTTCATTCACTTATCACTTTCAGTTGATTTAGCGCTTTTTATATATATATATATATATATATTTTATAATGAATTGTTCTATGAAGGTTATCAAACATCTGTTTTGTAATTCAGGTCACCAATTTGTTTGCTGTCAGCAGTAGATATGGCACTCCTGATGATTTCAAGCGCCTGGTTGATGAAGCACATGGTTGTCAGTCTTTATCTGTTTTCATTCATTTTATATTTCATTGTTCACTTTGTCAACCCTAAGAATTACCTTTATGCTAGGAAAGTGGCTCAGTGACTTTGATGTTTCTTGTCAGAAGGGGGAAAAAAATACCACACTTACAAATTTATGTTTAGAAACTCTATTATACAAATGCATTAAGGTTTTGTAAAAAGATAAACTGACATGATTTTGCACTTATCATTTTTTATTTCACAGGATTGGGACTTCTGGTCTTCTTAGACATTGTCCATTCCTATTCAGCTGCAGACCAAATGGTTGGACTATCAATGTTTGATGGATCAAATGACTGTTACTTCCATTCTGGTAAAAATTGTCAAAACTGCTAGAATATCTTTTCGAATTTAAGTATTTTGTCTTACTGATTCCTGTGCCCAAAATATCTTATGTAAATAGGTAAGCGAGGTTTTCACAAATACTGGGGAACCAGGATGTTCAAATATGGCGATATTGATGTGCTACAGTTTCTCCTTTCTAATCTAAACTGGTAAACATGAGTGGAATTTATTAATCATTATGTAATATGCACATTCTTCCATGTTTGTGCGCCCTTGCATTATTAGCTGCTTGTTGATCTTTTCTTTTTAGTTTCTGGAAGAATTGTTCATGCCTCCTTCGACTAGGAAATTTAAGTGTTGCTTACGAGATGATCTTTGAGCAGGTGGGTTGAGGAATATCAGATCGATGGTTTTCAGTTCCATTCACTCTCATCAATGATGTATACGCACAATGGTTTTGCGTCCTTTACTGGTGAATTGGATGAGTAAGGCGTCTATTTAAACATTTTTTATATCCTTCTTCTAGTTACATCTACTCTTTGTAGTGTTTTACGTTATTCTTTTGGGAGTTCTTGTGGTCGATTAATTTTGAAATACTACCATGTTTTTATTGTACTCTCTGATTAGCTTAGCTAAATCTTCTTTTGGGCACTGTTTAGAACTGTATTGTCTTTAAATTTTCAAATCTGCAATTAGCATAAGGAGAAGTTCATTTGATTCTTAATTTGATTTTAAATTGAGCAAAAATCAATTTTTTTCATTAATAAGTCATTAAAAATAAATAGAAAAGGAAACTAAATATTATTGCCCATTATGATTAATATTCACTTGTCACAAATTCCTTCTAGTCTTAGGTGAGCTTAGATCAATAGATGATCTTATGATTGATATTCACTTGTCACAAATTCCTTCTAGTCTCAGGTGAGCTTAGATCAATAGATGATCTTAATTTGACTTATTGGTATTGCCCAAGACCATAAATACAAGATATTATTTTGTCTGGAAACCAATATTCTGCCCCTGGGTTATTTGAATATAATTTCTTCTTGTTGCAGGTATTGTAATTCTGTTGACAAGGATGCATTATTATATCTCATTTTGGCAAATGAGATACTGCATGCTCTTCATCCTAATATTGTAACTATTGCTGAAGATGTAAGTAATAGGGGTCTCTCTCTTTTCACTACTGATGGGATGAAGTTAGTGAACTGGCTTATCATGTAAAAACAACTAAAAATGGATTTAAACTATAACAGCAACAACTTCTCAAATTATTTATTTGTTATCTTTCTCTGTTCAGAGCACATATTATCCTGGACTGTGCGAGCCAACTTCTCAAGGTGGACTGGGATTTGATTATTTCGTCAATCTTTCTGTGTCAGATATGTGGCAATCTTTCCTTGAGAATACTCCTGACCGTGAATGGAGCATGACCAAGGTTATTACTTGATATGTGGCAATCTTTATGAATTCTCTCCTTTATCATTTCTTTTTCATAATGTTTATTGATTTTATTTCTATAATGCAGATTGTCAGCACATTAGTGAGCAGTGGAAAGTATTCAGATAAGATGCTTGTGTATGCTGAAAATCATAACCAAGTAATCATCTGCTTTAAATTTTTGTTTCACGTCAAAGGCTTTGTTTTTTATTATTGCAACAAAATATTCTATTGATTTTAATAGTCACTTGTTTGGATGATGACTGCAACTTGCCTTTACAATCTTGCATTTCAGTCCATATCTGGAGGGAAGTCGTTTGCAGAGATATTGTTTGGTGAAATTACAGAGCATTCTCCTGGCTCAAGTGATTCATTGCTTAGAGGGTGCTCACTACACAAAGTATGCCAGACACCCCCATATTTTAGTATTTCTTGCTTTATTGTCTTTGGAAATTTTCTTCTAACTCTGTGCAGTACCCAGAAAAAAATAAATAAATAAATAAATTTCTTAATGTAACTTTCAGACTTTCTCAATGTTCCACATGCCACTGAATTAGAAACCCTTTGTCGATGTCTCAAGTCAATATACACATAGTGTAAACTTGGATATCTGGTTGATATTTTTATACATTTGTATGTCATACATTTCCTTATTTAGTTTAATTTTATCATGATATAGATGATCAGATTGATTACATTTACAATTGGCGGTCGTGCTTACCTTAACTTCATGGGCAATGAATTTGGCCATCCAAAGGTGTGGTTACGTTCTCTTTTTTTTTTTTTTTTTCTCTCTCTCGCTTTTTCTGCAATTAATGATCTTCTCATTGGCCAGAGGGTTGAGTTCCCAATGCCAAGCAACAACTTCTCATTCTCACTTGCCAACCGTCGCTGGGATTTGCTTGCAAATGGAGGAGTATATGAGAATTTATACTCCTTTGATAAGGTGTCAGTTTGTCATTTAATATTACAGCTTCATTTTAATCTCTTCAGTATTGTACTAGATGATGGAAGCTTTTTACTTTTTATCATAATCATATTTTCCACCATGAATGGAGTGTACTGCTTATAATTTACTTATGATGCCACCTGCTCTTATTCATGAATTTTTATCAAATGTGAAGGTTGTTGCACAAGATACGCATGGGTCTTATTACCAAATTATGACATTATCTATCTTTTTCTCTAGGAACTAATGAAGTTGGATGAAAATGAAAGGGTACTTTCAAGAGGTTTGCCAAACATTCACCATGTGAATGATACCAAGATGGTATGAAGTCTCTTTGCTATCAATTACAGTACTTGGTTTGTGCATTTCACATGGCTCATCTTTAGCTTAAAGTGCTTCTTCCCACCAACTATTTTTTAGATTGGTTTCCTCCAGTGAATTTATGCCTTTATGATTGTGTGTGGGCTTTGATCCACCATGAAATTTACCTGGACTGAGATAACTTGTTAGTAAATGTCTTACGATTATGAATGTTATAACCTTTGTATGACTAGGCAATACATTAACCGAGCAAAATTTTTCATGTTAATATCATGCTTTGTATTCTTAAGTAATTACCCTTTTTTTCTCTCCCTCCCTCTTTAAAAGCATTATTGTATCAGGATTAAATGTCTTAAGAAGAATAGTATTTATCATTAACATTTATTCTCTGTATTTTAGTTTTTTGATTGATGGAAAGCCTTAATATTTTGTTCAAAATGTTGGCGGCCATTTCCCTTTGCAGGTAATATCTTACACAAGAGGTCCTCTTCTCTTTATATTCAACTTTCATCCATCAGATTCTTATGAGAAGTACAATGTCGGTGTTGAAGAAGCTGGAGAGTATAAAGTAAGCACTAGTTTTCTGCCAATTGTAATATTTTACTTTTTTTTCTTTTTTTTTTTTAGAATTCTGTGATCTTGCTGCATGTAGATATCCTAAAGTACAAGTAGAGTAACTTTTGTTCTGGGTACAGGTCATACTAAATACTGATGAAAGCAAATATGGAGGTCAAGGACTTATAAAGGAGCAGCAATATTGTCAAAGGACAGTTAGCAAACTGTAATGATTATGGACTTCCATGAAGTTATTTCCATCTTTCAGATAGTTCCTTTTTGCATTATACGCCATCTGGTTTTGATTCTTTTAATATGAATCTGGCACCTTTGTCTATGCAGAGTTGATGGCCTCCGGAACTGCTTAGAGGTGCCTCTGCCTAGTAGGACTGCCCAGGTTGGTAGATTTTTCTGCCATTTTGTCTTTATCCTTTGTCACATAGACCGTTTATCTTTTTCGCATTGTATTCGGACTTTTTCGTGTTCAAGCTTCTTAAATCTTTGCTTATATGTATCCAAAATTACAGTGCAGAAATAGATAAAGATGTATGTATAAGAACCCATTTCAATCACAGAAAATGAATTTGTGACGGGGGAATCTAACCTTTTCCACCTTTGCAGGTTTACAAATTAAGTCGAATCTTAAGAATCTGAGTCATTTTGCCTTGGCGAAAAAAACTTGGATAGCGGAATAACCAACACGGAAAAGCAAATTTCAGTTGTTCATTCATCACGGTTTCAATTTTGTTAAATCACTGCCAATAGAGACTTTCTTTGATGGAGGAGTTCCATGATCAGAATCCATATCAGCTTACCAAAAGGCCAGAACTATATCTGCCAATGCACCAATACCATGTGATCATTTTAGGTGTTCCAGAGATACCAACTGGGAATGATTACCGATTACTTGTCAGAGAAGCATTGCGACGCTGCACGGAACATTGTTATTGCTTCATAGGCGAATGCTGCGAATTAATCGATGATGATGTTTGAAGAAAAAGCCTCTGATGACCTACTGAAATCTTGGCTGCTTTTGACTTGCTGTGTATATCTCTTCACTGGCTTATAGACATCCCATCTAAATCTCATCTTATTGAGAAATGTTATGTAGTTGTTTGTAAATAAAGATTCTGGCAAATGTAAAACATTCATGCACAACACAAACTTGTTAAATTGCAGAATGAACATTTTGTTGTTACCATCTCCTATAATCTGTGTTTCGAATAAGGGTGTTCAGAAAAATGCAAAAACCAAATCAAACCGGTGACCAAACTGAAAAATCGGTTAACTGGGAAATCGTTTCGGTTTCAGTTCATGGAAATGAAAAAACCGGATTTTGGGTTCGGTCACCGGTTTGGGAAAAAATACAAATCGGTTAACTGCAATAGGTTTTTCAAACCGGTTTCCAATATTATATATATTATGTTAAATTAAAATATTAAAAAAAATTTGCATTAAATTAAAAATAGTATATATTAAAAAAATTATATATTAAATTAAAATTAAAAATAAAATATTTGTATTTGTATTTCATTATGAATTTTTATTTGTATCAATTTTAAATGTATATTTAATTTTTATTTGGAATATGTATTATTGATGTTTACAATTTAAATGATGAGAAATTAAAAAAAATAGTTTAAGCCAATTTAAGGAGAAAATCGGTTCAAAACCGTTTAATAAGTTTTTTCTAAGCAGTTAACCGGTTTTTCGGTTAACTGAAAAGCTGGTTCAGTTCAAAAAAATGGTTAACTGGTTTTGAACACCCCTAATTTCAAATTCAATCCTCTTTTTGTATACTGACTAATTTTTTAATATTTTCATTGATTTATTTCAGTTTATGGTTTAGAACATAAATAACTTGACATGGACGCATTTGTTATTATCGAAGAGTATAAAAAAGTAAAAAACTCTTTAAAATATTAAAAATCTCTCTAAAGTTATCAAAAACCTCCTTAGAGGGCATTTGGTTTGGAGAATATTGGATTACTAGAAAGATAGATTACCTTAAAAATTATTAGGAATCTTTAAAAAAATGTGTTTAATTAATTGGTGGGTATGTTATATTAATATGTTTAGTTGGGAGGAATAAATTAGTAGGTATGTTATATTAATATATTTAGTTGGGAGGAATAAATTGGTGGGTATGTTATTTAAATTATTGAATTATCATCTAATTAAATATTATTATTATTATATTATTTTTTAATATTGATTATTATTTGTATTATATAACCCTACATTTAAAAACTTAGCAAAAACAATCCCATAATAAAAGTTTGAAAAATCAACAAAGCACCACCACCAACCCAACCATTGTAGGCCCCCAGCAGCCGACAACCTAACGACGCATGAAAGCAGGAAGTGGCCTCAGTGTGTCGTATGGCCATTTCAGGCCAGAGATTTGGTTGGAAATGACCATACCTGACAGATCTGGCCTTTGATGGCCAAATTAGATTTAGCCATCAACGGCCAGATCGACGCACGGTGGCCATTTTTGGCCTTCTATGCATCGTTCCGATGACGGTGATTGCCGGCAAGTGGGTGGGGGTGGTGGCTTTGATGAGCTGCAATTGGTTTTGAATTCAAGGGTAATTTTATCCAAAAAGTTAATTAATTTAGGTGAAATAGTAAAAGTCATATTCATTTAAATAAATTTAAAAATAAGGGCATTATTGTTCCCAAAATTTTATTAATAAAGGATAGAATTATAACAAAAAAAGATAATCTTGGTAATCTTAGAATACCTAAGAAAATGGAAGGTAATCTAATTACCTCCAATATTACCAATAGTAATCACTATTGGTATTTGAAGATTATCGGTATCTTATATTACTTGATAACCAAACATGATAATCAAGTAATATAAGATGACTTAACCCCAGTAATCTCTAATACCCCCCAACCAAACGCCCCCTTAGAAAATTATCAAAAAGCCCTTGGAAAATTAAAGGGTTGAACATCTTAGAGATGCAAATAAAATAAACCCTGATTTAACCACGAGTTGTGGTCTAACTTGTAATTAAATTCCTAATGAGCGAACTTTACATGCACAGTATAGGTTCGAATCTCATTGTCAAGGGTTTGAATCTCACTGGAAACGGCTCATGGTTAGTGGCATTTACTTGAGCCTCGATCAGGAATTAGTCTCATACCCTCGACCTCGAGTGGGGACATTTAGAGGCTTTTACCGAAGAAAAAAAACCCTAGTTTACATTTAAATTTAAAGCCTATTTAAAAGATTTGAAAAATCAAAACAACACCAAGTTATGCTTGGATTTACAATTTACAATTTACACTTCTACACAATTTATTTATTTTCACTATAAAAAAATAAAATAAAATTCCTTTTAATTATCTAAAATTGAATAAAATTAGAATGAGGATGAAACCTACACTTTCAACTGTAACGGTAACGTCGGTAACACAACAAATGTCTTCCACCCACGCGCATGTAAAGCACGTGTCAGCAGCTCTCTAGTAATCAGCATAAGAGTTTTTTTTCTTTTCTGTCTCTCCTATAAAAAGAGGACTTATTGAAACCGCGAGTAACTTTGAAGAAAATGGCGAATCTGCCCCAATCGCTGTCCCTCAACGCGCCGTTCGGTGGTGGACCCAGTGCGTCGAACCCAAGCGCTGCCGCTGCTGCTGCCGCCGCTGCTGGAGCTGGAGCTAACAAGGACCGGAAAATGGCGTCGGCAGAAAACTTGGTTCTCGAACTAAGCAACCCCGATTTGAGAGAAAACGCTCTTCTTGATCTATCCAAGGTGATTTTTATGTATTTAATTTTGATTCAATAATCGAAAACAAATGCTTTGATTTTTATCAGTTTTATTATGTAGTTTCTTGGCGTTGGAAAATTAGGGTTTTGAATGCAAATAAATCAAGTTTGATTTGTTGATGCACGTATATTTATTTATTTTGTTTAATTTTTGGATTTGTGATCATAGGGTGAGACTAGAACTTGTAAATTATAACAAATGGTTATATAAATCCGGATTATTTCGAACCAGAAATTTTAGGCGCCATTTCTTCTGTTGTAAGAAGCAATATGGGCGGTTGGGTCATTGCAATGTGCGTCTACTAGTAATTTTGAGCTTCTAAATGGTTTGAGGTTGAATAGAATTGCAAAATGTTGGTTAAGGACCTATGTTTATGTATAGGATGTTCTGAAATTTTTTCGTAACGAATTAGATAAAAGGCTGGAGATAGGATTTCACTTTTGCACACTAGGCATTAGTTGAAATCTCTGTATACATGTTGACCATGCTCTTTTCTTTATATGGTTATGCAGTTTAGCTGTTTGATGTTTGTGTGATTTAATTATAAACTAGTCTCCGCCTTTGATTTTTTAGAACAAGGAATTATTTCAAGATTTGGCTCCTTTCGTGTGGAATTCTTTTGGTACTATAGCTGCACTCATACAGGTATGCCTAATAAACTTGTGTTTTGTTTTTGTTTTTATTTTTTAGAAGAGAGAATTATTTCAAGATTTGGCTCCCTTGTTGTGGAATTCTTTTGGTACTATTGCAGCATTATTACAGGTATGCTCCTCATGGTTCGTATTCTACTTTTTCTTCCTTCCTCCTCAAAACACCCATGCTTGCCATATTTTGTATAGCTCATTCTATAATATGCTTGAGCCTAGAGGAAGACATTTTTTATGTCTTTTATTCTCTTTTTTAAATTGCATTACTGAAGCATCTGGTTGTCTTTCTAACCTGTTAGACTGATACTATTTCTTTTGTCTAGTTATTAATTGCTTCTATGGTCGTGACCTTCTAATTTGATGAAGGTTAACCATACGCAGAGAATTAAAATATTTCTTGAAAGAATTGACATATTTAATAACTTCATAGGGTTGAAATGTTTTTTTTTTTTTTTTTTTAAATGAAGGTAGTAGTTCAGATACGGTCAGGTTATGTTTTTTCTAGGGTTTCAATCTATATGTTGTTAGTCTAATATGTCTTTCTTATTGTCAAATTATGAGTTCCTTTATATAAGTTTACTGCTGTTTCAATAATGTTATAATCATTCGCTTTTATGCCCATCTTGTTGGATTTCTCCACTCCATCTCCCTTTTCTGCTTGCAGGAAATAGTTTCAATATACCCTGTTCTGTCACCACCAAACCTCACTCCTGCACAGTCAAATCGAGTTTGCAATGCTCTTGCTCTTCTTCAGGTTAGACATTTTTCCTTTGAGCATTGGTATGTTAATTTATTACTCATATTAAAGTTCTAATTGCTAAATCTTGCCATCAATGGGAGCCTGGGGATTGGCCTTTACCTTTTAATAAATTGATGAGTTCATATGACATTAAAGAACCCCTGGTGCAGCTTGAGAAATGGATTTATTTATTTAAAGTAAATTTAATGCTTTTTTTTTTTTTTTCCGCTTGCCTCAAATGTGAGGATTATACTTATGATTAGTAGTGCCCAAGAGAGTTAAATGTTTTTATTATCTTGCTTTTACATTTTCCTATATATGGAAGGCACTTGTTCAAATACTTTTATTGGATTTAGTTTGTTTCAATTTCTGTAGATTTTTATATTGGTCAGTTTGGGTGTTTCTAATGCTTCAAAAATTTTAATCTCTTGTTACAGTGTGTAGCCTCTCATCCAGACACAAGAATGTTGTTTCTTAATGGTAATATTTCGGTCCTCGTTGGCATACTTGTATCAGTTTGGAACAGTTCTTTCCCTTATTGTTTAACATGCTAAGAGGGATAATTTTATTTCTTAGAAATCAAATTGTATTCTTAATTAATTTACTTTAAAAACAAAGATTCTATAGTGTTTTTGTAAGTTCTTATACATTTACATTGAATTTAAAATGTCTCACTTGAATGGAGGTAGCTCAATATTCATCATAATCGTAACTTTTTTTTATTTTTATTACCAAGATCTAACAAATGTTTTCAATAGGAGAATATATGTTTCACAAGATACTGATCTGTTGAATTTGATGAGATAGTTCTTTCAGCTGATTGTTTTCCTCTTGCAGCTCATATACCTTTATATCTGTACCCTTTCCTAAATACAACGAGCAAGTCAAGGCCCTTTGAATACTTGAGGCTAACTAGCTTAGGTGTTATTGGTGCCCTGGTGAAGGTACTTCCTTTGTTCCAGTTGCACAGATTCATATATATTCTCCTCCTTTTTTTGATTGATAGGGTGCTTTCTATAAGTCCTTCTGAGTTTTATAGATCTTGTTTCTTAAGGTTCAAAAATTTGAGTGTTATATCCTCATTCCTTTTCCATTGCAGGTTGATGATACGGAAGTTATTAGCTTCCTTCTTTCAACAGAAATAATTCCACTCTGCCTGCGTACCATGGAGATGGGCAGCGAGTTGTCAAAAACAGTTGAGTGTACTGATTCTGTAGTTCTTTAAGAATTTCTCTTTTTTCTTTCTGTTTTTCCTGTTAGTCCATCTGAAAAACACATTGCTTCTTTTTTACTGTAGATTTCCCACTGTAGTATGCTCAAGATAATGTTTGTTGAAATTCCTCAGTTCTAAGCTCTAAAAGTCTTTCAGAGTAAATTTCCTTATATGTAGCACATCACATCCTCATGGACTAATAAAGTCCGTGGGTAATAAATTGCTCAGAGGTTATTTTAGTTATAAAGGGGACTGATGGCCTGTTCTGGATGTTCATGACACAAGATAAATTATGGACCCAAACGTGTGGATTTTGCTTACCACCTTCACTTGAAGGGGAAATGGTTGGCTGGCTTAGCTGCTTTTAGTTGTAGTCCAAAGATGGCCAATTGGGATCTCATCACATTCTTCCTCTATTAACTTCAAACATTTTATTAATCTGTACTCAGCTGCTCCATTATCCAAGTTTCCTTCTCCTTAATTCAAGAGGAAGCAGGTTGTTTATCAATGCTTGACTAAATATTTGTGATGGCAGGTGGCCACATTTATTGTCCAGAAAATCTTGTTGGATGATGTTGGTTTGGATTATATATGTACTACAGCAGAGAGGTTCTTTGCAGTGGGACGGGTCTTAGGTAACATGGTTGCAGCACTTGCTGAGCAACCCTCATCGCGGCTGTTGAAACATATTATTCGATGTTATCTCCGACTCTCTGACAATCCAAGGTTGATTAGATAACTTATGAGATGCTAGTGCCAAAATATCATTCGTCATTTGTGTTCTTGTACCTATTTCTCAGGTTCATGCTCACAGTAGATATGTTCTTTGGCCTTTTTGTTTCAGGGCTTGCGATGCATTGAGAAGTTGCCTTCCAGATATGTTAAGAGATGCCACTTTCAGTAGTTGCCTTCGTGTAAGTGTTATTTGTGAAAATTAGTTTTCGTTACATCATTTGAGGGTTTCAACAACTTTTATCTTGCCTGATTCAGTGATTGGGTCTATCTAGGTTGTTGCTTAACATTGTCATTTTAGGCTTATAGCAATCTATGCTTTTTGCTTCTCTACGTTAGTTGGTCTGTTGTCATACAAGTGCCATATGATATCAGTTTATGTTATATCAATAGCCTTTGTTTGTTTAGTCTATTCCAGTTTTCTGAACTCTATCAATTGCTTACAGGAAGATCCAACAACAAGGAGGTGGCTGCAACAGTTGCTTCACAATGTGGGAGTCAATCGAGTTCCGGCACTTCAAGCTGGAGGAGGATTCGATCACATGCTGGTGAACTGAATTGAAAGAATGCAAATGTTCTTCCTATTTATGTCCATTGATCTCTTATTTTTTCCAAAATGGGCATCACAGGTAGAAGCCTATTATCTAAATCTAAATTACCTTTTGTCCAGGTCAACATACCATAGTTTAGTTTCTTGTAATTAGTGATTTTATCTTAAAGAGAAATGGGTATGTAAGAGAAAAGGTCAGGTGGGGTTGAAGAGGATAGTAGCTTGATTGACTTGTTCATATTTCATAAGCGGAATGATATTTGTATTAGCTCGCATGTTTTAGTTTCTCATGTATAATGAGAAGTTTGCTCAAGCTTATTCTCTTACATGCTCTCGACTGTTGTATCAAAGTTTTCTCGCGACGCAATGTTGCTCATGTGCAGGAAAAGGAAAATAATACAGCCACTGACGGTAGTGCATCGAATGGCATGGCAAAATCATGACCGTTGATCAATTTTAACTTAATATCAATGTTGACCATTACACCCATGCGAGAGAAACAGTCAAGTAACCTCTGGCTGAAAACAAGCCAATCAGCTTGGGTTGTTTTTCCGCAGCCGGGTTCTTTGGATTCTGGTATTGTATCCAAGTAATCATATAGTTGGATTAGAATCTTGAATAACATCTCTGTAAATTACAGTAGAATGACACTAACTAGACCCATTGGCCATTGCATGAAAGAAGAGAACAGAGGCGAGAACCCAACTGAAGGCATCATGCCTAAACAGAGCAGGCGGTTGAGGCACTAAACATGAGTATCATATGGTCCTCTGATATAACTGACTGGTTCATTATGTTATTTATATTAGGGAGACTGACAATATCCAACCCAAGGTTTGGCGTAAATTATTTGCCACCCAAAAGGTTTGAAAAAAACAATTTCCTATCCTGCTTCTCACCCAAAAAGTTTGAAAAAAATAATTTCCTATCCTGTTAACTAACACGGTATAATCATTATAAAGATGAAAATACCCTTCACTATTTAAATCCGAATCTAAATCTATACCCAAACTCTACTCTATCATGAATTTCTTCAAATCCAGTTTCTCTCCCCTTCTCATCTACCGGTGGCTCCACCTCCAACCTCACTTCCTTTTCCCACACCTACTTCCTACAGTTCCTTGCCCTTGTCCCCACACCTATTTCTTTTATTTTCACTCTCCCACTTGTCGGAGTCGTGGACGACTTTGCAAGGCCGTTGTTATGAGACCACTATTGTGGCCTCGACGGTTGCCAAGTAAGGCCACCATTACCCGTCACTAGAGCCCCATCACACAAGTCAAACTTCAATTTTTCTCAACCCAACCAATCATAAACGATCATCAAACATCAAAGAATCAAACAGTCCAAAACTAAATTATAAAAAACCTGCCGCAAAGGAGACGAAAAAAATAAAAAAGAAAGAGGAAATCACCATTCTGTCCTTCTTCCGTTAAAGCTAACAGACAGAATCAATGAAAATTTGTTTTTTTTGAACTTTTTGGGTGAAAAAATTCTTACGGTCCCAACCTTGGATGGGAGATAGTGATTCTCCTTTTATATTATCAAAAATAACTTTAAAATTGATTTGATTTGATTTGACGCTGACGAACTTTGAAACTTTCCACTTCCAGTAGTAAATTCAGGGCGGTGACCACTTTCCTCTTCTGGTGCCACGTCAAAGAAGAAACATTCTTCTTCTTATTCACAGAATCCAATATCAGCCGTTGATTATATTCCAATGTCAGAACAAAATTCAATTACTTGTACAACTCCATGTTAATTAATAAATTATATATGAAATTAATTAATATTTCTTATTCACAGAATCCAATATCAGCATTGTCATTAAGCATTAATTGGAAAATAAAAAATTAACTGCATTGATCTATAAATACCTGAAATTATTATCTATTACTCCACGTGGCAGATTTTTGGAAAGTACAGAAGCAGAACCAAACTCAATCACATAGTTAAACTGTCCTAACTCCATTAACTCTCCCCCAACACGTGCAATCGATACATCAGCCGCTATCTCGCACGTGTGCCCTCCCAAACTCACTCTCATACTCTTCCCCCACGCGCCTACTTTCCCCCTCGCTTCGTAACATTCTCCCTCACTTTAAATTTCACCAAACACTCAAAGACTTGACTTCACAAATCCGCCGTCGGGAGCGATGAACCCCGAGTTTCTCGATATCTCCACGCGAAGCTACGCGGGCGTCATCGATGGCTTGGTGGCGGCGAGGGTTGGGTCTCCTCCGTCTTCGGACATGGAGGGGTCGGTGTACTGCGTGGAGAAAATCTTGAATTACAATTTCAGAAACAAGCGGCTTCTAGAAGAAGCGTTGACGCACTCTTCGTTCCCCGATGCGGCGTCGTATCAGCGGCTGGAGTTTATCGGCGACGCGGCGCTCGGACTGGCTTTGTCTAACTACGTGTTCTTGGCTTACCCGACGCTTGATCCGGGGCAGCTGTCGCTCATACGCGCCGCCAATATAAGTACCGAGAAACTCGCCCGCGTGGCCGTCAGACACGGGTTGTATCAGTTTGTGAGGCATAATGCGGCTGCTGCTCTTGATGATAAGGTAGTGTTTTCTGTTTTGGTTGTTTAAGACAATGAAACATAAATAAGTTCGTTTTTGTTTTCTGATAGCGAAATTTGTGGGTTTTTTATTTTTTAGTTTTTATTATTATTTAGGAAGCAGAAAAAGAAAAGGGTTTTTGAAATATGTAATTTAATTTTGTAAAATTCTGCATTTAGGGAATGCTTTTATTGCTTTGAGGAAGAAAGGGTTTTTGTATGCCAACTATATTTTGGGTTAATAAATGTTTAGCGTGTTTTCTGAAAGTGTTTTTATTGCTTTTGAATGTGAAATTCTGCTCTTCCTGATGTGTTTTATTGTATGTTATATAGGTTAAGGAATTTGCTGAAGCAGTGAGTCTAGAAGAAGATAATACTGCTGTGTATGGCGGATCAATGAAAGCACCAAAGGTTCTGGCGGACATTGTTGAATCTATTGCAGCTGCGATTTACGTAGATGTTGATTTTGATCTCCAGAGATTATGGGTGGTGGGTAGATATACTTATTTTGCATTTATAATTATGTCTGGTTTATGGTTTGAAATATAAAGTTTTTTTTTTTTGGGAACGTTTTTAGATCTTTCGGGGTCTTTTGGAGCCAATTGTAACCCTTGAAGACTTGAAACAACAGCCGCAACCAGTTACGCTTTTGTTTGAGCTTTGCCAGAAACAAGGAAAGCAAGTTGATATCAAGCACTGGAGAAAGAAGAAGAGAAATATTGCTAGTGTATACGTCGATGGTGAGTTTATTGCCTCTGGTTCTTCTGAGCAGAAGGAAATCTCAAAGCTTAATGCTGCAAGGGAAGCTTTGCATAAGTTATTGCAATCTATGCCGGTTGATAATGGTGGGATGATTGAAATTCTTAATGATATTGATGGTAAGTTCGAGATCGAAGGAGCTAAACAGAAGTTACATGAAGTCTGTGGCAAAAAGAAGTGGCCGAAACCAAACTACAAGTATGAACTTCTACTTCAAATTTGGAATTAAAGCTACATATAATTAATGTTTTGGCATTTGTTTTTCTTCTTCTAGATGAATTCATCCTTTCACTGATGAAATTGCATCTTCATATTCAGTTGATTGCGATCCATGCATAAATCATTAGGTTACATGAACCACTACTGGTGGCCCTGCGGTCAATTAGGACTCTTGAGTGATACACTCAAGAGGTTCTGAATTCGATTCATCTGGGTTGTTAATAGGGGTGGTCACTGAGGGGTTTTATCCGATTGTCAACTTTAGTTCCTTGAGAGATTAGTTGAAGTGCGCGTAAGTTGGCTCGGACAACGCCGGTCACTAGAAAAAAATCATTAGGATACATGAATTATACTATAGAATTGGTTGTTAAAATGTGTGTTAAATATCATTTTATAAATCAGTAGAACATTTTTTTTTCTCTGCAATCTAGTGGGAAGGTTGAAAATTATTCAAGTTTAATACGTTTTTCCAGTTAAAAACACAATCCAATAGGTCGCTCATTTCACTTCTTTGAAACGATTAGTTACCTTATATTATGTTCCAGTAGTTTACTCTTTCTTTCTTTTTTCTTTTTTGAACTTTTCAGAACTGAGAAAGATGAAGGTCCTTCACATGATAAGAAATTCGTATGTTCAGTTCAAATTGCAACCGTGGATGGTACTCTTCATATCACAGGAGACGAGAAGTCGAGAGTAAGGGATGCAGAAAACTCTGCAGCTTCCATGATGATCCGCGCTTTACATAAATCTAATTATCTTTGATTCCACTGATCGGTAATAAACGATATCATGTGTTATTTGTCTGGTAGATTTTTGCATCTTCTTCGTCATTAAGTGGTGTGTGAATTGGGGAAAAAAACATTCTTTTTCTGAGGCAGTATCATTAAATTAAAGAAAATGATAGAGTTACTGAAAGTTACACACCGAATTTGTGCACCAAATGACGAGACAAAACCCTGACCGTTGATTAATATTAACTTATAATGAATAAACTGTCAGGATTTTGTCACGTCATTCGGTGCAAAAATTCGGTGTACACCCTTCGGTAACTATAACATTACTCTTAAATTAAACTACCATTTGATCTCGGGTGTCAAAACTGTGCAGGCATGAGATATGTAAATAGTTGTGTTCAATGTCGTTGCGTTTGCCAAGGGATCCTATGAACTTCTGGTTACATTGTCTGATCTTTAGTTGAATTTAAGTCCATTTGACAACTTGACAGGTATACAAAAGATAACTGTATTCCATATTTAGAAGAACATGAATGTTTAATTTCAATTTTCAAGCAAGTAGTTGGTTGTTGATGCCATGACCAAGAGTTTCAAGGTCTAAATTTCTGTGTACTCTTTTAGTCCTTGATGAAAAGTCCCTGTATTCCACAAAGTCACATTCTTGATGGTAACCTCTAGTAAATAAGAGGCAACAAAACGGAGTATTAGATTAGACAGACTCTAATGTGGGTGTAGATAGCTTGGATACTTAAAAAATAAATTGATTACTATGCTTTTATACGTTCCAATTACCAAAGATTGTCCAATTTTGTCCCGAAATTTTCCCTGGGAAACTTTTGAAGAGAGATCCAAGGATCTTTTAGTAAAGAGCTACTGTTGTACTTCGATTAAGTGCCAGTAAGAATTCCATCTCCAGTTAATGGTCAAGTAATGGTTAAATTACTTCGATGGTGAAACTAACATCCATTAGTTGACGGATTGTGGAATTTACATCCGTTGATTGACTTTGAAACTAACTCTGTAATTGACGGTTGGAATAACATCAGTCAGTTGATGGTTGAACTAACATCCACTGTTACGGCTGTTTGGTGGTCTCAGAAACTTTAGTATGTTGACGAAAAACGTTTACGGTTGCAAGGTAATGTCCATTAGTAAACAGAAACGGTAACTCCCATTGTTGATTGACAGGTAACTTGTCGAAACATCACTGCATATGATATAACGGTAATGTTACCAGAGACATATACGGTGGGGACGTAACTTTACATGTGCGAAGGATGATGCCGAAAATATAATAAAGTGACAGAAAGGCAGAAAACATTAACACGCAGGAGAATCAGGGAGAAAGATTCATTCCATTTGTAAAACCAATTATGTTCATAAATAGAATAAAATTGGCTTTAAAAATTAACATTAGATTATTGTTTGAATCTTTAATAAAATGGTGAAGTGGTTATGCAATGAAGACAATAGTTCTGATATTTAATTAAACAGCAATATTAGAACAATTATTATAAAATTTGAGGGAAAAAAGACCTTGAAAGTAATAATACAGTAAATTAAATTCCCAATCATTTATCATTACTCATCTAGATAGTGAGAACGAAAAAGCAGTAATTTACACAGTTGTTGAATGCCTCAACATTTCCACTTGGCTCATCAAGTACCAAAGAAAGCCATTAATTAACATCAAGCAAAAAAGGGTTCAAACAAACAATAGAATAAAAGCCAGCACACCAGGCCACACACAGCAGAAGGGGGAGATACTTCTGTTTTTATTTTTCAGCATTACAAGTATTTGATCAAGAGATATATGACGAAAACCAGAATAACGATCCCGACTACTGCTAAAAGCATGCACATACAAGAGCAACCACCCTTCGTCTTCTTATTCAAAATTGCAAGGTTCTTCTGCACTCGCTGTTTCAGAACAAACAAAAATGGTGTGACTAAATTCCAGCAGAATAGGGTATCTATCAGAGAAAAAGTAGAAGCTAAAAGAATATTACCCGTAAGCGAGAGTCTGTAACATCCACATGTTGGTCCAAGTCATCCTGCAGAGAGGGATAGCAAGGAAATATAAGACTTATGGAAGTAGCACAATTCATTCAAATTAGTATAATATCAGAAGAGAAGATTAAATCATACAATAAGTCTAGCGTGTAGGTCAAGTTCTTCATTGACTGCCAATGCAATATGTTTTGTACTAATTACAGTCTCCTCCAGTTTCTCAAGCCCCTCGTCTTGCTCTGCATCATAAAAAGTCTCACATAAAAAGTGTACAAGAAAGAACCTACACAATATAACAAGTCAAGAGAAGTAACAGGAAATTGGGAGTAGCTTGCCTTTCATGACTTGACGTTGAAGACCAACTAGCCCATGGTTGTCCAAGCCAGTTGTTCTGCTCATGGGATCAGCTTGCTTAATTTCTGGCCCAAGCAAGCTGTCCCTATTGGCGAAGTTTGACATGTTCAGTGTGGAAGCCATCTGGGTCACTTTTGATCTCAAATTAGCAAGCATGTCCTTGCGACGATTCATCTCTTTCTCCGATCTGTGTATTCACAACCAATAGCATCAGGAAGATTCAGAAAACTACAACCTAACTCACTTCTGCATCATAAAGAATTGTAACACAGCCATCCCGTTCAATCGACAGAAAATTAATGCGGTGAATGTGGGAAAGCCAATTTAAAAATTTGTCAAGAAACAATCTAGGGTTCTACAAAATGTAGATACAATGCAACAAAACTGAAGGGGAACTACTAAAAGCTGCCTGCATGACCCATGCTTTGCCATCCCCTCTCCCCTTTTCCCCCTTTTCTCCATTTACTATTAAATTGAAACCACAATTTGTCGCAAACATGTAGCTAAAGGACAGGGACCAGTCAGCTTTCAAAACCTATGTTTTCAGATAGAGATGAACTTTCTTTCTTTCCAGACAAAATTGTAGATAGAGAAAGATGAATTGAACTTCACCCACAATAGGGGGTTTTCTTAAGCATATAAGCAGTAAGCAGACGAGGCTCCTGCAAATATATGTACAATATAAATAATTGTTACTTCTTCACCAACATCTCATCAGAGAGCTCCAGCATAATACTTTGCAATACAAAGACATGTTACTTCCCATAAACATGTGCATAGACAAACAAAAATGCAAATCGTATTGAAAAATCACAGGCAAAAGAACCAAACATTAACAAACTAAATCAAATTTCTCCATCGATTTTGCATAAAGATGCAACTGAATTAGTAAACTTACATGGGCTGCTTCCCAGGAAGCTTAGACAAAAGAGACTGTAAGCTATCAAGCCTCGTCCCCAATATTGTAATCTTCCTCCGTATACCAGACACATGGCGCTGAGCTTCAGGCCCTGATGCTGGTAAAGAACTCCGTTCTGACATCATGCCATTGATATCATCAGCAAGTTTTATCGCTTCATTATATTCCTTCACCCATGAGTCCGACGAAGATGCCATTGAACTAGAACAATAAATTAGATTAATCACCAACTGACCTTAAATAATGACTTGCACACAACAAGTAATAACAAAATTACAATCGATTACACTTGGGAATCCATTCAATGATGAACAGGGTGAAGTTAAAACCCATAAAAACACCAAAAAATTGAAGCTTCCACTATACTTCTAAATTCTATGATCAAATTTTGTAACATTACTAAAATAAAAAACTTACCCAATTCTCAGCTTTACTTTTTCTCGCAAAAAATAAGAATCAAATCAACAAACTTGCTCAGTACCACAAATTTCCCCTTTAATAAAAACAAAATCACATTGATCTAAAAAATCCCCATAATTCAACCTATATTGACCCCAAAACAAACAAAGCGAAATTCTATACAATCGAAAATCAGATTTTGATCAATCAAAACCTCAAAAAATCAATTAATTTCACAATTCCCAAGTGATAATCAGAACAACGATCACAACCCAAAACCCTAAAGCAAACAAATCATCATCCAGTTATGACACGTGATTGAAATCACACACCTCTGTTAAGTTAATGACGAATTGATTGCCTGATCCTCGTCCGAATTCTGGTTTCTGATTTATGAGAGAGGGGGATTGACTCGGGAGAAATATTTAGTAAAGAGTGAAAACCGATGCTTATTAATGAGCTAAGCGACAGAGCCAATGCTTCAAGAAGGCAGTCTTTGTCCGGCTCCGTCGTCGTTTACGTGACGCGAATTTTATAATTAAAAGATAAAAACTCCAATAATTTCTTAAATAATTTTATATGGGCATGAAGTATAATCACATAATATTTAACACCTCACCTCTTCCAAATTGTATTATAATAATTAAAAGGTACGTATAAATAATTCTGCCAAATTAGAGGGATATAAATTTTTATATCTGTTAAGTTGTTATCCCACTTACAACCTTAAGTTAGTAATTGATAATTCAAACATTATAATAATTCAATAGATTTTTCCAATGAAACTTAGCTTAATTTTTTTTCATTTTTTTATTTAGTTGAATGTGGATATATTTTTTATACAACTGAAGTATTCATATCAGTTTGCGCACACTTCGATTAATCTTTAAAGAACCACCGTTATGGTCCCATTTTTTTTTTTTTATATGTTAAAAGTTGTATTTATGTCAGATTTTATATATATATATATATATATATATATATATCAACTTCTTCATTTATTGAGCTGGCTTTTGAAGGTAAGTTTTACAAAATTCGTTTATCACGGTAGGTTCTAACTTTTGAGCTTATTATATGGAGTTAACAACTTTTTCTCACTCAGATAATGGTTTAATGACACATTTCCACTCATAGACTTTTAAAATACCACTTTATTATTCAAATTTATATTTCAATGATGAATAGAGAGCAAACGCAGTTTAAGCTATTACAGCTTTTGAAGAAGGGAAGGCCGATGAGTCTTTTGGTGCTAGAAGGTTAGATAATAGTGGTTGGAATTGATCGGAATTTGACTTAAGAGGGTGGTTGCGTAAATCCTAATCACTCGATTATCGACGATTGATGAGGTCAGTAGGAGTAGGGTTTGAGGGATTTTGGTGAGTGATGATATGAGAAGAAAATGGTGGTGGTGTGGAGTTGTAATAATGACTGAATTGTTAAACGAAATATAAATTTGAGGTAATAAAGTGATATTTTAGAAGTTTGTGGGTGGAAAAATGTCATTAAACCATTATATATAGTGGCAAGTTCTAAAAATTTAAATGGTGTGGTGGACTTTTGCCACTAATTTGAGATTTACTTTCTCTAGAGTTTGCCTTTATGTAGTAGGAAGTCCTAAATTGCATGTGCCTTTTTATGGGGTGGTAAGTGTTAAACTTATCAAGATTAGAGCTTGTCGTTAATAGTGACAAAGTTATAGGGTGTGTCTATACGCAGTGATATATTATAAACTCAAATAATGTATGGTTCGTTTATGCAAATATTAATTATACTTAAGTGATGATGTAAAAGGCCAAATGATCTCACTCATTATTTTAAATAAAATAAAAAAATATATATTTTATTTGTTTTAGATACTTGTTATGAGGAGATTGATGATTGTCACTAGCATTAATACTAACTTCTCTTAACAAGATAGAAAAGAAGGAGCCTTTAAAAACGGTAAAATTATCATATGGATATTTTGATTATTATTATTATTTATATTTATATTTAATTTAAAATAATAATTTTGAAGAAAAAAATCAATGAATTTATTATTAATTAAAAATTATTATGAAGAAAAATATTAATACTTGTAATCATAAAATCAATTACTGTTATGAGTATCAGAAACCCCGAACTAGTCTAAAAAAGAAAAAGATATTTGGCTTTATTAAAAGAAAAAGGGTTTATTTTACATAAACTTGGGGAATTATTTAAAGTATAGCCAAAAATTTTGAAAATCATTAAAAAAAAAAAAAATCTCCCTATAATTATTAATTAATCTCTTTAGATCATTTAATATCCTCTTGTATCGAGTTTTTTTTAATAATTATAAAGAGGTTATTAACAATTTTCAAAAACTTTTTTTTTTTTTTTTAATGATTAGGTGTCCAGACCGGTTTACGCATACCTCAAATAATCCTTTAGGACCTTAGAATTATTAGCTGGGTTAGAGTTCCAGTATAGTGGCTACCCCTATTAACAACCAAGGAGGAACTTAAATTCAGGACTTCTTGGGTCTATACCTTTGAATTATCAGTCGGGTTAGAACTCCAGTATAGTGGTTACCCTTATTAGCAACCAAAAAGGGACTTGAATTTAAGATTTCTTGAGTAATATATCCAAGACTCCCTATTGAATCATTAAACCATTTGAGCTCCAATGTACACAAATTTTCAAAAAACTTGTGTGCATGTAAGATGAAATGATCCGCAAGGGGTGTATAAAATAAACCCAAAAAGATAAAAGATAAAAAAATTTGGGAGCGTATAAGGAAGATAAAAACATGAAACGCCAATAGGAAATAAGTAAAAAGTGTAGGGGTGGATTGTGAATAAAATCGATGAAACTGGAGGGACAAACTGAACAAAACCCAAACCCAAAGCAGCCGGTATAATAATCTACACACAAACGCGATACCCACTACCCAGTAGTGGTAAAGAGAGGTTGTAGATGCAGAGATTTACACTTCGTAGAGAGGGAGAGAGAGCTAAAAAATCGGCCGAATATTTTTTAAGCTAAAGAAGCAGAAGCGGAAGCCAGAGATGTCGGATTTAGATAGGCAAATAGAGCAGCTAAAGAAATGCGAGCCCTTGAAAGAGTCGGAGGTCAAGGCTCTTTGTCTCAAAGCCATGGAGATTCTCGTTGAAGAGAGCAACGTTCAACGTGTTGATGCCCCTGTCACTGTAATTACTTTTTTTATTTATTTATTTTATTATTTTTATTATTCGGTTTTTGGTTGGTTGTGATTTAACGGGGATAAAGTAGGGATTGCTAGTTGCATATTAACAAAAATGCTTTATACACGGTACTGTTACCGTGACGGTAGTGTAGTTGTAGTACTTTGATTTGGTCATGAATCAATTTTTGCCTTGTGGGTTGGTTTTATTTATTTATTTATGCAAATATGTGTTCTGGACTCTTCACTCTGTAAAAGAGAATATAGTAGTAATAAGATTTTCATGAGTTGCCGTGTGTTTATTTATGAAAGAAGATTGGTGTAAATTTGGATTTTGAGGTTATTGAAAGTCACTCGTTGTTAGTAGGAATGTAGTGGGATGATTTGATTTGGTTTTATTGGCATGAATTAAGTCAGAGATGGGTTTAAAATGTATTTGGTTCCTCAGTTTCAAGTATATGGTGAAGAATGGTAAATTTAAAAGCCAGGGAAGTGAGGAAACCAGCTCTTATGGTAATTTTACATTGCTATTTAGTTTCCATATTTGGGGTTGCTGTACGATTTCATGTTTATGAACATAGAACTAGGGAACTGGGTCTAGTGTGAGTTTGAGACATTCTGGCTGAGTTGTGGATTTACGACGTATATAGTTCATGAAAAACATGAAGTGTACTTGGCAGCTTTAGTTAGGAATATGATTGGTGTATAGTGGGTGTTATGGTTGGCCATTGACATATTTGGTTGGATTTATTGCCAATTGTTAAGGTGGTTGATGCCAACTCAAACCCCTGTCAAGCTGATGATATGGGCCGTATGACAATTTAAGCAATGGCTTAAAAGCTATGGATTTAGTTTGAGACATAAAAATTTGGTTCAATTCTTGACTACTTAGAAACTTTTGCCGAATCACAATTCTCATAGTTCTAGATTTTGGGGTTAATACTTCATACCTTGTTTAATGGGCGATTTTTAGTGTTCTTTGGAAAAGAATAAATGTTCCTGTCATTTCTACTTCAAAATATATTCTGTCAGATTGAGGTGCCAATATAACTCTATGCTAGAAAGTTTGTTATTTTGGAAAATGATTGGTGATGTTTCTAAAATCCTATAGACTTGGTGAATATGGCTCCTGGGAAGGCCATTTTTACTTTCTAAATACTTGAAATTGACAGTATAGGAACTCTTTTTTTTTTTTTTTTTTTTTTTTTTTTTTGAGTTTTGAATATTTGTTTAAATACTGATTCTCTAAATTTTTTTAGTGTTATCTTAATTGTAATTCAGGTTGACCGAAATTAGTTGGCTGTTTTTTACACAGATATGTGGTGACATTCATGGACAGTTCTATGACATGAAAGAGCTTTTCAAAGTTGGAGGTGACTGCCCAAAGACCAATTATTTGTTTCTTGGAGATTTTGTTGACAGAGGGTTTTACTCTGTCGAGACATTTCTGCTTCTACTTGCCCTAAAGGTAGTGATAGTACATAATTATGTGTTGAAATTTTTTGACTTTTTTCTCCTATGAACTGGACCTGGTTCACTTTTGAGGTGTATGGATTTGCAATTTAATCTTATCTAATCTTCTAGAAGGGTCTTAATGTTGAATATCTTTCTAATAGCTTAGGAATTTACATTTCCTTTTTTAAAGTTTTCATGCAAATGGCATGTCTTTGCTTTTAAGTCATGGCTTTGGAAAGGTTATTTTGTTTCTTTTAATTGCTGTTTATGCTAAGACTTCTGTGGGAGTACCAAATTACATTCATTTAAATGAATTTTACATTATAAGTTGAGGTTCTGTGGTAATGGTGGCAAACATTTAGAGCTGTTTCTAAAGGCTCTCCCTTATCTGGTGTTCTGGTTTTGCAAAGATATATGCAAAATACTAGAATATTAGGGTTCTTGTTGTTTGCAAAATTAGTTCATGGGCTTTAATCAATTTTAGTCCCAAGAAAATTATTTCCAAATTGTAAGGATTCACCTATGTTATTATAAATTATGAATTTTAATGAAACCCCCAAAATCAAAATTTTTAAGTACCCAGTGTATATCCTCTAACAATCTGTGCCAACCTAATCAAGTACTGTCCTTTTGAGATGCTGAAGTGCTATATAGCTATCATTATCAACCTCTTCTATATCAAAATTTATAATTCATTTCCCTTTCAGGGTTGTTCAGCATTACTCCATTTTAACTGGAAAATTGAAAGCATCAATTAATTATGGTGCATTCAGTGCTCTGATTATTTATTTTTGTTATTTTAGTTTCTTAAAAATTTCAGCTAATGATGTGGTTCCTATCAGGTGAGATATCCAGATCGGATAACACTCATTAGAGGGAACCATGAAAGTCGTCAGATCACACAGGTTAAGCCTCTTATTTGATATTTTCGTTTCGCTGCTTATGAGTATTGATTGGTTTTTCTTTTTCTAAAACAGGTATATGGGTTCTATGATGAGTGCCTACGTAAATATGGTTCTGTGAATGTCTGGAGATATTGCACTGATATTTTTGACTACTTAAGGTTTGTGAATTTGGGATGTAAGAGAGTTTTAATAAATATGGTTGGAGATTTAGTTGCACAGGTGGGGGTTGCTTTTAAATTGTCTACAGTTAAATAATTTGATGTTTCTCACAATTGGATGGTTGTAATTTCGTAGACCAATTTAATGATTTTTGGGTATCCTGGAAAACTTTACCATTATGTTATTGCGATGTTGATTACCTGGTGTCCTCTTCTGTATGTGGAGCTTGTGTTTATGCCCATTCTTATTTTAAATTCAAGGTGTTGACCAAGAACCTGGAGGACTAAATATTGCATTAAAAGTTTTGTTCTCTATTTCTGAATACCATCTTTCTATGTTAATAGTGCCCTAAATTCTACTATTGAAGTAATTATACAATGACTAAGTTATTATTTTGCCTCTTCACTAAATTTTCATAATGATAATGCTCAAGTGGCCATTTTGAGTCATTTTTCCTTTTTATTGTCACCAATACCAATCTTATTTTTCGCTTTCTGTTTTTATTTATTTTTAGCTTCTGAACATTGATTATTTTTTTGCAGTCTGTCAGCTCTCATAGAGAATAAAATTTTTAGTGTTCATGGTGGTCTCTCTCCTGCCATATCAACGCTGGATCAGGTAAAAGAAGCCATCTACTAGCTATTAGAAATCTCTCTGGAGCTTTATTTTGCTGCTGACATGATCTGTTTTACAGATTCGAATGATTGATCGAAAACAAGAAGTACCTCATGATGGTGCAATGTGTGATCTCCTGTGGTCAGATCCTGAAGATACTGTGGATGGTTGGGGTTTGAGTCCTCGTGGTGCTGGTTTCCTATTTGGTGGCAGTGTTGTTACTTCTTTCAACCATTCAAACAACATTGACTATATATGTCGGGCTCATCAGTTGGTAATGGAGGGATATAAATGGATGTTCAACAACCAGATAGTGACAGTCTGGTCCGCTCCAAATTACTGTTATAGGTAAAGAATTGGCATTTCGAAAAAATTCATTCCTTTTCCTCAGGAGTAAAAATGATATCATTGGATGTGTCACAGATGTGGCAACGTAGCTGCAATTCTTGAGCTGGATGAAAATCTCAACAAGCAGTTTCGTGTATTTGATGCTGCACCACAGGTTTGTATATTTATCCTCTTTCAATTGACTGCCAGAGACAATTATCTCTTTTAGCCAATATTTTGCTTATATTCTCCTCCGATGAGGTGCTATACATTCATTGAGTGAAAAGTGTGCTGGTTATTACCAATTCTCTTCATGAAAACACTAGGTGTGAAATACCAGTTGCTATTTTGGTTTTAATTGGACAATATTGGTCCATCCTTGTCTGGTCCACATTAATTGATCACAATTTGCCCAAACCTGTGAAGCTTTTACTCATAGGATGCTATGACATATGGCAGTTTGCATGGCTGACTTGAGAAGTGTTGTTATATTCCACAATACATTTCTCTTTTCCCAAGCACTTTTTTCCTTCCTATTCTTTATTCTTTTGGCCTTGCTAGGGTGGTACTGCTTAAATTGATTACACTGTAAGCTGGATTTAAATCTTCAAACGAAATGCAGGAATCTAGAGGGGCTCCTGCCAAAAAGCCTGCACCAGATTACTTTCTATGAAGGTTGAAGTTTCTTTTTAAATCTGTAACACAATATGCCTTTGCTGGAGAACAAGATTTGCTGCCACATGGTAAGGATCTCGTCATACAAAAAGAATCAGTGGTAAGCTATCAATGCACCAGCTCTCGAAATGACCAGCAAGGAATTGTACTTTCCTATTGTTGATCGGTTTGGATTGTCGAGTTTGCCTGTGTTACCATTCGTTGATGTTTGCATGTAGTAGTAGTGTGTAGTATGTAAGTTAATCACAAAATACAGAACACTATACATGTTCTCCAGAACAGAATGAGAGAGCGAGCGAGGGATTTTACCGGAGGAAGCTTTGCTTTCAACTATATGGGAAGTATGAATACGATTGGATTTGGGTTTGGGAAACTGGAGATGGAAATTATTAAACCATGATTCTTACAAAAGTTTTGGCTTCTCTTTTTCACATTCTTTGTTGCATCTGAAACTCTTAGGATGTCAGCACTTCTGTATCACAATATTCTCTCTGGCGTCATTCTTTTTCAATGGCTTGAACTGAAATATGAGCAGCTGCCCAATTTACGAGAACCCAGCAAACTTCCACTTAAAAATAAGGTTGTTTATATCATCAAGCTTAGCCATTTCTTGAAACAATTGCAGCCCAATGACACCAGTAACAACTTAAATGTTGAAACTTCAAAAGATCTAATTTGCCTAGTTTGTAAATTCGCAAATTATATGCTTAGCCGTATAATTTGTGTATCATTTGCGAATTTTCGTATTTTATCAGCACATCTATATTTTTTGTAAACTATGTCTCAGACGTTTTATTCTTGAATTATTTGTATTATTGCGTATTTTATTAGTACTATTGGCAAATTATTTATATGATTGTCATATTTTATCGGTATATCCGTATTATTCGTGAATTGAATACTTTGCATTTGAAATTTATATTGATTTTAATTAGGTGGTCCATGAAAAGTGTTAAAACTAGGATCGATATTGTCGTATTTTGCAAAACATATTATTGACAATATTTCGTATTAAACTCGTATATACCTAGGTTTGTAAACGAGCCCAGTCGAGTCGAGTTTTCGACTTATCGAGCTCGACTTGTTTACTATAGGGTCGAGCTCAAGTTTGAGCTTGAGTCTGAGAATTGCGACTCGAACTCGAGCTTGATTAAACCAGTAAAGCAAAAACATTACTATAAATGTGATATCATCCTTTGGAATGCAGCGTGAAATCAATGAACAAACAACTCAAAAGCAAACATAAATTCAAAAGCAGTACAACTCATAAGCATAACAATAAGCTTGAGAAATTACTGTGCAAAAATAAATGAACTAGTTAATCCTCTGGAGTACGACGTGAAAGGGACGAAAGAAGAGATGTAAAAGTCACCTGCTGCAAAAACACTAGATGAATAGTTTCATGGTGATGCGATTTCGTGATTTGGGGGTTTACGCTTCAGTTGATTTGGGGGAGAAGAGTTAGCAAACCTAGTATCAAGGTTTGAGGGATGAAATTGCGGTTTGTGTGACTGTTTTTATGGTTGGCGAGATCGACGACGGCGACGAAGACGATTGATTTCACGGCGAGGTCACTAGTTCCAAGGTTAGGGTTCTTCTTTGGGTTTGCGATTTGGGAATTGGGGGAAATGAAATTGATTTGGGGTAAAATTTGGTGTTTTACGATTTTGCACTTTGGGGGGTAAGTGTCAGTTTTTAAAATTTTTTCACTGCTATTTAATGTTAAGTACCTCATGGTTTATAGAACTCACCAAAGCACCCTGCATACGCGAGCCAGCCCAGGCTCGTGAGCCCACGAGCCGAGCTCCCCCATGTTTGAACTTGACTTGGTTAATAAGCTGAGTTTGAACTGAGTCGACTCGATAATTGTCGAGTCGAGCTCCAGATGAGCTTCAGACTAGTCGAGTCGAGCCAGCTTGCGAGCCGCTTGACTAGTCTAATAGTCCTATAGATACCTGTATCATATTGTTTCCGTATTCAAATTTTTACAAACATATTTTTTATTGTTTGTCATATCATACCGATAAAATTATCGTACCTTCTTTTGGCATAACCATATTTACTAACTGGGCTAATTTGTAGGTCCATTAGTAAGCGAAAGTCCATCTTGTGGGGGTGCGAAATGCGAATCTTGCTTTAGATGCTTGTCTTTAAGAGATCAAGAACCACACGCATCCACAAGATGACACTATAAATAGTAACTGATAATGTTCTTCCAACTATAAACTCAAATAATGAAGAAACCTCCAAATAACATTAACCAACCAACTTTTTGTTCATAAACCGATTATAATAACAAGCTGTTGCTTTCAAATTTTTATGATCAGGATTAGATCGGGAAGAAAGAGTTTTCACTTAAGAATTCTCCTCAGAGAAGCCCCATGTTTGAAGCTACTTATTTTTGACCAACTTCTCTTGTCAGTTCATTCAAGGCCTATGCTGAGATGGGTTGCTTCTCAAAGTTCTCGTCACCTGCAATTTTATTCATTTTCTTATCAATTCTGTTGGTTCCTACAAGAACCCATCTTCAATCCAGTGAAGAAGGATACATCTCAGTAGTAATATCCAATAAGGGTCTTGATTTTGTTAAGAGTGTTCTGATAAGCAAGGCTATTTCCTCTATAATTCCACTCAAACTGAAAGATATCGAGAAGTCTAAGAAAATCCCAGTAGTTGGGAAAGTTCAAATGGTGCTATCCAATATCACAATTTACAATGTTAATATTGATACTTCATATGCTAAAATTGGAGATACAGGTGTTGTTCTTGTTGCATCAGGTGCTACCGCGAATTTGAGCATGAATTGGAAGTACTCTTATGGTACTTGGTTACTGCCAATTGCTGTTTCTGATAGTGGGAGTGCCTCTGTTCTGGTATGCAGTTAAGACCTTTCTCTTTCAAGATTTGCTTATGAGAGTTCAAGAATATAAAAGATGAAAGAGTTGATAGTTGATACTGGTTCATTAGATTGACTTATCTTAGTCCTTTTAAGTAACACAGTCGTGTCAATTAGCTTATTTCTTTAAACATAAACTTTCAACTAACAAAAAGTTTCTGCTCAAAGGTTGAAGGTATGGAAGTTGGGAGTTACCATAGCTTTGAAGGATCAAGGAGGAATGATTAAGCTTTCTCTCTTAGACTGTGGAAGCTCTGTAAAAGATATCTCTGTAAAATTGGATGGTGGAGCCTCCTGGCTTTATCAAGGGTATGTAATTCTTTTACTCAATATAATAATTTCAGAAGCTTATACAATACTTTGTTTATACCTTAATATTCAGATTCCTATTTTCCAGGGTGGTTGAAGCATTTGGAGGGAAAATAAGGTCTGCAGTTGAAGATGCTATTTCCAAGAAAACCGGAGAAGAGATAACCAAGCTGGATTCCTTATTGCAATCACTCCCAAAAGAAATCCCAGTTAATGATGTTGCAGCATTTAATGTTACTTTTGTCAGCAGTCCTGTGTTGAGAAGTTCTTCAGTTGAACTTGAGATTAAAGGTTTATTTTCTGCATCAAGTGACACTGCAGTCCCAAACTATGACCACAAAAGACTACAGGCTTCTATTTACTGTAATACTCCAGCTAAGATGGTTGGAATTGCATTTCATGAAAATGTTTTCAGTTCTGCTGCATTAGTTTATTTCAATGTAAGTTTGTACCCTCCTAATCTTAGACTATTCAACTATTGTTGGATACTTGTATGAACTAAACTTCTTTTTTGTTTCGGGGTTCAGGCAAATGATATGCACTGGATTGTGGACAAAGTACCAGAAGAGTCACTTCTGAACACTGCTGGATGGAGATACATTGTTCCGAAACTGTATAAACTGTATCCGAACGACGAAATGAATCTGAATCTATCGGTTACTTCTCCTCCAATCATAAAAATTTCAGAGCATGACATTGATGTCACAGTTTGCTTAGATGTGATAATCAATGTTCTGGATTCAAATAAAGTTGTACCAGTTGCATGCATCTCATTGGTAAGCAAATTCAAAACACCTGTAGCTTTCATGCTCTCCATCTATTTTTCTTAAAACCCCATTTGCATAATTTGTGTTACAGGTAATAAGCACTTCATGTACTCCAAAAATCTTGAACAATAACCTTATTGGAAGCATCAGATTGATTGATTTTACTGCTGCTTTGAAGTGGAGCAACATTGGAAATCTTCATATGCAACTAGTTCAGGTTAACTACTGTACCGCCTTGTTCTACATGCTTTGATCAATTCATAAATTTGATAATCTCACTGGCTTATTGAATTGGCTATGCATCTCACTGGTTTGTGGGTACATATTATGCAGTCAGTAGTGTCAACTCTCCTCAAAACAGTCTTCATGCCATATGTGAACTTACGCATCTTGAGAGGATTTCCTCTACCGATTGTTCGAGGTTTTTCGCTTCGAAATGCTGACATTTTCTACATTGATTCAAGGGTTGTGATCTGCAGTGATGTAGCCTTCACAGAACAAATTGAATTCTATCAGCAACCAATTTACTACAGCTAGAGACTTTGGGTATGTAAATGTAAAAAGAAGTGAAATTGTGTCACTTTTTTGTAAATAGTAATTTACCATAAGTTTTGCTATATTTTAAAGAGCCCCTTCCATTTAAAATTAAATCGTGACCTCATTTATGAGAGAAAATCAACTATTCAACCTAATTTCAACATAAGAGCCTTTGTAACAAAATTTAATTTTATATATGAGTACATTTACTTGTATAGTAGAAAATTAATACGCAATAAATGAATGAATTGAGTATTCTAAAAAAATGGAGCTACTGTATTTTCACGTTAACTACTTTAGAAAACTTTGTCTCTCAATAACAACGACGTCCGTTAGTAAACAACAATGGTAAATAATGATGACAACCGTTAATAAACGTTAACCAATGAGAAAAACCATCAAGTGATTGTGTCGTTAACTAACAGTGTTAAACTGTTAAGTAATGGTGACATTACTAACAGTTAAATATGTCATTTATCGACTATATTAATTATTAAATAATGATAACTTCTATTAGAGGACATAATAATAAGCAGACTCATTCAATAAGAATAATGTTTACATGAAAAATGGTTGTCATATTCATGTTATTTATTAATGAAAAACAAAATAAAAGAAAAAAACATTAAAAATACAAACTAAAAATTAATGTGTACATAATAACTTGTGATAAACATTCTTATTTCATGTTAAATTATACATATACATTAAATTGTTGTTTTATCGTTAAACTACAAAAATTACATCATACTATTAACGTGATAATGTTACTAAATAGATGTTTTATCGTATTTTATCGATCTTAATATATTAAAATAATTATATATATTAAAAAATAATAATATGATAATGTTACTGCAGTCATATTTTATTTACCGTATTTTACCTATCTTGATATATTATATCGTATATTTAAAAAAAAAAAAATTTGTTAAAAACCCTAAACACAAAATCCCCATACTATTAACGTGATAATGTTACTAAATAGATGTTTTATTGTATTTTATCGATCTTAATATATTAAAATAATTATATATATTAAAAAATAATAATATGATAATGTTACTGCAGTCATATTTTATTTACCATATTTTACCTATCTTGATATATTATATCGTATATTTAAAAAAAAAAAAAAGTTGTTAAAAACCCTAAACACAAAATCCCCCAAATTTCGTTCTCCACAGTGAACCGTTCCAATAAACCGGTATTATCATTGAAAAGCGAAGCGGTTCAGTCAACAAACCGTACAAATTAAATTCTAAATAAACCCCTTCTCTCTCTATCTTTCTCTTACTGCCTCCTAATACATCTCTCTTTGCAGGTTGCGCGAAAACGACATCGTTTCATGCACTTGAAACTCTGGAACCCAAACCCAATTCAATGGATCCAACACCAACAACGCCAAGTGTTGCACCAAACGAACCGTTAAACCCCGACCCACAAGCCTCAACAGCAACAAAACCGCTCGACAAAAGAGCGGCAGAGAACACAGAGTCTCAAGAGTTATTGGCAATGAAGTCTCCCAAGAGGGCGCGAATTGGCACCGAGAAGGAGGCGAAGCGAGTGGCGGAGATCGTTCTGGTTTTGTCGGCGATGTGGCGGATGAGAGGCGGAGGAAGGGGCCCGACGGAGGCGGAGCTCCGGCTGATGGCGGAAGCCAGAGAGAAGGTGGTGGAGATGTGTGAGGGCTTGGCGCCCAGAGACATTGTGGCGAGAGACGCAATTGTGGGATTAATTGAAGATTTGGGACTTAATGGGAGAATTAAGGAACAGAGATTAGGGTTTCGTGGGCAACGGTTGAGTATTAAGGATAAGCTTGAGCTTACTAAGAAGAAGGTAATAAAAGGATTCTGAAAATCGTGTTTTGGTTTTAGTTTTCGTCAATTTTGTTATTTACTGTGCTATTTGTGTGTCTAGTTTCAGTTAAATTGAGTATTTGGGAGAAGCCAGAGCTTATTTAGAGGAAGAAAATAAAGATTAGGATTTTGCTTTTTGATTTATTTTTGGTTAATTTTGCTGCGTAATGTGTTCTTTATGTGTTTAGCTTCAATAGTATTGAGTATTAAGGTGCAATTTTGAGTTTTCTAAGAGAAAGATTATAAAGATTAAAGAGTAAAGGTTTTTTGCCTTTGTGATTTTGTGGCATCTGAAATCGGACGTTGGTTTTAGTTTTGGTTACTTATGTTGTTTAATGTGTTCATTTTGTGTTTAGTTTTAATTGTAATGAATTTGGTCAGAGGAAGTATGGGAGGGTTATTTGATATTGTGGGTTATGTGGTTTTGATTGGGTTAGAATTCTCAGTTTGGTTCTAAATTCTTTGTTCTTTTTATGAATTATCTTGAAATCGAATATTTTCTGTGTTTGGTGATGGAAAAACTTTGGATAGATAGAAACTATGTTTGGTTGATATGGACAGGGTTTATGTGATTATTACATGGAATTTTTGTGTTTTTGTATAGTATGTTGCTTTTGCTTTTGTTTCTAATAATATTTTGTTCACTCAATCCAGTATTTGCTTTTAAAGGTATTTGTTTCACAGATTTGAAACTATAGATCAAGCTTTGGTATTGTGCTATTTTGTTTTGAGAGAGATTAAAAAGAGATAATAAGTTGTGTAATGTTTTTTAATTGATTAAGCTACTTGAAGCTTCACCTAGCCCACAAAAAATAAAAAAACAGAACATCTAGTCCAACTTTAGTGGTGACTTATAAATCCAGGAACCTTTCTTTACATTTTGTCTAGATTCTAGGAAATAGTTTAAGAAACAGAGCCCAATAGACAACATATTTTTTCTTTTCTTCCTAAAGTAGTGGATTAAAGGTTATACTTCTACTGGATCTCTAACAACAAATTAGACTAAGCTTGTGTGTTCCTGAGCTAATAATTGTTTCTCTTTTTTGGCTGGAGTATATTGAAATTACTACTTTAACATGTTATGTAACCATACATATTATTTTGAACTGGGATATTTTTGTTATTTTTTTTTTTTAAAATCTAGATGGAAGACTCCAAGAAATTTGCAGCACAACCTACTACATATACTTCTCACCCTCACCCGTTGCAGACAAGTTTTGGTACAACAGCTGATAGTCGTGGGGTGTCACATACTGTTCGCATGTTCTCATCGGATAAATCAGGTCTTTCTCCAGCAATACACTCTGGAGGCTTCCCAGCTTCATCGCCTCCTGTCCATGTTTCTGCTGGAACTTCCACACCTCCACCATATCACTTGCCCACCAGTGAAGTAAGAACACCTACAATTTCTACTGGCAGCCATTTAGGAAAGGATTCATCTTCATCCGCACTGCATAGGATTGAGAGACCACAAATTAGATTGGATGGGGGATCAAATGGGTCTTCTTATGCATCCCAAGTACAAGGTAATTCCCTCCTATCTTTTCTGCAGTCACAAGTAATGGTTGAAGATCTGATTTTGCTATGTATATATTGATTTGTAACTTCTGAGCCTTCTTTTATATTTTATTGTTCAGAAGTTGTGAGGCTATTAGATGACAGACAACTGTGCTTCATATATTGCTTGTCCAATTGAGATAAAGACTTTTTTTTTTGGTTAAAGTTAGATAATGAAGAATAGATGATAAAATTTTCAGGATACCCTGCCAACTTGTTCTGTTCTTATGTGCCTCAGTTTTCTTTTCCTTATTTTCATTTTAACTGGAATTTTTTGTTTTAAATTTTTTTGGTTTCCTTCTTTATGATCGCACTTACATATAAATATTATTTGTTGCAGCAAATACTTCCTCAAATCACTTGGTGAATGCTCCAACTTGGACTGTGCACCCCCAATCTGCCTCATCAGCTAAACCCGGACCAGAAAACAAGGTGCAAAATCTTAATCCTATCAAGGTTGAGGGAACTGCTGATCTGTCACGGACAGTTCCTCAAGCAGCTAGAGATCAAACCTTTAGATCATTTATGACTCAAACTGCATCTGGAAATTTGCCCAGTATGCATCAGCCTTCACAAGGTGTGAATACTGTTCAAGCTCCACATTCTAGCAATGGTCACCATGACATTGCTAAGATTGTTCAGAAGTTACTGCATCCAAAGCTTCCTGAGCATCCCACATGGACCCCACCTTCAAGAGAATATATGAATAAGGCTTTGACTTGCCAAATGTGCAAACTTACTGTCAATGAAGTGGAAACTATCGTTCTTTGTGATGCTTGTGAGAAAGGATTTCACTTGAAATGTCTGCAACTGAATAATCAGAAAGGAATCCCTAGAGGTGGTGAGTGGCATTGTGTGAGTTGCTTGAAATTAAGCAATGGAAAACCTTTGCCCCCTAAATATGGTCGTGTCATGAGAAGTATAAATGCACCAAAAATGCCTTCCAACACATCTATATTTCAGTCATCTCCAGAGAAGAAAGTTGGATCTGTAGATTTGAAGGTTAATCAGCAGAAGATAACTGTAAATGGAAGCTCTGCTGGGTCTGGTACTATAGGTAGCAACACTATAGAATTGGCACCTGGTTCAAAAATTCAAAATACTAGTGCAACACAAGGCAGTGATTTCTTGTCTGGCACAAAAGATACAGATCAGGAAACCACTTCTGGTACTTTCCTAAATAACACAACAAAATCTATAGGAGCTGTTTTGGATTTGCCATCTGTTGATTCATTAAGTGAACGGTTAACTCAGCCCACCCAAGTATGTGAATCATCTACACACACAGAGAAATTGCCTTCGGCATCGAAATCACAGCCTTCTGATATATTATCAGGGCCAACAAATAATCATTCTGATCATGTACAACCTTCACATGATTCACAAGTTGTTTGTACAGATCTTCCCAGCTGTGCTGAAGTTTCTTTAGAGAAATGTTATGACGGCAACTCTATGGTTAAGCAAGATGGGAAAGACGTTGCACAGCCAAATCCTGTTGAAAGTTCTGGGGTTTCTTCTGATTTATTGCGAGATGTGGAATGGATTGGTGACGTACTTCAAACTGTGGATGAGAAAATTTTTTACGAGTATTGTTCCGTTGAAGGAATAATGTATAAAGTGCAGGATCATGCGCTTTTGCAGTTTAATCATGGCAAAACAATACCATCTAAGCTTCAGGTAAGTGTTGATCAAGCATACCCTGAAATTTGTATCACTTGTGCATATTCTCTGGAAATAAATTTACTTTCCAGTTTTTAATGTGGTCCAGTTTTGATAACCTATTGTAGGCCATGTGGGAGGATACTAGAAATGGGTCAAAGTGGGTTAAGGTAAATAGGTGCTTCTTTCCTGGTGACTTGCCAGAGGCTGTTGGCCGCCCATGTGCCCCTGAAAGCAGTGAGGTGATTTTTTTTCTGAAATTTAGTCTTCTACTTGTATTTCTATTTTTATAAGACCTTTTTATGTAATTGCACATTATTGGTTGTCTGCCTGCTGGTTCACTGGGTGAGATACTGAGGGAGAGTGAAAGGTTGCTTGAAGTCTGCCTCTTCCCTTTCCTGGATTGGAATTTGTATATACTTTATGTTAACTATGCATATTAGTTTTCAATTTAACTCACTGTTTCTATGCTACAGCTCTATGACTCTAATAGTGAGAACATTATGATGGCGGGCTTGATTGAAGGTCCATGTGAAGTTCTCACTGCTGGCAAGTTTAAGGAAGAGAATGAAAGACTCAGTCGTTTAGGAATTAAGGCAGACAGAGGAAGACAGCCAATGTTCCTGTGCAAGTATGTATTTTTACTCTATTCATTACATACAGGCAGGAAATGAATTCAGCCTGGGTTTTTTTTCTGATGGTAGAGCATTTTGCTGCTGCAGATGGTTTTATGATGAACTGAAAGGGGTATTTCGGCCTGTTTCCGATTAATCTAGTCAAGCACCTAGCTTAGTCAACATTTTTTCTTGTCTTTTGTTGTCGCAATTCCATCAGTACTCATTTTTGTTCAGGTATATACCCGCTGATTTTGTTTCTATATTACTTTCAAATACTTTTAATTTCCTTATTATCTGATTTAGAATAATTAAAAAGAGGTACACTTTTCTAAAATCATTCTCTATTTGATTTGTTTGTGACGAAACAGGCGATGGAAATGGGTACTTTAAACTTTTGATGAGGGAGCTCATACCTTGTACCATATGTAGCTGCAGCTTTAGTCTGTATGATCTCCCAATAGTAATTTAAATTGTATTCTTTCATGCCCCATTTTTGGTGCCTGAGACTTGCTGTAAACTAACTATGGCAGAGTAATTTATAAAAATGATATTTCTGCTGTTCCTTATTCTTTTTAGTGATTCCAATGCCAAATTAATTTCTCTATGTGAAGTATCATTCATTTCAGATGCGATTAAAATTCTCGATTCTGATACCATCGACCCTCTTGAGATAATGTCATTGTGCTTGGTTCCTTTCTTGGATAGAATTTTTTTGAACTCTGGCCATTGAAGCATCACAAAGTTCCATCCCATCTTCATGCAGTTCTGAGTTTTATAACTGATCTCTTATCTAGGCGGTAGTTTCAGGGTTCCGGAGGATTAGTTGAGATATGCATAAGCTGGAGTAACAGTAACTCTTTTATGCTTTCTATCATCTACTCCCTAAATGGACTTCCATGGATAATCAATTTGAACCATCTATTCAAGTTTATCAATAAATCAAGCCTCTTTAAAGCTGAGATTGATTGGGAATAGCTTATTCCCCAAGGTTTATAAGAGAGAAACTCTATTCCAAGATACAAGTTATTAATCTCGGACAGATATGAACTTGAATCAAATTGAACCCATGCACATTTCTACAGATGAGTGAAGAAGACAGTAGTAAATTCTTGATGCATTAAATTAATGTTCAGCTCGATGCCCTCGATTGAATAACAATGGCCAATTTATAATATGTTCCAAACCCAAAATTTTATGCTCAATACTCAATTTCCAATACCTTTAAACTTAAGTTGTTCCTTCATCTAGGGGCCAATACTAGCCCTAAGTTTTTAAAATTGTTTGGTTGCTTCAGAATGATCCCATTTTGCATTAATTTCTGAGTGTTTCTTGGCACTCACTTGTAGAAACCCATGTTTAGAGTGATAAGAGATAAATTCTACCTTGTAATCCAATCAATCTTCTGAGAAAATTAGATTTAAAAAATTCATTAAAGTAATCACACTATTGAGTAGAGGTCACAACCCTCTAGTTAATGTTTCTTATTTTAGTCCATTTTATTTTGTGATTCCATATAGCTTATGTCCTCACTATTCCCAACCTAGGTTGAATTTTGCCTGATAAATCCAGAACCATACCATTACTGGGTTTGAATAATTACAGGAAGATTGTTCCTTTCAACTCCTGCAAAACCATGCTTTGGATTTGGTGTCCAATCCCAAAATTTATGCAAATATTCAAATGGGATCCATCAATTATATCATTACACATGAAATTGAATTTCACTTTTGGGAGTATTGTCAACATTGTAATTTCAAAAGGTAACATTTTTCTTCCCGAAAGCAAAAGAAGACTTTCTTTTTGTTAATCTCGATTCAAATTGACATTTCCTTTGATTAAAGTCTTGTAAATTTCATCATCTATTGGAGAAGTAACCAAAAACCCTTCTAATAAAATCAAAATTCCTTTTGCCCGTTTTCGAACAGAAAACATCATATAACACGTTAAACACAAGATTACAATCGAAAAAATATAAAATAAATAATCATCGTCTCTTTCAAGGTTCAAACTTCAAATAACTCAATTATATATGCATGTTATGGTGGTCCAATATGGTGAAAATATTACTAGACAAAATACTCATGACAAAAAATAACTATATATAGCTTCATGCTTATCCATCTTCTCTCTTTTTTGACCATTCCACCATTGCTGATAGCTTCTTTTTAACTACCCAGAAAACAAAAACAACTTTATTTATTTAAAAGCATTAAAATATTAGCCATTTCATTTCTGACTAATCCCTCACCATCAAGTGTAAAGCTCTTTTCTCTCAGTTTTTGAACAAAGCAAAGGGGGCCAATATAAAACTTTACTTAAAGAAAAAGACTTTACGTATGTAATCAGTAATAATATTATCGATTTTGCATGGTTTTTTTTTTTTTTTAAAACATATTTCAGTAAACTAGAAGCAAACCCTGGTTATGAAATGAATAATAGATATAATTAAAGAGGTATATATAGCTATGCCTATATAGGCAGAGTTTCAGTTTCAGATGAACAGGCGACTATCACGGCCAGGTTAAGACTTCGATCGTGGAGGGGTCGCAGTCTCGCAGACACAGAGATAGGTAAAATTAATTAATCTGAGAAAACAAGATCCCAGGTCTTTAGATTACTTGCTAAAAAGGGTTTTAAAAAAAGAAAAGAAAACATTAATTAAAGAAGGTTACTATATGTTAATGGTGATGGTGTGAAAATTCTGTTCTTTTCACTGCCTCTTTATGGAGCCTGTAATTCATCAAACAAAGACTAGTAGTCTAATTAATAGCTAGAAGAAGTTAGGTAGGAGGTGGGAACCTTGATTTCTGGGGTGATGGTTTAATAATTAAATTATAAAATCAGGAGAATAATTAATCATAATTTAAACTTTTAATAGATCTCTCTGATCCCCATTATCTCATATACAGTCTTCTAATTAATCACAAAAGTTTAACTTTAATCAATCAATCAATTAATTAATTAATTATGATTATGATATGTTAAAAAAGTTTGCATTGCATGCATGGCATGTGCATGGCAATGGCATGGCAAGCTGAGTTATTTTTATTTTAGAGTAAACATCTTTTTCCCACCCAAAAACTACTTTTACTGGCACTTTTCCGCCGACCTCGTCAATCGTAGGCCGATTCTAGCATCGATATGACCTCACATTATTACCACAATTCTCTTCTTCGATCATCAATCATCCAAACCCTTTAAACTTTACTTTTGTTGACCCCGTCAATCGCTAACAATCGAGCAATTATGATTTGCGTAGTTGTCTCTCTCAAGTCAAATTCTGACCGATTACGGCCACCAAAATCCAACTTTTAACTATCAAAAGACTTACTAGCTTCCTTTATTCAAAAGCCTCAACAACATGAATCGAGTCTGCTCTCCGTTAGACGCCGAATCAGAAAGCATATATATATATATTTTATGAGAAAGAGGTGTTTTAAAAGTTGATGGGTGGTAAAAAAGTATCATAAAACTATTATTTAGGTGGGAAAAAAGTCTGTAACTCATTTATTATATTTCTTAAGGAATTTCATCATCAAACTGTAGCAACAACACCTTCTAATCATTCTCTTAAACCATAATAAATACAAAGAAATTAATATTTCTAGCTTTAAGAGACATACTGATTGTCTTCTTTTGTTTATTGGTTTTGTTAATGTCTTTATACGTATCGTTTAAGCAGATAATTACTCAATAATTAATCTTTAATTACTTATAATTTGTACTATATTATTTGGACATATGATCCAAGCAAACCTTTTTGTACTCAATAATAACCTCAAACCAGGTTCAGTCGATTAGATACAAACAGTTGTAGTACTACTAGTACTCCATTTTTATATAAGGGTTAAGTTTTTGTTCTTTTCTGATTAGAAGGTAGCTAATACTTGATTATGGTGTTCTAATTAAACCATAATTAATTTAATTGATTGCTGTTGGGTTATATGAGGATGGCTTGGGGCCACGATTACTGTTCATTTTTGCATGTAATTGATAACCCTTAATTATTAATTCTTTACTAGTGTTAGTCTGCAGATTTATGATCAACTTTTTAGATTGTTAATTATCATTTTTTGTTTTTTACGAACGGAAGTGTCTGGACCAGCTTACGCATATCTCAACTAATTTTCTGGAACCCTAAAACTATCGGTCGGATAAAAAATTCAGTAGCTATCCCAATCAAAAGGGGACTTAAACTCAAAACCTCTTGAGTAATACACCCAAAAGTCTCTATCGAATCACTCAATCATTCCAAAGGTATTTAATTCCTTACAATATGCAACACAAAATCAATTTAAGAAAGCATTTTGAAGCTCCATCTCGAGCATAATTAATATTAGTTCCATTATCAATATCTTTAATATTAGTTCCATTATCAATATCTTTAAAACCGAATGAAGTAGTTTTTATCGGGAGAGGATCCAATATATATATTCTTGTAATTTAGACATGAGTTTAATTAAGTGGATTGAATTCCGGCAATATATATACATATATAGAGATCGGAAACATTGAAATCCGGCGTCAATCTAGGGTCTATTTGTTTAATTATTTTTGGTGCATGTGAAAGTCAAAAATAATGTGTAGATAATTTTGAACATCTTTTTTACCATCCCCTCTTTCTTTTCCTCTCTTCCCTCTTTATATATATTCAACTCTCCCTACCCTCTCTTTTCAACATATATACTCATCACACTTCTTCTTCTTCTTCTTCTTCTTCTTCCTCTTATATATATATATTTTTTTTATTTAAATTTCTTTTAAAACACTCCAAATTCCATCAAGCTTTAGCTATATATAGCTTACAAAAATGGCTCCCCAAGGAGAAGATGTCATTGTTCCTGATCGAAAGCTCGAAATGATACTCTCCATGAAAGGAGGGAATGGAAAAGGAAGCTATGCAAACAACTCTCAAGCTCAGGTTCAATTTCTTTTTTGATTATTTCCTTCAAGTTTTGGAGCATCAAAACCTCCACATAAATATATAATCTAGTGTAAAAGTTTTCTACCATTTGTAGAGTTTGAGATTAGTAATTTTTTTTTATATGTTATTTTGGTTGTATTTTAAGTTGTTAATAATTTTTCATGCAGGCGAAGCATGCTCGATCCATGCTGCACCTACTGAAAGAAACCCTAGATAATGTTCAGCTAAAACCGGCCTCGGAAGTGCCCTTCACCGTGGCGGATTTAGGCTGTTCTTGTGGCAACAACACACTCTACATCGTTGATGTCATTATCAAGCACATGATCGAGCGGTACGAGTACTCGGGATACGTGCCTCCCGAGTTTTCCGCCTTCTTCTCCGACCTCCCTAGCAATGACTTCAACACTCTATTTCAACTCCTCCCACCTATTGCCAAAGGTAGCATGGAGGAGTGCTTAGCCACCGATAACCACCGCTCTTACTTCGTCGCCGGCGTCCCCGGATCATTTTACCGCCGGCTTTTCCCTACAAGATCAATTGATTTCTTCCACTCTGCATTCTCCTTGCATTGGCTATCTCAGGTGATCATTATTCTGATAAAACTTACATGTTTATGCAGTGAAATTTCATTATATTGTGATGAAGTTGTAAGCTTGATAATATATATTATTAAAAGATATTATTATTATCAACATAATTTAGTGCATTCCCTAGAATGATTTATGGGTTGTGAATTTAGTATAATATACAGTAAGTGTAATTAATTTATAGACAAGAACCTATTGAATTTGAGTGAGCAAGAATCAAATGTTTTTTTGATTTTTTGCCGGCTTTTAGAAGGTCAAAAAGTTAATGCTTTATAAATATTGTCTCTGTTATTGGCTGAAACTTGCAGGAACTGTTTCCCAAAATACATTTGGTCCATTTTGCTTTTGCTTTTGCTTTAGACAAAAAACAAAAAACTTTGATAAAAACCCAGATAAATAATAGCTCTAATTAATCTCCATTGATATAATAGGTACCAGAAAGTGTGCAAGACAAGAGATCACCAGCATACAACAAAGGGAGGGTGTTCATCCACAATGCAAATGAACAGACAGCAAATGCCTACAAAAGCCAGTTCCAAAGAGACTTGGCTGCATTTCTCAAAGCACGATCACAAGAAATGAAGAGAGGAGGGTCAATGTTTCTTGTCTGCCTAGGCAGAACCTCACCTGACCCCACTGACCAAGGTGGCCCCGGCATTCTCTTCGGGACCCACTTTCAGGACTCTTGGAATGATCTTGTTCTCGAGGTAATCATGATTCACAGCTCCTCGTTTTTTGTATACATACCCTCTCTCTCTTTTAAATGGTTTGCCGATAACCCTTTTAGACGATCATGCAGAATACATGTAATAATAACCCTTTACAAAAGTTGTAATGTTGGTTCAGGCCATAAGGCCTCCCTTTTGGACTTGGGTCAAGTTTGGTTCATTTTGGCAGACCAAAAAGCAACAAGACACCATGGAAAGAGAGTTAGGTATCATTAGGTGTGTTTGGGTTGATTAGCCCATATGTGTCATGAATTCTCACTGGTCATTATTAGCCCACATCGATCCTAGCCGTTGATACTCGTTCCACGACTAGATCTATGCCGTCCATCTGTCAATCATCGTGTCGGCAGTATGGTAAAATATTTGCCAACTGGGGATGTGTGAATGAACCTATAGTATAGATTGATGTTGCAGCACAAACACCATCATGTTCTTGCAGCAAGACACAAAAACAAACTCATTTAGGTCATCTCGGATCATTGCTAACCAGATAAGGTTGAAAAAAAAACCCTAGGGCCCAAACATGTGTTCAAACAGTTTTAAGAGTACATTTACTTATGATTTTGTCCCTTAATCATCTACTGTATTCAAGATGGTCCATAGATTATGATAAGGTATTCATAGTTTACCTACTGTTGGTCTTTGGAAACTCTTCTCCCCTTATAATTAATTCATACTTTCACCCATACTTGTATACTTCTGATTAGGCCCTTTTCTAAGGACATATTGAAACTCTTAAGGCCCATTACATGGCCTGTGTCTTTAGTCTTTCATGGATTTCAGACGTGAACGTTTTGAGATTTTTAATTTTTTTTTAATTTACAGATCAGTAATTAGCTACTAATTATATGTAACTATCACAGGGCCTTATAACAAGTGAAAAACGTGACACTTTCAACATACCAGTGTATGCATCGAGCTTACAAGACTTTAGGGAGGTGGTAGAAGCAAATGGGACATTCAGAATCAACAAGCTAGAGATATTCAAAGGAGGAAGCCCCCTTGTGGTTAGCCAGCCCGACGATGCGACTGAGGTCGGTCGAGCTCTCGCCAATAGTTGCCGGAGTGTGGCTGGGGTACTCGTTGATGCCCACATAGGTGACCAACTTAGTGAGGAGCTATTTTCAAGGGTTGAGCACCGAGGTTCAAGCCATGCTAAAGAGTTACTAGAGCAGCTGCAATTCTATCATATAGTTGCATCCCTCTCTTTTGAATAGAGAGAATTATTGTACACAGATACCCAACTTTAAAAATTTGGACACCTCTGTAATCAAATTCAGTATTAATTTTATTATTCTGGTTGAACTCAACACTTAACAGTTATCTATCATTAGACCAGGTGATCTAGCATGGTTTTTCATAAACTAGCACATGTTAAACACAGATTACAAAGTTAAAACAAAATTTGATATTTGTGTCCAAATTTTTGATCCCATTACATAAAAAATAAACAAGAAAGCACATAAAATTTAGGAGGGGTGGTGGGGAATAACTTTTCTTTCCCTTTTTTAAAGCCATTTTATGTGTTTTTGTGTGTGATTATTAATAGTTAGTTACCATAACTTTATATACAAATGGAGTTTGAGACTTTGTGTTCCCTTGAATGAAAAATTATAGTAAATAAAGCAAAGCAAACTCTCTTTTATTTTGCTTTATTTGTAACATATAATTATGTCTATAATGTGTTAACTTTTGTGTATGAATAAAGGGTTTTGCTTTAATTTTTCTAAGAGCTTCTGCAAATCCCATTGATTTTAGCTACTTTTCAATTATTATTTTTTTCTCTCACTTTCTGACTTACTTTTTTCTCATTTAAAGGAGCTAGGATGTAGGGTTCAAATGGTAGTTATTTCGGTTATAAAGATAGAAATATTTTGCTTCTTTTTATGAAGACTTTAGACCACTTGAGGCATTTGTTTAAACCCTTTCTTTCTTTCCATCAAACCAATGCATTGACTGCTGCTATTAGCTTAAAATATTTCTAATCAAATAATCAGTACTTTGCAATTTGTCAAACAGGCTCAACCAAAAACTATTTGTCAATTCAAAAGGATCATTCAATTGCCTATAAATAATTGATACACAAGCATAAAAATACACTAACCACCACTGGGAGACGTCGTGGTAAAAAATCAAAATGAGAATTCAAGTCCCCACAGACACTAATAGGGCCTAGGGGTGGCCACTAAAAGACTTAACTGGTCGTCAACTTCAAGGTCTCGGAGTTGAGGTGCGCACAAAGTACACTTATATTTCAAGTTTATCCTACTATATATTTTTACCACAATAAGGTTGAGTTCTTTACAATACAAGGATATTCTTATAGGCATCAACTAACTTTATGACATTGTGACACAAAAGGTTTCAACCAAAAGCTAGAGACAGTTTCAGATTCGGGTTTGTAAAGCGAGCTATGGAGATTTAAGGTATAGTTTTTCAATAGAAATAGGGGATATTCATATAGATATTAGCTAACTTTGTAATATGGCGACAGAAAAGGTTTCAACAAAAACAAGAGAAAGTTTCGAATTTGGATTTGTAAAGCGAGTTTTGGAGATTTTTGGATTATGAAAGAAAAAATAAAGTTCTCTTCACTCTTCAGACTCCTGCTTGGCTGGTGAGTAAAATATGAATATATCAGCCTCTTCTGGCAGTATAAATCTCACCTTCTTTTTGGCCTTCACACTTTGGCTTTTAAGCACTTTTTCTTGTTCAAAACTATCACCATATAAAGATGGATGAACTTTGTTTGAGCTATTTTTCATGAGAACATAATTTTCACCAGCTCCATTGTTGCTGCAATACTTGTTCAAGCATGGCGAAGCCAAGAGCAAGTCCTCTAGAGTACGCTCCCCCGCCACCTTATTTAGCTGCGGATACTCTCGTGGATTCAACTGCATATTCTTTTCTCGATCCTGGTTTGTACATAACCATCCAGGCTTCATGAGGTCAATCAATGATGGAGTTGTTTCAGCAATTTGATCGTCGAAGTCCTTCCCAGGCAACCTATGGGAACCTGAAGATTGCCTAAAATAAGAGCAGCTCCCACCCATTTGAAAAGAACGTTTAAAATTTTGGTTTTTGTGTGCAAATGGGATTAAGAATTATATAGTGAAGGTTGACGGATTCTCCAAAAGATATGACAGATTTTCATGCATGGACTTTGAGCTTAGTAATCACCAATATTCCAAAGTTTAGTAGCGTGATTGAAACAACAGTAATGGTGTGCTGTTAGCAACATGGTCTTGGATTTACTGATACACCTTTATATACCAGAATCTTAAATAATTTGACACAGAAAAGACAGAATCTCTTGGCTTATCCACCTTATTAATTGGAAACATAAATAATTTATTCCTGGTGATAAAGGCAAGAGGAGCTTGAATTACAAAGTCATCTCATGCAAAGCAAATGAGACAAAAACCCTTGAATCTCAGGGGCAAAGCAAAACAAGAGCCCTACTGTCATTTTCATTCATGAGATGCTAAATCATGATCCCAAGTTTCAAGTCTTGGCTACTATTACAGGAATCAACAGGAGAGAGAAAGATACCTGGATTCCAGCCATGAGCAAGATCAGCCTATATTATCTTTCAAATGTTTGGAGGAACATGGAAAATCTCCATATTGCACATAAAAACAATAGAGGAATGGTTTTGCGCTGAAAGATTTGGTGCAGACACATTTCCACAAATAAATGTATCATAATCTAATAAGAGGCTGGGAAAAAGAATGAAGGAAAAATCAATAATTTGCATTCACATCAATGTGTCATGACAGTAAACCATAATTCTTCTGTGCAAGTTTCCACCATCCAATAACCTTTACAAAATAAAAACACATAGGAAAACTAGAAAACAAAAGACGAACACCACTGGATTCTGTCCCAGTCAAAAACACAAAACTTAATGACCAGCTGATGGATTTGTCAGCAACTCAAGAGATTTTTTTAAGTGTTCCACAGCAACAGATACATCATCAAATGCTAAGGCTCCAACTGCAAATCTTGCAGCCTTGTGTGCTTCGGCGATTTTCTCAGGTGTAGGCTGGTAATTGCAGTTATAATGGTATTTTTCAGTTGCAGCTGGGGCAGGTTCTGATATAGTACCATTTCTGCTGCTTGAAATGTGTTGGGAAGTTGATGGGTAGCTTGTTGTGGGAGAAGCTGAATGGGAAGGGTAGGAAGTCTCAGAGCCTTGATAGTAAGAAGGATAATGAGACGGTACTGATGGGAGACTGCTCTCAGTAAAACTCGGATAAGACTGGAAATTTGGATAGTTGAATGCAGAGTCATGAGAAGGGTAATTATGGGGCAAATGCTGCTGGGGCTCCTGTTGGTAAGATTGGTGGAGGTAAGGCTGAGAAAACGTAGAACTCTCTGATCTGTTTACTGGAGGCGGTGGAGGATAATCATGGGAAGGGTAGCCAGCAGTAGGGTTAGAATATGTAGAACTTTCAGATCTACTCAATGGAGGTGGTGGATGAAAATCATGGGAAGGAGGTGATGGCGGAATATCTGCAGACTGCTGGTCATTAACCTTATCATGGAACTGGGGCGGCGGTGGAACATTTGTAGAATAATGGCTATCAGGGAACTGCGGTGACGGAGCGGAATCTGATGCAGGACCCGTAGCTGTAATTTCACGTGTTTGGAAATCCTGAAAAACAAATATTGAGAAAGCTGATCAATAAATTACATAGTAGATTAATAAATGAATTATGCATCAGACGCAAGACGCAATTTCTGACATCATTTTTGCAACAAGCAAAATAAGATCCATTCTTGGCCACCGACAACGACATATATTTCCTTATTATCATGTTCATACACCTACAAGCTAAAATTCTTCAAATTATAAAATGCATGCATCTCATACGTCTAGACTCTATTATCCTCTTCCTCTCTGAGACCAGTTCCCATCATCACAAAAATGGAACTGAAAAGAATATATTGTGAGCATATATGTTCTCTACTTTGATTGATTCAACAAGCTCAAGAAATGAGTTTAGAAACATACATATGAGCCACTAGGTGTAATTGGTGGAATTGATAAATCTTCACCCCCACCAGGAGGACCTGGGATTGGCTTCTTTCCTTCCTTCAAGGCTTTCCTTATATCTGCAGCTTTCCAGGCTGCATACTTCTGTTTCTGCTCAAGCTGTAATATTTTATATAAAAGTATATTTTGTTATATAGGGTAATCATAGAATTTCAGGTGCTTTAAATGTAAGCTTTGAGTAGGTGAAGATTTGATCTGAATATAAGATAACCAGAAACTCACATCCGGGCTGAAGCACACCAAACTGATTTATAATCTCAAAGAAAATGCTTGCCGCATAAAACGTTTTTGCAGTATTCCTGGAAAAAGCTCAAAAGATTTAATTCCCAAAATGAACTCATAAAGAGAAGAGAATGAGTAATTGCAGAATTTTGCACAAGTAACATGAATCAAGACTCCACCATTCAAGTGATGCTATACATGTTCAGTAGAAATGGTACTAAAAGGCATACACCGAGACCAAAAACTTTGTTGATGTATAGTCCTAGGCTCCTAAAACATCCTCAAAGAAACCCACCAAAGGCCTTTGACTAGTTAAAAGGAATGAGCTATGACTTGCAAAGTAAATGATGCATGTCAAATCACTTATAATAACACCATTTTGAACCATTAATTTACACGAATTACAAAATTATTATCAACTGTTGCCAGCTTCCTAGAAGGCACTTCTTCAGTCCCACCAATGTATGACAGCACAGAGGGAGCTTCAGGACATGAGGCATATGTTCAACGAGTGCCTCACACTAAGACATGAAAACACAATGCATTTATCAACTAAGGTTACAGCTACAGGTGAGTGCTGAGGCACTAGTACCAAATGCCAAGTGGAACATAGCCATATACAAGAAAATAGAATTTGACATACAAGTCTGCTCGTCCTGCACGATCTTGCTTGTCTGCCTTAGCAAAAACATTCAAAGCAAATCCCTCTAGATACAAATTGTCTTCAGGCCCCAACTTCAATGACTTCTTATCCTGTAAAGCATCAAAATACAGTTAGACACCAACGTGGAGAAAAACATAGTTTTTTAGGAAAGCCTATCAGTCAACAAGAGAATATATGTTGAAAACTAAAGATCCCCAGCCACATGTTTCAGCCTTTTGCTTTAATAACTCACCCATAGTAAACCCTTTTTATTCCTGCTGCATATGTAACAGCTTATCTTTTGTTCTTATGCATCACAGCCTACAAAGAATATGTTCTACAATCTCACCTATTCTGAGAATAACATGTATGTACGTTATCACTATATAAACAAAATTATGTTTACATTCCACGGAATACCAGATAAACATTCGCAATGTCCACCAGAACTGTCAATGTAATGATACAAAAACTACAAGCTCCAAAACTTAAATCAACATAAAACCATTTGATTGCCCAGAGACAGAAGAGAAGAATCAAATAAACAGATTATCTACAAATGTGCGGGCATTACAGGCAGCAGAAACATATATAACAGGTTAAGCTGCAAAGCGGATCCCAACCCATTGTTTTAGCACATTTCAGATTAGGCAACCTGGTAACTTAAATAATTCCCCAGAGCCTCAGTACTTGTGCAATCCAAACAAAGATGTTAGCTAACTAAAATCTCGTTCACACAAGTTTAAGTTAATTCATGACTTTAACCAAATAATCACAAACTTCACTTTCATTTTCTCAGAAAACAAACAGACCCAGTTGATTAAACACACTAATAATCATACCCATATTTCAAAACTGAAAATTTTCTTCAAAATATCACCACAAAAAAAAATACCTTTTCAAGCTGGTTCATGAGAGAGATAAGGAGAGAATTGGTGGTCTTGGTCCGCTCGTTCTGAGGAATCCTCAACCCTCTTTCCATCGCATATAATCGACCTAAAAAATAACAATAAACACCCCCAAAAACAAAGTCGTAACAGAGATCAAGCAAACATTAACAGAGAACCTAGGGTTACAAAATATTTACATAGGAAACAGAAAAAAAAAAAAAACTTGGAGGAACTTACAATAGTAAGCAACGAGAGGCTCGTGTTTTTGTAACTCATCAGCTCGTTGTAGGTAAGGTAACAGAAGCTTCGCTGGCTCGGTTTCGTTCGCCATGGCTAAGCTTGAGCTTTGCTCTGTATAGCGTTTGATGAAAGACACAGATACGAAGTTGGGTTTGCGTATTGAGTTTTGGGTTGAAGTTAAAACTCTGGAAGATGTCTGAAAACGACGCCGTTTTTATCAGGGAATATATAATAATATCTTATTCTTAGGTGCGAAGCTTTGAATTTTTATTTTTATTTATTATTTTCTTAAACAAAATTCTCCTGTATTTTCTTTTTAGTTGCTATATGATATAATTTATTAAATTTTCACGTCACTTAACAATAGTGATGGTATACGTATATCTACATTAATTTTAATGCAATAATCAAATTGGTATGTGTTGTTGAGTTCCAAACCCAACAGAGTTATTGATTTAGACCCTAAACTTAAAGAGATTCAGGACCATTAACGTGAATCAACTCCATAAAATTAACATTTAACTTAACCCAAAATCTAATTTTCATTTTTATTGCCAACATTGCTGAAATGGGGTTGAAACATTCTTCCTACTAGTGTTTTAAAACCCGACCCAACCCAGCCGATTCAGGACCTAGGGGTTTGGGGCCTTCATCAGGTTGGATTAGTAATTTTCCTATTCACTGAAAACTCTAAAAATTGGAATGGTGATCGACGAACAATTGAAGGCCGAGATGTTAGGGTTATTAAAGAGGAAGGGCCGGTGAGTACAATGGTGATGACAGAGGTGATTTCTAGTGAATGAATCGACCATAAATCGTAAAACTAAATCGATGACAACAACCGAGGCAATCAAAGGAGGGATGATATGGGTTTCGGTCAAGAGGCTGGAGGGAATGCTTTCGTGGTGGAGGACAATGTTCTGAAAACCAGACCAGACCGACCAGTTAGACCGGTTTGATCGAGTTTCGTTCAAGACTTCAGTTCATTAATACAATAAATTAGATTTATTATTTAGATCATTTTAAACCGCTGTTGGACCGGTGGAACAATATCGGACCAATGGTCCAACCGACCCAACAACAAATCCGGTCCACTAAATCAAAATCCCTAAAACCATTTTACCCCATCTCTCATTCTTCATTCGGCATTTTCAACTTCAAAATAGCAAGATATTAGGCTTGAAAATCTAATCTGTAAAGAAGAAAGAGAAGAGGACAGGGAGCGTGAGAGAAGAAAAAAACATGAAAAAGAAGAAGAAGCATAAGAGAAGATGCGTGGAAGGAGAGAAAAAAAAGGTGATAGGTGAGAAAACATATATATATATATATATATATATATATATATATATATATATATATATATATATATATATATATATATATATATATATATATATATATAAGTGTTGACGTCACTTGTCTGACGAGTCGATAAAACCGGTTGAGCTGTTCAAACTGAAAATCTAGCCTAATCACCTTCTGGTCCAGAGTTCAAAACATTAGTGGAGGAAAGTGATGTCGTCGCTGGAAACAAACTATATTTGCCCTAGTTTGTTGACGCAAACGATGGTATTTAGGATGTTTTTGCAAGATTTTAAACCTGTAGAAACTTACATGTAATTTTGAAGAGTTTTTATTATTTCAAACTTTTGAACACTGTTTGACCCACCAGTCAAGCGAGACCTGACCACTTCACCGGTTTCACCCCTAGGTGGATTATTAAAACACTGCATGCTACTGTATAATGTAATGTGAAAAAAAAGGGATCCGTTTCATTATTCTATAGGTTTTTAGAATAATATTTAAAAAAAATTAATTTTGGTGGGATATTAGATTTAAAAATTAATAAAAATATCTCTTATATTTATTTATCTATTAAACATCCCTATAATAAAATATTAAAAATTGACAAAAATATCTTCAATCCACCCATTAAATACAAATAATCGACCACCACCGCCAAAGGATAACCACAGTATTTTTGTGATTTCTAAAAAAATTATTTGAGGGTGTTTTAATTAAATTAACAAATTTAGAAAGTTTAAAAAAAATTAAAAAATATAAAATAATATTTTAAGGATAATAATATTTTACTATTTAACTTTTTTAGAAATACTAATAATAGTATTTCCAAAAGCGAAACAAACAAAGCCAAAATGTTTAGATGTCGGTACAACCAATCAAGTAGGAGACATAGCATCGCATATGTAACATACACTTACCCTAAAATTGGTTGGTTATATCATACATTCATTGACCGGAAGACTCTTTCTATGTAAGCAAATAAAGAAAAATAAAAAAGTACGATTTAAAACAGATAGGAAAAGATGTATTAACATATAACATACACAGCTAAAAACAGCTTTACTCTCCAGTCACTTCTCAGTCTCTTTGGGTTCTCTATCCCTACAACAGACCTAGTAATAACAACAGTAATATCACAACGGGTGTAAACCTACACATGTCTCCTCTTTTATTGTCATGGTGAAGCCGGAACAGGGTCAGTACCCGAAACATGGGAGGCGGCATCCTCTTTTGATATGGCAACATAGTTAACAGGGGCGGCTGGCCGGTTGGTGCTATCCCTCCTTCCATCTTTAGATATGGACCTGCTGCCATTTGCATTGAGAGATAGCCGTCTGCCTGGAGTTCCGTTGGCACCCCCGTTTGGGCCGTGGACCTACAACCTTCTTTGTACTGGCTGGGCGGGCAGGGCTAGGTCTTGAACCAAAAATGGCTTCTTGTTCAGTGTTTTGCTGCTCATGGTACTTCTTTTGATCCTGTGAAGCCGACAAAGTTATAATCCCATTAAGCACTAAAAAGTTCAGGATGGTAATATCTTAATGTAGGTGCTGGAAATGAAAGATCAGCCTGCCAAATGCTAATAAAAATTGAGGCCATTGAAGACTAGTTTGGTTAATTTTAGGCACATGATTTTACCCCAATAAATCAATAAAACTTACCCTCATCCGCCGCTTTTCTTCTTCTCTTTCCTGCCTGAGCATAGCATATTCATCTAGCATTGCAAGTAGAGGGAACACCATCATAAGTGAATGATATGCCACGGTCTTCTTCCCAAGCCCGAGTTTTGGCAACTAAGGTGTCGACCAGAGCTAGATGACCAAGGAACCCAATTAGTACAAAGAGCTAATAAACCAGAGCACACATGCACGTAAAGCTGCACATACATGGCTGTGATCTTCTGTGGAGCCAAATTATTTTGAGTTTCAATATGCGATTTTGAAAGGCTCCAAACGGTATAAACAGCACTACTGACAACCCAAGGCAATTTGCAAAATTCAACTTGACCCTCGTATACATTTTAATCGAGTACATTATCTCCTTTAAAGTTAATCTAGGTTCCGTAAACAAAACAAGGAGATTTTTGCAGGTTAAGAAGTTCATTCGTGGTCTATATTAAGATCTCTCTCATGAGCAAACACTATTCAAATTTCTATAAACATAAATGATGTCCTCTGATTCTATGCATACCTGGAATCTTGTTTACCAGAATTCGGGCTTTTTCTGCTCGCTTGAGATTCAAATGTGCACCTCTGCTTGCATTGTACCTATTTTCATCCTGTTTCAGTAAGGCAATGTCAAGTTCAAGAAATTCAAAATCAGCTGTGAACTAAATGAGCTCAAAATGTATAACATAGAAGTGAAGCCCCACTCAACCATATCTTCTATTATCCAATTTACAGTGCAGTGAGACAAAAATACTATTTGGTGGTCTAAAGTCATCATAAGATGATCATCTACCTAACAAGTCACAGGGGATAATGATTATAATAGTACCCGATTGTAGTCTTCAAGCCAACTCTCTTCTTCACAGGCTGACATCCATTTCTCAACCTTGTCCAAGATGTCTTTTCTGCTGAATGCTTCCTCTTTGGCTTTTGCTATCTGAGCATCCATGTCAGCTAGTAACTCAGCAGGCTCAACATCCCCAGAATCAATCAGTGTCATAATTTTTTCTCTAGCAGCCACTGGATCTATTTCTATATGAGCATGAACATATATTTCTTCAAGCTCAGCTTGCTTTTTAAAGGCAATTTCCTTCATTCTGCTGGATTTAAGTTGATCAAGCCTTTCAACTTCTACTTCAGCCTTATTAAGAAATAACAAGAAAATCAGTAAACAGCAGAAGAAATGCATTCAAAACACGGTTTTGTACACTTTGTTAAATTTGAATACCTGCTCGATCAGATCTAGAGCAAGAGCACCAGGGACAGTCACTTCATCGACAGAAGCTGATATGTTACAAGTAACATGGTCAAACAATTTCCTTTCTTCATCAGGGGTATCCATTAGGTTCCATAGATCAATTAGCTGAGTAGCTAATTCTTGAAGCTGTAACAGGGATTATCAAAGACTTAATATAACATACTGGAAAAGACAACATTGATAAACAATAATTAATGTGGCAAAATGTTTCAAACTTTAAAAGGAAATGTTGGTTTTTTATATCCTCTAACATAAATCAGAATAAGCTGAGAGGCAGAGCATTAATGATCAATTTGCCGACTTCCACAAGCACATATGTCTATATCCGACAGTTACAGTATCAGAGCATAAAACAAACTGAGATAAGATGACCAGGCCCCAAGAACGAAAGCAATTAAAAGTTTACCTTATGAAGCCTCTGCTTCTTATCTTCTTTCAGTGCTAAGACCGTCTTAGCCAACCGAGATAGGGTGTCATTGCTAATGCTTTTGGATTGCACACCAGTAGAGTCATTTAAGCTAGGATGAACTTCAGTGACAGTACTGAAGAAGTCCATGCCAAGAACAGCACAGAGATCGTGCACAGTGCTAACAAATTCAAGGACCTTGTGCAGCCTATCACTCTGCAAGTAGAAGTAAGCAATTAGCTATTATAATTCCATAAATGTAAAATAAAAATCAATTCACTGCTAACAAAAGTAAAAAAAAATTACCTTCTCTTTTTGAAGTTCATGGAGCTGAGCTTGATATTCATCTAACTTCTTCAAGGTTAGGTCAGCCTCATCAACTGCTGGAGCCTCCTCACTGAGGCTCAAGTTCCCAGCGATTTCTCCACATATCTTTTCAATTTGTGATTGTATGTCTGAGAACTCCTTTACTCTCTCCTCTTTCTGTTTCCACAGCTGTTCAAGTACTGGTGCTATTGCTGCAAGTTGCTCCTTGATTGTTCCTGAAGTCTTTTCAGGCTGTAATTAGAATCAGAGAAATCCATGAGTAAACTAGATAACCATATCCTGAAACATAGTAGTCCCCACTTCTCAAAAACTTCAACCACCAAATATCTAAGACCTAAAACAATAAGTACTTACAACTCCAACAAAGCTTTTTTCTCCAAGAGCCGATAGAAGACTCGAAAGTTCAACTTTGGCATCTGACAAGGCCTGAAGAAGTTGTGCTCTCGACTTTGCTGCCAGCTCCACCTTCCTCTTGTACACATCCAAGCACTCCCTCTCTATCTGAAGAAGCATCTTGTTCCCGTTCCTCATCAGTTTCACCAACTTCATCCCAGATTTCCTAAAGCAAATCTTGGATCAGTTTACAGATTTCCATTCATGACATACATATAAACAATGAGCAAACACTAAAATCAGAATATAACTTACCTGCAGTTTCTGCAGTAAAGAACTGCAAGTGGTTTTCTCCAAGAAGAGGGTTTTCAGTATCTGTCACGGCCATTCACGATGCCACTACAACCTGCCCTGTATCACAACGTATTCAATGACAATCTTTATCTTTCCGTTGGGACAAAAAAATAGTCTAAGAAAGTACAGATAAACAGGAACAGCAGGGAATGCAAATAAAATCCAGATACCTTATTGACCAGCAAGAAACAGCAGTTTACCAGACAAGGTAAACATACAAACCTGTCAGAATAGTCATAGATAAAGAAATAAAACTAGTCAGTTGAAGGTTTGAGAATTAGGATATTAGAGAACATTACAATAAATGGATTCCACGGAAAAAAACTTCAATTGTACAGGTCAAACAGGATTTTGGCACACAAATGGGATTCTGATATCAAGATCTCACCAACCATACCACATTATTTGGACAGAACACACATGAAATCATTGATAATAACTACTTGTCAAACAGCTTAAACTCATATGCTATTTGATTCAAAGGAAGTTTGAGAAAAGAAACGAGTTAGAACCTTGGACAGCTTAACATGTGGACAAGGAGACAAGTAGGGCACTTTCTAGTTAAGGTCAAAGCAAGCATTGGCTGAATTGCATGAAATTTACCATACAAACTACCAAAATAGCATAAAACAGAATTAACACAGTCTAAGATTGTTCTCTCGTCCCATATTTCTCAGTAACCAAACAAGATGTTGATTCATATGGCACAAACTCATGCTTTGTTGTCCCACGTTTTAAAGAAACCAAGCGAAACTAGCTTCCTTCAGTAAAACCAAAAGATCAACCCAATCACTCATCAGCAATCAGGCTCTTAAACCATTAAAACCTTGCATACAGAACAAGGTCACTAATTTCACTCAAAGCCGCAAAACTCAACTTCTTCTTTTACCCACATTTTCAGAGCAATCAAACAAACCCCGCTTAAATAATTGAACCCAAAAAACCAATCATTAGATAAACACCAATCATTAAACGAAGAGAATCAGAACCAAGATCCCAACTTCAAAAAGGGTAAACAAAACCCTCAATCCCACTCTCATAAAAATCAAACAAAATTCACCTAACATCACAGTACACATTTCACATCATTAAAGAACCCTCATTTCCAACACAAAATGCACCAAACTCAGAAACCCACATCAGCAATATCACAAAAACAATAAAAACAACTTCAAGAAACACATACAGATCTCTTTCACTGCCAAAACAAGAACAACATCGAGAAACAAGAACAGGCACATTACGTTAACAATCAAAACAAACAAAACAACAACAACAGAAACTGAAACTGAAACAAATGCTTACAAGGATCAGAACTTGGAGCTGAAGCTTCTCTCTCTGTGAGGTTTCAGATCTAAAGTTTATATCTTTCTTTTTTTTTTTCTTGTTTTGGTTTCAGTGTTTAGTGTGCAGAGGGGAAGAAAGAGAGAGAGAGAGAGAGAGAGAGAGTGGGAGTGAAGTTAACACTTAACAAAAGGACAAGACAGAGAAAGAGATACAGAGAGAAATGATAAGTGGGGTCCTTTATAGCTGATTGTCCTGAAGAATTTTCTTTGTTATTTGCCCTTGGTTTTTGGAATGAATTACAAGAGTGACACTGTAAGTGAAATCTTGATTTACCATTTTGCCCCTGTTTGCTGACTCATTAGGGCTGGTTTGACTCTTTCATGGTGGAATGAAGTTTGATGATTACTCACTCAATTCTCCAAAAACAGAAATTGAGTTATAAATGTTAATTGAGATATTAAAAATTATTTTTAATAATAATTTTTTAATTAAATCATTTTGTGGGGTAACTTTAACATTGGATAACCAACAGAATTCTGATTTAAGTAAACATGAAAATGACCACAGAATGGTTCAAAGTACATTAAATGTATACCCATCCATACAATTAATGAGGTTGCAAAGATTGGTAAAAAAAAAAATATTTTAGTTGGAAAGAGTTATTTAAGTGGATTTTCAAAATCTTCTTTATTTTAAAGTGTATGTTTTATATAAATAAAAAATATTTTTATTAATTTTTAAATATAAAGAGTAAAATTTATATTCAAATTCAATAAATTCCTTAAATTTTAAAAGAGATAATATATTTTTTCAATAAAGAAACTTAATAGGAAAGATAAATCATAAATAAAATGTATAGAAACTTACAATTTATTTTTTTAAATTAAGATAAAGAGTGAAATTTGACTTTATAAATGTAAAGAGTCAAACTCACTCTTTAATTTATATTTAAATAATAAAGAATCTATTAAACTCTTGTTTCTATAGATAAACTCTTTATAATAAAGAGTTTAAGTCATATAAAGAATCTTTTGGAGATACTCTTACCATACATATTTTTATAGGATCTCTAAATTTTGCTTTAAAACTCGAAAAGTATAATCCCGTCAAATTCTAAAGTTTTATAAAATTAAGAAATAATGATCTTTAACGATATAGGTGACAATGAGGGGATTTAAAGTTTAGGACCCTATAAAAACTAGAGATGGCAATGGACTTGGTATTTTCGGGTACTCAGTCCAGTCCAGTCCTAAAAAGTCAGGTTTTACTCGGTGTTAACGGACTTGGGCTTGGGCTTGGGACTGATTTTAATGCCCACCATCGGGTATAGGCCGAGCATGGGTATGTCTTCAGTCCCGCCGAACCGGACCTAACAATTTTATAATTAATTTTACTAAATTACCCTTATACTATATATCTAATTACAGAATTATCCTTACATATATATAAAAAAAATGAAATTTATTAATATATGGAAAGTATTAAAAAAAATTAATATTTAAAAACCATTTCTAAAATTAAAAAATATAAAAAAAATTGAAATTTATTAATATACATTATAAAAATAGGCGACCTTGGGCAAGGAGTGAGATTACAAAAAGCCCGTCGGACCGAGCTTGGACTTTACTCATCATCCCCGTGACAAGCTTGACTGGGCCTTTATAATAGGGTCAGGCTTGGGCCCCAGCCAAGGGGTTACTCGGTCCGACCCGATCCATTGTCATCTCTAGTAAAAATAGACCACAAGCTAAAATATGGGTGAGCCTAACATGAAATAATGGAGAATATAGGAGTAGTTCAACAAACTTTCAATAGAGAATAGATTTTGACTAACAAAATGGAGTAGTCAAAGAAGCTATCTTCATGTGAGATCATTCCCACAATTAGTCTTGGAATTGTATTAATTTGATGTTTTATTCAATGTTTTCAAAACAATTTAAAGTATTTTATAAACAAGTACTAAAAAAAAAGAGCAAAGGGACAATTTTGTGGTAAGGTTTTGCAAAGAGGGGCATACATAATAATAAATAATGACCCAAAAAAAGGGTCACAAGAAAGCTAAAATGTTGTCATGAACAAAGCAAACAAAAGGGGTTTGGTCATTGCTTGTTAGTTGTCATCAAGAATCAAATATAGGGATCATTGTCTTACTCTTAATGCAATAAACAAAAAAATATATAAATACATCATCACCATGCAAAGTCATGACACTTGATGAAACAAAAGTTCACCAAACTTGGATTTTAGGTATTAAAAAAGCACTTATTCATTGATTGCTAGTTGAAAAGCACTTATTAATATGCTACTTTTTAGATTTGCCCATCTAAAGATTTTGGCTTATAAATTATATTTGCTTCTTTGGTCACCACCATTACCCTACATTGTATATGTATCCATGTCTCAAACCATGGCTTATTTTAATTCACATAAAATGTTATTATGGTAAAGTTGGAAGAAATTCGATGATTTTTGAAGTAATTTTAGGGGAAATGCAACATTCAATGTAGAATCAATGATTTGAACGGTACATTTCTAGGGTTTTTTTGAGTAGGTGAAACCCAAAATCAGAGAAAACAAAATTATTTTTAAAATAAGGGAAAATATATCAAAATTTTAATGAATAGACAAACTTAAAGGTATCTTATTTTTTGTTTTTTTTATAACAAATGATTTCATTCTAAAAAATGTTTATTATCTAATATTGTTTTTCATCTATCTATACTTTGTAGATTAATATTCAAAAGATATAGTTTCAAAATGCAATGAAATTATCCATTTATGGGTATCCCAAGGTAAAGGTGAACTAAGGGGGTTGTGTATGGCTTTAATTTATAGTCTAATATTCGATTTCTTGTTGGACACAAAAATAATATATTTGTCCATAATTTACCTAGGGGTTGTGACAATGAGGTGCTGAGAGATAGCTACCCCTGAGGATTAGTCGAGACCGAAATAAAAAGAAACTCTAATATAATATAAGATATTATGGTGTCAAAAGAAACAATTGGGGGTCAAAATGTAGTTAAAAAATATATCAATAAATACTTTATTGTTTCCTTAAAAACAATTTATGGGATCAATGTACCTTTCAATAGCCTCAATATGTCTTTATCTATAAGGCTAGATATAATAAGATATAGACTCAAATGTTATATAACTCATAACAATTATATAAATTTAAATTTTTGTCTCTTATTAAATTTAAAGACAATGATACCTTATAGGTAAAATAAAATTTCACTATTTTATATTAAAGCAACAATTTTATACATTCTTGATAGGTTTAGTTGGAAATAGAATGTTTAGTGATGTGAATCTTATCCCTAGAAAAGGATAGTGCCTTAGTTAGTGGGATCATTTGATTGAAATGGGATTATCAATTTACTATTAATATTGGTCAATTGATTAATTTAATCAAAACAATAGTGACCCAATTGAAAACTTTCACTAAAAATTTAATTGAATGTTTGGTTGATAGAAGAGAGAGATGATAATTGATATATATAATGAAATGGCACAAAAATCATAACCCAAATGACCAATGGGAAACCACTTTGTAGGGCTTGCTTCATGTGGGAAGACAGAGAATGTATGGAATTTGTTTGGGTGCATTGAACAAGCCAAGAATCCTTCACATGCATCTTGTCCTTTTATGTTTACTATATTGTTATTGTATTCCAAAGACTATATAACCTATAGTTTCTGTCATGTAAATCTTGACTATATAAACTTAGGTTAAAATTGAATTTGAGTGATGAATAGTTTATTATGTCTTTTAATAACAACAACTATTTTTTACCACCATGATTTCATTCATTAGGCATCAACAGAAAAGGGAATTTCTTTTCTTGTGGGCTAACTCGACATCTAGTACATATTTATATCATATCAATATTTTGTTTATCTGTCGAATTAGACAATGGATATTGAACATTCCCAACATAAAAACTCACACATATTCTAAATAAAATGGATTGTGCTGATATAACTTGAATTCTACTTGAAGTTCCTAGTAATATTGGTGATTTTAACCCCAAGAGATTAGCTTAACGATCAAAGAGATTTACTCATTTCCTTGAGTTATTGGGTTCAAAACTTGGGATCATCTATTACAATAATATTGTGGTTTACTTGGTTGTTTGGGCTTGTAGGGTATTTAGTAGGTCTCCGGGATTAGTTGAGTGCGCACAAGCTGGCCCGGACACCCTGGTTACGTAAAAAAAAAAAAAAAAAAAAAAATTATATACACATATATAGGTGATTTTGAATACTATTGTACTTAAAATTCCTAGTAATATTAGAACCCGCACAATATCGGTTCCGAGTAGATTCTGGTTCTGATTTCGATTCTACCCGTCACCTATGATACCTCCCCCTAATATTGGTGGTTTTAAATACTATTGTACTTTAAAATTTGTGTATACTAAATTTGTACTTCATTAATCTGATGTACCACACCAATTATATGGGCCTTTCAAAACTGGGCCCAATGAAAGGCCTTTTTTCCAATGTGTTAAGAACCCCACAGTTGTGTCATTAGCCCATCTTCCTTTTTTAAGGGTAAAATAGTATTAAGATAAATCATTTACTACAAATGGAATTTTGGATGAATAATGGAAGAAGAGTAAAATATTTATTACAAAATATAACCCCAATTAAAATAGGAGATAGGGACTAAAGAGGAAAAATGAAGATCACTTCCCTAAAAAATACCCACATGTATTTTCAGATTTTTCAATATACCCACAAGGCAATTAATGAAAGTTCCCATTTGGGCCCAGATCCCAAGGTGTTTTTTATTTTTTTAATCCCAAGTTGTTTTTTTTATAAATCCAATTTATACATATCTCAATTAATTCCTCGAAACTCTTAAGTGAACAACCGAATAAATTCTTTTTATAACTACCCCTATTAGTATTTAGGAGAACTCGAACTCAAAAAACCATATTAGATCTCTTTGCTCTTTTATTATCAAACCACTCAATGATTGGTTTAGATCCCAAGTTCAAGCTTATAAAATATTCTTCATTTTTGGCTCTTTAATACTTATTATAACCACTAATATGATTCATGTTTTTAAATGTATATATATACATAGCTTACACTAAACAAGTGAAGAAAGTTTTAATTAATATGTAAAAATGTTTTTAATTATCAAAAATGATTTTTGAGTCAACTGTACTACAATGCTTTTACAGCAATTCTGCACAAGAATCTAGTGTTTTCCAATACCAAACTCAGAGAAACAAAATTCTTTAGGGCTTCAATGCCACCGCAATGCCGGAACCTTTAAAACATGCAAAACTCTCTTCGATCATCTGGTGATGTACTGAATTTCTGCATGTTCTCTCAACCATTCAAGAACTTTAGCTCCCTCAAGAATGTCTTGCACCTACACAAATTCCAGGGAACGAGACTACCCATATCAGTACTTGATGGACATTATGCTATTAGCATCATTAACCAATAATATATGATGTAGAAGGTAATGTTGTTTGAGGAAAGTACACTAACCTGGTCTCTTACACGATCCTCGTCGTATTCTTGTTTATTACGTTTGAGTTCAGCAATGGAGTTCTCGACCTGTTTGACTAATTCCTCGGTTGGAAACTGTAGCGAAGTCCAACACATTTACTTTTTAGATATTGTATAATGAATCAAGAGTTAATATTATGATGATGGTCTAATAAGCTTGAGTTGGTGCTCGCTTACTTCTGAAGTTTGTGAGATACATACCTGCAAGTTTTCACGTTTGAAGATATCTCCAACCGCTAGATTTTGTTTTATCACATTGATAATGTTCTCCCTCTGGTCTTCAAGATACGCGTTTACTGCTTTTGGACTTGATAGAGTAGCTAACTGCTCATCATTCAATTTCATATTTGCCTGCACCAACAAAACACTGGAATTAGAATTGGTACATCAGCACATGAGAGAGATTCTTAAAACCTTAATCATGAGATAAATGCTAAGTTTCATGATCTTAAAACGACAAAATGGGTTTCCTTAACAGAAAAGAGGGAGTACTGACCTGTATCTGCAAAAGTTTGGCTCCATAAAGCTGCCTACCTTGTTCCTCGAACAAGGATTGAGGAATATCAATCTCCACCATCTAAAATAGCACATATTATGATACAGTAAGGAAATTATTCTTACAAAGCATCAGTACATTTCCTCTACCACTATATACAAATACAAATAGCGTCATGTTACAGTACATAAAGGAAAATAGTGTATCGTTTTTCTCCATTCCGCCTTGTCAGTAAGACAATGGCTATCACATTATTAATTAGAAAGCAAGAACATTGATTAGCCATGCAAAGATAATGTCCTATTAGGGAAGCAAAATGAGTAACTTCAAAGAAATGAATCTAATATAATGTTGCTATTTCAATAAAAGAAACAACCTTGCGAAGCTGATCTAGAATTGCATTATCTGTCGCCTGTTCTCTAGCAGTTTGCTCCACTTCTTGACACTTTTGCAACAATGTTTCCTTGACCTGCATTCATGCAGCAGAAAACTCATCACACAGTTAAAGTACAAATACTTTTTTCAGACCAAAACTATTTTGATAGTTTAGAACCATTTACCTGCGCTACAGTAGTGCATCCGGGAACTAGCTTATCAGCAATTGAGTCATCCATTTCCGGTAACTCTCTATAAAACAGTTCTTTGCACACAACCTAAAAAGGAAATGACAAACAAAAAATGAAGAAAGAAAGTTTCATTTCAATGGTCCATTAATGCAAATATTTTAAGTCCATGGAACCGTCAAAAGATATACACTAACATATTTTCAAATGGATTTCCCTATTTTGAAGATGTAAACACTAACAAGAAGGAGAACTCATAATGGCATTACATATGATCTAGAAAATCTTCTTCAACTTCTCTTACCTTATTATTAATGGAAAACTTTAAGATAACAATTAAAAGTCGAAGTAAATTCCCTAAGACAGGAGACTCACAGTAAATTGAGCATTAACACCACGAAGATTTTCTTGTCTCCATGATTCGGGAAATGCCAGTGGAAAGGACCTTGTTTCACCTCCTCGCATTCCCACAATTGAATCTAGAAAGCCAGGAAGATATTTATCCCCATCTTCTGTATCAAAATGAAAATCTGCACAAAGAGGTAGTGAATTAGGTCTAATAGCAAAGATATGGTTTTCAATACATGGAGATGTATGAGATAACCTAAATGTAGGTCAAGAAGCTGTTGGGCTTGAAGAAAAAAAATCTTGGGATTAGTTGAGCTTAAAACTACTTCATCGAGATTTTTAACATAAAGTTAGTTAGAAGTACAATGAGTAAAGTGCAATGAGCAAAGTGGTAAAAATATTAACAGTAACTACACAAATTAACCAGGAGAATGGTTGGGTCTAGTATGAACTACAGAAAATATTGACAAAATGATACTCAAGTTTATAATGGCAAACCTTTACTCTCTGTGTCTGGAATCTTTTGAACATTTGATTCATCTTCCTTTATTGTTGTCGCTGATATATCAATGACTGCTACATCACCAATCTGGTGAAAATTTAAGTTCTTTTGACATACGAACCTCAAGACAATTGTGAGAAAGTATAAATGCAACTATAGTAGTTTGGAATTGTCTAATAGGATCTGAAGAACTATAAAATTGACTCAAATCAATATACGTGAAAGTACTTCTAAATTCAAGATGATGGACAAAGTAGCTTGACTACATATGTTGGAATAAAATCTGCAAATTCAAGCATAAACCATATAGTAAGTTAGAGCAACAAAAATCATTTTCAAACCCAGAACTGGGATTTATGGATACCTTTTTCTATGCTAAGATCAATAAATTCTGTCTTTATAATTTTCCCCTTAAATAGTACTGAAAACTCTTTTCAATTGGAAACAAGAAATGAAATTGGAATGACATTCGAGATTGCTTCAGCAATGCTAAACCTGATCTCTCACTTAATATAATATAATAGCAAAAGCTAAAGATGCGGGAGAAATTTCATATAATATTAACAATTTTAAACATATGCAGAGACACAACTAAACATCTTCATCAAATTTTTTATTTTCACAGAAACAATCTTCCAACAAAATTCTTTTGACCAAAATTTTAAGCCAACCACAACTAATAATACAGTTAAATAAATCAACTCTGCTAATCCTTTCACATGAATCACTGCTATCAATCATGTACAGCATAGGATAAATACTTTAAAACAGAAAGATACTAAACAAAAGGAGAATTATTGTGGGTTAAAAATCTGTTACCTGAAGTCCTCTATCAGTGACAATTTTCAATGTTCCGATAGACTTGTGACGACGCTTCAATTCTTGTTCAGCAGCTCTTTGAGCATCTATGTCATTGTCTATTTCAACGACTACCTTCAAATTTTTGTATCCATTCCTCGGGAATCCATTTGACTTCAGGCACCACATCAACAATGACATCATATCTGGGAAACAGGCCATTATCAACAAGCAGAAACCATATTATCGCAAGCTGAGACACATGCAGGCTTAAGATATCAAAGATATTGAAAAGTAAAAAAAACTGCATTATTGTACCATTAAGATGATAAAAGAATAAGCAAGCAAATAGTGTTAGGATGTAGAAATTTCAAACCTGAGAGAGTTGAGAGAAGAATAGTTCTTCTCCATTTCCGAAAACTTGGTCGCAATGCGCACTGAATCTCTTAAAGCCCTTCCAGTCACCTAAACAATAAAAATTCATTCAGATACTTATTCTGACAGATGGAATCTCCTGACAGATAAATATATGTCAAAATTGAATACATTTCCATTACAAGTTCAAAAATTGGGATTTGTTCCAGTAATATAAGAAATAAAAGCTTCAATTCAACATACCGAAGACATGGCATGAGGAAGGGTCCTCTTCAGAATAGATTCAACTGTAGCCTTTTGAACATTTTGTTTCCCAACATAACTTAAAAGAATACTCTCAGGAACATTCTTTCCAGGACGAAATCCAGGAATCTGCATATACACAACCCAATCTATCAACAATTTACCTTCTGTTTCCCAAGCTAACCACCATCCATATTAAGTGAAAACTGATAAATTAACAAGAAGAACCTTGGCTTGCTTCATAAATTCTCTCATAACCCTTTTGTAACAATCCTCACACACGGCAGGTGGAACTTCCACATTCAATCTTACCTACAGAAAAAAATACACAAGAACAAGAATACAAATCAAATGATACTATTACATAGAGAAATAAAAAAAGGAAGATAAGAAAGACCAAAACCATTAACATTTAATAGAAAACTTATAAGAGTACTGACTAGTAACTACTAATCATATTATCACACATAATTTAAAAGTTTAAACCCACAAAATATAAAAAAATACCCAGATATCCAGACTTAGTAAAACTTCAAATTCAACGTGAAAAAATTACTAAAGAAATGCGAATAAATTCGAGGAACAAAATAATAAAGAAACGAAAAAAACTCACTCTTGAATTGGGTTCTTCAGTCTCAGTGACTTGAATATCAGCTGGAAGCTTATCCATCTCGGTTCCAAGAGCCACTGAAGAACCCGCCAAAGCCGAAACACGACATGAGTTTCGATGGAATTGCGGTTGAATTTGGCGGGAGAAAGATGAGAATTTGAGAGAAGTCAAGGAGGTTTTTTGGTTCTTGAAGTGGAGAGTTGAGTTCTTGAGAGGGACAAAAACTGAACCATAAGCTCTGCCGACAGGGAGGAATTTTTTTGAACTGGTGGTGATGCAAAGCTCCATTTTTGTCCTGTGTTAGAAGCTTCAGAGTTAGTTGAAGATAAAGAGTGTCGAGACTCGAGACGTTAAAATGATATTTTTTTCCACCGTTGAAACGCTGCGTTTTACCTTTATTTATTTATTTTTTATTTTAGATTTACATGTGAGTTTTTCCATGACGACCGAACTCTTGCGAACTAACGTGAAGACCGATCCGGAGTCTGCATTGATTTCGATTTTGCAAAGTCAAAGCCATTGTCAAAGTCTTCCTCGTTTGGGTTATTTTTGTCTTGCCGTCAGTTTCAGTGAAATTTATACTGTACACGCCACGAAACTAGCCCACTTCCCACGGCAGTTCAGCTAATTATAAAGCTAAACCCCGAGCACTTCTTCATCAATGGCGATCATGCCTACTAAATTCTACCTCCCATTTCTTCTCAGTGTACTCTTACTTCAGTTTTCTTCATTAATCCAAGGCCAGCAGCCATACTTAAACAACTATCAACTCGACTGCTACGACGAGTCCCATGTTAACATAACAAGAGGTTTCGCCTGCAATGGAGTTAAACCCTCATGCCAATCTTATCTCACCTTCAGATCACTCCCTCCCTACAACACTCCTCTCTCCATAGCTTATTTGTTAGCTGTCAAAGCCGCCGTCATTACCGACTTTAACGAGCTTTCCTCTGACGTCGCCACCATTCCTACCAACGATATGGTGGTGGTGCCGGTGAAATGTTCTTGTTCTTCATCTAAAATTTACGCCCACAACGCACGTTACACGATTCTCAACGACAACGAAGACTATTACACCATAGCTAATGAAACCTACCAGGGGCTCTCCACTTGCCGAGCCATGATGCAGGCGAATCCTATAGATTCCAGGAACCTGGGCGTGGGTGACGACTTGAAGGTACCGCTTCTATGTGCTTGTCCAACGAGGAAACAGGTGCGAAAGGGTGTGAAGTTCTTGTTGAACTACTTGGCGGATTGGGATGACGATACTCATACAATTGCTGAGCTTTTTGACTTGGATGAACGGAGTGTTCTTGATGCAAATGAGTTGAAGGAAGATGACCTTATTTATCCATTCACCCCAATTTTAGTTCCACTCAGAACTACCCCCACCAAGATTGAGCAAACTGTGACGTCTCCTCCTCCTCTAAGTCCTCCGCAGACACCGGTTAACATTTTTGTTGATTCCGCCCCTTCTTCTAAGAAATGGGTGTTTGTTGGTGTTGGAACTGGAGTTGGTTTGTTGCTGCTAATGATCCTTTTGACATCTCTATTTTGCTTCTATAAGAAGTCTAAGTCTGAACCCAGACGAGTTTCGAGTGCAGAAACTGCTAGGCTTGCTGATTGCTCACCAGAATCACAGAGGTATCAAAGTGCTGCTGAATCTTTGACCATCTACAAGTTTGAAGATTTGCAATTGGCTACCAGCAATTTCTCTGAAGAAAATAGGATTAAGGGCTCTGTTTACAAGGGATCTTTCCAGGGTGATGATGCTGCCATTAAGGTTATGAATGGAGATGTCTCAATCGAGATAAACATATTGAAGAAGATCAACCACAGCAACATAATTCGTCTCTCAGGTTTCTGTGTACATGATGGCAACACTTACCTTGTTTACGAGTGCGCACAAAATGGTTCTCTAGACAATTGGCTCTACTCCAATCAGTACTGGAAATCCATTACTCTAAACTGGAAGCAACGAGTTCAGATTGCCTGTGACATGGCTAATGCTCTCAATTATCTGCACAAATACACCATTCCACCTTATATTCACAAGAACTTGAACACCAGTAACATTCTTTTGGATTCAAACTTCAGAGCCAAGATTGCGAATTTCGGATTAGCAAGAAGCATTCACAGCCATGACCAGGGAGGACAATTACAATTGACAAGGCATGTGGTTGGAACTCATGGTTATCTGGCTCCGGAGTACATAGAAAATGGAGTGATCACTACAAAACTAGATGTTTTCGCCTTCGGGGTTGTGTTGTTGGAGCTTTTATCAGGAAGGGAAGCTGTAACTGAAGACAGAAACAATGGAGAAGAATTGCTATACGCATCCATTAGTAGGGTGCTTGAAGGAGAAAACATGAGAGAAAAACTTAGAGGCTTCATTGATCCTTGTTTGAGAAATGAATACCCTTTAGAGTTGGCCTTCTCCATAGCTCAACTGGCTAAGCATTGTGTAGCTCAGGATCTCAATGCTCGCCCATCCATGGATGAAGTTTTCACCTCCCTCTCCAAAGTTCTATCATCTTTGTCAGATTGGGATCCATCTGATGGAATAAACTGCTCCAAGTCACTAAGCAATGGCAGGCAAATGGTGTATCATTAATTCGTTTTCATTTATGGTTGCTGGTTTTCTATTTTTTTTTTTGTAATTAAGTAGTATTAAAATAGAAAAAGAATGTACAGATAAGACATAAAAAAAACCGACAAACAAAAAAACCAGCCATCTTACCTCAAGACAAACCCTTGGTCTTGCTGGTTATCTTTGCTCTTCAGGTTGTGTTTGGTTCAGGAGCGTTGGATTACTGAGAATGTTGGATTATAGAATTTTATATTATCTTGAAGATTATTGAGAATCTTTAAGAAAATATGTTCGGTTAGTTGGAATAAATGGATGGGTATGTTATATTAGTATGTTTGGTTATGAGGAATAAATTGGTGGATATATTATTTAAATTACTAAATTACCCTTTTTTAAAATATTAATACAATATTATTTTTATTATTAATTTTTAAATAATTTATTTTAGATAAATATTAGATGTACAAAAAATCTTTGTAAGAGTTTTTGTACAAAGTCATGTGGCAGCTGCCACACCACCAGTTTCACGTCAATCTTCCACACCACCAGTTTCACGTCAATCTTCTCTTTCTTTTCATAATCTGGTGGTGTGGCAACTGCCACATCACTTTGTAGTCTTTTGTACATCTAGCATTTCTCTTTCTTTTAACCTCCAATATTTCAAATTTAGCTAAAATACCCCCACTTATATAAAACTTTAATTTATAACAAAATCACCCCTACCACCCAGCTGTTGCCTGTCACCAGCGCAAACCGCCGCCGGAAGTCGTCTAGAGTCACTGTGAGCAACCCACCGTGATTGGGAGACCCTGATATGGCCGTTTCTGTCCATATTGATGGCCGAAAATGGCCATAATAGATCTGGCCATTAACGGCTATATCTCATTCAGATATTCAGATATGGCCGTTAAAAGCCAACAGTCAGACCCATCAATCTGGTGGAAATAACCATAATAGATCTGACCAGATCTGCTCCCGATATGGTTTTTTCGGCCATCAATATGGCTAGAAACAACCATATCAGAGCCTTTCGATGATGGTGGACTACTCCTAACAACTCCAAGTGACTCTCGGCGACTTCCCGCGGCCAGTAGTGGTTTGGCTGGTGGCAAGCGATGATAGGTGGGTAGGGGTGGTGGCTTGGGTAAGCTGAAATTTGTTTTGATTTCAAGGGTAATTTTGTCCAAAAAAATTAATTAATTGGGGTGAAATGGTAAAAACAAGATTCATGTAGATAAATTAAAAAATAAGGGCATTATTGTCCTAAAATTTTATTAATAAGAGATAGAATTGTAACAGAAAAAAATTACCTTGTTAATCTTACAATACTTAAGAAAATGGAGGTAATCAGATATTACCAACAGTAACTACTATTGGTATTCGAAGATTATTAGATCTTATATTACTTGATAACTAAACATGATAATCAAGTAATATAAGATGACATAACATCAGTAATCTTACATAACCCCTAACCAAACGCCCCCTCAAAGTAATAATAGTATGTATTTGACATAATTTTGGGCATGAAAAAATGGTTTAGCCCTTTTTAAACTTAAAAATAAAATTTCATTTTACTCCTTACTGTTCGCTAAAGATTACACTTTAACCCTAAAATCAATTTTCTGGTTTCGCCCATAGACCACGCCGCATTGTGATCAAACAAAGACAAAAACGTCGGTCACATTTGAACGCTTTCTCGCGCAGTAACTTGCCTTTCTATTTTCTAACCCGTTTGCTGTGTTATTTTCTGATCCTGTACGCACTGACGTCAAGAATGATCGGAAGACGCGTTGATTTTGATTCAAAGTCTTCATAGTTTGAACCGTTTTTAGTCCCGTAATCAATGAACTTTACACTGTACACGCCATGGATCCCATGGCAGTTCAGCTAATTTATAAAGTTCCTCTTTAACAAAATTGTAAAGCTAAACCCAGAACAGTTCTTCGTCCATGGAATTCATCTCTGCCAAATTCTACATCCTGTTTCTTCTCTATCTCTTTCTGTTTCAATCCTTTTCATTAATCCAAGCTCAACAGCCATACGTAAACAACTATCAACTCGACTGCTACGATGAGTCCACTGTTAACCTTACAAGAGGTTTCGTCTGCAATGGAGTTGAATCCTCATGCCAATCTTATCTCACCTTCAGATCAAATCCTCCCTACAACTCACCTCTCTCCATAGCTTATTTGTTAGCTTCCAAGCACGCCCTCATCACCGCCCTCAACGGGCTCCCCTCCGACATCGCCACGGTGCCCACCAACACCATGGTGGTGGTGCCGGTGAACTGCTCTTGTTCTTCTTTACAACTCTACCAGCACAACGCCGCTTACACGATTCTTGACGACGCCGAGAACTACTACACCATTGCTAATGAAACCTACCAGGGGCTCACCACTTGCCGAGGCATGATGGAAGCGAATTCTATAGATTCCAGGAACCTGAGCGTGCGTGACAACTTGACGGTTCCACTTAGATGTGCTTGTCCGACGAGGAAACAGGTGGCGTCTGGTGTGAAGTTTTTGTTGAACTACTTGGTAACTTGGGGTGATTCCATTTCTCAAATTGCTGAGCTTTTTAATGCGACTAATCGAAGTGTTCTTGATGCTAATATGTTGAAGGAAGAAGACCTTATATATCCCTTCACCCCAATTTTAGTTCCGCTCATAACCGAGCCCACCAAGATTGATCAAGCTGTGCCATCTCCTCCTCCGGTGAGACCTCCACAGACACCCGTCAACCTTGTTGTTCATTCCACCTCCTCTTCTAAGAAATGGGTGTTTGTGGGCGTTGGAACTGGAGCCTGTCTGTTGTTGTTATTGACCCTTTTGACATCTCTATTTTGTTTCTATAAGAAATCTAAGTCTAAGTCGAAGCTTGTTTCGATTTCAGAACCTATTAAGTCAGATGATTCCTTGGTAGAATCACAAAGGTTTCGAAATGCGGTTGAGTCTTTGAACATCTACAAGTTTGAAGATCTGCAATTTGCTACCAGCAATTTCTCGGAAGAAAATAAGATCAAAGAATCTGTTTACAAGGGATCTTTCAAGAGTGATGATGCTGCCATTAAGGTAATGAAAGGAGATGTCTCAAGCGAGATAAACATATTGAAGAAGATCAATCACAGCAACATAATTCGTCTCTCAGGTTTCTGTGTACACGAGGGCAACACTTACCTTGTCTACGAGTATGCACAAAATGGTTCTCTCAGAGATTACCTCCATTCCACCAAGTACCAAACTTCCATTACTCTGGAATGGAAGCAACGAGTTCAGATTGCTCATGACATGGCTAATGCCCTCAATTATCTGCACAAATACACCAATCCACCTTACATCCACAAGAACTTGAACACCAGTAACATTCTTTTGGATTCAAACTTCAGAGCCAAGATTGCGAATTTCGGATTAGCACGAAGTATTCACAGCCATGACCAGGGAGGACTACTACAATTAACTAGGCACGTGGTTGGAACTCATGGTTATATGGCGCCGGAGTACATAGAAAATGGAGTGATCACCACAAAACTAGATGTTTTCGCCTTCGGGGTCGTGATGTTGGAGCTTTTATCAGGAAGGGAAGCTTTAACTGAAGACAAAAACAACGAAGGGAAGAAAACTGCTATATGCATCCATAAGTAGAGTGCTTGAAGGAGAAAATGTGAGGGAGAAACTCAGAGGATTCATTGATCCTTGTTTGAGAAATGAATACCCTTTAGAATTGGCCTTCTCCATGGCTCAACTGGCTAACCAGTGTGTAGCTCAGGATCTCAATTCTCGCCCATCCATGGCTGAAGTTTTCATGACTCTCTCCAAAGTACTATCATCTTTGTCAGATTGGGATCCATCTGATGAAATTGATCGCTCCAAGTCACTAAGCCGTAGCAGCCAAATGGGGTAACATGAATTCATTATCAAAGTATACTTTAGAATAAATAGTACATGCTAGTATTTGATATTATTTTTCAAACCCAAATAAATGAGATAGTTATGTATAAATTGCTTCAAAAATCCATATTTTTGGACTAGAATAAAATGTATTTAGAAACAAAGTTTTGCAGGGCCATTTCTGCAGAAGATCAAACGGTGTTATGCTTTGGTTCACAAGCCATTGTATAGTGCCATACACCTGTGAGCCAGCTCTAAACGGGGCATGTTACACACACTCACGCTGACATGACACCCACCATTAATGGAGGGTTGTCCGTGGTAGGGTAGAATTTCTGGAAAAAAAGTTAGTGATGAAAAGACTTGTAGCAATAGAATGACCAAGCATTGAAAATGAAGAATAATATTTTAGAGAAATGTTAATGGATTATTCCAAAAAATGACACCAAAGTCTTGCATAGGTTATGTTATGTTGTGCGTGAAATCCGGAGAGGATAGTTTCTTATAAGGAGAAAAGATATTTAGATTAGTTTAATTTGGTCCAAATATATTCAGATTGACTTAAATTCTAATTAAAGTAGTTAAAGATCATGTAATTTTCTAATTCTATGTATTTGAATCTTACCTCAACTCTATCATGTAAATGGATGCTATATAAACCCATCGCAACTTGTTTTCATGGGTTGGGAAATTGTAAAATCTTCCTAAGAATTATACTATTCTTTGTAAGCTTTCAAAAGCAATAAGATAACAATGGACGTAAGCTCAAGTTCTAACTTACAGAACCACTTTAAAAATTGTCTTATGTTCTTATTTATGACTGTTTCTTTTTTGTTCATTGTTGATTTTCATTAAATCAAACGCACATCCATTCCGGTTCCGACAAGGTCAATTAAAATTTTCTGGTTGATACAGATTATGTATCAACAGGTTAGAAGACGAGTGTCTTGGCCGTTTATATAGCATAAGAACATCTTCACCACTTAAATGCATCTTTTCAAGATAAAATTGTGTGGGTCTTAATATCTCTGGAAACCCACATACTATGTGTCTGAATCTAGTTTGTAGTGAATATGTTAAGAAATTAACAAGACTCCTACTCTTAAATCCTATATAATATATAAGTTGTTATTATATGTTCTTATGTGATTGATTAATTTGAAATACATCCATTTATATATACCTCTACAAAAAAGATTTTTTTAATACTTTAGGGATTTTCAATAATTTGATGGGTATAAAATACTTGTGATAATCGTATATGGGCATATCATAATAACATGACATAATAAGGTGTTAGTTAAAAAAAAAAAAAAAAAAATTACTCGGATTCATTAATTATTGGGCCTGAACTAGGCCCATCCAATTCATGTTATTCTGGGCTTGAAGCCCATATGAGCCCGATGACTCAGATGGACATATATTCTAACCGACAGAAACTCATCTGCAATTGGAGCTTAATAATGACGCCAACGCATAAAAGCGACGTCACTCTATGACATTGTTTTTCTCTGACACTCAACTTTCTTACAAGTCACAAGTCACAAGTCACTGTCGAGTTTCATAAGCTAGAGCTAGAATAGCCCAAATCGTCCACCGTCTCGCTTCACGGCGAACGTTCTCTGTCGCCTCCACAACCGCCGAAAACCGGTGAGAAGTTCGGGCCTTGAGGTGAAAGAATGGAAGGTGTGGGGTCAAGATTGGGCCGGGCCTCGGCCCGGTACGGCCCGACGCAAGCGGTGTTCAACGGGCCGGTGAGGAGGTGGAAGAAGAAGTGGGTACACGTGTCATCATCACCCTCGTCGTCGTCATCAGTGAGTCAGTCCAACGGCCACAGTAAGAACAGCACCAACAACGGTTCTCCTCTCCTGCTCTGTAAGTGGACGCCACTCTCGTCGAACCCCTCGGATAAGGGCGGAGCTCCGCCGGAAGAACCGCCGAAACGGCGGTTTCGTTACACTCCTGTAAGTGCATGCTTGTGTGTATTTGTTATGTACATGTAGATATATAGTGTTTCTACAGCCATTTTAATCTGTTTTTTTTTTATGGCCTTTACAGGTTTAAGTAGGGTTTTTATTATTTTTGGGTTCTACAAGTAAAGCTAATATTTTTTATTATTATTTTACTAATTTTAGGGCAAAATTTATTCACCGTGTAAACTGATGAATATCGCTTAATTTTTGTGGTGTGATAATGGCATTTTTTAAGACTGTAAGTTGAAAGTATTCGTACAAGTTCTTTCTGGATTTGTGATATGCATTTCTGTTTAAAATATTTATTAATGAGTAGAATAATTTGATTACCTTGACTTTGAAGTTCCTTGCAAAAGTTATAAGTTTTGGAGATTGTGATGATATCATAACTTCAGGATTTGTCATCTGGGAGGTTCTAAGTTTACTATTGTAGTGAGCGGTCCGGTTTGGTTAGGTTCAGGGAGAATTAATATCTGAAAGAATTAATAAGTTAAGTTGTTATGTATTGATGGTTGAAATTCTCTTTTTGAGTATTGTCTTTGTGCAGATTGCGGTTCTAGAGGAACGGAAGAAGGTGGTTGAAGAAAAGGATGAGGATGAAATGAAAGAAAGTGAGACAAATGTATTTACTCACTGGTCATCTTCGAAGAGCAATGAACTAACTGTTGATGAAGCTTTGAAGAAAGAAACTCAGGTAACTACCTCAAACTCCCCTTTAAGTGAACGGTCTTTTCTATGTTCATATGATTCAGTTTGTCAGTGATAAATTGTTGGTTCCGCGGTGTGAATCGTTATCTACCTCATTGTATCACTCGTTTGTGGATTTACCTCTTGATTAGCTTGGCTGAAAATTTTGACGCTATGATGTTGTGGAATGTGCATAGCTTCAATTTATAAACATTTTTCTCTCTGAGGTTAAAACACTAATCCCCTTCTTGTGCAGGATTCCAACACAAGTCATTTGGATCTGGATTTGTGCTTGAAAGGTCATGGCGACGACCATGATTCTGCCAGCCAGGGCAAAGAAGTTCTGTTAATGAAACAAGCTTTTAGCGACCTATTTTAGTGCCAACAATATAACAGTGATGAAGTGATGCTTCATTTGTAATTAAGTAGCCTTTATCTGCGGTGATACATAATCTAGGTTAGCTAGTGGCAGTCTTAAATAAATGAAAACCATTTGATCTCGGTTCTATTTTACTGCCTGTATATATTATTACTTCACCTATGTAGTTTATATGACACCCCTGTTGTGCATGCTGATAGGATTCTTGATCTCCTTTTCTCAACTATCTGTTGTTGATTATGTTTTCAGAGTCCACTTTTATTCAGCAACTGTTGCAGTTAAATTTTACAAGTGAGGACTCATAATTTGATATTGCAGCCAAGAACGCAAGGCATTCTTGGTTCACCAGATCACCTAGGGGTGAGTGGGTCTGGGTACTTGGCACAAATCCTGGGAACTGGAATTGGATCAACACAGTATCAGTTACTGGGATTTAGTAATCGGAACCAGGACTCTGCAGTTCCTTAATCATAGGAACCGGAATTGGAATCGTCGGTTTCAGTTTTGGTTTCGATTATCTTGTACTGTTCACAAAATTACAAAAAGAAGGGGAAAAAAAAAAAACCCCGAAGGAAAAAAAAAAAAATAACAACTCCAAATCACTTAATCAACTTTCAAAACCAAAAATCAAACCAAGTGGACGAGATTTGAAGAAGAGAAAGAAAGTGAGAAAGTTTGAGGGTTGAGAGCATATGATGCATGACACGGTAGCCGTCAGAGCCAGAGGAAGCAACCTTAGTTGTAGTAAGTAGTAACAGTAGGTGATGAATCGATGAGTATTGCAAAAACAGAAGCAGAACTTGTGCCGTCTCAACCGAGCAAGGAGCAATTCAGTTGTATTGGAGAAGTGGTAGGTGATAGGGAGATGGTGGAGATGAAGTGGACGTAGAAGGAGGAGGCGATGGGGTGAATGGAATGGCAACCGAAAGTTTACCCCAATTCTTAAAACCTAATTTCTTATATGAAACGTAAAATTACAAAAAAGCCCCAATTTTTGCTAAAATTTTTCAAGTCCCAATTCTTAAAATGGTTCCAACCCGAGTACTCGACTCTAGTTCCTTGAACTGGTAGAACTAGTGCAGAAACTGCATAGTGTTGGTTCCATATAGTTGGAAACCGAAACGGACCCTATGAGGGTCGATTTCGGTTAGGCATAGGGTCGATTTCGGTTAGGAACTGAAACCAAAACCCTATGTACCCGTCGATTTCAGTTCTACCTAAAAATTTTGTACACCCTTAAGATTACCCATATCTTGATGGATTCATCAAGGGTAAATTGCCATACAAACTCAAAACTATATTGTAAGCTTAAAAGAATAGTTAATAATGCACAAAATGCAATCTTGGATCATTAAAATTTGTCTCAGCAACAAAAAATTTGTTCTTCAGCTTTCTCATAAGGGCAAAGGCAAAATTTTTTAGCTGATATGTTGTGTGACGACTCCAAGCCATATCTTCTTCAAGCGGTGAAGCCTTTGTCTTCAAGCCTATTTTAATTTTTAGCTAATCCTCCTCTGATAACTATTCAATTCCTTCTTGGAGGATCTCCTGTTGTAACCGTCCTTGTATTGTAATTTAAGATTAAAAAAACTTTTCTATTAAGGTCATCTGCTACTACATTAGCTTTTCCTGTATGATATCTTATGTTATAGTCTTAGTTTGTCACCAATTCTAACCATCTCATCTGTCTCATATTCAACTTTTTCTAAATGAAGAAATACTTCAAACTGTTGTGGTCAGTGTATATGTTGCATTTCATTCCATACAGGTAGTGTCGTCATATTTTCAGAGCAAAAACCACTACTGCTAATTCCAAGTCATGGATATGATATCTGCTCTCATAGTCTTTCAACTGTCTGGAGGCATAAATAATGACTTTTTCTTGTTGCATCAACACTGCTCCCAAACCATTGCGGGAGGCATCAACATAAATATCATAATCAATGCTCTCCTCTAGCAGTGTAAGGACTGAAGCTGTAGTTAGTCTCTTCTTCAACTCCTGAAAGCTCTACTTACATGCCTCTATCCATTCAAATAGAACTTCTTTCTTGGTGAGAGTTGTAAGTTATCTGGCTATCTTTGCAAAGCCTTCCACGAACTTCCCGTAGTACATTGCTAAGCCTAGAAAACTTCTAACGTCTTTCATTGTATTTGGTCTTTACCACTTAAGCACTACCTCTACCAAGATCCATTGATATACCATCTCTAGAGATCACATGACCCAAAAAGGTAACCTGATCCAACCAAAACTCACATTTTAAAAATTTGGCATACAATTGTTTATCTCTTAATCTCTGTAACGACATGTTCTATTAAAGTCTTAGAATAAACCAGGATATCATCAATAAACATCACTATGAACTTGTCAAGGACATCATAGAAAACTTTGTTCATCAAGTCCATAAAAATTGCAGGTGCATTAGTCAATTCGAATGACATTACAACAAATTTATAATGCCCATACCTTGTTCGGACAACCGTCTTTAATATATCTTCCTTAGCCACTGTAACCTGATGATATCCTAACCTCAGATCAATTTTAGAAAACACTGAGACACCTCTCAATTGGTCGAACAAATCATCTATCATGGATAATGAGTACTTATTCCTTACTATTATTTTATTCAGTTCACGGTAATCTATACACATCCTCGTGAACCCATCATTCTTTTTTACAAATAGAATTGAAGCACTCCGTGGAGAATGACTCATTCTAATAAAACCCTTGTTTAACAACTCTTAATATCTGCTTCTTCAATTTTTGGAGCTTAGCCGGGCCATACAATAGGGAGCCTTTGAAATGGAAGCTGTACCTAAGGCTAGTTCTATACTAGACTCTACTTCCCTCTCTAGAGCTAAACCTGACAATTCATCTGAAAACACATCAAGCAACCTCAATTATAATAACAATAGGCGATGAATCGATGAGTGATGCAACAACAAAAGTAGAAGAGGGTGACGAGACATCACAAGAGAAAAGCTCAATCAACCAAGGAGCAACGCAATTATACAAGAGAAGTGGTAGGTGATACAGATGAGGGAGAAGAGAAGTGGTAGGTAATACAGATGAGGGAGATGGCTGAGATGAAGTAGACATAGAAGGAGGAGGCAATGGGGTGGACAGAATGGCAGCTGAAAGGTTTCCCCGATTCTTAAAATCTAATTTCTTATATAAAATGTAAAATTACCACAAAAAAAAGAAAAAAAAAAAAACAAAAAAAGCTCCCAATTTTGCTGAAATTTAAATTTAAGTCCCCATTCTTAAAATGGTTCCAACCCAAGTACTCAGTTTCGATTCTCAGGTATTTAGGTTCCTTGAACCGGTGGAACCAATACAGGAATCACACAGTACCAACTCCACCCAATTAGTACCAGTTCCACCCAATTGGAAACCGAAACCGACCCTCTGAGGGTAGATGCTGGGTAGGAACCGAAACTTGAACTTCAGTACCCGTCTATTCCGACTCTACCCAAAAATCTTACACACCCCCAAGATTACCCATATCCTGATGGATTCATCAAGGGTAAATTCCCATACAAGCTCAAAACTATATTATAAGCTTAAAAGAATAGTTAATAATGCACAAAATGCAATCTTGCATCATTAAAATTTATGTATCAGCAACAAAAAATTGAAAAGGGAGCACAAAAATTTTGTTCTGCAGCTTTCTCATAAGGACAAAGGCAAAATTTTTAGATGATATGTTGTGTGACTACTCCAAGCCATATCTTCTTCAAGCGACGGAGCCTTCGTCTTCAAGCCTCTTTCTTCTCAGCAGCATTATCTTCCACAGCTTGAGTAACACCAACTTCAGCTGGCCTAATAACTCGTTCGTAGAGAGTGTATCCTGACTGCAATGTGGAAAAAGAACATCATTATAGGCTTCATTCGATCATATAGATTGATCCAAACTTGCATTCAACCAAATAAAACTTATTCAAGTTGCTTCAATCAAATAAGTTAATATATTTTAGTTGATTTAAAAGATCTTCTTTTTTCTCCTCAAATGACAGACAAGAAGCCCATAATGCATTGAACATTTACATTGTCGATTGAAGCACAATTGATCAATTTGAATAAATACCTTTAGAACGTGAGCAACTGTCCCGGGCGGCTTAGAATTATCTGGTACTTGGAACACCGCATTATGCCGGTGTGGATCAAATGGCTCGTTTGTAGGATCAAATTTCTCCAATCCAAACTTTTTTAATACCTGAAGAGATGTCTGAAAACCTCAGTAAAAAGAAAATTGACTTCTAACTAGCTCTTTCTATTATATATATATATTATAGGAACAAGAAAATCTTACCTCTCCCAACTGTTTCTCAGTCATTTCAACACCTTCAAGAAGCGATTTTAGAAGTTGTGCTGACCCAGTAGCATCATTACGGGCATCAATCTTTGAGAAACTTTCTTTGGCAACTGAAGAAGCTCTTCCCAAATTGTCTGCAACATCCAGTAGACTCTTTGCAAAATTCTGCAGCATATTTTCAAATAAAAATCAATTAAGACCTCCAAATACAGAAAGAAAAATCGTCTACAGTCTAACATTAAAGCAGGCAATATTACAACGAAAAAACCTGAATGGCAAATTTTTTTGAATTCTCTGCTTCACGTCTTGTTCTCTCCTTGATATTCTCCATTTCAGCATAAGTACGAAGAACTTTATCTTTCATATCCTCCGTCTCTTTGTGCTTTGCCTTCAGAAGTTCCTCTCTCTCCTTCAAAAGTTTGACCAAATCCTCCCCCGATAGATCACTCTCACTCTCACTCTCACTCTCCGAATCTGAATCAGAAAATGCAGTTCGTTTAGTACCTCTTCTCCTTCTTTTGATAGATTGAGACATGGTAGATAGGGGTTCAGAATCAAAACCTGATTCTTTTGTTTGATCATTAACTTCTGTTCTTCCTGTATCCTCTACATTATCAGAAGCTTTAGCATCTCCGCACTCGACACCATTATTTTCTGCAGCACTCCCTTGTTCCTTTTCTTTATGTTCAGGCGATGCAGATGAGAACCCAAAACGATGAAACGGGGATGAACTGAGTGCTGAGTGATGAAAAAGAGACACCTGACTTGCAACAAACTGGGAAAAAAAAAATATGGATGAATGACAAGCCAAATTTCAACTTAAGATAATCCAATAAATCCACGAATCAAGCCTTAACAAAGCAATAAAAAATGAAAATAATTAACATGTAAAGAAGAGAAGGGGAACTTTTTTAACCATAAACAAAACTGAAAACCCAAGTCTGAAAATCTGGTCAAGTTTTGTGAAAGGGAAGTCAGTTCAATGACTGATCTAACCTAATAGTTCATTATATTGATTGTACCAACGGCCCAACTGCTTACTAGCACAGAAACAACCAACAAAGACTCAAACTTCGTAGAATTCAGGCACTTTTTAAGCTTTCAATCATTGTTTAAAGCTATTTCAATCATTCAATAAAGACATGCCACTGAAACATTCCAAATCAAAACAACAGCAATACCAAAAAAAAAAAAAATTCCAAACAAATTGATAGATTTCAAGTGTTCATAATTTTTAAAAATCTGAACTTTAATCTCCGGAACACGTAATAAAATCAATTTTTCAAAAACACGCGAGGAAATATGATTCATGAGCAAATAGTCACAAATTCATTAAAAAAAAAGGGCAAATTTATAGAAAATTCTTAAACCCTAATTAAAACCTTTGTGAGAATTGAACAAAAAAATTAAAATTTCACTTCATTACCTTGTTAGGAGTCTCATGAACAAGAGAGTTTAACTGATTGGAGATTATTGGTAACTGTTGTTCCTTCGCAGAAGACACAAGAAGCAAGGACCGTCGGCCCACACTCCTAGAGACGCGTGACAAAACCCTGGATGTCAACATCAGAGTCGATGAAGAAGAAGAGAATGCCTTGAAGGGGCAAAATAGGAATATAAATATAGTTAGGGTTTTAGAGATCGGATTTTTGAGGAGTCCAGCGAACAAGAGGAAATAAGAGTGAGAATAGAAAGATTGGGGTTTTAGGGGTATTATTGATAGACAAAACTAGCCTTGGAGAATTGGCCTTAAGGCCTTCATTCTGGCGGTGATTCGGTGGAGAATTTGGTGATTTATGAAGGGCGTTAAGGTCAAAGAGTTTGTTGAAGTTCGATTTTGTTTGGAAGAATCTAGAGGCTTTTTTTGGGTTTAGAAGAAGACTTGGATTGCAAGTTGCATCTTTGGGGCACTTGGACGACACGTCTATTCCCTTGAGAAACGCAAGTTGTTGGAGCAAACATTAAGCGTGCGTTTCCATTATTAGATTTTAGGGATAATGTTAGTAATTGAATACGAGAGTATTATAAGATAATATTTAAAAATTTATAAAAAAACCCTTATGGTCATATATGGCCGTTAACGGTTGAAAAAGGTTAAAGAAGTCCATCTTTGGCCGTCAACGACGGCTAAAGATATGACCATCGTTTTTTTATCAACGATGATTATTTCTTTTACCGTCGTTGACAGCCAGATCGGTGAACTACCGACCAGTTCTGGTCATGGTGTAGACTATTGTACAAATTCTGGCTACCACAGACTGTGATTGCCAGAATATGGCAAGTATAGGTTGATGGGGGTGTTTTTGTTAATTTTTAAACTTTTTTTAGGGGTATTTAATAAAATTAATAAACTTAAAGAGTCTAAAAATAATTAAAAAATATAGTAATATTTTTGGAAGAATATGCCAAACAATATTTGGAGAATAAGATTGGGAATATGGATAGAAATAGGAAGCCAAACACACCCTAAATGTCGTCGTTCAGGCCCTATTTAGGGGTAGAGCGATTCCAGGTATCTTGTATTTTGTTAAATAATCAAAATCAATATCAACGAGTTCTTAAGATTCGGAACCGAAACCAAAATCAATCGATTTGGTTCCGGTTCCTAGAAACCTAGAACCAAAACTTGAAACATAAGTTCCGATTCTGAGTACTCGGTTAATTTTAATTATCCCCTACTTTTAAAAAAATAACAAATACACTCTTAATAGTTTACAAAAATTATAATTCAACCCCAATTCCTACCTGGGTACCCAAACCTCAGTTTCGATTCTAATTCTCTATTCCAGTAGTATAGGAACCGAAACCGGACCTAGAAATTCCTTATTCCAATTTTTCATAATCGAAACCAAATCCTAATAGGACCAATTCCAGTTCCTACTCGAAACTAACGGGTGGGTACCTACAAATTCCAGTTCTACCTTTTATCCATGCTCACCCCTGGTCACTAACACCTGCTTTCTACATCATGAATCTTCCAATATAACATGTTCGTTAATGAATGCTCCATGACACTAAATTGTATCGACACCGGATCCGTTTGTTAATATACATTCAACCATATGGCTTCTATAATAACGTTCCGACACAAATTGAATGCAAATTTTTCATCAAGCTTGAAAGTACATAAGATTTATACTTGTGAAGGTTGATGGTTCAACTGCGGGAGCAGGAGCTATACAATCCAAGCGGACACTACTCAACACTCGGTTCAGAAATCCATCAGCTAGGAATTACTGTAAAAGTGCCGGTAGCAAATGTAACTTAGATGCCAAAACGATTTAGGTTCAAGAAATCTTCATAGTCATTCTTTCGCCACAGCTGCTTCTGTCTCGGAGAGGTAGTCATGCCTGAAAATTTACAAGACGGTGATCAATGCATATTATATATCATTGGCGTAGAGCTAAAGACGAAGCATTCATTCACATCATATGCAAATTCCGCCTGAAAATTGGAGAAGGGACATATGAATGCATAAATATAAATGAGAAGATCAAGTCACCATTTAACTTACAGTTTGAAAACAAAACAAGAATGTCAAAGTACAAGAATAGTTCAGGGATGTGGCTAAGAATGAGACATGGCTTTATGATGATTTATAGTCCAGGGCCTCCAGGCTCAGGATTCAGACTCTAAAGAGAGATTGGAACGAGAGTACACGCTCATGGTGATTTGTGACCTCTGCCTCCTTTTGGTTGTTAAGAAAACTAAAGAGAGCAGAACAAATATGATTTGAATGTGATTCTACCTCAGTTTTAATAAAACACAAGAACGTATACTTCAGCTAGGACACATGATTAAATTAGTTTCAGGAAGTAGAGGGCCTTGAGGATTTTTATCTCATGTTTCTTAGATATGTAAGAATCCAAAAAAGATTCAATTCTTGTAATACAATAACATGTACAAGTTAACAGCAGGAAAAGTTATTTCTAAGTGAAATCGGATTCAATCAGATACTATTCATACAGAAGGAATAACTTGAGAAATATAGCCAATATCATGTACGATGTACAAGTATCAAATCTCCAACATACTTAATTTTGCGTGATAGTTGATATAATCCAGTCCCTGCCATCGCAACGTTGACACTGAAAAGATTCCAGTTTTTCTGCAATCTCATAATGTGGTCAAGAATTAGAATCAGCTGCAAGCCATATCTCAATAAAATACCACGATAATTGATAAGCAATTACAAAGGTGAAATTCTGAAGCAAGGTTGTCATAATGCAATCTCCCTCTTAACTCTAAACTCTTGGATATCAATGCCCATTAGAGTATAATTTCATCTCCAGGACGGCCTTAATATAGCCTTCTCACTAGAGTGTCTTTGGAATTCTTAAGCCTGTGACTTCTTTGTATATACAAGAAAAGCTTCATTCTAAACTTCCTCAGAAGGATCATCATACAATGATCACTCTGGAAACTAAGTTCAACAATTCATGTAAAAATCAACCTAGTTCTGAATAAGCATCAAACATTATCAGTTAATCAAGCGGCTATGAACCACTAACACCACAGGAAAAAAAAATCAGTATGGAGAAGACACTAACACCCCATCATGACGCAGAAAAACAGTGTGCAAGAAAGTTAAAACTCTTCCAATTTAGACAGCTAGAAATTAAACATACCGGAGTGATCACCAAGCTGTAGCGGGTCCAAATAAGTCCAGTGAATGTGACAGCTGCATCATCAAAACATTAGAAATGAGCATTTTCTAATCAATAATACTATACTTACAAAGATTTCCATACAAAGTGAGGTGACAAAAAATGAATGGAAGAGTGAAACAAAAAGTCAAACTCATTAAATTCACTCTTCTATTCATTTTTTGCCACATCACTTTGTATGGAGATCTTTGTAAAATTTCTTTGTAAATGTAGTATTACTCTTTTCTAATACAGACAGCTTGAGTTCTATAGAGGGCAAACCTAGTTGCTGAGGATAAGAGAGCTTTTCAGGTGGCTTCGAGAAGTCAGCGATATTTGCTATGCTGATGCCCCATTTGAAAGTTGGGGCCCAAAAGTGAACTGCAATTGTTATGAAATACACTTAGACAAACACAAATTAAATAATCAATCAAATTTCACAAACTTTACTGCAAGTTAATTAGAAGTCACAAGTTTTAGAGTTGATGAATGGTGATCATCCTAAATGCATAAGGATTATTGACCTTAATTGAGTATGAACAAAAACACAATCAAAATAATGATCTGATCTGCCACTCAATTACCAATCACTTTCAGTGAACCTTTTAGCTTGTTTACACTCAGCAATCAGCTCTACATCAGAAAATCAAACACCCTTTACTTAAATTGCCATCTAGAATTCATTACACCGTAAAAAAAACCCTTCTCGCCTCAATAAGCACGATCATCATCAAAAACCCATATGCAAAGACACAATCTTCTTTGATTTTATATGAAAAGTAACTCAATATGGAACAATTGAGAATTGAAAATGGTAAAATGAAGCTCTATTTGTCACCAATTCTATTCATTTTGAAACAAGGCAGAAGCTAATTTAAAACAAAACAAAAACAAAAGAGTCTGCTAATAAACACAAGAAATAACAAAGAGATAGATGAAAAGAAGAAGACTAACTAGTTTTAGGCCCAGCTGGGTGGTTCCAAAAAGCTTGGAGCTTTTTCGCTGCCATGAGATCGATCTCCTTCTTGCTGTTTCGGATAGTGCATGTTGTGTAAACGAGCATGATTCTAGTACAATTTAGAGAAACATAAACGCCAATAATAGAGTTACACGTCGACAATATTACCAGTTTGGACCAGTGCTTCAGCTAAGACAAATAATTAGCAAAAATTAGTAGAAGACAAATCTTTGTCCTTAGTTGACAGAGGATGTTGAATTGTATATAATTTTTTTTTTTTTTTGTAATTTTATGTTAAAATAAAACTGATAATTTAAAAATTATGTGTAAACTTTTGGATTGATGAATTTAATCATCAACACGATTTCAATAATGTTATTGAATCAATGAATTCGTATATCTATTTTTTTTCAATGGGCATCTATTTAGCTATTTTATGATTTGGAGATATCCAAACCAGCTTACATGCACTTTAACTAATCTTTTAGGGTCTTGAAATTATCAATCAGATAAGAACTTCAATGGTCACCCCTATTAACAACCGAGAAGAGACTCAAATTCAGGACTTCTTAAACAATAAATCGAAGAGTCATTATTAGAGCATCTCCAAATGACTTTTTATATGACCTAAATCTTTTATTATAAAAAGTTTATTTACAGAAATAAGACTCCAACAGACTCTTTATTCTTTAAATATAAATTAAAGAGTGAGTTTGACTCTCCACGTTTAGAAAGTCAAATTTCACTCTCTATTCTAACTTTAAGTAATAAATTACAAGTTTCCATGCATTTTATTTATGATTTATCTCTCCTGTTAAGTTTTCTTCTTGAAAAAACATATTTTCTCTCTTAAAATTTAAAGAATATATTAAAATCGAATAAAAATTTTGTTTTTTATATCTAAAAATCAATAAAAGTATTTTTTATTTATATGAAAGATACTCTTTAAAATAAAAAATACTATTAAATATGCTGATAAATCATTTGACCACCCTTAGAAAATCTATTTTTTTTTATCTTAGTTCAACCAAATTTTGACCCTCGTATTATCTATTTTTTTTATCTTAGGTCAACAAAATTTTGACCCTTATATATGGGAATCTTTTACTTATTGTCAGCGTCAATCTTAATTTTCGAAGAAAAATTAATACATGCACAAATGCAATTTATTATTGTTGCTTGTACAAAACTTGCACTTTGCACCGAAACCTTGAGGCGCAGGACGCGCCTACATTGCATGTGGGTAGAATCAGGATATACATTCGCAGCCCACGAGCAAATGAACTGGTGTGTCACATTTTAGTCATGAATACACATCATATTCCACGCGAACTTTCTGCGCGTGAATTCAGTGCTAAAGAAAAATTAAAGTGCAGCTCTTTTGCCTGCTGTTATAACTGCCTGAATTCACCCTCAAGCTCAGGCCAATACCAACTTCTGATCCTGGAAAGTTTTAGCTGTCAAACTCAAACCCAGAAAAATATATGAGGTGTCGATAAATTATGTTTACATCAAGTGTTAAACTTACTATGCTCTTACATGACACGAATATAACACGAACATAACTAGATATTATCGTTTATTATTTGATAACAATGTCAATGTTGTAATGGGAAATTAATAATGTATTCAGGCAGGTGGATTTAGTCTAACAAAAAATAAAATAGGCAGGAAAACGCAAACAACATAGGAAATGCTTTAAGTAATAACATTACTAAAATATAAGGTAAACTAGCTTGAGTTTAAGTAAGTTAATGAGTCATCATTTAAAGCATCTGCAAGATTGTTATATGTAAAATTCAATACACTACTTAAGAAACAGACCTACTAGAAGCAGAAAGCAAGTAGAAAAGTCTCAACAACCTTCATCCACCATATTTTTCATATTCTTTTTCCTTTTCATGCCTGCATAGAAGAGCATTCAAACCAACTTCACCAACCACCTGCAACATTGTTATATATAAGCTGGTCAGTAAAAGAAAATAATAAAAATGGCTAGTGGGGTTACCTTTTGGTTTGTCTTTGCTCATCTCCCCTGCTGCAAATACTTAAACTGAATGCAAAAGTTCCAGCAATCATAGTGTTTGGAGACTCTTCTGTTGATTCGGGGAATAACAATGAGATTTCTACTGTTATAAAGAGTAATTTTGAGCCATATGGCCGTGATTTCATTGGTAAGCAACCCACCGGTCGGTTTTCCAATGGTCGGATCCCAACAGACTTCATTTCAGAAGCTTTCATGATCAAGCCAATAATTCCTGCATACCTGGACCCAACATATAACATATCAGAGTTTGCAACTGGAGTTTGCTTTGCTTCTGCTGGAACTGGCTTATGACAATGCTACCTCTGATGTGCTAGTAAGTCCAGTAATGCCTTAAAGATTCTATAACACTTTCAGACAAAATTCGGCCAGTCAGTTGTAAATTTGTTCTGCATCAGTTTTCTGAATATTTAGTCACATCCTTATGCATCCTTTTTTGCATTGGGGGAAAAAATGATGACTTTCCAAAATGCATTTTATTGAACAGTTAAGCTAATATTACTAAGACTAACTGCAATGTAGGTAGGTCATCTATGTTTTCTAACAAGCTGAACTTTCTCTATGCCTTGTGGACTTGCAGTCTGTAATACCTCTTTGGCAGGAAATGGATTACTACAAAGAATACCAGGAGAAGCTAAGAGGTTATCTAGGCAAGGAGAAAGCTAATGGGATTCTACTGGAAGCATTGTACCTTATTAGCATGGGAACAAATGATTTCTTGGAAAACTACTATATCTTTCCCAGCAGATCAAAACAGTACTCTGTTGAGGAGTACAGGGATTTCCTTTTAGGAATTGCTAAAGATTTCATCACAGAGCTTTACCAGCTGGGAGGTCGTAAAATAGCTATCAGTGGACTTCCTCCGATGGGGTGTTTACCACTGGAAAGAACCACGAAAATCTTCTCAGGGACTGACTGCGTGGAGAAGTATAACAGTGTGGCTCTGGATTTCAATGGGAAGTTGCAGGAAATGATCAAGAGGTTGAACAAGGAGCTACCTGGCATCCGCCTAGTGCTTGCAAACCCCTATGATATTCTTTTAGACATCATTCAGAATCCACTGAAATATGGTAAGTTTTCTACAGTACTTTCACCATAAGCAAGGTTAGTTTTACATAAAGTATATGAACCTCGAAGTTCTCTAATAATTTTCTAATCACAGGATTTGTAGATGCAGCAAAAGCATGCTGTGGTACTGGAATGTTTGAGATGAGTTACTTGTGTAATAAAAGGAGTCCATTTACATGTCCGGATGCAAGTAAATATGTATTTTGGGATTCCTTTCATCCAACAGAGAAGACAAACTGGATTATAGCTGATCATTTGGTCAAAACTAGCCTAGCTGAGTTCTTGTGAACACTACAAGTACAATGTAGCATGTAACTTATTACAGTAGTAGTGTTAATATCCATGGTATCATTCACACTGTCATTTATCTTTGTTATTATTAAATAATCCTCTACAAAATAAGTACCAAACAAATTCTTCCAAAAGAGAATTATACTTTGCTTCAAATAACGAACCCAAAACAATTCTTGAAACATGTTCTCTCCGAATCTACATGATAGTGGCATCACATTTGATTAAATATCAGAGAGGTTCCAAAAATATAACTCCCAGAACCACAACTTCAGCTGGCTATCTCTCAAACAAGTAAATAAAAATTCGTTCTGGTATCCCCATGAAAGGAAGACAATACAGGCATCTTCTTTATGAACTGCATCAATCAAGATGGACACATAATTCAAAGAAAATTATATTATCAACTAAAATTATCACTGAGAAACGAAACATTATAATGCTCATCAAAACAGGTTCAACAAGAAAAAATCACCCTGAAAATAACAAGCTCATCTGTATAGATGCTCACATACGGAATAATTACAACACGATTCAAATGGAAATTTTAGAGATGTAACATGAAGAAGAGACTGATTTTTGGGGGAAAATAGACGCCTTATCTCAAAATTCCATCCTATTTCGGCGCTTTCGGAAAATGCAGTTTGATCAGGGCAGGAAGTTCATCTAGCTCAACCTGCGGTTTGCCCATCAAAATACTCTTCAACTTTTTATCACAATTAACCACGTTCTTATTATTTGGATCCTGATCAATAACAAAAAGCATCATAAAAGTTAGTTAACTACCGTTCAACTAACATTTTTGAATGATACTCTATATAATTGGACATTAGCCCATTGACATGAGGTGACCTAATGGTAAATCCACTGCTCCTCATACGAAAAATAAATGAAGTATCATCCATTACGTAATACACATGACTGCTATAGATTCAATATTACATTTTGAAATTACAAAAAGACAAAATTTAAAAAAAAAAAAAAAATGAACTGAAATTCTTAGGTGGGGACTTTGAATTAGTAAGAGCTAACGAATTTTGTTGCTGAGAAAATTAATTTCAGAATCTCTTATTAAATCATGACTGCGAAAGACAGTATTCCCCATTGATAAGGACTAAATGAATAAATACTGAAAATTTCTAGAACAACATACAATTGTAATAAGAAAATACAGAAAGTTAAAAAGAAAGTTTGTTAACCTGAAGATTGTTGGTCTTGATGTAAGACCAGACGCGCATGAAACAGCCCAAACGAGAAATCTGAGACTGACCCACAAACTCTCTAAGCGTGGAAGGAAGATTTACAAGGTCAATCAAGTTGGCAAGCTTCTTTGGATTATCAGTGATCGTCTTCTTCACTCCCTGTGGCAACATTATCACAATCTCCCTTTCTACAACTCAACCTATTAATAAAAACACATCAGCAAAGTCTCTAATGTTAAACTATTCTTCCTTCACTTAAATTGCTATGAGCATTAACTGCAGAGGGTTTACTATGTTACTGGCCCCCGTAATGTTCCCATCTTGCCTGTAACAATATTTTAATTATATGACAAAATTCCATTTTCAGTCTAGCTTCAGGAACAGTGCTTTTTCATATTGTAATTTGTCACAAATTTTATATATTAGAGTTACTAAAATCATAAAATGTTAAAATATCAATTCCGGCAACTTTATTGGGCAGAGTGAGCCAACTGAATTGATTGTAAGGGAAATTTAATCGAACTCCTGGGATGCATATGTAAATTATGCTGAAGACATTAAGGTATTGATTGTTAATGAAAAAGAGTAAAAAAAACAAAAGAAAAAATTAGAAAGGGGTTTCATGGATTCACCTACAAAGAGGAAATAGAGCTTGAGAGTTGAACTGAATTTATACCTGGAAAGAGATGGGCGGAAGCAAGGCTGTAGAGAAAAATTTCCGAGTTTTGACAAGGAGCAATCGACGCTTGTTGTTTAAAAAGAAGATGAATATATAGGGGCGCAATGGGCCCAAAAGATAAAGCCCAATCAATATTAGACTCGCGCAATTATACCTACAACCATCCAATTATAAAATACGTGTATCATCAAATATTATCTTACAAAAATGAATAAAGATAAGTTGGCAAACACTTCACGTAAATTTTTCTTACAAATGCTAGTACGATAGTTCGTAATTAATCAGTTCGTATTTAGTCAAGCGGGACTTGTAGATACAAAATTCTGCACCAACCAACGTGATCCAATCGACCTTATCCGGATCAGAACCGATGTATGCTTGATTAGTGAAAATCAGCAATTAATATGAATGAAATGAATTAAAAACAAAGAGATTTTTAAAGTGGTTTTACGAGATTAACAGCCTACGTTCATTGTGTTTTTGTATTTGCTGTGAGAGCTTATAATGCAATTCTTATATGAAAATCATAACCCCTTCCTCATCGTTTGAAGGGGTTTTTATACAAGATTTGCACAAAGAAAATAGTGAAATTAAGGAGATTACAATTGATCTGAATCGCAATTCTGCTATTCGTGATTGGGCGTTATGATTGCGCTGTGATCGCTGTTGATCGGGTCATTCCTGTAATATCTAGGATCTGAAATAATCTGGAGATTGATTGAATGATTCATCAAATTGTTCGCGACTAGCTTATGCTGGGTCAATCAATCATAGTTGCCGAGCTCATTCTAGGTCAAGCTATATCCTCGCATTGGCTTGAGTTTGACAGAAAAACCACACACAACAGAACCCGTTGTTGGACAGACGAGACTCATTGCGAGTTAACCAATTACGTGCTGACATGTTACATTTGTGAGAGATAATCAATGAGAAAGGGTTTGCGAGTGTAATATTACTGCATGAACATATACATTATAATGTTAAATCCCAAAAATATAATACATTCCATAAAGCTAGTGCTTAAACGATGTCAAAAAAGCAGCACTGATGTATAGTACTGACATGAACTTCCTCCTTTAATAATTAAAAAGGATACATATCCTATACCGGTAGCCAATTTATGTTTCCTGTAACAATTGACAACTTTATATTTGAAAATTATCTGAATGTTTGCACAAAAAAGTATTATAATACGATATCACAATCTTGGCCTAACTAACCCTAAGGATTTCTGAATTTCTTCAATAGATGAGGGATGTCATAACTAAGCATATCATCGACAGCTCGTATCATTCTCGGCTTCAGCTTCTTGAATTTGTCGAACCTGTAACCACTCAAAATCTCTTTGAAATGTTCGACATTTGGAAAATCCCCGGGAGGTAGATGGAACTCTCTTTGGACCTGCACGAACAAAAATGGTATGAATATACACGATATCAGAGTGTCATCGAAAAGTCAAGGATGTGGGTAGAGGGGTTTGCCTAGAAAGAGAGAAAGTTCAAACCTTTCCAAATTCAGCTTCCAAATTATCAATGAGTCTCCGTTGAGTCTTGGCTTTGCCCCACATAACAGGCATCTCCTTTCTAAGATGACTAATGATATAAGCATGTATCTTGGCAGCTCTGGCTCGTTTCACGAATTCATTGACCTGTGAGGAAAAATTGCAGTCAGAATCCCCTTCAAGAAGCATCTTTGAGGAAATATTTTGAAATAAAGATTATATGAAAATGGAGTGGATGGGCAACGACTGCTTTATTTACACCTTTACTAATATGCAGGAAAAGAATGAAACTAACTCACTCGACGATCACAAGCCTTTTTCGGAATGTCTTTCAGATCAGCTAGAAGGTCTTCTTGTTCTTTTTTAAAAAGTTCTTTCCCAATTGGACCAGTTGCAGCTTCAGTTACAATGTTCTCATTGAATGAGCTGCAAAAAGCAAGCGGGAGATTAACTTTGCATATTCAGATAATATTGAACTTAAATCATCAGACAGAAATGTATCAACATTTATACACATAAAAAGATAAAGAACCTACCCAATATAGACACGGACAACTTCAGGAGTATTAAGTACTTTTCCTAGTGACCACATCAAAGCTCCATAAACCCTCATCAGCTGAAAAAGGAGACCAGGTAAGCAGGTTCTATTGATATGAAAAAAGACATGCATCTCCAAATTTACATGCTCAGAACCAGAAAAACAAATTTACTTGTTGAGTATCAACTTGGTCTGCCTTGTTCAAAACCACACGGATTTTGTCATCATGACCACGTAATGCTGAAATCACACGCTTAAATTCATCACTAACATCAAGTTTGTGTGGATCAAACAGAAGTAGAATGAGGTCACACTTCGCAGCAAACCACGATGTTACACCAGTAAAATCATAGGATCGCTGTGTTCGTTGCTTCTCTCCTGACAAAACTCCAGGAGTATCTACCAACGTAATGTGGTCAAGAAGCTTCAAATACAAACAAAGAATGTTTTAGGTTGTGGCATTTGAGAGCACTAAAACTTTTAGGAGAACACAGTATGTGATTCAAAATTTTTGTTACACTACTCTACTCACAGGATGTGGCATTTGAGAGCACTCGAACTTTGACAAAAATGCAGATCCAAAAGTTGCAAGACCACTGAATGGCATGTCAGCTCGGATGGCAACAGTGTTCCCTGGTATACATCGTTCATTAGCTCCAGACTGTAAAGTGCAATCAGCTTATAAATCGAATGGGCATAGAAGACTACTGAATGCCGAGTCTGCTAAAAAGGCTATACTGGTATACTATAGAAAAAGTACTTCAACCAAATAACTAAACAAGAAATTTTTTGAATATATTATACAAGATTATACATAAAGTATTTCAAAATTTGAACTAGAAGATACCATAACAACAACAAATCTGTCAGTTGTCGGTTCCGGTCCAATGTGAGCTCCTGTAAGTATGAAGAAATGAACTAAATAAAACCAACAAGAAAAAACTTTATGCTCAAAGGGAAGTGAGAGAGAACAGGAGTGAAAAAGGATAACTTGCCAGGATAGTCTCTTTTAAGCAAATGTTTTATGAATGTTGTTTTTCCAGTGGAGTACTGACCCAAAAGCATTACCATTGGTTTGGCATCAAAATCACTATTTGTCTGCATTACACAAGAAGATAACAAGGATTAATAAGTTCCCTGGGACTAACTCTCTGTGATCCACAATGTAGGACCAAGAGTACTACCAAAAAAAAAAGTTGTTCATATGCCATAAAATTACATCTGAATTAAGAGGAATCATGAACACCCTTGAAATAGAAATATTATAGGCATAAATTATTCTTCACTTGCCAATAATGGGGACACAAAATCATTAAAACGATAGGTAACTTCCAATGGCTTTAGCTTCTGAATATACAATCTCTTTAAGCCATCAACTATTGATGTACCAGAGGACTGAGATATCTGTGAAAAAACCAGAACAAGGGCATAAGGTAGACATAAAAAAAATCATATTTTACAAAAGAGGAAAATTAAAAGTTAAATTGTTGCCAGAGAAGCACTAGCTGCAAGCTATAAAAAATTCTTATTATCATCTCTGAAACACATCAATGCAAAAGAGTATGTTGACATTTTGCTTTCTCTTTAGATTATGAATGGTGAAACGTAAAATCGCATTAGAAAAAATAAATAATAAAGAAGGGGAGAGTTCTATTACACAACATATACATATGGAGAAGGAGGATAAAATTTTAAAAGCAGTCATAGAGAATATTAAATGCATTGAACTCTACAAACTCCTTAGATGGCATAACTTTAGCAGCATTGGTAACTAAAAAGATCTCCAAATACTTTCACACAGTAGAAATAACTGGAGCAAAGTGGGCTTTGTTTAACGCATTAAATTTAAATAAGAAAAATCATGAGCTCACATACATCCCCAGTTATAACTATGCTAAATTGTGATTGGTAAATTAAACCTTTTTTCAGTTTACTCACACATAATCGACAACTTCTATATGCTTGTATATCAATATTTTAGTTATCACCGTGAATAGTGTGTAGAGATGTCAAATGTGTCTCTTCTAGTATTGATAAAAACATTAATTTACGCTGAGTATATTTTGTGAGCTAAATGAATAAACGCTACAGTTGATCACAACATATACTTCTAATAAGAAAACACACTAAGATAGAAGAGAGATTATGAACCTGAAGTTTGTCGGTCCTGATGTATGACCAGAAACGCCTGAAACCGCCCAAACGAGAAATCTGAGGCTGCCCCGAAAACTCTCCAAGTGTGGAAGGAAGGTTTACATGGTCAAACAAGTTGGCAAGCTTCTTTGGATTATCTGTGATCGGTCTTCTTCACTCCCCGTGGCAACATTAACGCAATCTCCCTTTGTACAACTCAAAACCTCTTAAAAACACGTTAGAAAATTCTCTAATGTTAAACTATTCTTCCTTCACTGAACTTGCTATGAACATCAACTGCAGAGGATTTACCATAGTACTGGCCCCTGCAACGACACTATCTTACCCTAACAATATTTAAGTTATATAAATAAATTTTATATATTATAGTTACCAAAACATTTAGCATCTGAATATCAATTCCGATTAACGTTTCCGGGCAGTGTGAGCCAACTGAATTGATTTAAAGTGAAATTTAATCGAACACCTGGGATGCATATGCAAATTTTGCTGAAGATTTTTAAGTATTAATTGTCAATGAAAAAAAACAGTAAAAATAACATAAAAGTAAATACGGGTTTCAAACATTCAATTACAAAGAGGAAATAGAGCCTGATAGTTGACAGAGTTTAACTAGATTTGTACCTCGAATGAAGTTAGATGAGCAAACGCAAAGAACAAGAGAGAAATTCTTGAGCTTTGATCAGGAGCGAGGGAACGGCACGTTAAGGAATTTGTTGGGGCTTAAGCTTAATAATACTACTCACTGTTTAAACGGAGACGAATATATAGGGGCCCACTAGGCCCAAAAGATATGATATGGGCTCATTTGTAAGGCCCAAATTTTATTTCTTTACAGTAGTTTCTAGTATCGTATTCAAAACTGTTTTCGAAAACATTTTGACTTATTACTATTAATGACATAACAATTATATTTATATCAAACAGACCCCTAATTGACATTGTTATGTATGAGAGAGACTCGCATACATGCACGCTAATGTATCTCTTTCGTCCCTGTCTTATAGAGTTTTACCGTGTTTATGTATATAATGCCTTTAAAATGAAATCCGTTAAGATTTTCATAATATTGTGTAAATCTTTTATAATCATGTACCTAATCGTCTAAATCAATGAATTGAAAACTCAATTCTTCAAAAAAACAAAATCATCTTTGTGATATTTCTCGTATTCTTATATAAAGAATTGCTATTTTTATATCAAATCAAATCTATGGATTTTTGTAGAAAATTATGGTGTGGTTTCTAAAAAATGGGTCGTTTGATTAATTATTTCTTATAAGAATGATATATTGCGATCCACGATAAATATTGCATTTGTATGTCGATTATTGATACTAAAATTCTACGATAAAATCATTTAAAAGGGTATATTTTTCCCCTTCAAAATTGAACTTACATAAAATAAAGTTACAAGAATTAATATTTCAATCTTTTAATATAATGTTTTTGCTCTAAACAAAAATCATATCTATATACAAGTGATTAATCATGCAATATAATTAAAAAAATATATACATAAATATTTATAATAAGTGATTAATAGAGCACAATTAATTAATCACAAATGTTCATCAAAAGATCTTGATGATCGAGAACATTTTTACGTACAAACTATAATAATAGATCTTCCAAAAGGATGAAATGAACAAGATTATTCAAAACCCCTTCCATGATTTATAATAATAATAATAATAATAATTTTTGATATTCATGTCCCACGAGCCAACATGGCAAAAAAATCTTCAACAGATTTCTGTTTTTCGATCATCCATGTTTCCTTTCTTCGTCTAATGAATTCTTCAGCTGCAGCATCAACTCCATGCAGTTGCAGTGACGTATAATTAGTCGATTCCATTGACAAACCAACTGTTTGATCTTCATCTTCGAGTTCATAATCTTGACGCTCGATATTATAATCAATGGAAGCGCGAAAACAATTATAATTTTTATGAAAATGATCTATTGGTGAAGATGATGATTCTATGTAAAGCTTGCCCATGTATTGTGATCGTGAAAACCCCTTTTGATTAAGTTGTTTTTGGTGGCAATATGGATTTTTCAAGGAATTGAGTTTGATCAAATGGGGGAATTTCAGACGTTGAAGTTTGTATATCAAGTGCTTGAATGCTTTTCTAGGGTTTAAAAGCTTCTTCTCCATTGAAGAAGAAGAAGAAGAGATCTTAAACGGGGTTTTATTTCTTTCTTGCCAAATTAAAGAGCATGTTAGGGTTTTGGGTTTTAGGATTAGCTAACAATGCATGTTGTTAATATATATGTATAAACTTATATATAAAGATAAGAAAATATATCAGAATATTCTTAGGAATAATGGAACATATAATTAATATTTGTTTTTTATTATTATGCCAAAGATTCATAAAAGAATCCATGAAGATTTATTTATTTGGTTCTTATGAATATAAAAAAAAATTTTTTATTTTTTTAGAAGTTTTAGTGGGTTTAATTGATCTCATATATTATAGTGTGGCTAATTCCTTTGTTGAAGCCAGTTGATTTGATTTTTTAAAAATACACTTATAATGTGCTTAAAGATATACTTAATTAATGCAATATTACTTTTTAATATAAGGTAAAAACTAATATATATTTTAATATATACAATTATTTGATGAGCCTTTGATAAGGCAAGTCAATAAACTTGGTTTAGAAGAAAGGAAAGTGATATTGAAAAGGTATTATTAAATCTTAATCGTTCAATATTCTATCTAAGGGTTGAGAACGATATGATAGTAATAAAGGGCCTAAATGATTTCAAAAAATAAGTGAAGTAATTACCTTATATTAATTTGATTATAATCTAAAGCCCCACCACTAAGGCAACTAGTAAATCATAGTGGTAGAAGAAATATTTTTAAATCTCCAAGGCTTCATTTGGTTCATTATTGGATGATTTTTAGAATAGTATTTTGAAAAAAAATTAAAATTAGGTTATTTTCACGAGAAAGGTAATTATTAATATTTTGTGAAATGAATAAAATAGAATAAGATTTTGAGAATATTAAAACAAATGCATTTTTAGGTTTAACTTTTGTTGGAAAAACTATAATAGCATTTTAAAGAGTATACCAAACGGAGTCCCAAATCTTTGATTTTCATCTTTGCATTGACATTCATTTTTGAGATATCCGTTACCATATATAATTCCCGCTTTATTTGGCTAACTTGGCGTTTAGATTTTTGGCCAACACATAGTTGATTTGCTAATATAGTCAAACAATATTACTACTCTTCTAACATTTATTCTAAATTTCGTCTCTCAAATGATGTATCAACATCAGTGTTTTAAAACTTTGCTTAGCCCGAGCGGTTTGACCAATTGAACTAGGAACCGAGGGCTTAGCCGAACCAATTACAGCTAAAAACCTTTTTTAGCAACTAACCCACTTTGACCCGCGGTTGAACGACAGAACAATAGCAAACCTCCGGTCCAACCAGCCCAATGACAAAACCGAAGTCACCAAAAATTGACGATTCTAACAGCTTCCTTCCCTGATTCCGATAGATTCCGATGCCAATTGGGTCAATTTTTTTTAGATTATTTCAGAATACTAATCTCTTCTTACATTTTTCGTAATTAAATGTACATAAAATACATAAGATATGCCATACATTACATAACAATCGATGCTTAAAACTTCAATGACCCAAAAAAGGGTACACGAAAGACACACCTTCGTGAAGTTAAAAAAAAAAAAAAGTAAATTTTAAAAATATATAATAGTGATTTGGATTTCTTCCACCTTTAATAATAAAAAAGGAAATAATTCCTAGAATACAACTTCCAAATTCAGGGGGTTTAAAAGGAAATTGAATAATTTTGAAAATGGGTGAACCAAACACAAATTTTTGTGTTAACTATTTTGAGAAAACTAGAATACTTTTTCCCAATATGTGAACCAAACGGAGCCCCAATTACCGTGTATAATTCCCGCTTTATTTGGTAACTTGGCGTTTAGATTTTTAGCCAACACATAATTGATTTGCTAATATAGTTGAACAATATTACCACTCTTTAACATTTATTCTAAATTTCGTCTCTCAAATGATGTATCAACATCAATGTTTTAAAACTTTGCTTAAGCGGTTCGCTTTGATTGGTTTGACCAATCGAACAAGGAACCGGGGGCTTAGTTGAACCAATTACAGCTAAAAACCCTTTTCAGTAGCTAACCCACTTTGACCCGCGGTTGAACCGGCAGAACAATGGAGTAGCTAACCCACTTTGACCCGCGGTTGAACCGGCAGAACAATGGCGAACCTCCGTCCAACCAACCCAATGACAAAACCGGGTCACCAAAAATTGACAATTCTGGCAACTTCCTCCCTGATTCCGACGCAAGTTGGGTCAATTTTTTTTAGATTATTTCATAATACTAATCTCTTCTTACATTTTTTGTAATTAAATGTACATAAAATGCATAAGATATGTCATACATTACATAACAATCAATCCTTAAAACTTCAATGACCGAAAAAAGGGTGCAAGAAAGACATCACATCTTAATGAAGTTTTTAAAAAAAAAAAAAATGTAAATTTAAAAATAGCTCTGATATATAATAGTGATATGGATTTCTTCCACCTTTAATAATCAAAAAGGAAATAATTCCTATACCGAGTAGCCAATTTATGTTTCCTGTAAAATTTCCAAATGTTTTCACAAATAGGTATTAAATACAGGATATAAATTATTATGCCCTTCAACATTTCAGTCTTGGTCTATCTAATCATAGGGATTTCTGAAATTCTTCAATAGATCAGGTATGTCGTAACCTAGCATGTCGTCGACATTTTGTATCATTTTCGGCTTCAACTTCTCGAATTTGTCGAAGCTGTAACCACTCAAAACCTCTTTGAAGTGCTCAACATTTGGAAAATCCCCAGGAGGTAGATGGAACTCCCTTTGGACCTGTACTAACAATAACAGAATGAATATATTTGATAGGAGAGTGTCATTGAAAAGTTCCAAGGATGTGAGTGGAGAAGTTTGCAAAGACAGGAAGAAAGTTCAAACCTTTCCAAATTCAGCTTCCAAATTATCGATGAGTCTCTGCTGAGTCTTGGCTTTGCCCATCATAGCAGGCATCTCCTTTCTAAGATGACTGATGATATAAGCATGTATCTTGGCAGCTCTGGCTCGCTTCACGAATTCATTGATCTGTGAGTAAAATTGCAGTCAGGATTTCATTTAATAAGCATTTTGAGGAAGATCTAGAACTAAACATTAAAAGGAATATGGAGTTGAACTGGGAGACACTTGAAACCGATACTCACTTTAACGTGATTATTAATATGCAGAAAAGAATGCAATTACTCACCCGGCGATCGCAAGCCTTTTTCGGAATGTCTTTTAGATCAGCTAGAAGGTCTTCTTGTTCTTTTTCAAAAAGTTCTTTCCCAATTGGACCAGTTACAGCTTCACTTACTGGTTTATCATTAAATGAGCTGCAAAAAGCAAGAGGGAGTTTAACTTTGCATACTCAGAATAACATGAAACTTAATCATCAGAGAGAAATGTATCAAAATTTATGAATATAAAAAGATAAAGAACCTACCCAATATAGACACGTGCAACTTCAGGAGTATTAAGTACTTTTCCTAGTGACCACATCAAAGCTCCATAAACCCTCATCAGCTGAAAAAGGAGGCTGATAAGGAGGTTTTATTGATATGATAAAAGACCTGCATCTCCAAATTTACATGCTCAAAACCAGAAAAATAAAGCACTTGGATAACAAAATTTACTTGTTGAGTATCAACTTGGTCTGCCTTGTTCAAAACCACACGAATTTTGTCATCATGACCACGTAATGATGAAATCACACGCTTAAATTCATCACTAACATCAAGTTTGTGAGGATCAAACAGAAGTAGAATGAGGTCACACTTTGCAGCAAACCACGATGTTACACCAGTAAAATCATAGGATCGCTGCGTACGTTGCTTCTCTCCTGACAAAACTCCAGGAGTATCTACCAATGTAATGTGGTCAAGAAGCTTCAAATGCAGAAGAAAATGATTCAGGTCTTATGAAAGGAGAACACAGTATGTGATTCAAAATTTAAAATTTACTACTCTACTCACAGGATGTGGCATTTGAGAGCACTCAAACTTTGACAAAAATGCAGTTCCAAAAGTTGTGAGACCATGGAATGGCATGTCAGCTTGGACAGCAACAGTGTTTCCCTGGTATACTTCTTTCGTCAGGTCCAGACTGTAAAGTGCAATAAGCTTATAAATCCTATGAAAATATTTCAGCAAAGTAGACAACTGAATGTCAAGTCTGCTAAAGAGGGTACAGTGGTACACTATATAAAAAGTACTTTAAATGAGAACTCATAAATACCATAACAACAACAAATCTGTCAGTCGTCGGCTCGGGTCCAATGTGAGCTCCTGTAAGTACGAAGAAATGAATTAATTAAAACCTTAAAAAAAAAAAAAAAAGGAAAAACTTTATGCTCAAAGGGAAATGACAGAGAACAAGACACAAAAAGGACAACTTGCCCGGATAGCCTCTTCTAAGCATATGTTTTATGAATGTTGTTTTTCCAGTGGAGTACTGGCCCAAAAGCATGACCATTGGTTTGGCATCAAAATCACTATTATTCTACATCACACAAGAAGATATCAAGGATTAATAAGTTCCCTATGACTCACTCTCTGTGATCTACAATGTAGGACAGGAGCACTACCCAGAAAAGGTTGTGCATATGCCATAAAATTAGATCTGAATTAAGAGTAATAATAAACACACTTGGAATATAACTATTGTAACCAGAGGTTATTCCTCACTTACCAATAATGGGGATACAAAATCATTAAAACGATAGGTCAACTTCCAATGGCTTTAGCTTTTGAATATACAATGTCTTTAAGCCATCCACTATCGATGTAACAGAGGACAGAGATAACTGTGAATAAACCAGAACAAGGCCATAAGGTAGACATAGTAAAATCATATTTAATTAAAGAAGAAAAAATTGATGTTATATTGTTGCCAGAGAAGCACCAGCTGCAAGCCATAAAAAATTTCTGTTATCATCTCTGAAACACATCAAGGCATGAGTCTGGTTGACATATAATCCCATTGAAAAAATAAATAAATAAAGAAGGGAAGAGTTCCCTTACACAACATAAAGATATGTAGAAAGAGGATAAAATTTTAAAAGCAATCACAAAGAATATTAAATGCATTGAACTCAACAAACTCTTAGATGAAATAACTAATGTGAGAAAGGGTAAAGAACCGAATTGCAAAACTGGCAGCATCGCTAACTAAAAAGATCTCCAAATACTTTCACACAATAGAAATAACTGGAGTAGAGTGGGCTCTGTGTGGTGTATCAAATACAAATCAGAAAAATCATGAGCTCACATACATCCTCAAATATACATAAGCTAAATTATGATCAGTAAGTTAAACCTTTTTTCTTTGTTCACTCATGTATAACCAACAACTTTTAGATGCTTGTATATTGATGTTTTAATTATCACAGTCTTCTAATTCATGGATAGTGTGATTCAAAGCATGACTAAATCTAGTAAAAAATATTAACCATTTATAAAAAATGCATGCAAACTTTACATTTAGAAGCTAAAACACAAACCTTTTTTGATGATTTCGTAGAAAACCAACTAGCTGAAGGTGAGGGTTGCGGTTGGGAACTACCTGTGTCACTGCCAATTAGTAATAAATCTATAACAGAAGACCAAATTAGAAATGACCATCATGAACATAACAAGAAACTTCTTACCATTCACATCAGGATCACTTGTCTTTGATGAACGCTTTTGCTTCTGAATAGATTAAATAAAAGAGTAAGAACTAGCATAAAATGTAAATGAAAAATTGAAATTAAGAAAATAGGGTACATACTGCAATTAAAGCATCCAAACCTTCCATTACAGGAAGTTTCAAACTTTGGAAGTCAACTGTAATACACAAAAATGATTTACTTTAAATTATAGATTACCAAACAAAATGCAAATTAAAGGGGAGCAACAAAAAATAATGCTTCTGAAAACGGTTTACCATTGCTATTCAAGAGATCATGTGTTATCGCATGTCCATCTTGCGCTAGCGAAACTAGCTGCAGATTAAAAGTAGAATAGAGATGTCAAATAGATGATCTTATCAAATATTTTTTGATAAATAAAAACACTAAATTTTGGGTATGAACATTCCATGCATAGCTCGTGCACATTTGATGCTACTATGAAAAATTAAATTTTTTTATTCAAAACATATTCAGACATATAACTTCACAATATATGGCCCTACTTGACCCATTTAACTTAACAAAAATTAACAAGTAATACAAATTTACAATGCATGAAATACAATCTGCATAGCACTAATGCATGAAATACAGTAATTATAACCTGCATAGCACTTATGAACTCTCTGAGACCAAGATATCCCTGTCTCTTGGAATCTGCAATTGCCCAAACCTTCAAAGAGAAAAAAACAGTGAAAAAAATATCGTCAACATAACTAAATAAGAAGAACCCAACTAAAAGGACAAAGTCAAAAACTTATATGAAGGAAGGAAATACATCAAACAGTGCAATACTGAGATTTCCAAACGATAATTCTAAATTTGGTATCAAACTACATAAGTCCAAAATCAGGGTTTAAGAGACTAAAAAAGAAAAGTCCAGTTTTAGTTTTTTGGTACACAAGAAAGGGTGAATACCTTCACACACAAGAAACATTGTTCTCTCACAAAAGTTAAGGTTCTTTCTTTACTTGTAATGTCTCATGAATTTCAATCCAGAAATATATAACATCAATCCAGCTTTTGGAGTTGTTTTCACATCAAATTACCATGTGAAATTCTACTTTTGCAACTCACAATGTACTCATATATGAATCCACAGATAAACAACAGAAAAGCACGTCAAATGTGATTTCGAGCAAAAACAACTCCAAATGACCTTCACTTCATCACAAAAAGATACATTCGGACACACATACACACATATTCCGAAAAGACAATTACAAGGGAGTTGTAGAAAAAATCAAGACTCAAATCTGTAAAGCAAGAACAAATAATGGTCAACAAGCAACACATTGAATCAACCACAAAAAATTAAATAAAAATGGTACCTGCTTGAGATCTTGTCGTGGTAAATTCGACAAAGAGAAGAACTTAATTGCATCAGTACCCGTAATTCGACCATCACCATCTAAAAAAACACATGTATCTCTTAAGATTAAAGTTGAAGTCACATTTCATAACATGGCTAAACATAAGAATTTGAAAAAAAAAAACAATATAAACTTCATTCCTATCTCAAGCATCTCAACAAATCCAACAAAACAAAATAGAAGCACGAAAAAAAGGGAAAAAAAATCCAAACAAACTTGTTTTCTCTCCGTTTTCTCATTCACCAAACACAACATAAAGAACCAAATCCTGTGCTCATAACCAAACAGAATTTACACATTCCAAACGAAACACTTTCAACTACAGAAACTAAATTATAATAATAGTTTACGATTTCTTCCAGCGAACTCCCATCAGCATAATTCTTAGATCGCGCCTAAAGGTTTTTATATCGAAGTACAATATAAATATTGAATGAAATTAAATGAAGTTACGCGCGCATTTTAAAGAAGAGATTAATATGTACCTGAAGTCGGCGTGATTAAACCATTCCTGGTAGATCTTCTGGTGATCTTTGGAACACGAGCCAATCGGACTCGTTATGTCCATCACTACAGTAAATGATCAAGCAAAACCGAAGCCGGAATTGTGTGTTTTTATGTTTCTGCTTTTGATTTATTTTGTTTTCGATGTTTTCAGTTCATACAGAAGAGAATGTAAAAAAGGTAACAAAAACCAGAAAACAAAGTTGCTATCGCCACTTGGTTTGTTAAATGTTAGGACGTAGGACGTTAGGTCTCTTCTTGCCGACGGAACGCGAATGTGGAAACTCCCCTAATTAGTTCATACGGCATCGTTGCTTCGAGTCCACGGTAATTTAATCGCTTTTCGTAGTCAGTGTTAAAAGAGCGTTATAATAAACGACGTCGTTTTGTTTGTGGAACTTCGCGTGTGGAAGCCAACGCAGCACGTGTTTATTTTTTATTTTAAATGGGTTTATTACTTTATTTATCAAGAAGGGTAAATTTTTATTGGAACAGCGCTCAATCAATATATAAAGAGTAAACTTACAGTTGAAATTAAGTATATCGAATGACATGACATAATCTTAATTGTCAATTAATATTAATTTATAATTAATCAACGATTAAGATTTTATCACGTTATTCCATGCATAAATTTGGTATAATTCCTTCCCATAACTGTATTGTTTTCCATATATAAATATAAACCATTAAAGCTGTGGTCGGAGGACAAAATTTTGACAGGAAATCTGGTGTTTTGAGTTCTACAAATAAGCCACCTTATTTATATGACTATATGAGTATTATCAAAGTTAAATGAAGAAGCTCTATAATTCATCTGAAATTTAGGCGAAGAGTTTTCCAAAAAGAACACAAAGAACAATGGTATTGATCACTAATAACAACTCCAAATATACAAGAAACCGATGGAATGTTACACAAAACAAGGCTTAAAAAGAATAAACAAAAGAAGAAAGGAGACAGAAAAAAAATGATAAAAGAACAGAAAAATTGAATGGATATGAAGCCTTTACAAGATCGCTCTCCAACCTTCTCTCTTTTTGACTCTACATATAATATGGTCTAAAGCAATCAATCCTAAAGACCAAGAATGATATCAAACAAGAAATGGATTGGAAAAAAAATTCTCAAGAAATACCAACAGTCTTTCCAAGCAACCATAGAACAAGAGACATTTCGATACCGAAAATGGTGTGAAGTGTGCTCCTATCTAACATGAACCCGTATAGCGTAATCCCTGCTCTGTTGTTTTCAAAGTAATTCACTGCCAATACAGGAAGAAAATCCATCAAACTAAAGTAAATTATAAATATAATGTGTATGCATTGACAGATTGTCGTGAGATTTACCTAGAGCTTGTCTCTTCTGGAATGAAATGGTGCTATATGCATAAGATGGGATGAGGTTTGTGTTGTCCAAGTCATCTTCTTCATCACCAAGATCATCAGCATCTGATCCCCCATGGCCACTCCCATGATCAGCTTGGCCCGCACCAGCACCCATAAGAGTTTCACTGTCATTTAAATCAAATGAATCTAGCGTGGCACAAACATGCCACTTAGCAGCAAGACATGTGATAGCCTGTGCCTTGTGTGTAATTTTTGATGCACTTCGCAATAATATAAGGAGCGCAGTGACAAGGGTTATGGAGCACAGCTGCAGACAAATAATTGGATAACACATCGTTAGTGCATTTTCCATGTGAAATCTGAATCATGTCACTTAGCAGCAACATGCTGATCCACATCATGACTCTTAATTAATAGTTCTGCATAATTCAATTTCAAGTAACAATGCAGGGTATAATCAAGCCATAACCTTTATCATTATAAGAAGTTCATAATTCTGTCAGAAGGATCATGCAGTAGGGACACTTCATGTAATTATACACTTTCATGATGAAAAATATACTTCCATTTTACTGAAAGCAAACTTATTATTTATGAACTTATTTCACAGAATGCAAATCTTTTAATGGATGGTTTTATAGGTCACTAGTAGATCGATTTGAACTTCCCTACTATATACATATATATGTGTGTGTGGTTGTGTGATAAATGGGGAAGGATACATACAGCAAGTTCTCCAGCCCTGTACATGTCCACAGTAGAACTTGACTTTGTTGTGATAAGCAATGAGGCAAACTGGCTCCCTGTGACTAAGATCAAGGACCACAATATGAACACACGATATCGATGGCTAATGATCCTCAAATGCCTCCTGATCCTAAGGTGCTCAGACAGTACAGACCCCACATCAGACTCCGTCTGGAAAACTTGAGCAAAATCCTGGAGCCGTAGGATCTGAAGGTGGCATATCAAACGGAAGAGAACACATACGAGGAATATGACAGTAGTACGATAGAGCCAAGAGCAGAGCTCCATTATGCACGCAATGCTATCGCTGAGGTAAACATTGCCCAAAAAGGGAATCTGTGAGGCACCGGAAGCATACCACCATATCTTGTATGCAGTCTCCACAACAAAGCAAGGGAGGACAAAAAAGGAGAGGATCTTCAATGATCTCTGCGTAAATCATAGGAATAAAAACTTCTAAGCCCACCAAAAGAGAAACATATCCATAATAGAAAGAAAAGAAATCTTGTATCAGATAAGACATTCTCTCAAATGTCTATCCTGTAAAGCAAGTCCACTAGGCAAAAGTGTACAATGAACAACTAATGGACAACTAGAATCTATAATCTTTACATTGTTCTAGGGCTTTTGGTCACTTCTACATTATTGTAGTTAAGTTCCTACTAAGCAAGAGTTACAACGATGCACATTCTGGATAATGCCAGAGAATCAACCATCACAATTTTGGTAGGTGGTTCAAGTATAAAACTGTTCAATATAGTGAAGGTTTTCACTTTTTATTTATGCCCCACCAGAAAGGTTCTCAATTTATTATTACTAGTTCTTTCAAAGAAAAACTTTTTATGTGGCCGAGAAATAAGAGACTTTGCGTATAGAAATTTTATTTTCTTCCTTCCACCTGGTTTACAGCTCAAAACTCTCAAGTCTCAATACAGCTGATCAAAGTCAAACTTCACTTGATTACCGACCTAGTTTTTGGACACTTTGATCTTCAATCATAAACATTTGATGGACAAAAAAGGAAAGATATTCTTAAAAGAATTAAATATTTAATATTCAATTGGAAAAAGACCAAAAAATTCATATATTTAAAAAAATAATAATAATTGAATCATAAAACAGGTTTTAAACAATATTAACATTTCTAACCCAGAAAATCAACACTAACATTCTACACAGAACTCACATAATAGGGTCTAAAATCATGTAATTTCATCCAAAAATATGAAATTAATAATAAGTTCTATAAATCCATAATAGAATAAATAAAAAGACAAAGAGTCAGAACCATATAAATACATAAAATGAATTAAACAATTAAAATTCAATGACTTCAACTCAAAAGTGATCAATAAATTCAACCGGAAAGAGACCACAAAATTCATCTTTTTCAAAGAAATTCAATCATCAAACAGCTTATAAACAAACATAGCATTTCTAACCCCGAAATCAAAACCATTCTCTGACTCTCTCAAGATGATCAAATCAAAACTTTTCACAAGAAAACTTAAGCTAAAATCGCACCATTTCGATAAAAAAAAAAAAAAAAGGAAACAGATAAACACAAATAGAGATGAATTATATACATACATTGAGCTGTTCTGTGTATCCTCTCCTCACAGTCTCGCTTTCATCACAGAGCTTATCAAAGAACAAGAACCGTCTGAGCCCAAACTTCTTAACAAACCCAGATAAACAAATGAACGAGAGCGCGGCCACGCTGCTCAGCGACACCTGAACCACCCCGTCAAAGGGCCGGTCGTGGTGGGCGTCACACGTCCCACAAGCCAAGAAAAAATGCGAAAACGCGGGAACAACAATGGCGAAAAGCAGAAACACGAACCACGAAAGACACGCCCTCCACAAATTCGATTGGTCCACGCACATCCATCGGAGATATGATCTGAAACTGTGTAACTCGTCCTGCGCATGCGAGATGCTCCTCGTGAACTTGTTGTTGGGCCGTATCAAACCTTCACGCGTTGAGTTGTCGTCTCCCATGGCGCCCGATGCCGAAGGAAGAAAATTTTTTGTTCGAAGAGGAAGAACAAGAGTGCTTGAATTTATATAAGCATGTATTACGTTTTGGTTTTATTATTTGAGTGGTACTTCTGTCAATGTATTTTCGACCCAATCAGAGTAAGCCACGTGGAGAATGAATAAACTATATATAAGGGTTTTATGTTTTGGGGTCCAAATCAAACATAGTACAATTTGAATTTCGATATATTTGTAGTAAAATTTGCTTGAAATTCAACCACTTTCGTAGGGATTTGGACTCCAATTTTAGTGGGTGGTACACAATTAAGGTAATTGAAATTGATTTGAAAGGTTTTTAACGTAAAATTGCGAGTTCTAATACTATGTTAAGATAACAATTTGATCCGAAAAGTTAAAGTCTAAGATTTTCTTTTAAAAAAAAAAAAAAAAGGTTAAAAAGACCACTTAACTTAAAAGTTTTAATTAACGATTAGATTTATCATAATTAGTGTACGAACGAGAGTTGATTATGTTTTAAGGTAAATTTTTTAGGTGTGAATATATTTTCTTCTTCATTAATATGTTAAACATCTAAATGAAGATCATGTTGCACAGACAGTGGTGATGAATAATCTTTAATATGTTCATCTTAAGAATCACAGTAGGATATGTTAATCACCTATAGAAATTAATTAAAACACGGGCAAACAGGTTCGAAAACCAGTTTAAACAAAAAAAAAAATAATGTGTTCATCTTAAGGCACAATGAATTTTATATATATATATATATATATATATATATATGGAACTTAAAAGTTCTTAAAGAGAATGTTTACATAAGTTGTTTGAAAGAAAAAAAAAAAAAAAAATGATTGTTCAAATTTCAATCTCTCTCTATTTTTAACATATATCCCTTAATTTAAAAGGTAAGAATCATCTTGCTTAAAACAAAAAGTAGAAACTTCTTATTTTAATACCAACCCCATTTGTTTTAATTTTAATTATTAAAAAAAAAAAAAAGACGATCTAGATTAATGCGTGATTCAGTAAATTAATAGTGAAAATTTCTTAATCTATTAAATCTATTAACATTTAAATCAAAAAATAATATTTTAGTTGTAATTTATAAGATTAATACAATTACATTTTAATATAAGTTTTCATCGCCATCCAAATGTTACATAAACATTAATCTTTGGCCAAAATTCATATATTTCCCACTAAATCTTCTAAACCCTATTCTAATAGTAGCTTTCTTTGATACTGGTATTGCTCACAGAATTATCAATCCTAAAATCCTTTCATCCTCCCAATGGAAACTTCTCAAAGAATTATGTCTTGAGCATCAGCAAGAATTTGATAGTTATCAAAACAAATGTTCAACTAATCCTCCGAGACCTTGAAATTAACGACTAGATATACTCCCACATGGTCATTTCTATTTGCAATTAAAGTGACTCAAACTCAAAATTTTTTAAGTAATACACTTAAAAGTTCCTTATCCAACTACTCGGTCATCCAAGAGTGGTTAAAAAAAAATCTTTTAACATTTTTTTTGTGACCGGGGTGTCCTGGTTGTACACCTCAACTGATCTTTCTGGTCCATCAAATACCTTACAAACTAGGGGTGTTCAAAAGAACCGGTGGATATCCTGGGTTTGGTTCAGGTTCCTACCCAGAACCAATCGTCAATGGGTAGGTTCCGGTTCCAAATTTTTGGAACAGATGCGCAGTGCTGATTCCGGTTGGTTCCTATAGTTAGGAACCAAATCGAACAGAACAGAACCGAGAACCGAGACTAATATAAAATAAAATTAAATATTAGAGGGGTTAATAAAAACTTTTGTAGAAAAAGTAATGTAAATACATTTATATTTATATTTCATAAAATTTAAAGTAAGTTGGTTTGACTTTTGAGAATCTACCTTTACAAAATAATTGGAGTTTGTAATTTTGAATTTATAATTTGTAATTTTATTTTTATTAACAAGTGCCAGGTAGGGGGGTATTTGTAAGTTTTTAAGGGTTTTTTGTCATTTTAAAAACTTTTGGGGGGTCATGAATTTTACAGGTACCCGGTACCAGGCCTGGAACCTGGAATCGAACTGTTGTTACAGTTAGTTCTCTGATACCTAGGAACGGAACTGCTGCCTCGGTTCCAAATTTCAAGGAACCGTTGGTTTCGGTTCAGGTTCCTTCAAAAAGTGCAGGGTACCGGAACCGAACACCCCTATTACAAACCCAATAAGTTAGATAAGTCACAAATATAATAAGTGACCACTTGGTGAAATTCAAACACAAAACCTTTGTGTAACTTAAGATCTTGACATCCAATCAGAAGCTAAATGGTTCATGCACCTATTCATTAACAGGCTTTTTGGATGGCCTAACAAGGGTTTTAGAAGTTCTAAATACATATATAAATTGTTTTATACTAACTGTCGTGTCATCATGTCAACTTAAAAATAAAACAAAAGTTTCCATATGATTTTCAGATGGATTTGGGTGTTGAGATTGAGAACGAGACCAGCCAAGAGGAATAGAGTCAAAACTGTGTCTGTATAGGATAGTCGGAGTCCTGTATTATTACTAACCTGTCACTCTATCTTCTATATTCCTTTAATGACTAATTAGTTCCAAAGATGACAACATGACCCATCCTTCAAAGTATTTATTAAATTTTTTTTTTAATCTTCCTCTTTCTCTTTCACATGTACACTTCACCAACTTTCCTACATCACTCTACTCATACAGCTGGTGGTGGGGCACCATAACATGCAACGTGGACACGCGGGCCACCATTCACGGCGGAATCTGCCACATGGGAGGCCGAAGATGGGACCATTTAGCATCATTATTCAACTTTTGCCTTTAGAGTATATTGTATTTGCGCAGACAAAATGATGGTGAGACCTGTTCAAAATCTATTGCAGATTGCAGAGTTTAGGGTTTAAATTAAGAGGGTTTTGTTGGGGTTAAGAGGGTGTTTGCGTGTGAGATCCTTGTTGGTTGCATATTCACGGGGATCAACTGATCCGCTGGCAATTTGGCTTTACTTTGTGGGCAGTTTCTGTAAAGGTTCTTGTGAAATATGGCAGAAAGTTATCAAATGATAGGCTATCATTCATCTCCAATGTTTATGGGGAATGTGATCCAATGGTTGAGATTAAAGGGTTTATGTTGTGCGACAGTATACAACAAGCTCAGAATCAGTGATAGCTCGAAGTAGAGCTGGGCATTTGGGACTGGGCCCAAAAGCCCAGCTTTAAAACCCGGTCCTAGGAGGCCTGGTCCCAAAATGGGAGGAGGGCCCGAGGGCCCGGGCCCTCCAGGCTGGGCCCTCCCAACCGGTCCCAGGTCACTCCCGGGCCCAAATTTTTTTGTATTTTTTCAATATAGTCCCTTGTCAAATTACATAAAATCCCCTATTAATTTTAAAATAAATATAAATTACGAGGATTAAAATGAAATTTTACAAAATTTATAAAAAAAAAAAATTTTCTAGGTCCAAAAAATTTATAAATTTTATAAATTTTACCCCTAAAAAATACTAAAAACCCCCTATAAAATTTTGTTGTGCCCCCAAAATATAAAAAAAAATTGTGAGGGGAAAATAAAATTATCCAAGCCCATGGGACCGATCCTAGGCCCATGGGACCAGTCCCGACCAAGCCTAGGGCCTGGTCCGGGTCTTGGTTTTTCTCATGGTCCCAGGCCCATGAGTGACTGGTCCCAAACGGGCCCAAGCCTGGGCCCACAAGGGACCGGTCCCTTGCCCACCTCTAGCTCGATGAAAGTGAAACTCACTGCAACGAGCTAGGTAGAAAGTTATCTTATATGTCACAGATAAGTTTTATCTGATCATATAATTTAGATGTAACGTGATTGAGCTAATCATGTTATTAACTTCTTCTGATTAAGCCACAATCTTTATAATCCCTTAATCAACCATTATCAAATTCTTGTATAAATACCCCCATAAAACTCACTGTAAGGGTTTAGCAATTCTAGAGAGACTTGACTTATTTTTGCATTCAAACCATTAATAAGATAACAGTAGACATAAGTTTAAGTTTGAACTTGCCGAACATTTTCAAAATTGTTTGCATTCTTTATCTGTTCTTTATTGCTGATTTTGATTAATCATACACACATCTAATCTGATGCTATCAATGTCAATCGGGTTTTGTTAGTTGCGTAAAATCGTAACAATAGTTAACATTGGCCCACAAATAAGATAAGCAACCCCTTTAAGATCATTGAAAATTTGTGGGTATGATGGCTTAGATAAATATAACCAATGTCCATCATGTAAGGGTGTGTTCATTCGAATACCCCTACATTTTTTAAGAAATCAAATGAACCAGGAACCACGATTCTTGAAATTTTGAACTGAAACTTGTAACAATAGTTTCCATCTTGATTTTATATTACCCTCCAAAAGTTTTTAAAATGGCAAAAAAAATAAAAATTATAAATTATAAATTCAAAATTACAAACTCCATTACTTTGTAAAGGTAAATTCTCAAAAGTCAAACCAACTTATTTTAAATGTTATGAAATGTAAATATAAATGTATTCATATTAGTTTTTCTACAAAAGTTTTTACTAACCTTCATACTCTTTAATTTTATTTTATATTAGTCTCGGTTCCAGGTTTTGGTTCCTAACTTATAGGAATCGGAACCGTATAGTAACGATTCCAAAAAATTGGAACCGAAACCTATCCCATTGATGGTCGGTTCCTTACCCAAACCCCAGATATCTGTCGGTTCCGATTCCAATCGGTTCTTTTGAATACCATCACGTGTAAATTTGTTGTCACTTCAGTTAAATTTTGAAATGGGCCATAAACGAGCTCAGATTTCCATTTCATGGAGAAGCATAAGTTGAGTCCATCTCAAGTAAGCCCAATTGACTGAACCATCTCATCACAATTTAAACCATTAGGCCCATTACTTTTGTTCATATTCTGCAGAATGTTCTAACCATCATATGTTAGGCTATGTTTGGGAGATGGGTTAAAGGGTTGGATTGGACTAAATTGGTCTTGGCTATCCATGGGATTTCTTATCCCCAGGTTGGGCAAATTTTTTTTTTTTTTTTTCTGTATTTTATTTTATGTGTATTAAATGAATTAATAATTAAATTAATATCATAAATATTGTTTTATTTTATAATTAATATTAAATAAATTATATTTGAAAATATTAATATCAGTATTTATTTATATTATTTTAAAATATTGATACAAATTTAAATATCAATATTTCTAAATATATTATTAATTTGATTTAACATATATATTTTAATTTTATTACCTTAATTACTAATATTATATTGAATAAATAAAATTATTTTTATCCGCATTATGAAATAGTAATTTAAAATATTAAATCATTAATTAAAAACAATTATTAATAAATATATAATATTGTTAATTCATTTAAATATAAATATTCTTATCCAGTGTCAGTAAACGTGAGACAGCATTATTCTAATCCAATCATATTCTATTCTCAATTCCAATCCTATGGCAAAGCCTAATGCAATTTGATCTAATCTTGTCTCCCAAACGCAACCTTTGTTTAAATCCTCATTTGGGGGATTACACAATCATTTTTTTGGGGGGAATGAACTAAGTTTAAATGAATACAAAAACTTTGCCGCAAATTTAACATCAGCCTCTGTAACATAGTGGTTAATGTAGTCGCCTTTTAAGCGAAAAGTCGTGAGTTCGAATCTCACCAGGGGCATTCATAAATTCTTTTTTCTGTTTTTGAAACCCTATTACTTTAATCTGTTTGAAGGAGAGTTTTTGGAAAACTTCGTATTGAGCAGTGTGTCCAATATGGTCCCAATATGTTTTAAGTTTACTCCATCAGAGGCTACACATAGTCTCAACTATGCCCAATTTGACTAAAAAGAGTCCATGGCCACAACCACAAAACAACAAAACAAATAGGTAGATAGGTATGGAGAGTTATTGCTCTCCGATAAGAGATTAGTTGGACTGCCTCCAACGCAAATTTGACTTCAAATCAAATACTCAAATACAAAACGCAGATCACTTTATATTTTAGTGCACATTATTGTCACTAAAACATGTTTGTTTTAGTGACAAACATGTTTTAGTGACACTAATGTGCACTAAAATACACCATCCTATTCTTATTTTTTCCAAAATACACATTTAATTTTCTATTCTCAAAATCTTATTTTATTTTATTTAATTATTTTAAAACCCCTAGGTTTGTTAATTTAACCAAACATTAAAAAAAAAAGTTTAAAAATTAATAAAAACACCTCCACTCCCCACATTTGTCAGATTCCACCACCACCACCACCGATAGGTGACCGAAATCTAATATAACAATAGTGTATGTGATCGAATACACATGCATAGAGTAGTGGCAAATCGGTATAATAGCACATTACCGACTAGATCCAGCTTGAGCGATCACGTTGATCTAGCATTTTTCAACCAAATCTACTGTAGATCTTGTCAGAAAAGACCAAATATACAACCAAGAATCTAACTGTTGACGGCAGATCCACGATGGATCTGACTAGAAAATGTCATATCGACACACAAACGACTAAATCCAACCGATCGTACACTATTACGATGACTCCGACCACCCTTTACAAAGGTGGACTATACTCAGATTTAATTTGAGTGAATAAGAATGTTTTTGGTTAATTTTTAATGTTTTATTACATAAGTTCTTAAGTAAATTAACAAACCTAAAAATATATTTTTATTCAATTTTCAAATTTCACCTCATAATCACCAAACTTTTACTTTTTCGAAAATCCTATAAATCCTATCCAAAATACCCTTATCAACCTAAAGCAAATGGGTCACTCTTACAACTGTTTGATGAAATGCCTGAAGCATCGCAACGTCAGAGTCACACTCACCACAGTGCAAAACACCCAAGGAAATTGCAGTGAAAGTCCACTGGATTTCCAGGTTCCTTCACATTCAAATTCAATTCAAAAGATGGGCAACAAGACTGCACTTTGTGGGCTCCAATCATACACCATATCCATCAAAATCCAATCAAACTTTAAAGGATTTGTAAAAGGTTTTGTTATAGAACAGAACATAACAATCCCTAATTGGCCCCCAAATTTAGGAATTCAACATTCATATAATAGAGAGAAAGTTAGAACTGGGAATGACCAAAGGCATTGTTTAGCTCAAGCCTGCAATCTTTCATTCCTAAACCATTGTATTACAAACAATCTGCAGAACCATGCTTTACACTAATAGGATGATCTTATATAACATCATCAAAGATTCAAGACATCATTTACATTAATAAAGCTCTGAAAGGATAATGCCACATTTACAATGTTAATATATCAAGATATCGTATTAAATTTAGGAGGCACAAATCATACTACTTATCTCATCGACCCATATAAAAGGCATTGCCAAAGAACAATTCTTCCGTGCACCGATGCACGGTACAACCTTCCGAAGAGGGAGTATGTGTCATACACTCGCCGATTCGACACACCCTCATTGGACGGTTTATACGTACATCGGATGCATGAACGTTGCGAAATCAAATGTCACAACAGTTGGGAATTTAGTTTCTAAAAATGCAACCTTCAATCAAGGAGTTTAGGATAATGTAAGTAACAGAGATTTCATTTCATGTATATATATTTTTAAGAAAATCCAAAGAACAATATTCAATGTCAGTTGATGATGCAAACAAGTGGCAACCGTAATAACAGAATTGAACACAAAAATACAAAAAATCAGCAGAAAAATAGGAAAATTCTAAATTTAATTTCAGATAAATAAGGATCTTATATCAATAACAAACCCTAACCCATCATAATATTTCTATTAACAACAACAAGAAGACTCATCATCATCATCATCATCATCATCATCATCATCATATATTAAAATTTTTTTAAGACATCATGCCATCATCATCATCATCATACTCAGAATTAAGACCATTTCATCTTAATCTCTCTTTTTTTTTTTTTTTTTTTTTGCTATTTTTTTTCCGCATAATAGAGAAAAAGAAATACAAAAAAATAATAATAATAATAATAGAGATCAGACAAACAACCACCATCAGAGACATAAAGCGGTGCACTGCAGATCGTCACCGTTGAAATCAACATCATCCAACGGTGGATAGTTTAGATCAAATGGCAACGGCTTCCTGCACGAAGACAGCGCAATATCTCCATCATCGTCAATCACCGATGAAGAAGAATCACAGTCGCTATGACAATCCTCCGGCACCACGGGCGGCGTCCGTGGATATCTCCGTGAACTTGCCGCCGCTGTCAGATTCGTCGATCTCGACTGCTGCGGTGGCCGTGGTCCACTAAACGACTCGACAGTACTGCTCATACTGCTTGTCGTCGGTCTCTGCGGATTTACAATCTGCTGATCCTGAAGATCTCGGAATCCATTTACGGTGCCGTATAATCTCTGATCCAAAAACGGATCATTGCTAGGATAAAATGAAGGTATGTTTGTTGACGTAATCGGAAAGTTTGTCTTGGCTTTAGGTCCACGGAGAGTACGCGCCGCCGCATCATAGGCACGTGCAGCGTCCTCAGCGGAGTCGAAGGTACCGAGCCAGACACGTGTCTTCTTCCACGGGTCTCTGATCTCGGCGGCGAATCTTCCCCATGGTCTCTTGCGAACTCCTCTATATCTGGGCTCTTTCGTCACGTTTCTTGACACAGATCCATTAGCTTCTATCAGTTTACTTGCGGGCGCTGCTGCTGCTGTCACTACTCCTCTCCCTCTCCTCATAGGTGAAAACACCTTCAAATCCACACCAACAAAATAAGATATCAAATATCAAGATTATATATATTCGTGATATATTTATTTGTGGTATAATATCTGGATCGATGAATATGATATTTGAGTTTCTGGAGGAGAAGGGAGAAATGAGTTGGGTGTTTGTAAAGAGATGAAGAGAAGAGAGGTGAAGGAGGGGGGAGAAAGGAAGGATAGGTGGGTGAGGTGGGAACTGGATGGAACAAGCAGGCAGGCACCTTCTCTTCTACACAAAAATGATTTTTTTTTTTAATTTTGATTTTTTTTAATTTAAATTTTAATTAATTTATTTGCTTTTGGGTTTCTCTGGCTGAAATGGCTTTTCTTTTTTCTTTTTTTTTTTTTCTTTCTTTTCCTTTCTCGATTTCTCTCGCCCCCACAAACCGACCCGGACTCACTCGATTTCTTCCTTCTTTTTTCATTTTGATTTTGCGTTGTTGACTATTATCCTCTGAGCAAAATTACTCAAACTGACCTTGCCTTTCTTCTTTATGTCAACTGCTGTACACAGCCAGCCTCTTTCGTTGTCTCTGCTTTATTCCTTTTTTTTTTTTAATAAAAAAATTATTGTCGTTAAATATCTCTATTTTTTATTTTTATTTTTTAATTTTTTATTTTTCCTCCTTTTTATTAAATGAGTAAAAATATGATGTTGAATTTAGATGTGACTTCACTAATTTTTAGACACTTTTTATTGCTACCAATCTGTTTTATCTTTTTATTCTTTTAATAAAATAAAAAAATGGGTAAAGACATTTGCCCCCGCATTTTGTTTGCCAATTTGTTGGCAAACTCAATCTTTTTCTTTTTCTATTTTTTCCTCTTTCCCTTCTCTCATTCATTTTCTTGGATTCTCAAATGGGATGTTCAAAAAAGTATTTATTTTTATTCATAATATTAGTTGAAATTTAAAAAAAATTGCAAAAGATATGGAAAAATACCCACTTTAGTATATGATTTACATTTTAATATTGACTTTGATTACACCATCAAAGAAAAACAAATTTCTTGGAAGCAATCTACACTTTCTATGTTAAATCCTTTCTTTTTTTTTTTTTTTTTTTTTTGAGAGATATTCAATATTGGATCTTGGAAATAATCTACCTTTTAAATCACAATTGATTCAATAATTCAAGGAAAAGAAAATAATGGCAATGAATTATAGTGAATTATTGTAACATTTATTGCCATGATTATTCATCAATGACTATAACTATTATAACGCATGGGATGGCCATTTTTTTCTTTCACTTTTACTTAAACCCCAAAAAGAAAAAATCATTAAAACTGTAATTTCAAATTTATTATTTCAATCTAATTATTTTTAAATTTTTTTTTTTTTTGAAATACCCATTTTGTTTTTGAATTGTAGACAGCACTTAAAACAAAGTGGGTGAATAATTCAAAGAGGAAATAAATTAATAAGAGACAGAAAGTTTAGCTAAAATGGGTGATTGGAGGACCACAAGGAATGTGGCGTCCAATTGGGTAGAAAATGAAGGAAAGGAAAGGAGAGTTAGCTCAATTGTACCTTTCAATTCAGAGAAGAAGTAATTGCTCATTTTAGGTTACAAAATTTTCATAATAATATATTTAAATTACTGATTCAAGAGTTAAAAGTAAAAAAAAAAAAAAAAATAACCCATTAGACTTTTTCAACAAAATTTATAAAATATTTAGATTTGAAATAAATTCTCTAAAAATTGACAAATATTGGGGGAAGTAGACACCACGTAAGTTGAGATAGTAGGATATTGGATAGGATATGCTTTCCCATTGTTCTCCACAAACAACAAATTTTATAATATTATAATAGATACCCACTTGCTAAATCCTAAATCTAATAAAAATTAAAATTGAATTGAAGCTTTTTAGGGTTCTTCTTGGATTTGATTTTCGTTTCTTCCTCTTAATTTTGTCATAAAATACCAACCTATTGGTATAACCACCCTCCATCATGCCTCATAATTTACTCACTTTCCGCAGAGCAAAAATCCAATTATTTGATTCAAACAAAAGAAAGAAAAAAAAATTTATGATTTAACCCACTACACAGCTGTCTCATACCTAGCAAATTTGTTCATCAACCATATTATTAACTTTGCTATTAAAATAAACTCAAAACATTCTTAAGACCAACCATAATTATGATTAGAACTTAAACCATCTTGGAATAAAAAATTATTAAAAAAAAAAAAGAGGGGGGACTTTGAGTCTAAGACAACATTATAACGATGAGAAATGTGAACTGGAATTGGGGTTGGGAAGATTATGATTTATGACCCAAGATAATTAAGTGGCACCTTACTTTTAAGTACGTGACAAAAAAAAAGGATTAATCACCGAATCCCACGATTATGTCTTAAACCACAACCACAAAGGCATTAAATTCCTCTAATGAATGTGTACAAATTTTAGGTCTCTTATGTGTCACATTCAATTCACCAAAACCCAATTTGGAAGTGAGAGGAAGAAGTATTCAAAGTCAACTTTTCCTGTTGCCTTTCCAACATTCAAAGTTTGGTTATAGTCTACTACCGATTTGTGAGTAAGCCTACAATCATATAATATAATATATATATATATATTTTTATGTAAATATTAATAAGATGGTATTATTCACCCTCTAAGATAAATGTTAAGGGTTGTTTTGGTTGGGGGTTATCTTCTATTGCTTCAGTAATTTTATTTTAAATTACTGATATTATCGTGTTTGATTGTGAAGTAATATAAGATTCTAGTAATCCTTTAATACCTGCTGTAATTACTGTTGGTTATATAAGTGGTAATCTGAATACTATTTTTTTCTTGGGTATTATGAGATTAGTTGGTAATCTTATTTTGTTAAAATTTTACCCTTTATTAATTAAATTTTAGGATAGTAATACTCTTGTTATCTAAACAATTTACAAGAATGTTAATGGATAATTTTAGTCTCGTTTCAATATTTTTAAGACATTATTACCCTTGTACTTCAATCAAATTACCTAATACCACACATAGTAATACAAGTACAATATTCTCTGAAGTAAAAAAACTTTTAATGGTATTATAAAAAATGATATTAAAAAATGTTAAATATTCAAGAATAATGATTTAAGGGGGCGTTTGGTTGAGGTTTATATAAGATTAATAGGGTTATGTCATTTTTTTATTACCATGTTTAGTCGTCAAGTAATATAAGATTTCGGTAATCTTCAAATACGAATAGTAGTTACTGTTGGTAATATTGGAGGTAATTTGATTACCTTTATTTTCTTAGGTATTGTAAGTTTACGAAGATAATCTTTTTTTGGTTACAATTGTATCCCTTATTAATAAAATTTTAGGACAATAATACCCTTATTTTTAAATTAATTTACATGAATATAACTTTCACTATTTCACCACAATTAATTAACTTTTTTGATAAAATTACCCTTAAATTCAAAACAAATTGCAGCTCACCTAAGCCTCCACCCCCACCCACCTGTTGCCGCCAGAACAGGCACACAGAAAGTCGGAAATGGATGTTGTGTGCCAATATGGTTGAAAAACGGCTAGACAATATCTGGCCGGAAATGACCAAATTAGATTTGGTCGTTTTTCGGCTAGATCTATCATGATCTGGCCATTTCCGACAAGATCTCTCGCTGGAAATGGTCATATGGCTCACGGAGGCCATTTCCTGCCTTATTTGCCCGTTAGGTTGTCGGTTGACGACGATGATTGCCGACTACCGGTAGTAACTGGGTTGGTGGGGGTGCATTGTGGATTTTCTAAACCTTTATTATGTGGTTGTTTTTGCTAAGTTTTTAAATGTAGGAGGTTATAATAATCTAAATAATAATCTAAATAATAATATTTAATTAGAGGACAATTCAGTAATTTAAATAACATACCCACTAATTTATTCCTCCCAACCAACCATATTAATAAAACATATCCACCAATTCATTCCAACTAAGCAAATATATTTTCCTAAAAATTTTCAATAATCTTCGAGATAATCTAACTTCCCAACTATAATTATAATTAAATAGTGAAAATATATTAAATTATGGGTGTACCAAATATTTGGTATAATATTTAATAATTAATAATTATGTACAGAAGAAAGAGGACACAAATGCCACAAATCAAATTCCACGTACCCCTGAAAACATGCCCAGATCTCCTTCACCGTGCTGGGCGGGCCACCACCTCACCAGAAACTCACTGAGCCCATCAATACCCGACCCCACTTACACCTCTCAAATTCTTCTTTTAATTATCTTCTAAATTATTTTCACCTATTAAAGTCAATGATTTTTATTTAATTATTAAATTACTAAAATTTAAAACTTCAAAATATTAATATGTGAGAAAATGCATTAAATTTTTATATTGTAAATAAGTGCATCGATATTATTAAAATTCAATTATTTTAAATAAATTAAATCAAAATTTTTAGAAAAATAAAAATCTTATTCCATGTACAATTTTGATTAATTATATGCAAGAATTTTTTACTTTTCATTTAGGTATCTTTCATTATATATCTATTAATTGAGAAATAATAATAAAAAAAAAAGAAACTCTTATAAAAAGGTAAAAAAGAATTAGATATTTGAAATTTATTAAATCAATTGGAATTTAAATTTTTTGAGTTAAGAGCTAAATTTAAAACTATTATTACTAAAAATTAGAATAGAATAAAATAAAATAAAATAATACATCAATAAAAAATATCCAAAATTTATATAAATACCTAGAGTTTCTAACCATCAAAAAAAATATTTATTTTATTTATTAATTAAAAACCTAATCCCTTATAAGTTAGAATTTCAATATTCAAATCAAACCCACTCCCTGTCGCCTCTCTTAAAACGTGCAGGTGGACCCCACACAAAAGGACACGTGATCAACCTGTCATCCCCCAGACCCAAAGCTGCTGGTGTGTGTGCGTGCTTGCTGTGATGAAAACCCAAAAGGATTTTTCAAATTTGTTTTTTTTACTGGCCGTAGCAGGTTATCCGGTCGCCTCTAACCAGCTCTGGGTGAGTCGACAAGATGCAGGATCCATGGCGGGTGAGTCTGAACCTTCTCGTGACTCGTGATCACGCTAACCGACAGCTGTGCTGCCTTTGAGACGGCGTCAGTTTATGAGAAAGTGACAAGTGTTCATCTTTGATATGATTGGTCCGTCATTTATAATATTTTAAAATCAGATTTGACCAGTTTGGTTTTCCGTTTTTGGGATAAATATTAAAGCGAACTCTCCTCGTTTCTTCAAGTTTAATTAAAATACGTGTAATTTTGTCTCGTTCCAAACCTATTTTGCAAATTCTTTTATTATGAAATTTCCTATGTAATAAAATAAAATAAAAATTTGTACCCTCAAATATTGAAAATTAATTAACCACAATTAAATATCTAACGATTAATTAGAACTCTGGAATGTATTATTTAAAAAGTTTTAAATTCATTAGATTTTTAATAAAAGTAATTATTAAAGGGATTTTAACTTCAAAACTTCGAAAGATTAATTGAGATACGTGCAAATTAGTCCGATCGTGAAAAAAAAAATGAAAATTAATTCTAAAAACAATATTAATAAGATCTTTAAACTATATGTTATGTAATAAGATATAATTTTTCTTTAACCAAATGGAAGTAAATAATAAATATAGTTAAATTAGTATTAATATTTGAAAAACTATATCTTTTTTTTTTGGAGTAAAATACATTAATTTAAAAAATAACACGAAATTATGTGTAGTAAATAAGGGTGGGGTCGGGTTATTAAATCTGAAAGGGTTTTCTTAGAGTCCGGTGAGAATCAGGATAAGCTTATAGTGTAACCAGTAAGGCCATGCCATGTCACCATCAGAACAGTCAGCGTAACCCTAACTTTCCTTTTGTATTTATTTATCGAAGACCAATTGAGACTTGAGATAAGAGTTCTGTGTGAACGGTATTTAATATTTATTATTGAAAATAATTAAGAGGCAATAAAAGAAAAAAAAATATACTGGTAAGAACCGGGACGGGCGGCAACGATTGAGTGCGAACTACGAAGGTGCCAAAAATATCTTCAATCAAGTTGGGTAATTAAGTTTGACGTTTCTTCAAGAATACGCCTTGGTGCGCGTAACGCAGAAACGCACCACCATCGCCTCGACGCCACCTCCACCTCCACCTCCACCACCAACTACTCTTTTCTTTCTTTTTATTTCGACATGGACCACACGTTTCGTTTTTGTAACATTGCTTGCCCACCACCTGTTTGTTTTATTGTTTAAATCGAGAGGCAAAAGTGATTAATCAAATCGCGTGTTTACGCAACACGAATTGATGCAATAATGCCCACTCTTTGTCAGCCCGGATGGAGAAACAAAAGGCTAACACGTTACGACACGTCGTTTCGTATGTGTATGCCATGGAATTGGAATATGAATGGAATCGAGGAGGGTATTTTTTTTTTTTTTTTAAAACTAGAGTGATGAGACAGGAGGGCATTATTGCCATAACGGAGAAATGGTCCCCCGTCACGTTAATTTTGGATGTTTATTAACATGGTTGTGTCACTGGAGTCCACGACATTTGTTGGTTAAACTAACGGACCAATGATCGTTTGTAACGGACGTGATAAGGTGTCACGTTATTAGGTGGCGAAAATGTCGCAACCTAACCTTAAGATTTTAGTTTATTACGGTGGGTACATAAAATCACTTAATAAGTTGGTATTTTAGGTATGTAACAAACGCCCAATAATAGATATGTAGGTGATTTGTTATTATAAAATACAGAGTAAACGGCTTTTTTTTAATTTTTTTTTCACCCAAATAATGGTTTAATGACACAATTTCATCCATAGATTTTTATACAAAATTTTTTATACAATACTATGTGGCAAAATATGATTGACTAATTTAAAGTTAAAATCGAACTTTCATCCCAATCATATCTCGTCACATAATATTGTATAAGAAGTATTGTATATGAATGATGTATGTATAGTATTATTCGTAGGTGATTTATTATTATAAAATACAGAGTAAACGACTTTTTTTTTTCACCAAAATAATGGTTTAATGACAAATTTTTATCCATAGATTTTTAAAATATTACTTTATTATCTAAATTTATATTTAATTTTTGATTCTAGCATCGTTACGACCCCATATCACCACTATTCTCTTATCTGGTCATCACTAATCAAAATCTCTCAAACCTTACCTTCATCGACTTTGTCAATCTTCGGTAATCGAGCGACTAAGGTTTGGGTAACCGCCCCTCCCACAGTCAAAATCTGATCAATCTCAACCACTAAAATTCAGCCTTCTACAATCAAAAGGCTCATTAGTCTCCCCCTTCAAAAGCCCCTATTGTCTAGTCTGAATTTGCTCTCTATTCGTCACCGAAATATAAATTTGGATAATAAAATAGTATTTTAAAAGTCTATGAGTAAGAAAATATTGTTAAACAGTTATTTGACTAGAAAAAATATTTAGCTCATATTAAGGTTTTAATCCTCTTTTTCTACTTTCATGAGGGCATTAAAGGTTGGACGAAGATTCTATTTTCGAATTTGAGGCTTCATTTTCAATTTCTTTCTTGGAATATGGAGATCCAAACATACAACAAAGAAACCGATATAAAATTAAAATGTAAAGATCCACACTTGAATTGTTTTGATTTTATTAATACCTTATCCCCTCCCCCCAATAGTGTTCATAGGGAGTAATTATCTTGAATCCCGATCAGCCGTTGGATTAAAATCTAAGGTTTACTAAGTCTCCATTAAAATTATTAGCTTGATAAAGAAGAACCCACCACAAAATTATTAAGTGGTAATATTTATTTATTAAAACGAGAATAAAATATTAGTGTTATAGCATATCCCTTGACATAATGCTAGGTCAGACATTCGAAATCGTTATCCACATTACTCTGCATTTCTCTGATTTTCAGAAACTTTTGATAAATAGATATAGCCCATGGGCCCTATTTTTGGGCTTTTAGAATTAAAATGGGCCTCAATGATATAAACTCAGCCCACCAAAGAAAGTATTGGGCTTCACGGGCTCAAATTATTGTGGATTTAAGGACTAAGTCTTTGTTGAACAATTGGAAAATCCTAATCCTGGAAAATTTGAATTAAATTATTCAATTTTAAAATAAAAATTAATTAAATTTGTAATAAAAATTAACAAAAACAAACGGCCAAACGGGTTTTATTCTACATATAAACGAATCAAATGAATTTGATAGGATCCCATTTGGATCACCTCAAAGTTTTATGCTTGCTCTGAATCGGGACAAGTTTTCTGAAACGGCATGTCGTACACCTCCTTTTTATCAGGGTAAAGCAATCCAAAGTTCCTCTCTGAACGGAGACCAGGTTTCTGATTCTCATTAAACAAAGCGAAGATGTAAACTGTAATGGAATCTTGAGGTCTTTTCGGGGTGCCAACGCCGCCCTTGAATCTCTTCCACAAATTTCCATTAAACGCCGCCGCATTCTTCTTGTTGGCCCCAATCTCTTTCTTGCCCCCGGCGGAAGGCCACCCGCTTTCCGTAACAACCAGCTTCACATCATTGAATCCGATGGCTGCTAGGGCGGCGTACGTTGCGTCGATCTGTGCCTCGATCATGTTAGGATATTTTATTTGGGAGACATTATCAAAAACTCCGTCGTTGGGGTTCATCAATGCGTAGTCCAAGTTGATATCTTTGGAGTTGGCTATGTATGCGAAAACCGGGTACAAATTAATCGAAAAGTATGACCCAGATTTTCTGATTATATCCAACATGGGTTTGAGCACGGTTTTGATGAGTTCTGGTTTGAACTTGCCCGCGGATGGCGGGTAAGAGGCGTTTAAACAACTTGAAGAGACGGGAGAGGAAACTTTGACTGTTGAGTCGAGTTTGGATTTAACCAATGCGTCGTAAACGTTCTTCATTGCCTCGACGAGAAACGGCAACGTTTTTGGATCGTCGATGATTTCGTTACCGACGGCGATGCCTTCGATTTTGGTTTTGGGGAGATTTTTAACGATGTTGTCGGAGACCCATTTGTCAACGAATCGTTGGTCGCGGGAGGCTTGCTGGAGGAGCTCGTTGCGCATGCAGACGATGAGGCTGATGCCGGAGGAGGCGAAGGCCTTGAGGACTTGGCGGTCGACATCGTAGATTTTGACTTTGTTGATGCCTTTGGATTTGAGGAGCTGCACGACTTCCTCTGGCGGCGGTAAGTTATTGGCGATTCTACCATAGTTTACTCCGACGTCGGATAAGGCCAAGCGTTAGGAGAAGTAAAAGGAAATAGGAGAATGTAATGATCGCCATGGTCATGATCAAGAAAAACAGGAGAAGAGAACAGTGGGTTATGTTTTTGTTGAGGGATGAAATGGTGGATTTATGGAGGGAAAATTTAGTGTTAATTTAAGTAAAGCCCTACTTTTGAATGGATATTTGTGGGTTAAACATGGGTTTAATTAAGGTAATTTTGGATAATTAATGGTGGTAATTAATATGAAAAAGTCAAAATCTATATTCAATTTTTTCATAACGTCTTTTAGCCGAAATAACTGGGTAATTAAATTTAAGATTATTCTATATTTAGTTTAGGAAATATTTCGTTTTAATATATGATCACAACAAATTAGACATATAATTTTTATTTTAAGGTATAGGATATTCTATTTGTTTTGATTCCTTATGTGAAGGATTCTTGTATATTTTATTAACTTAGTTTATAAAATTTTTTTGTTATTATTACTTTACCTTGTATAGCTAGTATTAAGTCTATACGTTCTCGTTTTTACTTGTGTAAATAAATGGAAGTAAGAAAATTATGTAGTTGACTTCATGAATATAATAAAGATTAGCTATGATAATTATAGAGGATACAAAATTAATAAAATTTAAACCTGTTCATTAATTTTGTTGTATTTTTGTTATTTTGTGTTACTCATCAACCCCTTGTGAGAATTTAAGTGCTGGGCAAAAAGCCTGGCCCCAGGATCAACATAGGCCCTGGGGAGGGTGATTGGGCCCAGGCCGATCCCTCCTCCACGGCACGAGCCCAGGCCCAGGCTTGGGCTTGGTTAATTTTAGAATACTCCTTAATTTCCAAATAACCAAAAACCCTTTGATAAATTAACCAAAACCCCCTTATAATATATGAAATACATAATAAATTTTAGAATACTCTTAATAAATTACAAAAAACCCCTTCATATAATTATTATTACCCTAAAATATTTAAAAAATTAGAGGCCTAAATGGATATTTACCCCTGGTCGAACCTAGAATTGGTCCGATCCCTCACAAAAATAATGGGCCTAGGACTATTCCCAACCAATTTGGGCCCTCAGGTCATTGAGGACTTCGGGACCCAACTTTGCTTAAGAAAATAGAAAATGAAATTAGAGAGAAAACATATTCCACAGAAAATCCTTGAAAAATCTGTTGGAACTAAATTAGATTAATAAGATTTACAGCACCTTATTGAGGGGTTCCAACAAGGCAAAAGACATGTATTATTCTTATATAAAATTTTTTCCCATCTCCTTCTGGATTCTTGTTTGGCAGGAAGAAACGTTCGAGAAAGCTGGAAAAAAAATAATCTAAATCATATTATATGTTTTTCATTCATGATCAAAGCCCCTCCATATTCAATTGATTTATTTATTTTTAAACCTATTAAAATCCCACTTGTACAATTATTAAACCATTAAATTAATTGGAGTGTTTAATTGTTAATAGTAATACCGTTTAAAATTAATCCATAGAGCCAAGAAGAGAAGACAAAAAGAAACAATATAATAAATGACATTAATATATATATAAATAAATATAAGTAAAATTGTACATTACTATTTTACTATCGACTAAAAAAGAATTATAATCGTAATCCGTAAAATAAACACGAATAAGGCTCAATATCCTGTTGGGTACTCGCAATTCCCACCAAATCCTGCAATATTAAAATAAAAAATTAATTAGAAATTAATATTTTTTATTAATAAATTAATTAAAAAAATAAATGTGGGACGTTTGATATTGTACTACTACTACTTACCAGGATGTTCATTCACCACGCGGGCGGTTCCACCAAAATTACACGATCCAGCTTTACGACCCTGCTTCTGGTAATAGCTGTTGAAGGCGTATGATGCATGCGCCTCCAACGTATTGGGATCGTAACACGTGGCACCTTCTTGAATCGGACGGCAATCAGCCCCTCCTTCTCCGCATGCGTAATCTAGTCCGTTTTGTAACTTGCTCACCTCCACGTTAGCATTTGCCACACACCAACTCTGCCCCTGGGTGGAGGTTGGGGTTGAGGTCGGAGTTGGGGTCACGTCCGGACCCGTTGAATTCGTTGTCACTCTGGGATTTGGGCTACTCGCCGGACTCGGCACTTGATCGTGAATCGTTGAATTACCAGATTGGCCTTGCCCTTGTGTAAACGGCATGTCGTATACTTGCTCTTGGGTGGGATAAAAAGACCATAGTTCCTTTCCGAAGTGGGACCCGGTTTGAGATTTTCGTTAAACAAAGCAAACAAATAAACGTTGAGTGGGTCCTTTGGTCTTACAGGGGTCCCCTTGCCGGACTGAACTGTGACCATTAGATTTCCGTTGTACGCCGCCGCATTCTCCTTGCTCGCGCCAATCTCATTCTCGTCCCCGAGCGAAGGCCACCCCGTTTCAGACACGGTCAACTTCACGTCATTGAAACCGATTGCTGACATGGCAGCGTAAACGGCGTCCACTTGGGCTTCCAACATGTTGGAATATTTCAACCCGTTACCGGAATCCACCACACCCGGGTTGGTTTTAAACAAAGCATAGTCTAAAGATATATCTTTGGAGTTCGCTGAGTAAGCGAAAAAGGGGTAAATATTAACCATAACATATGACCCTGATTTACGTAACAATTCCAACATGGGTTTCACAACCGAGACCAATTCGGGTTTGAAAATACCCGCAGAAGCCGGGTACGAGTTATTCAACGCGCTTAAAGCTATGGGAGAAGACACTTTAATAGCAGAATCAAGCTTATCCTTAACCAAAGAGTTGTAAATTTTTGTCATAGCGGGTACGAGAAATGGCGTATTCTTCTGGTCGACGAACACCTCATTACCTACAGCAATGGCTTCGATTTTGGTTGGCGGGGTAGTATTTTGTGATGTTGGCTTGAACCCAGTTGTCGGCAAATGATTGATCGTTCGCGGCGTTGGAGAGAACCTCGTTGGGAAGTGTGACGACGAGGCTTATGCCGGAGTTGGCGAATGCAGTGAGTACGACTGAGTCAGTATCGTAGAGCTTGACTTTGGTTATGCCTTTCGACTTCAAAAGCTCCACCACTTTCGGCGGCGTCGGTAAATTGTTCGCTACTCTTCCGTAGTTTATTCCCACAAAGCCAGTATCTGCAAAATGAAAAAACAAAATAAAAAAAAAAAGACCTTTTTTCATGCAAATTAATGAAGAAAGTTACAGTTACGTACCAGCGAAAGCGAAGGTTGAGAGAAGCAAGAAGAAGAAGGAGAACGTTAGGGTCACCATCGCCATTGCCATTAGCTCTGGTTTCAAAGAGATTTAATTGAATTTTTTGATTTTGTTGTTGAATACTTGGAATTTATAGAGAAATTTTCGTGGATTGATGTGAGAGTGGGGTAAGTGGGAGAGAAATGGAGAGGATGGTGGGAGGGCCCACGTGACAGAATAACTGGAAATTGCAAGAGTTAATGTCGGAGATTTCAATGGGTTAAAATATACAGTGTGGTTCGAGCCGTTAACGTGGCTCGATCAATGGGGGTTTGTTCCATCAACGGTTGGTTGCCTAATTGGGGTTTTAGATTAATTATGATAATGATTATTTAGGTGAAATTGGAATTTGAACGTTGGGTTGGCCTGGACCCGAAAAACAAAAAACAAATGACCGTTGGGGTTGGATTAGCCAGCTTCCCTCTTTTGATTGCTTTTAATTATTATTAGATGCTAAATAGTTAAATTAGTTGGCCAATTTTGTTTTATTTTTTTAATTATTTATGGTAGTAATTAGTATCAAAAGTCAAATCTACGATAATTTAGAAAATTACATTATTTCAAGAATTATCTTCATAAATTAAGCTTTTGTCAATGAGCAGTTGTAACTAATAATATGATAGGGTGATGAATATTTACTTTTTTTTTTTTTTTTTTTTATAGTTTATTTAAGAGTAAACCATTTTTTCCCGCCCTCAAGGTTTGCCTTAATGACATTTTTCCACCCAAAAAATTTTCACTGTCAGAATCGGCTTTAGGTATTAACAAAATGTTAACTTTTGGTGAAAAAATGGTATTTTAAATTCTATTATAATATTAAAAATTAAAAATTTGTATGGTTATGACATATATCATATCATGATGTGAATGAAAATGATAAGATCCTTATAATTAAATGCAATTTATTTTAAATTTAATTTAATTTATGGTAAGGTTCACACAAGAATCCCTTAGCAACGAAGTATAAACCAAAATTTGTTGACAAATTTGGGTGCGTATTAATGAAAGGAACAAATTCAATATAATCGTCTTATACTTTCAATATTACATTATTTGTGTTTGTCCTTTTTCGAAACATAAACGTTGAGAAAAGTAGTAATAATAATATGAGAGGGATTTAATTAATAAATTAATTGATTAAGATTATGACATGAACAAGATGATATTGTCGTTATCGACTGTTACAAGCAAGGTTTCCCTTGTACGATTGGTCTGTCGTAAACGATATTGCGTTTGCATGCATGTGTGAACCCTTATTGGGTTCAAGACTCTTAGAGTTCAGCTTGAGATTTAAATAGTGTGGTGGAGAAATAAGAGGAATCAATTGGCATCATCGTGGATCAACCATTCTAACAACTCCGACAGCTGCTTTGAAGTTTTGAGTGTCGGTCTGTTTAATTAAGTTTCTCAAAGTCAGCATGTTTTTTCATGTTTGTTTTTCGATTTTGACGTTTTATCTGTTATTATCAGAGAATATTATGGCAATCGAGAGAGGGTTAGATTTTCTGTGTGTCAGTTAACCTAAATATATTACCAAATACCAACTCCATTTTATCCCTAAACAAGGCAAGTATAAGTTACTTAATCCTTATAATTCATAAATTTTTATGAGTAATGTTACAGTTATCGATGGGTGTGCACCGAATTTGTGTGCTGAATGACGTGGTAAAATCTTGACCGTTTATTTATTATCAGTTAATATTAATCAACGGTCATGATTTTATCACGTAATTCGGTGTAAACTTTTCGGTAACTCTATCATTTTCCAATTTTTATTAGGGTGAACTAAAAGTAAAAACTAATTGTTTATTAATATTTCTGTTAGGGTGAGTCAAAATCCATAAATTATATATATTAATATTTTTTAAAAAATTTTGCGGGTGGACCCTCAACTAGAGTAGCATCCGCCCCTTACGTACAAGTATATAACCTGGATCTCGCTTTGTAAAGTTGGATTCGAAACTAGAGCTTATAATTTTAGAAGTAAGAAATGCTAGTGTTATGAAGTGACTTAAACCCTAAACCTTGTAGAAACAAACCTAAGACGTGATCGCTTAGTTATCCTAAACTATGATAAATGTGAAAGCTTTCATGCTACCCTCTCATAATAAACTATGACAAGTGGTTTTAATCAAGACGTAATGTTATGTATTTTATATTATTAGTTATTTAATTAATTGATATTCCTTTTATCGAAAACAGTCAACTAACAACCTCTAGGTGGCCAAATGGTTTTAAGGGATTTTTGGGTGTATTACTCAAGAGGTTCTGAGTTCGAGTTTCTCTTTTTGATTGCTAATAGGGTAACACTCACATTTCTCATAATTTTAGAAGTAAGAAATGTGAGTGTTATGAGGACAGTAAACCCTAAACCTTGTAGAAACAAACCTAAGATGTGATCGCTCAGTTAAGCTAAACTATGATAAATGTGAAAACTTTCATGCCGCCCTCTCATAATAAACTATGACAAATGGTCTTAATCAAGATGTAATGTTGCTTATTTTATATTATTATTAATTGATATTCCTTTTAGTGTTTATCGAAAACAATCAACTAAAAACCTCTAGATGGTCAAATGGCTTCAAGAGACTTTTGGGTATATTACTCAAGAAATTATGAATTTGAGTTTCTCCTCGTGTTAATAGGGATAATACTCACATTTCTTATAATTTTAGAAGTAAGAAATATGAGTGGTATGAGGACACTTAAACCCTAAACCTTGTAGGAACAAACCTAAGACTTGTGATTGCTCAGTAAACCTAAACTATGATAAATGTGAAAGCATGCGGCCCTCTCATAATAAACTATGACAAATGGTCTTAATCAAGATGTAATGTTGTGTATTTTATATTATTAATTGATATTCCTTTTAGTGTTTATCCAGAACAGCCAACTATCTACCTTTAAGTGGCTAAGTGGTTCTAAAGGATTCTGGGTGTATTACTTAAAAGGTTTTTTTGGGTGTATTACTTAAGAGGTTTTGAGTTTGAATCCCTCCTCGATTACTAATAGGGGTAGTCACTGAAGCTTTTACCCAACCGGTAGTTTTAGGGTCACGGGAGATTAATTGAGTTGCACATAAGTTAGTCCGAACACCTTCAATCGTAAAAAAAAAAAAAATCACTAGAGTTTTTATCCCGACCGTAGTTTCAGGGTCTCAGGAGAAAAATTAATTAAAGCTCACGTAAGTTGGTCTAGACACCTTCGATCGTCAAAAAAAAAAAAAAAAAAGGAAAAAACAAACTAAAAAAACGTGGAAATGGGGTTGGCTTGAATTCCACTCAAAGAAAATGAGCATGAAGTTGGAACTTCTCATGAGCAGTCAAGGGTTAAGATAATATTATTAATTACGGCTTAGTTGGGAAGGACTTGGATGTTAGAACTGTTGAAAAGGTGTACTACATTATAAAACTTCCTCTTCACAAATACGTCAAATAGTAGGTAAAGTTCAGTTGAGAAATTTGAAGAAGTGGCTCAGAATTATAATAAAGTCTTATTTTTCTGAAATTAATTAATTTGTTCACGGGAACATGTCAATAAATCCAACTCAGTTTTGACTTCGTTGCTCAAGCGTGTTCTTTGAGCTACCTTCTCTTTGGTTATTATCATGGCCTTATCAGTCTACTTCAATATCTTCTTTTGTAATAAAGGAAGGACAATTTTTGCCTTATAATGGAAGATACTTCCTTTTCAATTTAAACTATCACTAATCTATTCTTTAATGATAAGGTACATCTCACATGATTTTTTGGGTGAACCATGAGGTGTTCCCGTATCCAAAGGTATGAGACTAATCCTCGTTTCGAGATTCTGGTACTACCCTTGGTCACGAGATGCTTCAAATGAGATTCGAACCCTGTCATTGTAAATAAACAACAAAAAAGTGTTTTTATTTTTTTATTCTATAGACAAGTTTAATCAAACAAGGATTAAAACAAGAAAAATAGAAGATGAACAAATATCACCCATAAAAGACAGGTGGGCGGCTAACTATATTAGTCCCGTTATGCAATTTGAGGATTATTTAACCTTTATGAATTTGTGGGGTTTGGATTTGAAAAGAGTGACAAAGAATAAAATGTCAAATAAAAGAATAGAGGTCGGCAGATTTCTGTTCAACCAAAACTGTGGCAAATTAGGTGGTGGTTCACTTATGTTGCTTAGATTGGTCGACTTCTTTTGGGGAGTTTTCAAACTTGGAGTTATGAATGCATTGATTGATACTTAAAACTAATTTATGAACCCCTTTTTGTATTTTGTAATTGGGAAGGCTGCCACATATTATAAGTGAATTCATTTTGTTTCTTTATAAAGTTTCAACTATTCCCACTATGTGAAAATGGGATTTCTTTACCCCTTTCATGGATCCTCGTAATGGCCAAGAGTCAATAGTTTAAATTAGAGTAGACGACTTTTTCCCACCCAAGGTTTGCTTTGAATGACACTTTTTCACCCAAAGTTTATATTTCGTTAATATTAAAAACATACTTCATTTTCTTAGATGGTGTTTGGCGAGTTACCATGAGTTAAGGGTAAAATGGGCTTTGTAGAATGGAGGTTGGTAGATTGAATGATGGTGATCAATTAAATATTCGCCATCGAAATCAATCAAAAATCAACTAAGAATTAGAAACCCTAGATTTACGATGATCACCAATTGACGAGAAATTAGATATTGGAAGGAGAGAGGTTTTGTAGATATGAGAACAGATGTTCGAATGGTAATGACAGAGATAATTTTCGCCATCAGAATCGGTTTTGGGTAGTAACAAAATATTAACTTTGTTTGGGAAAGGGGTATTTTAAAACTTTTATGTTTGGAAAAGTGTCATTGAGGCAAACCTTGGGTGGGAAAAAGTTGTTTACTCTTTAAATTAAACGAAGATCCACTTATTTGGGTTGGTAATTGCATGAAGGAATTCTTTTGAGGAAAGCAAAATTGGAAGATTGAGAAAATCTGACCATGGATTTATTAGAGGCCCAAATTGATATTTTGGGCCAAACTAAGAAACTGTTGGGGCTATCCAGATATTGGGCTCTCTCTGCTATAGGGTTGGGAGAATACAAAACTTGGGCTTGGGCTACCCCGACTTTACACTCGTATCTATTAACCAAAGGTAGCAAAGCTACATTAAACAGGTATCCATATTTGGTACCCATCCATTAATGACATACCTATTATACTTGCCCATTTGAACAGTGGTTTTCATTAGCGTACCATGTAATTAATTAATTATCTTAATTGGATTCTCCATTCAATATATATACTTATATAGGGGGTCAATAGAGAGAGAGTTGGTGTGAAATACAGAGAGAAATTAATGGAAGAGAAGAAAGAAAAACAAAAGCAATGCATGGTTTTGTTTTCAAAACAACAAAAACATTTCCAACGTAATTGCTTTGCTTTATTACTTTGCATGTTTTTGGCTATCTTACCTTTAAATCAATCTCACTCTTTCAACTACACCCAAGCCCTCTCCAAGAGCCTCCTCTACTTTGAATCACAACGCTCCGGCCGGTTGCCCCACCATCAAAGAGTCACCTGGCGCTACCACTCCGCCCTCACCGACGGCCTCGAACAAGGAGTAAGCTCTATGATCATTTCTCTATTCAACTAATAGCAATTCATGTATCCTGTTAATGGTGTTAGAAAATTATGTGTTTAAATTTATTTGCAGGTGGACCTGGTGGGAGGGATATTATGATGCAGGTGACAATGTGAAGTTTGGTTTGCCAATGGCATTCACTATAACAATGCTCTCTTGGGGAGTTATTGAGTACGGCGGAGATATGGTCGGCGCCGGCGAGTATGATCACGCCCTGGAGGCCATCAAGTGGGGGACGGATTATTTCATCAAAGCTCATACTCACCCCAATGAATTATGGGTTGAGGTACCGTACAAGCTATTACTGAAGCGTGTCTTAAAACTTTGGTGCAAATATTATTGCTAATGTTTAATTAATTAGGTGGGTGATGGAGACACCGATCACTACTGTTGGCAGCGGCCGGAGGACATGACGACGTCAAGGCGAGCGTACAAGGTGGACGAGAAAAACCCTGGATCGGATGTGGCGGGGGAGACGGCGGCGGCAATGGCGGCAGCATCAATTGTGTTTAGGAAACTAAACCCACATTACGCTAACCTACTATTGCGCCATGCAAAACAGGTATGTTAGTTAAGACTAACGAGGTAGTTAACTTGTAACAGTAACACTAAACACACAGAATAATCAAATTAAATTAGAGTTAGGTACAAAGTACAATAGTCACCAAAACTTGAGTGTTTAAGTAGAGCATTATTAATACCAAAATTAGAGGGAATGGTTTAACTAATTGTAACACAAAGTTTTATAAAGTATTTGATTTTTCATGCAGTTGTTTGAGTTTGGTGACAAGTACAGAGGGAAATATGATAATAGCATTGAGATTGTGAAGGGTTACTATCCGTCGGTGAGTGGGTTCATGGATGAGTTGTTGTGGGCTGCTTTGTGGCTCCACAAGGCCACAGACATGGAGGTTTATTTGAAGTATGTGCTGGAAAATGGGCATGGTTTTGGTGGGATCACTTGGGCCATTACTGAGTTTAGCTGGGATGTCAAGTATGCCGGTGTTCAGATCATCGCTTCCATGGTAAAAACAACAACCCTCTTTTTCGCTCTCTTAATATGTTTTTATGGTTTTATGATTTTAGTTCTGTGTGTTTCAGTTGAGGGAAGAGAAATACAAGGAGCACCAAGCATGTACTAGAGCAATACCGTTCAAAAGCAGAGTATTATCTTTGTGCATGCCTCAACAAGAACAATGAGACCAATGTGCGTCGCACCCCAGGGGGTTTAATGTTCATTCCGCCAATGGAACAACATGCAGTATGTATCGACGGCGTCGTTTCTACTCACAATTTACAGTGATTATCTTCAGTCCACAAATCAGACGCTCAAATGTGACCGTGGCAGCTTGAACCCACAAGAAATTTTTGTCTTTGCTAAATCACAGGTTGATTACATCTTGGGTGCTAATCCAATGAGTATAAGTTACTTGGTTGGCTATGGCTTAAATTTCCCTCAAAGGGTGCACCACAGAGGAGCCTCTATTGAATCATACAAAGGGAATAAGGGTTTCATTGGGTGCACTCAAGGTTATGATAATTGGTTTAAACGGCTTGATCCTAACCCTAATGTTGTTGTTGGGGCCCTGGTTGGAGGGCCAGATGAGAATGATCAATTTAGAGATCAACGGTCAGATTTCGCACAGACAGAGGCCTGCACATATAATACGGCAACACTTGCCGGTGTTTTAGCTAGATTACATAGATTAATCAGTCATGATTTACATATTAGTCCTTTAATTGCTTCTAGCTAATAGAGTTTTATCTTCATCTATCCGTTTTGGTCAAATACATGGCATGAAACCACAAGGTCATTAATAAAAGTTTTGACAACTTAAAATCAAAACACAAAATGTACTCCTAGTTATGATGCATAAAAGATCTTCAAAGTTCGCAAACTGAAATGAGTTATCAGTACACTTCATCTATAATAAAAGGTGCCCTGAACCTATTAGAACTCTTATAACATAAAAGAAATCATGACTCGCAGAACACTGTATTCAAGTCTATTCATACCTCATCAACTAGCAAATTGTTTCGGCAAGTGGGAGTTCAATTCAATCGATCTCTACAACACAAGTCATGATGCCTAAATGTCAGTTGTAGCTGCCCGTTCTCTTATTTTCGGATTTGCCAATAAGAACAAAGAATGATCAACACAGAACAGAGTGTGAAATCACTAATACAAACAACATATAAACATATTTTAAACTATTGAGAATTGCATTACAAGATATTGATCTCAGAAACAGTCAAATAAACTACTAGTTATTCGTAAAGAGCTTGCATCTAAAATAGCCTTTAGCAAAGTTTATGATAGTACTATGAAGCAGAAATTTGAACAGAAACAGAATTCCTTCAAAAACAAGAGGTGGAAGAGCAAGCCTGTGAAAAATTTCAAAGGTTACTAAGTAGATTTAGTCGCAGAACTTGGGACATGACTAATGACCACAGGGGGACGTATAGCTTGGTGATTGGCCAACTTCTCTTTGCGAGCCTTGTACATCTCTTCTGTCTCAATTACAACCAACCTTTTTACCTGGGCAATGACATCAAAACTATACAAACTGAAAGTACCAAAAACAGATAAAAGAAAACAAGAAGATAGTGAAATCTTCTGGGAAAAAAAAATGAATAAATTCAATCAAATTGTTCTATACCTGTTGAAGCATTCCCCTGACAGTAGGAGTGTTCCACCGCATAACAGTACGGTTGCATTTGCCAAGGCGTAATGCCTCTATGGTGCGCCGGTGACGCCTCCTTGTGCCAGGCATCCCCCTCACAAGCGTTATATATAGGTTACGGCTCCATTCAATTGGAATGCAAGCTTTGTAAGCTTTAAAAGCATTCATTTCTTTCTTGCTCCACTGACACTCCTAGAGACATCAAATCCATTAACACTGCAGTGAAAAAAGATAAACTACCATGTGCATATACACATACATACGAATAATTAAACAATATCAGGAAACGAAAAAGAGAGTACAGCATTTGTAGTCCCAAAACCCAACTTTATTTTGCTGAAAATGTGGAGGCAAATGAAACAAACCGAACAATTATGTAATGGCCTATCATCACTTATTTTCCAATTACCACAGAACACATCAAACTGAAAAAAGAAATCATATAGAGCTATTCAAACTCAAAACATTTCGACAACCAGATGACAACTAAAACTAAATGGACCTACAAACTATGCACACAAAAATTATCAATAATGCCAGCGCATTGCAACATTCGAACACAAAACCTGCAATAATAAGGTGCCACTTACAGAAAAATTAACCATGTAAACTAGGCAAGGATGCAACAAAATCAAAATTACAACGAGAAAGGTCATTGTAACAATGAGCATAAAACTAATGATAATATGAATCGAAACAATAAAAACATTAGACTTGTACTGCTAAAGTAAAAGTTTCAATATTAGTACACAATATCCTTATACAAAAACTGATGCGCCAAGTTAAAGTTTCAATCTTAGAAGCAATCTCTTATATAGAACTGATGCGCCCATAAATATAATCGTAAAGAGTAAAATTTACAATTCGAACCAGTTACGATTGAAACTATTTTAATTACAGGATTGAGTTAGCGATTACTACTGAGCTATGTTGCGATCTTGCAGAAATTATCAAAATTTCAAATTTTTATATAAACTTAGAACCAAATGAAACTTACATTATGAACTTTGAACTGAGTAATATAGAAGCTATAATAAAATTAAACTGTAACCATAGAAAGGTATTATCTAATATTGTTTAAGACGAGGAAAGAGTATCGAAAAGGAAGGAAACAAACATCAACTTACTAGGAGAGTGATATTTTGGCCAGTTTTGACGGAGAATGTAGGGCTTCCCGGTGGCGACAGCGGCGGCTGGCGGTGGTTTGTGTTGGATGAGAAAGTGAACGAGAGGAAGACGACGAATAAGAGAAGAGTTGTCGTTGAGGAGAGAGGAGGGGTTTTAGAGTTTTTGTTGGGCTATTGATGGCCTGAAATGTTTTATTTATTGGGCCACTGTGGGCCAAAGTTTGTCTAAAACAGGCCAGGCCCATTTTTGACCCGAAGAAATTATTTCCTGATTTCTGAACTTTTAGATAATAGTTGAATGGGAAATTTCCAGAGAAGGAAAGGGGGTATTGTTTTTACTCTTTTTTTTGTTCTTAAATTTTCTGGTCTTATAGGATGTGTAAATAAAATCCATTGAAGAAATTTGGGGTTTAGGGTTTAGAATCGAGAAGGTGGAGAACATTATTCTGCCTTATATATTCTCAATATGATAAATAAGAAGATACATATATCAAGTTTTCCAGGATGTGGAAGGAAAGTACTTTCTTATCTATTCATCTTATTACTGTTTTCAGGTTGGAAATGAAGTTGACGCAAATTAGAATACTGAATCAGATACACACAAAATATTCAGTATGTTTTGAGGGAGAAGTGCACTTTCCACAAGAACAATTAGGCCGGTAATTACTCTGTTCTTCCCATATAGTTTTTAGCTTTGTGAAGCAAATGCTAACAGAACTCTGTTCTTGACGCAGATTCATCAATTCACGTTTAAGCTGAAAAATTCTAGGTCCGTTCATCTGTTGAAAACGATCCCTAAGGTCTAACCAAACCCCTCGGGCAGAAGAAGCAAAAATAATCCTGGCAGAAATTTCCTTTGAAACCGAATTTAAGATCCAAGATATAACAATATTATTATTGCGAATCCAGGAATTGAGTATATTATTGTCAGTACCTTTAGGTTCAGAAATAGAACCATCAACAAATCCCAATTTGTTCTTCACAGATAGGGCAATTAACATCGCGCAACTCCAGCTGGTGTAATTTTCATCAGTGAGCTGTTGCGAGACAAGCACTTGCCCAGGGCTGTCAGAATGATGAAAATAGTAAGGATTCGAAGGTTCATCAATGGGAGAATGATTCGAATTGGTACGCTCTTCAGAATTGGAATCATCAGCGTTCGAGGACAGAGTGGCCATATTGAAGAAGACAAGAACAATCAACGTAGGAAGAAAAAGAAACAAGCAAATTTGCAGCGGATCAAATACGGTCTGATACCATATTAAGCTCGAGAAGAAGAAGAAGAAGAAGGAGCTGCGACGAAGAGAGAGAAGGAAGAAGAATAAACTGCTTTCTTTATCTTCAGAATAACAAAATAGAAGCAGGCTATATATATAGCCACTATTACAATGAATTAATTATAACATAAAGTGTAATTAGTGAAGCTAACTAACTAACTAACTAATCTGTGACTAATCTGAAGATTAACAACTAATCAGTATTTACAATATTTACACATCCTAATAGAGTTCATCAAATATGTGCATCTTTTATTAAACAGCATCACAAACCCACTTAATTGATCAATACAACAAAGCCATTTCATGGCAACAACAATCACCAATCCAAACAACCATAATTTAGCATCAAGATCATGGAGCTTCTTCAAATGTTTGAATTTATTAAACATAATCACAAACCCACTCATCTAATTAACTAAAGAAAATTTAAGATATATAGATATATAATTTTTTGAGATCGCAAAACTTTAAGCCTCATCGCCGGTCCTGCGGTGATCAGCTCCTTCTTCACGCTCTTCGAATTTCTTCTTCACAGGTTCAACTTTAGACTTACCAATGGTGGCCTCTTCCGCTCCATCATATAACTTATCACTCGTCTGACTCGCCATCCCTTGCTCCGCCGCTTGAAGCTTTTGCTTCTCCTCCGCAACCCTCTCGAATACTTCTGCTATTGACGGCGCTCTTTTCTCATCCATTTCGTGCCTATCATCACGCAGTCGGCTCCCTTGGCCATACCTCTGCAGCATTCAAATCAGTGACAAATAAACATGAAATATTAATTAACCAACCAAGAAATTAGTTGACGGTAATTACCCTGAAGGGCTTGTAGAGGCAGGCGGTGAAGGGCTTGATGGTAGATGGTCGAGCAGATTTGCAGAAGAGGAAGATGAAGCCTCTCACTTTTGGTAGCAAAGACATGGATGAAATGCTTTCAATATCAGTAACAAAAGATCTAGAAGGAGACGAAAATGAATTATTTCAAGTATCAAAAGTGGATAAAATGAGATGCACGTGTCCCCTCAAGTCGGCAATGGATGGACACGTGGTGCCTTCTACATTTGCCACTTCATCTTAATTATACTAGATGTTCGGACAACGTGGATTTATGTCTCCAATCCTGATCCTCTTATCCATTTTCAGTAGTTTAAAGGGATGACGTAAATGTGTAAAAACAAAATTAATGGATAATTGGTTAGTTTTTAGTAATATAGGGGTTTATATGATATTGTTCTGTAAGATTTATTTACTAAATACTGTAAAGTCAAACAGTTGACCCAGCAATCAACTCGTCTTCTTTCTGAAATTAGGGTTTCTGTGAGCTGAACTTCACTGTCGTCTGCAATAACTGTTTAGCTCTTCGCGATATGGAGACAAACGGAGATGTTGCTGACGTGTCTCGAATCCTCAGCGAACTCGAAACCTTAAAGTCTGCTAAGAGCGACATTGAGCATCGAATTTCCGTCCTCGAAGCTCAGCTTCGTGAGAAACATGACGCCGTTACTAACGGTTCTTGTCCTTCTATCTCTACCGTTGATTCCAATGGCTTATCCCCGGACATGATCTACCGTTACAGTCGACACCTCTTGCTTCCTTCCTTCGGAGTTCAAGGTCTTAATTTTCAATTTACAACTTCATTTTTTTTTTTTTTTTAATAATTGTATTGCTTGAATTTGAATTTTTTTTTTTTTAAATTTTGGGTACAGGGCAGTCAAATTTATTAAAGTCTTCAATTCTGGTCATCGGTGCTGGTGGGTTGGGCTCACCAGCTCTGCTCTATCTTGCAGCTTGTGGGGTTGGTAAGAAGAAAATTTTATTGGGGAGTTATAGAGTTTGTTGACGTTCGATTTTTCGTGAAATGCAAAAGGCCGCAGCAGAGAACAACTATTGTTATGTATATTCGTTTTGAAAGTATATCTTTGCAATTTGAACCTTTGAGGTTCTTGAAACTATTTTATTGGGTTTGTTTCTCAGGGCGCTTGGGTATTGTGGATCATGATGTAGTTGAGCTTAACAACATGCACAGGCAGGTATAAGATTTAATGTTTAATATCTACGTGCTCGTAAGCAATGGCTTTGATAACGTGCCTGCTTGTGATTCTAGTAAAATTTTGTCTTAAAAAAACGTGGATATATATTGGTTGGTGGTCTGCACATTTAAGAAAAATAGAATTTATGATTGCTTAAGGTTATTGATAACCTTCATGAGTTTGAATCTTTTCCATTTGATGCGTTTACTTTTATAACTGTGTTTCTGATTAGTCATGTTGATTTTTTTTTTTCCAATTATTGTTTGGAATTTTGATTTAATCCCTTTTTTAATTAATGTCTCTGTAATTTCCTGATTTCAGGTTATCCACACTGAAGCATATATTGGTCAGCCAAAAGTGAGATCAGCTGCTGCTGCTTGTCGCTCGTATGATACACTTTTCTGAATATTTGTGTACTTCTGACAGAATTCTTTGCTGAATTTCACTGCTTTGAAAAGGCCAAACTCACCTTTGCTTTTTCCGTAGAAGTTTTATAGAAATTTCTGTAGAAATTGGTTTTTCTTGGTTTTGTCTTACATGGAGCTGTCTTCCAGGATCAACTCCACCATTCAGATTGTTGAACACCAGGAAGCATTACGCACATCGAATGCTTTGGAGATTTTGAGCAAGTATCCTTGATAAAATAACTTTTAACTGAATCTCATCTTTTTTTTTTTTCTTCCTTTCTTTTTTAATGCTGTGTTGTGAAATATTAAGGATTCCATGACCGCTATCACTTTTTAGATACGACGTAGTAGTAGATGCAACTGATAATGCACCAAGCCGATACATGATCAGTGATTGTTGTGTGGTGTTGGGGAAGGTAAGCTTCTGTAAAGTGCACATTCTTTTGAATGATTGTCCACAGATGTATAAATTGACTTCCAAACATGGCAGCTGTTTTCCAAAGTTACCTTCTATTTAGATCAACCTAGTTTCTTTCCCTCTAAATTGTTTCAACTTTTAAATTATTGAATTTTAGTTCCAAACAACAGGGTGATGAAGCCACCAAAGTTTCTGTCCTAAATTTACTTCATTTTCAGTCAAATGAGGCATGATAATGCCTTAGTATTTATAAGATTGTGTCCAGTTAACATTTACATGCATGAAGCTTTGAGGCATGGTTGTTTTTTGATAAGATAGAAAAGGAGAGTCAATTATGGGCCATCATTTCTAAGAGTATTAATTATCATTTGCATGTTGTCACATGCAGCCTCTTGTATCTGGTGCTGCACTGGGATTGGAAGGGCAGGTATGCATGCCACAGTTTGATTTTTATTGGTTGAAGCATATAAATTTCTGCATATATGCAAAATTAATTTAGCTTCTGTATTTGCATGCAAATTCTTAGCATGACCATTGTTGGAGTTTACCTTGCAGCTTACAGTTTACAACTACAATGGAGGTCCTTGCTATCGATGCCTATTTCCAACTCCGCCTCCTACAACAGCGTGCCAAAGATGTGCTGATAGCGGAGTCTTAGGAGTAGGTATGTTGATTCCTTTTTGACATGACTAGTGCTAATTTTAAACGACAAGTTGACCACCATAACATCCATTTACGAAGTTATGAAGCGTGTTCGCTGGAGAAGTTCTTGTGAATAATATTAAGAAATTATCACTTCTGTCCATGTTTTCTGAGTCGTAGTTAAAGATGTTATCTTTGATCTTGGTAGTTGCTTTGCATGTTAAAAGGTTTTTCCTCATAGGGATTCTCCATCCCTCAAAATATAATGCAAATCGAAATCAGAATCATGTATAGAAATGTACATAATGTATTGGTTTTAAACATGTGAAAAATCAATGTTGATCCTTGCTGTCAATTTGCTATTAAATTCAATATCCATATCAATTAATTAAAATTAGTCCTCATATTAGATGGAAATGCTTTAATAATTTATCCACGAAAAACTAATTCCTTTAATTATTTGTTTCAGTTCCTGGAATCATCGGCTGTCTCCAAGCTTTAGAGGCCATTAAAATTGCAAGTGCTATTGGTGAACCACTCTCAGGAAGGATGCTTCTATTTGATGCTTTGTCAGGACGAATTCGTGTTGTAAGTTTCATTTTCCTCCTTTTGTTGTGTCTATTTAGTTCAATTTTAGTATGAATTGCATGGTTCGTTTGGTCTGCTCATAGAGGTTATCCCTTCTATTCTCCAATTAGTGCTTAATGTTATCAGCCTTAGCAAGTTTGAGTGGCTGGTAATTATCACCTTTGATACTTGTTGAAGCTGTATATATATTTGTCAGGGTTCTGATCTGAATAACTTTTGTTTAGCTTTTGCATGACCAGATTGTTTTCTATCTGGAGTTCAAAATTGACCCATCTTTTAATAGTTTGTCTTTGTTGGAGAGGTATTAGTTTCTGTTCTGATATATGATTTACCTGTTGCTTAGGTCAAGATTAGAGGCAGATCATCACAGTGCGAAGTTTGTGGAGAAAATTCAGCATTTACCAAAGATGTATTTAGAAATTTTGATTACGAGAAGTTCACTCAATCTCCTCTATCTACGGTATTACTTCTCGTTTCAGCTGCATATGTGTTTGATTGTATTTATTTCATTATTTAGCCTAATACAATGACTTAATGTTAGCTAAATCAAATGCCTGACCAACCAATTATATTCAGCTTCCCTTGAAGTTGAATTTGCTTCCAGCAGATTCCAGAATAAGTAGCAAGGAATATAAAGAAAAAGTTGTTAATGGGGAAGCACATGTATTAGTGGATGTGCGGCCAGCACATCACTTTAAGATTGTCTCTTTACCAGATTCCATAAACATCCCACTTGCAAGTCTGGAGGCAAGGTTACCTGAGATTTCTTCAGCGTTGAAAGAAAAAGAAGAGCAGAACGGAACTAATCCTGGTTCGGGTGCTAGCCTATATGTAGTATGTAGAAGAGGCAACGATTCGCAGAGAGCTGTGCAGCGCCTCCAGACAATGGGTTTCACTTCAGCTAGGGATATCGTCGGGGGTATTGAGTCTTGGGCGCGTGATGTAGATCCAAACTTCCCTACCTATTAGTGGGCATTGTCGAGAGAGGCATGTTTTTACCATTATTAATTTATCACTGTACTTATTCCTTCCATATTCTATTTCTTGCTGCATAAATTACATGAAACCATAAGAGTCAGAGAGAGTTCCTCTATAGGCTATAGCTACCTTGAAGTAGCGTATAATTTTGACCTAGAACCATTTTTGTAATATTGTCTTCCCTTTGTGTAGGTGAATTGGTGTAATAGAACTGAATGACTGATGTTTTGGATACGAGCTTGCCCTTTGTTTGTTATCTTTATCTCTCAATTGGCAGAAAATTATCACCATCTCTCAATTGGCAGAAAATTATCACCAATGGCCAAGCGCATATTCAAATAGTATGAATACTGCATAATAAATATGTACCTGTTTTTAATGTATGGTTCAATTTTCCCATTATTTCTATTGGACCCACGCATTTTTTGAGATTGATTCATAAAAGAAAATTCAAAAATATGAAGGGATTAAAATAAAAATAACAAAAAGATACGTATTTCCACTTCCCAATTTCTTTTACCACATGCATGCACATCAAAGCCAAAGTTGCTTCATTTACTTTATAAGCATTGCTGTTTTTGAAGGACAACAAATAGATGTTGACAAAGAAAACTCGCATAAATTATGATTTATAAGTAGAACAATATCACTAAACAAACCATGAATACATCAAAGTGCTGAAATATCAAATATGGAGCTTCGACAATCCACACACTATTGAAAGACACATGCATAAACATTACAGCATAATGAGAACATATATTATATGTAGCCAGACCAATGACTAAGAGAAATTGTTCAAGAAAATTAACATCTTCAACCCCATAAATAGAAATGACAAGAAAATATAATGATCACTAGAACTTTAACTTCAATTCATAGAAGGTGGCTGACCACCCCACAGAGGTCGTTGTCTGCCACCGCCACCACCGCCACCTGGTGGAGGGCGGGGCCATGGAGGGCGCGGTCGTGGCTTTGGCCAAGGCTGAGCATATCCACACATACCATAGTAGCAACGTACTCCCTGAGCGCATCTATTGCCACATTTGCCACAATTAAAGCGGCTGACATTTGTATTGCTACAAAAGCCACGGCAACATTGCCAAGTAAATGGGCACCTAGTCCCACACAAACCACAGTGATTAACATCAGAGCTCACATCAACACAACGGTTCCTACAACATCTCATCCGGCTTCCTGGTGGTTCCCCCTGTCTACATATCCATGGCCTGTTCCAGCACCCCGGTGGCCTCGGATCTCGCCCGCGCCCTCCATTGGTTACTTTGTTAAGCCACGGCGATGATGCTAATGAGCCATTGGTGGTACTTTGGAGCGCGAATTTGCTTTCAACTATTACAAAGGGTAAAAGAATTAGTATTAAGAAGGTGATTAGAGCATAATTGGCCAACCGGGTCATTTGGAGATCCATTAGAGAAAATTATGGAGGTTACATATATTTATATAAGAAAAAAGTTTGATTCAGTTACTATTATGAGGCTTGATGTTCAGGCTTTTCTTATAGGTTACTATCAAATTCTCGTGTTGTGGTAGGTGGTGATTACTAATTACGTGATAGACAGGAGAATTATGCTTTGCTTGAGTTGTGCTTGGAGGTGGTTTACCTTTAACAAATCTTTTTGTCACAACTTTTAACAATTCTCAAATTAAAAAAATTTGTGCCTAATCCTTGATTTTAGATGGGTTTTTTTTTCTTCTTATTGTTGAACTGTTTGTCATAAGGTACGCCTGAGGTCAGTCACTTTTCATTAATATCTACCCACTCTTTAGCATTGCAAAATCTCAGAAGGGTGGTTGTAATTTGTGACCCTGAAGCATATCACATGGTTTGCACATTCCAATCTGCATTACAAAAATACCAATTTGCATTACAAGATGAGTTAGCAAACAAAATGCAGCTGAATAATCTGAAAATGTTTTACATGAGCTGGAAGGAAATTAAGAGGAAGAGGATGTTAAGGAACCCATCAAAGCCAAGAGCTCCTACTTCTGAGTTCTTCTCATGGCTCTGTTTCCGGCAGACAAGTTACAGAGACCTACTCATTCATGAATATTTGATTAAAAATTTGTGAATTAAAGCACTTCTTTGAACTGTAAAATATGCAAGCAGTCAAAACATTTGATTGAATTACTCAAAATAACTTCCAAATTGTGTTTCTTCACTACTATAATCAAAATGGAAATTTGTTTAAAATCTAAACACACATGGAGCAGCAAATTGATGTGCTTCAGAGCACCAGGTTTTGGTTTATTTCTGAAAATAGAAATTTAAATCTAGCTGCAAATATCTAACTTCTCCGCGCATTTTTGCTTCATTTTTCATTGTTTTCAGTATTCTCCTGCTGCTCACAATGACGCTTAAACTTAGCAACCTGTCCAATACTCTTTTAACTGTTGAATTTAATGTTTGAAATTTAAAATTGGGTGGGAATTTGCAATTTATGAAACTATAGGTGGACAATGGAGATTCGTCAAACTTTGGTCGGGTAAATGTCTTTTACTCCTTCTAGAATTATACGGGTGCGCTGCAAATAATATTATAATTAAGTCCGAGGTTAAAATTAAAACATTTAAAGCTTTGTTGGGCTCACATTTGAGAATACTATTTCCAATAAAACTAAACAACGAAATTGTAAAAACTCACGATATTATTCAATTTTTTTAAACCCCTTAAATTTGTTAATTTATTAAATACCCCTAAATATTTTTTTAAAAATTACAAAAAAACCCCAACAACCCATATTTACCATATTCCGGCCACCACCGACAGAAAATGGCCAGAATCTGGTATAATGGCACACTACCGACTGAATCTGGTTGGTAGTGCGTCAATCTAGCATTTTTTGACCAGATCCACGATGGATCTGGCCGGAAAAGGCCAGATCGAAGGTCAAACGGCCAGATCGAAGGCCAAAGATCCGCCGCAACGGCCGTGATCTTTGTCAGAGGCAGTCAAGCCAACGACAGCCAACACATGGTCGCTGTGACTATCAACGATCAATTGTATCTTTGGTTGTCGCTGATATCAACGACGGCCGATCTTTGGCCGTAGGCGATCGTCAACGGCGGTAACACATAGGTCACGTGCGTTGACTATCGGCGGCAGCGAGCATCTTTGGTTATCGTTGACTATCAAGCAACAGCGCATATCTTTGGTGCCAGATTATTGACAAGCAAACACTACGATCTAATCAGATCTATCCTTTGTGACCAAATCCACCATGGATCTGGCAGGAAAAGGCCATATCGACGCACGATCGGCAAGATCCAGCCGGTCATGCGCCGATACGACGACTCCGGCCACCCTCCGACGGTGGTGGCCGACTGTCCATATTTAATAGGTGGATTGGGGGTGTTTTTGTTAACTTTTAATGTTTTATTATAGGGATGTTTAGTAAATAAACAAACATAAAGGGGGTGTTGTAAATAAACAAATATAGGAGGTATTTTCATTTATTTTCAAATCCTACATCATAATACCTTCCCAATTCAACTTTTTTTTAACTTTTTTCCAAAAACTTTTTTAAAAAGTGTAAAAGAGTGAACCAAACGAAGCCTGATATTTCGACACCAATTATAGTATGGGTTATCTTGATATTTAGTCAATCAAACAATATATATATATATATATATATATATATATATATATATATATATATATATATATATATATATATATATAGGACAACTGACAAGTACGTAGAGATCTTCGTGGGACCGGGGAGGGGGTCTCAATCGATCTTTTCTAGGATTCCTTATCACGCCGCGCACGGAGATCTTTCCATTGATAGATAAGAGAGAGGGCTCCCCCCTTGAACAGACTCTTAAAGGTTAGGTTACTACCTTTCTCTACGGAAGAGGTGGACTTTGTACCGCCCGGAGGTCATATAGATCGGAACCCAGAGCGATAAGAACGAAAGCCTATATATATATATATATATATATATATATATATATATATATATAGATCGGAACCCAGAGCGATAAGAACGAAAGCCTATATATATATATATATATAGCATTGTTGTTTAGTAAATTTCCTTGAACAAAAATAATATACGTGTTACCGAGACATACTCATTCATGAATATGAACACAAAAGAGGGGACAACCGTGTCCAATTAAATCATATCCAGAAGCAATAATCAGATGAATAACTTCATTTCACGGTTAGCGAAACAAGCTGCTTATGAATCATGGTGTGATTTACTCATGGTTTAGGGTACAATAAAAATTGTGAACTGAAGCACTTCTTTGAACTGTAAATATGCCAGCAGTCAAAACACTTGATTGAATTACTGAAAATAACTTCCAAATTGTGTTGCCTCACTACTATAATCAAAATGGAAATTTTTTAAAAATCTAAGCACACATGGAGCAGCAAAATGATTTGCTTGCTTCAAAGCACCAGGTTTTGGTTTATTTCTGACAATAGAAATTTAAGTCTAGCTGCAAATATCTAACTTCTCCGTGCATTTTTGCTTCATTTTTCATTGTTTTCAGTATTCTCCTGCTGCCCATAACGACGCTTAAACTTAGCAACCTGTCCAATACTTTCAGCCATTTGGCGTTTTGCCCTAAGATGGTACACTTTGCCGACATGGTGTATTTTTGTCATCGTAGCATGCATCAATCTGCCGCACGGGGTCACATAGGAAACCCATTGCAGCTGAGGGTGCAGTCCCTTCTTCATTTCTTTAAATCTGCAATCCGGATTCAAGACAGAAGCTTATGATATAGAACTTTATGCAGAAAGAATATCAAAATAACTAGTCTTGCAGGTACAGAACAACAATAGCAACGTGATTAAAAACAATTATCAGATGAATGCAAAACTCACCAAATACCTAAAAGCCTAATGATACTTTTTAATATAATGCTGATAACAGGAATTCACTTGATTAAAACAGCTTCCTAGGCAAATTTTGCAAGTAAATCAAGTTTTTAAAAAATGAAGAGCTGAAGACCCTACTTGGTTACCTGTTTCCTAACAGGGAGCAAAAACGTGTAGAAATTTATAGAAACCATGAGTTCATTATCATAATTACTCAACATTTAACATATCATAACCTATGAATATAAATGATGATAGACATGTATGGATAAGTGACAAGGTCATAAACGTGTAAACATTAAACAAACAAACATCTTGTTTCACCTTTAGAAAAACAAATTATAAGATATTTTAAGTACTATTAGTTGAGTTTTTGCTTAATAAAATTCTCCATTCCTTCAATTCCCATTCTTTCGAAGAGCATGGATTCCGCCCAAGTTATGTTCAAATACCCTTAGAAAATTAGCTAGCTCAGCTCATTACGAAAAAATTTAAACATTTTTATCATAATACATAACACCATCAACCATTAGTTGGACCTAATTTGACAATAAAATAAAAATGTATGATAGAAACCCAACCCTTCTTCCACACAATATACACTCTTATGCATAAACATTACTCACGAGTCCAATGCGATTGATAATGCGACGAATTGTTTACATTATCAATTAAACAAAAAGTGTATAAGAAACAACAGCTAATTTCTGAGAGTCATTTCATCGAACACCTTGCAATACAACAATACGCGAAACCCATTTGCATAAAAATCATATTCAAAAAAATAATTCCCTAAATCTAACAGACTGAAATACAAAACCCACTTCTTGTTTTCTTTGAATTAATCAAATCCCATAGTGCGATTCATACTTCATACTCAAGCCCTAACGCCAATACATATAGAACGAATAATGCTTTATAAGAATTCCATTTTCTTCTAAAATAACACTAAATCAAAAGGAGAATAACAAACTGTTGAAGAGATATTAAGTGAATGTTTAATGAGATGAAGTTCGGAACTTACAGTGACGGAGAGAGCTTACAGTCACAGACCTCGGTTAAGCGATTCAGGTAACTTAATTCTTATTTGTTCTGTTTGTGTAATTATATTATATTTCTAGAAGGGTAAAGGATATTATCATTTACCCACCCAAGGTTTGGCTAATCTAGTTCCCAGCCTTAGTTTCATAAATTGCAAATCCCCACCCAATTTTAAACTCTGTTAAGATAAATTTTGCTTTGACCAGGTTTGACTAGTTAAATACCATTTTTACCCCTTATTATAATAATAAGTAAATTAATAAATTACTTTCTAGCCCTCAAATTAATAAAATTAGCAAAATAATCATCTTTCTTTCAAATTTATTAAAATAACATCTTCATCCTCAACATTCCTCTTCTCTGCAGCAACTAGATCTGGTTGTTGGGATCTTCTCCCCCTCTTTCTCTCTCTCTTTCTCCTTATCTTTTCTCCACCTCTTTCTCTCCTCTTTCCTCTCTCTTTCTTCATTTCTCTTCTCCGCAGTTACCAGATCTAGCTACACATGGTGGTGGTGGTAGTGGTGGTGGAGTACTAAAGTTGGAGGTCGAGAGGAAGGGTTGGGTTATGAGAAAATTTTAAGATGTGGAGGGTTATATTGAAATTTTACTAATTTGGGGGAGTGAGAGACATAGGGTATACTATTTTTTGGATAAAAAGACTTAAATATCCTTTTAACTATTAAATTTAATGTTTGAAATTTAAAATTTAGTGGGAATTTGCAATTTATGAAACGACAGGTGGGAACTATAGATTCGTCAAACCTTGAGTAGAAAAATATTTTTTACTCTTTCTATAATTATAAGGGTCCATTGTAAATAATATTATAATTAACTTCGAGGCTAAATTTAAAACATTGATTTTTTTTTTTTTTTGATTAAAAAAACATTGATATTTCAACAGCCTATTATAGTATGGGTTATTTTTATAATTTATCCACAATAAAGGGGTTTTGTAATAATTCACATAATTGGCTATGTGTAATCATTTCATGGGGGTTATTTTGATATTTTGTCAACCACAAAAGGTTTAATGATTCATCACATAATTGCGGAGTTAATTATGATTTATGTATATATAAATAAATAAAAGCTTTGGGGTTTAGTAAAATTTCCTTAAAAATAAATAATATAAGTGTTATTTTGAATTTTGATAAGCATAAGGGTGTTTAAATAATTAAAAATTTCAACAAATAATTGACACTTCTTAATTTTGGATAATTTTGAAAATTTAAATGATATAATACTTGTATTTGTATTTATTATTTTAGAAAATGGAGGGGTTATTTTAATATTATAAGAAAGCTCAATGATTAAAGAAAATGACTTTAGTTTAAGAGAAACAATTAAATACTAATGTAAGAATCTAATTTGTTAACCATTTGAATGATAGCTGGGTTGCACCAAACCTCAGATTGCTTACATAAATTAATCACGTTATAATGATGGATTAAATTATTGTAAATTATCAATGAAAAGGGTTTTCTTCTTCCTCTCAAGAGGGAAATTGGGTCAAAAGTTGGTAGGTTTAGAGGGACCAATACTGCAAAAATCAAATGATTTTTCTTGTCCTTTATCAACCCTACCTCATTGCTTACGCAAATTTTGCAATATTTGAATATGTCATCTTGATTTGATCGTGCCTTAATTTTATTATAGTTAAAACTTAAAAGGAGTCAACTCAACTTTCACAGCACATTTATGAGAGGAGGCTATACTCAAATGTCAGTAAAAGGGTTCAACCTCTGCTACAAAATATGTAAGTATCCGAATGTGGTAAAAGGTTTTGATCTCCGAAACAAAGTATGACTTCTGGTACAAAGCATGAAGTATTCGAATCTTGTAAGAAGTTTTGAACTCCGCTACGAAGATTGAAGTTATGCAGGCGACTATTCAAAAGTCTTAGACCTTGACGATTGTAAAAGGTTATGATCTCTTTCCTAAGGACATTGACAATGGAAACATTAAGTTTATATAAATAGTGATAGTGTTAACTACTGTTTTCCACCTAAATAATAGTTTAATGACATTTTTCTATTTACAGACTTTTAAATATCATTTAATTATTTAAATTTATATTACGGTGACAATTTGTTGGAACTTTTGAAGAGGAGAAATCAATGAGTCTTTTGAACAAACTCGATCATTTGATAGTGGAATGTTAGAAATCAAAAAGTTCCAACTCGATCATTTTTCTTGTCAAACTCGATCCGAGATGTTGGAACTTTTGAAGAGGAGAAATCAATGAATCTTTTGATAGTAGAATGTTAGATTTTAGTGATTGAAATTGATCATAATTTGACTTAAGAGGGGCGACTACACAAACTCTAATCACTCGATTATCGACGATTGACGGTATCGATGGAAGAAGGGTTTTAAAGAGTGATAATTGAAAAGGAAAAAAATGATAGTATGAAACCATAACGATACTTAGAATCAAAAATAAAATATAAATTTAAATAATAAATTGATATTTTAAAAATTTATAAATAAAAAAGACATCGCTAAACCATAATTTGAATGGAAAAAAAAAAGTCGTTTACTCAAGAGTAATACGAAGAATCAATCACTTGAAGGGAACATGGGCATCGGGCCCAGAGAGAGAGAGAGAGAGAGAGAGAGCAATAATTGATTAAGTGGCTTCCTAATCCCCAGAATGTGTGCAATTATAAAGCAACTAAAAATAATTATAAAGATATTAATCATGATTGCATATAAGAGAGGCAAATAATAAAGATCTCACACAGCAAACACTGTATCTTACATAACACTGAAAGCATGTACAAACACATCATGAGTCTGATGATAAGTTTCAACACAAACACAAATTACAGCAACCACTGCAAACACAGTTTGCTTATTCGGGCAACAGCCTCAATCAATCAATCTCATATGCTAGACACCAACATAAATGAGCCAGACCCAAATCCACAGATGGTCTGGTCTTCAGGCCCAGATCTTACTGGAGAACTAGGCATTCCTGAGTCCCCGGCACCATGGTGCAGCGGGAGCTTGTGTTAATGGCACCAACTTCTTCAAGAGCTGGGGGTTCAACATCTGCCTCCTCAAGCAAGCTCTTGGCAACATCGCCATTGGTAGTATCACCGGAGGAAATGGCTTCAAAGATGAGAGCATTCACTTCCTGGAACCTCTCTTCAGAGAGAGAGACTTCAGCTAGCAGCCTCCAAGCATTTTCCTCGGATGCCTCCTCATAGTCCTCCTTCCTCTTTAACACCATATGCCCACTGATTTCCCACACAGCTGGGTTGACTTGGGTGTCAAGAATCTCGGCACTCACTTCCCCAAGAGCTTGTTTCTCAGCATAGCACTGTGTTTCGCCAGTAAAGCAAAACAAATAAGGAATATAGTTCACATACATACCATGGATAATGAAATTACCCCAATTATGGTTCTAACTTTATTACCTGTGGTAAGAGGAATATGCGCTTTCCACAATCAGAAATGAGCACATTATAAGGTATGTTGTTTTCCTGAAGGCAAATACAAGCATCCGAGACAGTGTTGGATAAATCTACTACAGCACTTCCACCCTCAAAGACAAGACCTCTGACTGGGTAATTCAAAAGCTCGGAAATCTGCACCCCATTATCCATAGAAGTCATCTTCTTAGTAGGGGCCTTCTCAATTGGGAAAGGCACAGCCAAGTAGTAAGCCTGTAACACAGAACCGTTGAGTTTGATTGTAATAACCAGCAGTGATACTAGTACTTCTTAAAAATCATGAGCCAAAACCTGAATTTTTAGTTCAGGTAGAGGTAAAGTTAAATAAATATAAACCTGGAAGTGAAGGTGATTGATGGTAGCAAATGCACCCAGGCTATTGTAACCCAAGCGGAAGTACTGATTCCCAGCTTCAGCAGCCATGTGAAGTGCAAGCAAGAAGCTATCACGGTCAATCCTCTGTGGTAAGCACTCATGAACCCGTGGGATCAGCAGCACATGCCCATATTCAATAGGACTAACCTGTTCAATAGCACGTGATAAAAAACATTATTTAGTAGGTTGTTCATCTTAAATTAACTAAATCTCATAATTTCTATTCTAAATCAAGAACAAAGACTTACATTGATGGCAACAACACTTGGAGAATTCTCAACATCAATGGGCGCATTTGGGAAGAACTGAACTTCACCATCTTCGCTTGCTTCAAACTGGAAGAGCACCTCTTCCTGCCCAACTTTCGTGAAGTTGAATTTATTCCCATCAAAAGGCTGGAGGACCTTGTCAACACGGAATTCAGTTGGCCTCTTCTTCAGGTGGCGGCCCTCGTTCAGCTGGGCAATGAAACCATACTCGCCTGGAATCACCTAAACCAAGATAAAATAACAAAAATAAATAAATAACCAAAAGATCTCGATGAAACCCCTTATCTAAATTCATAAACATCAAAGTAAAATATAAGTAGAAACCAGAAAGAGACCTTGGTTTCACAGGCAGTGACATCATAGCGAAAGAGTCCTCTCTGCATGCGGTCTTCCCACTAAAATGATATATAAAACTAATTTAACCTTAAATCCGAAAATTAAAACCATAAGACCAACATAAATTTGAAATTCAATTTTCTTTTCATCATTTGCTAAACAAAATTTACCTCCCCAAGAAGAAGCGAGTCGAGAAATGCAACCGGAGGCTCGCTATTCTCATTTTCAAACACTCCCTTTCCAGTCTCAGACTTGTTCACGCTCTTGAACAAATATAAGGGAAGATTTGCCCCTATCGAACAAAAACATACATCAATTAATTCCTAATTTGAACTAAAAGAAAGAAAAGGAAAAAATCACAGAGGCATTTAGAGAAGCACCTTCGATGCAGCACTTGTTAAGGCAATTCCGACCGCACCCGCCTCCGCGACGAGTAACCTCTTCGGCCTCCTCTTTCTGGTAATTTGAAACAACGGTTGGCACTCTCTTGATCCTCAACATTTTTCTATCTTTCTTTCTCTTAACAAAACAAGTATAAACACAACAAGAAGAAGAACAGGAACAACGACGACGACGACGAGAGGGCTTTTGGGCTTTTCTTAAATTTAAGATCTAAAAACTTCTAAAAACAAACTTACTCTTAAAAATAATCTAATCTACTAGCAAAACCTAAAAAACACCACCGCCAGCAAGAAAGAGAAGGTCGGAAGGGCTACCGCCTTCAGACGGCAAAGCGCCACGCCCGCCGTGCGGCGAAGGGTTGCTCTCGATCACACAACCCTTGCGTCGTACTGACCGGACATGAATTAGAGGCCGAATTACTCTGTGTATAGCCGTGATGTCAACAACTTGCTTGCCCGGGTTTTACCCCAAAACACCAGCTCCAAAACAATTGATGTTAGAGATTATTATAACCTGATATGAAGCTTTCTCTCTCAACTTCCTTTGCAGGAAGAAAAGAATAGAAAAGAAATGGATTGAAGTTCTAGAGAGATTTTGGGTGTTGCAGGTGAAAATGGGATTCGGGTATAGCGTGAATAAATAGAAGGGGATAAGAGGGGAGAGAGGGTGTGGCTCAGGTTGAGGCGCGCGAGTACGTTGAGTTAGTGGTGGTGATGGTGCTGAATTATTGGGAGAGAGAGAGAGAGAGAGCGTGACCACACGGCTGTATGTACGAATGGGTAACAAGGGGAACATGAACTTTGTGTGTGGGGCTGCGTGTGATTCACATGCTAAAGTTAACTTAAACAAACCACTAATCCCAATTAGTTGGGAAAGCTCTACTCCCACGCGCTAATTTTTGCAGTGTAATCAAGTGATGTGTTTTCAATCATATGAGAGATAGATTTTATTTATTTTATTTATTTATATGATAAAAACAGGGGAAAAAAAAAATCGCTTTACTTGTGCCGGGATGGCAAGACTTTGGGTTACCGGATATCTTCGTGATTTGTGACTTACCCGACACTCAAAATTTTAGTTTAACCCATTCAAACTTCGAAAAAATTTAAATAAAATTTATATTTTATAGTATTAATAATTTTGACCCACACAAATTTATATTGTCCTTACAATATTTACATTAATTAATAATTTTTCACTTTTTTATTTTTTGTCATTTTCTCTTGTGCTTTGTTCTTTTTTGGTTGGGTTATTCAAGAAAATCTACTCTTTGGAGTTTACAAGATAAGATAATGTTCTTTTTTTTTTCTTAAAAATATTTTCTTTTAATTTTCTTAATTGATTAAAGATCATGAATTATGAATTTTTATTGAATTTAATATATGAGTTTGAAATTGAAAAATTAAATTCTAAGATTTTAATGTAGATTTTGATTTAATATTATTTATGTTGAGATATAAGTTAATTAATTGTTGTTTTAAGTTGGATTTGATTTTAAACAATTGACAAAACTCTAAGTTGTAGAGATTTAAGGATTTCTTTAATTTTAATATATTAGTTAATTGTTTGATATTTAAAGTTGGATTTCGTGAGTTTTCATGTGTTTATGAGTTGAATTTCAATTTATCAACAAAATTGTTTAAAAAACCTAAGTTATAATATTTGGAACCACATTTTATAGTTGATGTTTTGGCCCCATTGACTACAAATCTTGTGTATGTTTATGCCTAACACATTGGACTCAAACTAGACTAAACACTGTGTTTACTTAAAAAAAAAAAAAAAAAAATAGACAGTATTTTATAATCAATATAGTTATTTTATTTCATCGGCATTTGGCATGTCGTTCTAATATATATATATATATAGGCTAAAGATTATTTTAATGGAATAATCTAAAAATAAAAAACCAAAGAGAATCTAAATGTTATTGTAAAAAAGATTTGATCCTAATATTTTATATAACCCACTAAATTAAACTAATTAAACTTGTTACTATGGACAGGTCACTTATTTTAATTATATGGTTGAATATAAATGTAATATTCCCTCTTATCCAAATATAAATATGAATGTTTAGTTTATCTTTAAGCTTCCAACGAATTTACTTTATAATCAAATGAAAGATTCCGTATCTATTCAAATCTCGACAAGTTTAATTTAATTTTATAATTAAAACATTGTATTAGTTGAACTTAATACGTAAACTTGTATTCATATTTTTATTACAATCTTTAATGCATCGAATTTTTTAATTCAATCTTAAATAAATGAATCATGGTATGCTACAAAAGTTGAAACAATTAATTAAAAAAATATGGAAGTTGACATTAAAATAATGCGTGCACTTTCCTACCAATTTCTTGACCTGAAAGTGGGGCCGGTAGCGTAGAAAATTCCACGATGGGAAATTTCTTATATACAAGCAGCTAGAAATATCCGTAATAACTAATAAGTAGTTGGGTTGGGTTGGGTTGGGTTGGGTTGGGCTGCGATGGGCCACGTCTCTAGAGGACCGCTAGGGTACACACGTTTCATCGTGATTTGTGAACTACACATTTTTCACATGGGGACCACCACATGATATCATAGTACTACATTTTTTTTTTCCTATTTTGAATAGTATTTTAGTCCGTAAATTAACACGTGGGTTGTTGGTTAATTTTGTATTTTGTCAGCGTTAAGGACAGTGAATTATAATTATTATATTATTTAAATGTTCAATTATATATTGTTAGGTTTAGATTCCATTCACACTAATTTGATTATTAGCTTTCGCTTTTACGTAAATGTCTTTCATATATTATAAATGTACTTTAATGAAAGGATTTATATTTTATTTCATTAGAATGTGAAATGTAACATACTTCGCGCTATATATGATGAAATTGTCATATTACATTATCGATTGTTGATCTTATGTCCTTATAACATCATCAGACGATAAATTTAATAAACTAATTATAACTATTCATATCCAAACTAAAGTTTATACCTATTTTGAAAGAATTTGTTTTAGATTTTGTCAAAAAATCATTTTTAATTAAGATACTATTAGGTGCGCGCATATTGGATAATCCGGTTATAAGAAACGAAAAAAAAAAAAAAAAATTGTCGGAGCCCGTTCTTTAATGAATTTAGTGTTTTCATTAGGCGTTTTCTTACCTTAGATTATGCACGGTTTGCGTTTGTGGGAAGAAAAAATACAGAGGCCCACTTGTTATATAAAAAATTGATATTTTAAATAAATAATTATATTTTTCTTTTCTGCTTATATATATATATATATATATATATTTTTTTTTTTTTTTTCTTTCTCTCTTTCAAAACAATTTTTTTGATATCGAATAAAGTTTTTTAACGTCAAATTACAAACAGAAAGGTAACGGTTAATATATTTGAGATAAACTCTTCAAAATTAACAATATAAATAGATTTAATTGATTGTGAAAGTGATTAATTTTATATTTTTCATTATCTTTTTGTTGTTGGTGTTTTCATGCAAATATATTGAACGTGTTTTTATTTTTTATTTTTTCTAATTAATTTGAATACTTAAAAAATGGATACATAAAATTCCTAAAAGAATATACCGGTATTTATTATTTATATCTTGACATCATGCAAATATTACATGACCAAATTACTGTATATAAATTTATTAGTTCTTTACGATGTTGAATTTTTGAAAACTTTTTATCTCATAAAACAATTATTTAATCTATTTAAATGAAGAGAAAATCAATAATATCATAGAGATACAACATCAATCTAACTATCAATTATCTATACATGTATATGTATTTTATAATCTATGTTGTGTATATGCATTTATCCCATTGTAATATGCCGTATTAGTACGTACGCTTACTGAGCTACTGTGATTGGACATACACCACTAATTTCATAGATTTTCTCCTAATCTTTATGATTGCGTTTGCTTAAATATTTAGAGTAATATTTTTGAAATATTATATATATTTTTTGTGATTTTGTTCCGTTTCGGATCCATCCAACAAATAAGCACGTGGGTGGGAGATTTATAATAAACAAATGGAGGGCTGAGGGCACTGTTAGTGGTGGCTTCAGACTCAGTCTCTTGCCGGTAAATTACAATACCGTACAAGGGGATAATGTTACCGTATGTCCACAATTTTTTATTTTATTTATTTGTGAGAAGTTGAAAAGGGGTGGTTGATCTAGATTCGGAATCTTTTGACTGGATTATTCCCTGATTACGCACTCCTTATTTAAAGGAAATCAAACCCACTCGTAACTTGACTTGTTGCTGCCTCCCAAATTGTGGTTCACGTTCTGTTCAATTCCTCTCTTTCACTTGAGGTTCTTGTTGGTCCAATTGCTTTTTGTGTTTCATAATTTTCTAACAAAATATTTTACAATTATTTCATATATATATATATATAAAAGCATTTGGACAAAACTCGACCTTAAAGATCAATCCAGAACGAGAGGATATACAACTATTATATATATAAACATTTGGATAGAACTCGCTCTTAAAAGTCAATCCGAAACGAGAGGGTATCCAGCTATTTATCAGTCTAGTTACGAAACCTCAACTTAGTGATATTAGACTACAATGAGTGGTTATAAAAATTTGATATCTTTTCAATTATTATTTTTTAATTATTTAAATACCATGTTAGCTAATTGTGTGAATTTTTAGGTTACTTAACCACTAATCAATGGGAAAGTCAAATGGTTCACATTTGCTTAATTATTTTTGGACCTTCTCAAAGGAGAGAAAAAACAGTAGCTCTTATGGGATGGGTAGATTATAATCAGTACAAAATTTTGTCAATTCAATTGCTATTTTGAAGAGAGGAAAGTTACAAAAGCTTATCAACATTGAAATGAAATGAAATTTATCTTCATCCAAATCATCACATGAAAGAATCTATGAAATCCAATATAGGACAAAATAGACAATGACAAAGGAACTTTCATAAAAAGTTATTGATCCCAAAAAAAAAAAAAAAAGGAACACCCCATACAATAAAATTGAAACCATACAATACAAGCAATTATCAAAAGTGGGATTCTAAAAATTATATAAAGGGAATGTTAAAAATATGAATGTGTCAAGCTTTCATTGTCCCTTTGTACTCAAGAGTCAAGAGGGGGCAAGAGAAGATAGATATACCACATGTTTTATATAGCATTATCACAATAATATTATTATTATTTTCTACATTTTAATTTAGTTTTTTAAAAAATTTACATCTTCAAGAGGAGGGACATATCTAAAATTTTGAGTGAGTGGGTTTAAAACATTTAAGTTGATAAATTTACAATAAAATTTTGTGGGATCAATATGAATTTAAGTGGAATCAAAATATAAAATATTTTTGTACTTTTTTTTTTTTAAATTTGACTATGTTCAATATAAATTTAAGTGGGGTTAAAGTTGTAAATACTATAAAATATAATATATTTGTTTCACAGTTTGAGTGAGTTCAATTGAATCAATATGTTATAGTGTGGTTATGTCCCTATTTAAGAGGTCTTGTGTTCGAGCCTCTGCATTTTGACTTATCCGACACATTGGACTTATAGGGTGTTAGGTAGGTTTCGGGAATTAAACCCCAGTTAAAAAAAAAAAAAAAAAATTACATCACAAATCATGAGATACCCATAAAAAAATTCTCATGTGAATGATAAAATTGCTACAAAATAATAGAAATATCCAATTATAAACTAAATACTTAATTGGTGGTAATTTCTTGAGATAATATGAAATTTTAGCCAAAAAAATCTTGAAGTATAATGGTTTTATTTTTTATTTTTACGTTTTTGAACAGACAAAATCTAATCTTATCCATGGTACATTGAATCAAATCGGTACAAATGTCTTGGAGGACATGGCAGTAATATGGCAACTTTTTTCACATCCCATTCAATGAAACATCAATTTTAGTTTTAATTTAGACAGAGGACATGTACCCACCACATGTGTGGACACCCTTCGAAGGTGAGGTTCATTGGTGAGGGCATATTTCACATCGGCAATGAATAAATGAGTTTATCTATCAGTTTTTAAGCTTTGATAACTCAGTAAACGTGTTTTTAATGAAGGATGGTTATATAAAACATAAAATCAAATTTATATAAATTATATTCAAAACAGATAGAACAATTACAATTGATATCAAAATGAGCTAACAACTCAACCGTGTAGTGTGAAATAACCTCACGACCACACAAGGCCCATTGGATAGGAAGTGCTACCTCAACGGTGTGGTGTGACATAGCTAGATCCATTGGATGGGAAGTGCTCGCTCAACGGTGTGGGTTGACATAACCTCATGAGTACATGAGATCCATTAGCTTGGAAGTTTATAACATCCCTTATCGCCAATGAATAAGAGTTAAACCCGGATCCAACTAAGTAGATATTATTTATTTTAGATTCGCAACGAAACGTGAAAATTAGGGGTATCATTACCTCCCCCACCCAAAATAGGAGTAATGTTACCTTGTTAAAATTAATCCAAATTAGTAAATTTCTTCCCTTGTGTATGGTCCATTCTTTTTGGGTTAATTGCCTTTCATACTTGAAAAAGCCCAAGTATATAAGTCTCAAAGTGGGCCCAAAAACTTAAAATAAGCATACCCAATTATCAATGGGCTCATCCAACAAAATTTCTAAGTTAAGTGCGGTCCCAAGTTCTTGACCTACTAGCCCAAAGGATGCAGTCAAGAAATTTTTCAAGCCCAAGTAGAGGCAACATTTAAACCTTTGAAATGTGGACGACTTGCAATGTAAGAGAAGTATCTAAACCAATGACTTCCAATTCTTAAAAACCTAAATTTTTTGCCAATAATTCATTCCAATTTGTCAATTTTTTTGGGATTCAAAAGTAGATTATTCTTGGTTTTGAGTTAATATGTCATTAAACCTAATTTATCAGGGATGATAATTTAGCTAATGAGACAAGCCTAGGTGTTAACATTTTCACGGTTATGATACAAGTCGATCATTTTTACATGTAGATTAGTCTATATTTATTGTTTGAGCTACATAGATTTGTGCTAAATCTAAACCCTTGGCTGATGTTTATTTTGTGAACGAAGAAGGAATAAAAATGAGAACGAGGATATAAATTTCAAAGGAATAAAAATTCATGAGTATATATTGTACTTGTGATTGATGTTGGTTAAACCCATATGTGGATAGTCCAGATGGTTAAGGCGAATTGAAGATAGTATGAATAGACGTATAATCTTATGTTCGATTTCCCATTTGAGGGGTCTATTGAAAATTTATTACAAATTAACAGAAAAATAACAAGAAAAATTCAACAGTAAAACAGTGGAAGAACAACAACAAAACAGCAGGAAACCACCAACAAAACCGCAATGATACAGTAGTGAAACAGCAACAAAACAACAATAAAACAACAACGTCAAGGCGTGCAAAAGCACTATCCTTAAGATCAGAATTCCGCCCCTACTGGAAAAATCTTGGTGGTGTAAAAAGGCTCAACAACAGAATGACCTCCAGGATATAGTGACGAGCCTCCTTTTAGAGTGCACACTCTAACAGAGGTTTGGAACATCATAAGGAAAAGTAATCGTGGTGAAGGAGAGTTGGAAAGTTAATAAAAACAGAAGAAATAAGGATTGTTTCAAGTGCAAATTGTATATCTCAGATGAGAAACACACCCCTTTTTATACTTGAATTCAATTTACTCTTTTAATAACATAACAGTCCAAGAATTCTATCACTTTTAGAACATAATAGTTCAAAAAGTAATTAAAATTGGTATTTTGAAATACCATAATTGCCCGCTATTATCACAGGATTATGGCGGTAGGTTATTGCGTTAATCCCTACCAAAAATTAGTTAAGGTGTGTAAAGCTGACCCGGAGTCCCAGATGCCTTGGTTTAAAAAATGAAAAAGATGTTCAATAATGTCATGATTGATTTGAAACCACTACCGAATAAATTATAAAAATTTTAACTTTACCATAATCTTTTAATGAAAAAACAAAAAAAAAAAAAAAATAAGCCGTCACGAATCTAAATCCCAGTTAGGTGACGCTATCCTTTGGCTTCACCTGTAATAAACAAACTCTATTTCGTTATAAGAAACACTTTTACATGATTAGTTCAATGTAAGCATACCAAACAAGTCCTTACTCGAACACGAAGACTAATTATTGTTGTTGTTTCGTTCCCTGATTCTGTGTTGGCGCATTTTGGCTCTGGATTTCAATGGATGAAGCGTTCACAACCATTGACGGGTCGTCAAGCGATGGATTCGGCTCATTACAGCCGTCCATTATCCCCTCAAACGTCCCTTTACTGTCCGCTTTTCTCGCCTTTTCTCTCGCCCAGTTCCTCAAGCTCTTCACCACCTGGTATATGTATTTTGTTCTATGCTCTCCCTTCTTTACTCTTCTGTTTGGTTGCCAAGAAAACGCAGGGAAGGATTTTTCTCTATGGAATTGGTTTTTTTTTTTTTTTTTCCCCAAAGGTATTGTGTTATTGGGAGTTGAATATTCCTAAATATTATGATTTTACATGTTACAAATATGACATTATTGTAGCTAAAAGCTGTTTATGATAGGAATTGTACTGGAATTTAACTTTAGCTTTGCCTGAACGCATACATGGTGAACTGTAAACAAATAGAGACTTTGGTTAAGTTCTATTTGTGTTGTGTCAGGCAAATCCTAAACTTAAATGGTATTTATGTTGTGGGGTCTGCATATTTAGCACGAGTTTGACTCTTAAGGGTGGATGCCGAAGTCATGGGAGATAGGCTAAGGAGAATTTTATTGGTGATAAAAAGAGGAAAAAGAGTCTCAAAATTTTGTCTACTTAAGCATTTCCTTTATGGGAATATGCACATTAATTTGTATGTTGTAGCTTTGTGTAAGTAGTTTTGTTTTGGTATGCTAATTAATGGTTTTAGATGAATTCTTTTTTGAGGTGCGTGTGTGTGTTGGGTGGTAGTGTTTAATGTTTTTTTGATTGATTTTGAACCTTATGTATGTCATGTTTGCAATTGCGATTTGAACAGCCACTTGAGTAGTACTACAAGAAAGCTCCTTTTGAATTATAGAACTCTGTGTTAAATTTCAATGAATTGATGTAAGGGGAAAATGATTTGAATTTGAAAGCTTTCACACACATGGGTGTGTTTCTTTGGTTTTTTTTGTATATTCTGTTATGGTGAATAACTGAATATAGTTCTTCAAATGGTTGCATTTCATTAATATGTTATATATATAAGTGGATAGCTTTCAAGATTTGACTTTGAAGTGGATGGCTCCAATGTGAAGGAAATTCATTTTGTTTTAGTCTCTTGTTTCTTTTTATAAACATGAATTATCTGTGATTAGTTCTTAATGTATCCTCCTAGATGAGCAGGTACAAGGAGAAGAGATGGGACCCGAGTAGATTGGTTAGATCAGGTGGAATGCCGTCATCCCATTCAGCAACTGTGACTGCTCTTGCTGTTGCTATAGGTTTTCAAGAAGGGAGTGGAGGATCAGCATTTGCTGTTGCGGTGGTTTTGGCATGTATAGTACGTACTTGTAAACTAGGTCTTGTTCATTGTTTTGTGATTGTATGCATATTAATATTTACTTTAATGAATTAATTATAAACAAAGTGCTAAAAGTAAGCTAATATTATATTTGTGCTAGAGTTAAAATTGTAGTTTGGTTCAATTGGAGATCATAGTTGACTTGTGATCACATATGTTTCATCTCTATTTGGTCTTATGAACATTTTACTTCTCTTTTAATATTTTAGCCAAGTACGGAATATAGAGAATCATTTTCATGGCATTGATGCATTTAGTTTTTTGGGGGTTACATTGTTATTGGTACCATTGAAATGCCATCTATGATTGCAAAAACTCCATATTGTATCGTAATAGTTTTAACTTAGTTTATAAAAAGCCACAGTTAGCCGCTAGTTGGAGCAGCTAGATAGAAAGTTCCGATTTCATTTGTGTGTTTTGAGTTCAAATAAATTCTCTTATTGAAGAGGTTAATTCAGAAAATATCCATGCTCTCAGCTTCTTATCATTTTCACTCGTTCAAATAATCTATGCTAAAGACAATTTATTTTGCTGGTTAGATAAAGCACCTGGGTAATTATTGTTATTTCTAGTAACCCACTTCTCATTTTAGTCTTTGTGCTTATTTGCGTTGGAAAGCTATGGGGGTTGATAATATTTCGTGGTCTCTTGTAGGTGATGTTTGATGCTTCTGGTGTACGGCTTCATGCTGGTCGTCAAGCTGAAGTAAGCTCATTGCTCTGATGTAATTTCATTTCTTGAACCGTACATATTAATAATTCAGTTCCCCTAAACCCTAATAGAAGTTTCCTAGTGAAATGAAGGAAGAAATAAAAGAACAGAAATGCCTGTCGTGGCTTTTTTTATCTCTATATCCTTGGGTTCTTTTTATGATATGTGTGGTGGTGCTGTATTAGTTTCGTATCTAAGCTTTATTTCTCATAATTACTTCATTAGTTTTATTGTATATTTTATTTATTGCAGTTACTAAATCAAATTGTATGCGAGTTACCTCCTGAACACCCTGTCTCCAATGTTAGACCTCTACGAGATTCGCTTGGTCATACTCCAGTTCAGGTCTCTGACATTTTCTTACTTTGTATGCTTTCATACAACTGAAATCATGCTATATTCACTTGCCATACTCTATGTTTGAATCTCACATTGGAAAGGAAAAGGGTGGGCATGTGGGTTATAAAGGGCTTGGGCACCCTCCCTTGGCAAGCCGGTTTTCCAAGGAGGTTTTTACCCAAGCCCATGGAAGACCCATGGCTTAGCCCAATTGTTTGAGTTGTTGGAGTGAGTTCCTATCAATTGGTATCAAAGCATGATCCTGCGCCCATGGGACGTCGCTTAAGTGGCAGGTTGGCCTTGGGGTCAGGCTGCTACCCCGAGAAAGGGTATGGAGGCCCGAGAGAAAAGGGATCTGCGTAGTCACCCAAGGGGTAAAGAGGCCAATGAGGACGTCGGCTGCGGAAGTCGGCTGTGGAAGTGTGGCAGTGTGGTATGATCCCACATTGGAAAAGAAGACGGTGGGCATGGGGGTTATAAAGGGCTTGGGCACCCTCCCTTTGCAAGCCGGTTTTCCAATGAGAGTTTTACCTAAGCCCATGAAAGACCTATGACTTAGCTCAATTGTTTGAGTTGTTGGAGTGGGTTCCTATCACTCTCAATTAACAATTTAAAGCTATTGCTTACGCAATTTACGATCAAATGACTTTGAGAATGATCACTTCATTTCATGCAATTTTGATCACCAGTCCCTGTTCTTGACTAATTGTAACTTTTTGTTTCATTAATGTTGCTACAGGTTGCTGGTGGTGCTATTCTGGGATGTTTAGTAGCATACCTAATGAGAACTTAGAAGGGATGATGTAGATGTGTAGCCAAGAGCAATTCTTTAACAACTGTAATTATTAATTAACATGTATTACATTTGATGTTGTTGCAAGCTTTCCTGCTCATGTAACGCAGCAAACTAAATCGAGAATATCTACGTTCCTGGAGGGCTGTTCCTAATGTAAATTGCCTGTGATATTCATCAGAAATTAGGATACTTCAGTAGATAATATATTTAACCGTTGCTTGTACTTGTGATTGTTCTTTGTCTCATTTTTTTTTTCATTCTACATTAAGAATGCCTCTGAAAGCTCTTTCTAGATTAGTAATCAAAGTATCATTAATCGATACCTAGTTTCTCTATGTAATCTAAGTCTATAGTTATTTCAAAGAACTTCCCATTTGAGTATGAAGTTTTACTGATAGATTTCTTGTATTCAGTTTGTCTCAAGCGTAAATGAAAGGTTCTCTGTTTGGTGAATGGAGTGAAGTAGTGATGCCATGCCAAAAATTTACCAATTCAAAGCTTGCTTAGCAGCACAAGCAACTTCGCTAACTTTGTTTTGTGGGTAAGTAAGCCAAATTTGTGTTGCAATGTTGAAAGAAGATCATTTCGTATAGGTGAAGTGAAATCTAATTGTGGGGTGTCTTATATTGACATCCGATTACCTTAAATAAACCTAAATTTCGAGATGTTGTTTGCAGATTGAGGATTGTTGTGGGCCTAATATGATTGAGGCATCTTCGTATGTGTGAGATTCAGGATTCATTATAGGTGAGGTAATGTTACTTGTCACAATGATAGATGACAATTTATGGATAAGGTCGACGAGGAAGATTAGTGCATATCATATGTTAACCTTCTTTTATTATATGTTTGCTATATTGAGGAAGAGGATGATAATAGTGATAGGTAGAAAAGAAAGGATACCCAATATCCATAAAGATAAAGATAAATAACTTGCTGAAATGGAAAAAGATTTGGTTGAGAAAGATTAGTGGAATCTCTTGGCTAATTTATCAAGTCTTGTTCTTCGTCTTCTTCTTCCTGTGGATTTCGTCTCCATTATAAAATATGACATCTAACTGGGACCCAAATGGGCCGGTGTGTATAGTCACTATATTTGACTCAAAATAATGTTAATCTATTTCTTAATTACTTAAAGTGGGAGAGGTTGCTTTTTGGGACAATATGGATAAACTCAAAGCAAAAAATGGCCAAAAGGGTTTTGATAATATTTGCAATTTGGAAAGGGGTAAATAGGCTTATGCCTATATATATTTTTTCCACTTTCTTGATCCACTTTAAATCAATAATCTCCTAGGAATAGGAAAAGAAAAGCAATATGAGATTACCCTTTTTCCTTTCTTTCTTTCTTTCTTTGTGAAATAATACCTAAGATACATGAATGAATCCCTTTAAGCAGAAATACTCTTAAGATCTAGAAGTTACTTTTGACACAAACCAAAGTATTCATGAAAAAGTGTTGGATAACATAGATATACTATATCTTTTTTTATGTTTATCCAATATAATTCTATATATGAATATAATTGTTTCGGAGGAAGATCCACATCTAATTTTATATGATTTATCTGCTTACTTTTCTTTTAGTCGGATTTAGGTTTTTAATGGCACAAATTATCTAGATACGTTACATTTTCACGTCAATTATCTTATATATATAATTAAAAATAAAAAGAATATTATAATTTTATAAAATTCATATAGATAATATATAGATGATATTATAAGTTCGTTTTGCTGCTTTTTTTTTTAACCGCTCTTCCGATTTTTATTTTACTTTGGGCATATTAAGGATCGCCATAAAATACCAAAGGGATAATAATAGGCCCTCAACCCCCATTAAGACTCAAAAGTGGGCCAGGAAAAGCAGTAGGGCGGACCACAAAACCATTACTACAAGTGGGACTAAGTGGGCCCAGTCCAAGAACCAAAGATTCTATTAAAAGGCCGATGGGCCCACTCCTAGGTACTAAGATGGGGCCCAATCATTTTCTGACAGCTTAGCACCGGAAAGCCACACGATTAATTGATTGGTTTCTGAATAGGGCAAGAGGTGCCTTTAAAAAATATTGGAAACAAAAACACGAAAACAAGAAAACAAAATCATAAAAAGTGAAAACGAATAATGCTTTCACCGACCTGATCGACCTTTGCCCAATCATATGTACATCTTCTCATTCTTGCATGTTCTATTGTCTCTTTACTTAATTTTACGTTTACTTTTCTAATTAAATTAATTAATTAAGATTAATTTTGATTAAAGTGACAGGGCTTTAATCTGTAATGCTGACTAGAGGGCATGTCCAGCTAGTTATTTGAGGATGTGTGATAATGTATAAAATTAGTTTTGAAAATTTTACCCCCCTTTTTTTTTTTTTTTTTTACACTAATTATTATATAGTTAAAGTGTAGAGAGTATACATTATCACACATAGTAACAAGTGTAGAGAATATACGATGTTGAAGGGTTTCGCAAAACATTCACATGAGGTTTGACAGTTGAGACGTCAGATGTATTTTCTTATAGTATATTGATAATACTTCATAAGACTCTTTAAAAGGAGGTGCTCCATGAAAGGGGAGTATAAGAGTAGTTAGGAGTTGTTTTTTTATAGTCGACGATGAAGAAGGGATTAAGCCTCCCTGCACAAATTGGTTGAGAGCTAGAGTTGCTTCCCTAATGAGTCCATGGCAGAACAAAACCAATAGACCTTGAGTTAATGAATGACGTATATATGTGTAGGCTGACCCCCTCACAAGTGTGATGTTGGGGTACGACACAGGCCAATCCGTTGCGTTGATACTCTAGGTTCATAACAAATGGTACCAAAGTAGGAAAGAAGATAATACCGTTATAGTTTTCATTTCCATAATTAAAATAATTATGTCATTATCATTAATAATATTTGTTAGTGTCGAGATCATTATTAAAATATGATTAAGGCACCTCTCATGACACCAAAACTTTTCATACTCGTCATATTCCTATGATAATTTCTTTTCTACTTTCTCTTTTCCTTTTTTTTGACTAAAAATATAATAAATTTTATATTATCATTATCCATGCAGCCGTTATATAATTATCTTCCTTAATAATAATAATTAAAAAAACTATTTTAATTCATTGTTCTCCTCTATAAATGTTCCCACGACCCTACACTTGATCTTTACTACCACAAATTCTCTCCTCAATCTCTCCAAATATCACCATTTCTTTAAGCTCAATTCAAGCTCCACCATGATGAACCACAAGTTCAACAAGTCTCAAATCCTGATGCTGTCTCTCTTGGCTGCACTTCTCTTCATTACTCCTCTCTTGTCTTCCTCTTTGAGGCCTACTTACCTCTACATCATCACCAATCTTCTCATTGTAGCTCTTGGAGCTGAGGCCGGTCTTCTCTCTGTGTTCTTCTCTAAGCCTCCATTAGAAGATAAAAAACCTGCAACTACTGTTGCATCAAAGTCTGGAGTTGTGGTAACAACTCCAGAGGCTTCTTCTCATAATAATAATTCTGAGGGTAAGGAAAAGAAGGGTAGAGTTGTTGAGAAATCTGCTTCTGAGAAAATCCCAAGAGGGGTTAAGGTCGAAAGGGTGAGGAAATGTCCCTCAACTCCGAGTCTTTTCTTCATTGGAAATGGGGAGACTGATCATCAAGCAGAAGAGCAGGTGGGTTATGAGAAGTTTTATGAAGAAGAAGAAGAGGAAGCTGGTGGTGGGCTCAGTGGGCAAGAGTTGTATAATAAAGCTGAGAATTTTATAGGCAACTTTCACAAGCAGTTGAAGATGCAAAGAGAAGAGTCATGGAAGAGGATTCATGGGTTCTATCAGAAAGCCTTTTAAAATTTAGTCAGTTTATCAATCAAATGAGATAAAAAGTAATTAAAGTCAGTCTAGGATATCATTGGTTCTGGGGTTAATGAAGTTATTGGCAGCTAGAGGGGAATGATCATACAATTTCATTCATGATTCTTCCCTCTATTGGGGTTTAATTATTAATATTGTAGAGGGATAATCATGTTATGGTTGTTTGATTTTCTCTTATATTACTGCTTTTGTAGTAGCTAGTAATTAAGACACTTCATACAATATACTTAATTTGATATGGGGTGTCATGAAAAACAAGAACCGTTGTAGAGCTGCTTGTTGTATCTCAGTTTCTCTATGAATATACATATTATATCTTTATAGTTTTTTGCCTCATTATATATCATCATCTTCAATTTACTCTTGCATGGCAGTTCAGGGCTGTCTTTAGAACATTTATGACCCTAGGCAGGAGTTACTTTGGGACCCTCTAATAATATAAAACATATATTAAAAAATTATTTTTTTTCCTCCTTTTGAGATGAAAAATCACTAGGAGAGGTGAACAGCAATCGGCAGGCTGACAAGGTTAGGTTGGTGGGGGGTTTTGAAGAGTAGATGTTGGAGAAGTGATGGTTGGTGAAATGGGTTTCCAATGCCAAGATTGATAAGAAAAGGCTTGAGAAGTCACGGCCCAAAAGGTTTGATGGCCGGCGATTGACTGAGTAAACGGATAAGGTATGATAAGGGTTTTGGTGAGAGGGCTGAGGGGAGGAAGATGGTGGTGTCGGGGAAGGCCAACAATGTCGGGTACATGCCAAAAAGTATGGAAATGGCTGTCGTGTGGTGGAGTTGGGTTGCGAGATTCATCAAAAATTAGTCAAATCGAGGGCTATCTTGGTTGGGAAATGATAAAATGATGATTTCGATCGATTTTGGTGAGAAAATCGACCGGAACCAAAATTGACCGAAATCAACTCCAAAACACTGGCGGCAGAAGAGGGTTGGAGATGATTTATGTGAATGTCAAACTTTGGGATTGAATTGGGGGTGAGTAATTTGAGATATGTAAATGACTATTTTAGTCTTCCATTGTTAAAAGAGATTCAATGTGTTAATTTCGAAGTGTAAACTAGAATATATAAAACTAGAGGTACAAACTTGCTATTTTGTTAAACTTTGGGTGAGAATATATGTAAAAAGTTTATAATAAATTTGGGCTTTTATGACGATTTTTTGAGGGTCTCTTGACTTAGATAAGAAATTATAAATCATTTTCATTTTTGTAAGATATTAAAAAAAGAAAAATTATAAAAAATTTGGCCCCCATTTTTTTGGGGCCCTAGGCAGGTGCCTCACCTGCCTACCCCTAAAGCCGGCCTTGTGGCAGTTTTACACCTGTTCTATCTATGCAGTACGCATGGCTAATAGTTACATAATAGAACAATCTTGCTGACATTTTTTATATAAATGCCACAAATATTGGGAGCTGAAATTGTCAAAAATGTCACAAGAACAGTAACTGATGGATCTTGATTGTATGACCACAAAATGATACGTAATTACACAAGTACACATTGACAGAAGAATAACTTTTCATTGGTTATAAGCTAGAAAATGGTAGCCAGCTAGATATCAGTATTCGATCCTTACATGGGATTGGTTGTCTGGTTCATCCTGCTGCTTTTATTAAGTTGATAGACAGGTTTGATAAGGATAGTTTACAATATTCCATTTTTGCATGGAGCCAGGTCAGTTTTGATTCTTCATAATCCGGAAGAAGAAAGGCACTGATTATCAGCATATTTAGGTATCATGATTCATTTAACACTGCCAAAAACTTGAGAGGGAGCTGGCTGATGAACAAGAAGAAGAAGGTAATTAATGAAGTTAATTATTTTAGACAATAAAATGCAGGTAGTGAGAAAAAAGAAATATATAAACCAAAAAAAAGGAGAAACGAATATGCTTAGATTCTGCTTTTCATAGAAGTATCAGGAGAATTATTGAAGACAAAGGAACTTTTGGACCTCTCTCCTTATGGCCGAATGACAAACCCTTTAGTCATTGAGGTTAACTATACTCAGAGGTCTTGTGTTCGAGTAACAGGAGAGACATTTACTACATTTGTGCAATTACTTTAGTTCATTAGGTTTATAAGATGTTCAATGACAGGCTCGATCGGTGCTTGTGCCCAGTACCTTAGTTATTAAAAGAAAAAAAAGAACTTTTGGCTTGTTAAGATACCATATTCTCTGTCTATTATAAGAACAGTAGAAGATACATTGAACAGACACATCAATCTCTCACAAGCAACATATATATGCTTGACACTAAATTTTGAGTATTAAATCTTGATATCTAGCTGGCATTTTATCCTATGATTCTTTGCCTCCTCCCTTTTCTTTTAAGTTTTGGCTTATTTATCATTGATGGTAACTTATATACATTGTATCAACAGAGCTTTCACCTAACAGAATTTTTACTAACCACTCCGGTTATACTAGACATCACTATGCTAATAAAATTATCCCCTTCAAAGGTTTTGCCATCAGCTAGTCACAGTGATGTGCTGGAAAGTAGTATTTGCATCAACTAGTCTTGCTGGTGTGCTTGGAATAGTTGCATACATTGTGCTTGTTGCAGATACAGGTTTATCTTAGATTTTGTCCTCTTTTCTTCTTTTTCTTTTGTTGACAAAAAGTTGATACCCTTTTTCTTTTGTTGGCAAAAAGGTTTATCTATGTATGGTGGTAATTGACTGCATACAAATAGCACATTCTTTCTTTGAAGTTAGAAAATTCCAACTTGTGTCTTACGGCTTGTGCTTGTGGGGGTCCATGAGGCCCTGCAAGCTTGCATTTACAGAATACAGTGATCCTTATCTTGCTTTTTTATTATTGTCCCATCAATATTCTTGAGGCATTTTCATATAGAGACCACCATTTGAGCCCCGAACCTAAACAACAGATTGGTTCTTGGTTTTGCTTTAACATATGTGGCCACCCATTACATCACTTATTTCTTTCTTAATTTCTATGCCTTTGAAAAGCTTGCCATTTTCTGATGTCGGTCAATGCCTTTCACTGGTTTGTCTTCTATCTAACTTAAGAGTATTTATCGTTGTTTATACCGTCGTTTTGACTCAATTCTTTCTTATATATTTTTAGAGTTAATTAAAAAACCCTGCTTTGATCTTCAAAATCGTTGAAATGCTTGATATTTATAATCAATCTCATAGGGTTTAACTATTTTTTTCATTAACTAGAGTATTTAGCCCAGTTTATACATACTTTAACTAATCACTGAAGTCTATTAAATACTTTACAAGCTTAAATGACCAAATAAGTTACAATGTTATTATAGTGGGTGACCCTAAAGTTTGAATCAAAAAACTTAAGGAATAGAACAAACATTCGCCAATCCCATGGGGGTTGATTTAACTATTTCGATAATTGATGATACAAAACATGAGGTTGAAGTTGAATGTAGTTTTCCGAAATATATGGATAAATACAAGTCTCATGTGAGCCCAAGTAATTTGAATTGGCCCAATGGGCCTTTTTATATTGGATTGCAGCTTGCAGGTCCTCTAGTCATTCAGTAATGGGCTGTAAGTCTAGGTCCAAAACTAGATTGATCCTTGAAAAGTCGGTGTTGATGGGTGATATTAAAAAATATCATAGGGTTTAACTATTTTTTTTATTAACCAGAGTGTTTGGGCCAGTTTACACGCACTTTAACTAATCTCTGAAGTCTATTGAACACTTTACAAGCTCAAATGACCAAGTAAGCTACAATGTTATTGTGGCAGGTGATCCTAAAGTTTGAACAAAAAAACTTAAGGAAGAGAACAAACCTTCGCCAATCCCGTGGGGGTTGATTTAACTATTTCGATAATTGATGATACAAAATGTGAGGTTGAAGTTGAATGTAGTTTTCCGAAATATATGGACAAATACAAGTCTCATGTGAGCCCAAGTAATTTGAATAGGCCCCAATGGGCCTTTTTATATTGGATTGCAGCTTGCATGTCCTCTAGTCATTCAGTAATGGGCTGTAAGTATAGGTCCAAAACTAGATTGATCCCTGAAAAGTTGGTGTTGATGGGTGACATTCCCCCCCCCCCCAAAAAAAAAAAAAAAAATTAATGAGAAATTTTAAAATATTTCATAAATTAGGGTTTGAAATCTTTTAAAAATATAAAATTCAATTTGTTTATTTCATTTTACCAAAAAAAAGAATCATTGATTGGGTCCTCAAATCAAGTATTCATATTCTTATTATGTAAAAGGCAAAAATCAACTACTGTCTCTACAGAAATGAACATAAAAAAAAAAAAAAAAAAGGTTGTGTTTTGACTCCTTAACAACCAAATAATAATATAAGGTCATATGGGCAAAATAAAGTCCAAATAAAAGAAGTCTCAAACAGCTTATAATAAGGCCACCAGAAGGCAGATGAAGCTGTAGAAGAAGGCTGCTGAATAAGTTTGAATTGAATTGTTAAGCAATTAAGAATCAAATCCCAACAACCAAAGATAAATAAATAATTCATACAAATGATTTCTCATGAAAACTCACCAGAAAATGACTTCATCAATACAGCTGGGATGTCCATGTCAAAATCTTGAATAAATTTTAAAGAATAATTTATAAATGTTCACGCAAACAAGAGCTAATCAATTTAATCTTGCTTCATTAATCCAAAGTTGATTAATTTGGATTAGTTTTACATCAATCAATAATGGGTAAGGAGCAAAATAGGGTTGTGCTTTGTGCAAGCTCTTCAATGGCTTTCCTTCTTCTTCTTGCTTGGCTTTATGCTTCAGTTTTCTCTTCAGATGTGACCCCTTTTGAGGCCTGTAAGTGTTTCATTCATTTTCATTGCTGAGCATATTTTTTGTTAACTAATGGCTGATTTTAGAGTCATTTAATTTGTGAAGGGAAGCTACCAGGTTTTGGAAGTAGTCTCAGCAGCAAAATGTCTGATCATGAAGCCATTTTAGCAAATTACTCTTTGGATTTTCCATTAAGAAGACTTGTTAGAGGTACTTCATTTCTTCATCTGACTGGAATGTTTTTTCTTTGGCTAAGTGTTTGAATCTGCATACAGGCGACGACCGGATTCAGCTTGATACAACAGGATTTGCTTGCCACTCTGACCTTTACTCTGAATTATGCATTGCAAACAAAGAAGTTCGGATTGACAACAAGAACTTGACAGTTTACATTCCCTCTTCGCAATCTCAAATTAGCCGAAAGAATATCAAGCCATATCCAACTACAAATCCATTGCACCTTGTTACATCAGTGCAGATAGTTAATGAAGAAACTAATTTACCTTCTTGTAATTTCAATCACAATGTCCCAGTTTTAGTTTTCTCCTCCGGAGGCTTTACAGGAAACTTGTTTCATGAAATGGATGAACTTATCATTCCTTTGTTCATCACTTCGCGCCATTTTCGATCCAACCTAAAGTTTGTCATCACCGATTATAAGGCCTGGTGGGTGAACAAATACAGCAGAATTTTAAGCCGTTTGTCGCGGTATGAGTTCATAAATCCAGCAGTAAATGGTAGTGTTAATTGCTTTCCTGGAGCTGTGATAGGCCTCAAATTCCATGGCCTTTTAGCCCTTAATAGAACTGATATTCCAGGCGGGTACTCAATGTTTGACTTCAAGCACTTTCTAGCACAAACATACAATCTGAAACACACAAATGTTTTTGAAATAAAGAGAGAAAAGCCAGTTCTGATTTTGATATCCAGGGAAAAGACAAGAAGGTTTGTAAATGAAGATGAAATGGTAGTTATGATGGAGGAATTGGGATTTGAAGTTGTGGTGACAAGGCCTAACAGGATGTCAAATTTGAACAAGTTTTCTGAGCTACTGAACTCATGTAGTGTCCTGGTGGGAGCTCATGGTGCTGGCATGACAAATGAAGTGTTTTTGCCAGCGGGTGCGGTCGCCGTGCAGGTGGTGCCACTGGGGTTGGACTGGGCTTCAACTAACTACTTTGGTGAACCAGCAAGAGAAATGGGTGTGAAATACTTGGAGTACAAGATTGAACCAGAAGAAAGCACTCTTTTTCAGACTTATGGGAAAGATCATGTAGTTGTTACTGATCCTGAATCTATATTAGCCAAGGGCTACCAAGCTGCCAGGGCTGTGTATATTGATGAACAGAATTTGAAGATTAATGTAGAGAGGTTTAGAGAGACTCTTGTTCAAGCAAAACAACTCATTGAGGACTCAAGTGACTCGAGTTCTCGGAATTGAATGATTGCTTGCATGAAGATGGAGATGATGTTTTGTAATTTCATTTGGCAGATAAAGAATTTATTAATTGAATAATAAATAGGGATTAGAAACAACTTATTGTTATTGTTGAAGATGATGATATCTTGCTGGAAATGATGAAGTCAACAGACGGTGGGAGTTGCAAGATTTTGGCGCCACGGTTTGAAATGTTGCTGTGCGTGAAGCTGCAATTTTTTGGTCACTGTTTGAAAGACTTTTATGATGTTCATTAGTGATGTGTTTAGGTGAATTCAGCTTTGATTAAGGAATGTATTTGAAATGCTTGTACTTGTATTAGTTGTATGTGTTTAGTTCAAATTCAAACTTGTAAAATATCCACTGCATTAGGTGATACAGTGGACCGACTTTGTGTATAAATTACTCCTGTTTTTTGAATGCAAAACAGAGCAAAATTTCAGTTCAGATTTTCTCTCTCTACAGCTCTCTCTGACGTCTGTTTTGGCCCTCTTTCCTTACTATTCTCCAGCTCTAAAAACCAACAGTTATCTCATCGTTGTTGTTATTTCACCCATTCCAGGCCTTGGAAACAGGACTATATATATGAAAAAGGGTTTGTAAAATTATTAAAGAGAATTAACTAAGGGTTTGATTATGATCAACAAATCTCTTCTCTGAAAGATACTGATTCCAAACTTCATATTAATAATCAAGAATCAATGGCATGATATCAGAACGAAGTCCTGAAAGGCAGAGTACAGCCGACAATTTGGAGCTATTATTATCTCATCAATCACAAACATCAACCCTGGGAAAGTGGAATGCATAAAGCGTTGGTGCCTCCAAGTTTAAACTATATAATACAGATTACAACCAAGAAATTGATTTTGAGCAAACATATGTTAATATGGCAATTTTCTGGTTCAGATGGTCATTGATAAACATCTGTTTCTTGTTGGATTTTAAGTACCTTAGCTTGAACAGTAAGTTTAGACAAGAACTTGGAATATAGTAGATTTAACATTTTGATAGTTAGAATTGCAAGAGCTATGTCCTGTTTCCCGGAAAAGTTTGAAGTTCTACATATTTTATAAGAGTGATAACTATGTATACAAAGTACAAACTCTGTAGTCTGTACACTGACTCTTCATGTAAAAACTCATGCGTCATAAAAAGTATATTTATTATTATTCCTTCTGTATCTGTTGGGAAGTTTAATAATAATCTTGTAATCTAATAAGAATATGTGTGACATGCAACATTGATACCCCAAAGCCTTGGTTGGCTGCCATGGGAGTACAGAATATTCTCACTGGTATTTCTTGGAATTAAAGAAAGACCAGGACTTGGTAGTAAATTATTGCAGTCCTCCTCATTGAATGTGACAGAAAGCAATGTTTAACTATTTCATAATTAATGCACAAATCCATTCTGAAGCATAAGAAATTGTGAATGATATCAATAAATCTTTTCATCGTAGCATATATCACAATCCTAAATCAATTTCCACGACCCTTAATCCTTATCTTATTCAATTCAAGGCCCCATGTGGTAGGATTTAGAATCTTTCCGAGCAAAATAAGTTATGTCCTGCATACTAATCTTCTAGTGAATTAAATGTGGGAAAATTAATATTTAGGTTAAGAAACTCTGAAATCAGTCAAAAATTGTTAGCCATGATAGTTGAGTATCATAATTATAGATATAACCAATCTTTAAATTTCAGTTAATTCTCCTCAAACGTAGGTAGCTGTTGATTTATTAATTTCACACCTAGTTTTTCTCCATTTAAGGCCACATGTTAGTTGGATGATGAAAATCTCTATATGAGTAAACTTTATATGCCAGTCCTGTGACACTGCTGCTTGCTAATTCACTTGTGAATTGATTAACGCTAGATCTGAGTAGAATTCTTTTGTCACGTTAATTTTTGGAGTCAAATTTAGTTAGATGGGAACGGGTCAATTTTTGTCAGGATTCATGTCTATTTATATCATATCTGTTCTTGTGATTTCATCAGAAAATATGGGTTATCTAACAGGGTCTTTTCAACTTCCCTTCCTCAAGTCATTGCTCTTCTATCCTCAAACTAGTGCAACACTCTGCTCTTATAATGAGTTCTGCATTACTTCACTTCAAGCAACTCTTTTCCTTCAAAAACACTTCTTCTGTAACGCGGTGTGAATTTTATACAGATCCTTCTTAACCAAAAATGATGTCCTGGAAAGAGGATGATGATTGTTGCTTATGGGATGAAGTCAAATGTGATTTAGTGACTGGTCATGTGATTGCCTTCGACCTTAGCAGTAGCTGGCTTTCTGGAACCATCCTTTCCAACATTACCCTCTTTTTTCCCTCCTCAATTGTCAAAGGCTCAATCTAGCTTTGAATGATTTCCATCTCTATCAAATTTCTTCTAATTTTGGTTTGTTTCCCAGTTTGACACACCTTAATCTTTCCTGCTCAAACTTTAATGGTCAAATTCCATCTGAAATCTCCCATTTGTCTAAATTGGTTTCACTTGACCTCTCATACAATTATTACTACCCGGAGGATGAGAATAGTCGCGTGAGATTTGAAACACCTGTTTTGAAGAGGCTAGTACAAAACTGACCATGTTGATAGACCTTTCCCTTGACACAGTTGACATGTCCAGCATAGTACCCAGTTCTCTGATGAATCTATCTTCATCTCTGATTTCTCTGAGTCTCCGAATTGCAGATTGCAAGGGAGTTTCCCAGATCACATCTTCCGATTGCAAAATCTGGAGATATTTAATTTGACAAGTAACTATAACTTGACAGGTAATTTTCCAAAGTTAACTGGAGTAGCCCCCTTAAGTTTTTGTACGTCTCTGACATGAGTTTACCTGGAGAATTACCTAATTCATTCAGCAATCTCATCTCTTTGAGCCATTTACTTCTTCATAATTGCAATCTTGTTGGATCAATTCCTGCATCATTTGGCAACCTTTCACAACTTGCTCATTTGGACACATTCCATCATCTCTTTTACTTCTTGACAAGCTTCGTGAGTTACATCTTTTACGGAATAATTTCACTGGTAATATTCCAAGTTTTTTTGCCAACCTAACACAACTTTCTTCATTAGATATCTTAAGTAATCAATTGGTTGGTCCAATTCCTGATATTCTTTTCAACCTGAAACAACTTTCTTCATTAGATTTGTCAAATAATGGACTACATGGTCCGATTTCTTGTCATGTAAGTGGGCCTCCAAGTTTAGAATTTATTGATTTATGTAGTAACTCTATCAATGGTACTATGCCATCTTGGTTACTCAGTCTGCCACTGTTGAAGTTCATGGACCTCAGTTTTAATCAATTAAGCGGTTGCATTGATGAGTTTACGAGTCGTTCATTGGAGGTCAATTCATTTAGATTGTAATAGATTGCAAGGCACAATTCCAACCTCAATTTTTGAACTTGTGAATCTATCTTTTCTTTCACTTTCTTCAAACATTATAAATGGCAGTGTAGATTTTCACATGTTTTCAAAGCTTAAAAACCTGAAGCATCTTTATCTTTCTCATAACAGTTTATCTGTGAGTACCAAATTCATAGCCAATTCATCCTACCCACAACTTTATGTTTTGGGGTTATCCTCTTGCAACATAAGTGAATTCCCAGGTATCTTAAGAAGCCTAGTCCACCTGGTTATGCTGGATCTTTCTTAAAATAAAATCTAGGGTCAAATTCCGGCCAACTGGATGTGGAACATTAGTCAGGATAGTTTGCACTTGTTAAATCTTTCCCACAACTACCTGACAAGCACAGAGCAACTTCCATGGGAAAATATGGAATTTCTAGACCTTCATTCCAACTTGCTCCAGGGACCAAATTCCAATTCCACCACCTTACTTGAGATTATTTTTGTGTCAAACAATGAATGGACTGGGGAGATACCTCACATGACCTGTAATATGAGTATGGTAAAAAATTTAGATCTTTCAAAGAATAGATTAAGTGGTATAATTCCAGAGTGCATGAGACATTTTAGCAGTCTTCATGTGTTGGATTTTTGGAAGAATAGGTTTTATGGCTCAATTCCTAGAACATTTGCTGAGGGAAATCGTTACAAGACCCTTAACTTCAATGACAATGGGTTGGAAGGATCAGTTCCACGATCTTTGCTCAATTGTTCAAAACTCGAAGTTCTATATCTTGAAAACAGCGAGATAAATGATAGATTCCCATATTGGTTGGGAAATCTTCCAGAGCTATGAGTTTTGGTTCTTCGTTCCAATAAATTTTATGTTTCTATATGGGATTGTTCCAAGACAATCAACTGTTTTCCAAAGTTAAGAATCTTTGATCTCTCAAACAATAGCTTCAACGATTTTTTGTCTACTCGGTATTTCAAAAACCTTGAAGCCATGATGGATGTTGGTGAAGATGAAAGGAAATTGAAATATATGGGTGAAGATTATTGTCACGATTTCGTGATGGTGACACTAAAATGGTTCAACTCATTATCTTCAAAAGTTACATTCATAAGCATTTTGCTGTCATAGGAATAGCACTTGGCCAAAAGCATACTACTCTACTGGGTGTGCCCCAGAACTCTTTGAGAAACAAGTTACCTTTTACTAAGAAACATAATAAGTTGTCATTACAGGTTGGACACCCAAATCTTCTAAAAACCCTTTTTTTTTTTTAAAGAATTTGATTTACTATTACTAGTGCATGACCAAGACTAATTTGATGCACTAGTCCTCGCTAGTGCATGACCAAGACTTTGGTGACCAAAAGTTGATGGAGTTCGCTTTACAGCCCACTAATGCATGACCAAGACTTACCTAGTTACCTTCTTCTTTTTATTTAGACAGAAATTAATTTCATCTTTACTTCTCATCTCTCACAACAATTTTCTGCAGTTTTTTTTTTTCTCTTCTGTTTCAACTTTGTTTCCTTGTAAATAGTGTGACTATACCGTGAGATGTTGTACCTGTAGACGTAAAAATCTACCTATACGGAAATGGGGGTCTGATCCCGTGAGGATGAGGCCACTAGCGATCTGCTGTACCTGCACACGTAGAGAAACACTCGCGTGAAGCGAACGGGAAACACCAGGGTGGTGTTTGCCGTAGGCACTCCGACGCTCAAGTCAGCAAGGCTGAAAGGGGCTAATATAGTGAGGGCTAATGAATAAGAGATTACCGTAAGTCTAGTCGGGGACTGTGACTACGGCGAATCAGTGAAACTCCCGAGTAAAGAGTCTCGGGTGTGAAGGTGTAATGTCGATGATCTTTGTGAGAGGCGACCTGCTTATATAGTGGTCGTCGGTCTCCCAATCTCGGTGGGAACAGGAGTCCTCATCTGACTCTGATGTAAACCCTAGAAGAATTAGGGTCGTGGTGAGTTGTCTTACCCGTGTCCAAATAGGAAGGTAACTCTGTTTAAGAGAATTTGCTAAGTAGGAAAGTGGTCAAAAATAGGAAGGCGTCTTTGAATTGGAGGTTGATTAGGAATAGGAAAGTACTATGACAGGGCTGCAGGCTCTGGATTCTTCCGTGGACCTAGGACATGGGCTAGGTTTGAGAGGCTTGTGCCCGCTTGATTTGGGCCGGTTTGTACCTCATGTTAAAAGAGAACTAACATGGCTTGGGCTTTTGCAGGACTGGGCCTGGTCCATCTTCGCTAATGGTCCTATTTCCCTATTTGGGCCAAGGACGATTTTTGGCCCTAACAGTACCTAACCTTGACTTCCCATTTGTCTTCTACTTATAACAGTATCTATCGGATCCCACATCGCCTGGTCGTGAAGCATAAGAAGTCGTCAATGATATCCATAAATCTTATCATCGTACCATATATCACAATCCCTGTAGATACATTAACTTTAGTTCTGTCATTAACCTAAAAAATATTTAAGTTGAGAAACTCTGAAATCAGTAAAAAATTGTTAGCCAACTGCCATTAATACTCCACTGGGAGTATCAGCGTACGACTTTACTGAAGCCACGCTTTAGTTTCTTCGTTTATCTTGTTCCAAAACAATTGAATTCCCAATATATATATATATAATATTGTTAAAAGTTTATTCATCTAATGGTGTTCAACTATTGCAACAACTCTTAGTGCACAAAAAAACAATTCTTTTATAAAGTAAAATTAATTTTCATTATTTCATTAAACATAGACATTAATTTTTTTTTCTTTTTTTTTTCTGGTTATTGGGAAATAAAAAGAAGGCTTTGGTGGATTGTTTTGAGTTTTGAATGATATTTCCATGAATCATATATAGCGAAGACGAAGAAATGCCCATTAGCCACAAATTCAAGTCTTTGCCGCCACTTTTTGAGGCAGAAGAATCCCACTTATTGTTCTTTTTGACTCAATGAAGTTTAGTACGAAGCTCAATGAAGTTTAGTAATAGGATTCTATATTCTAGTTGCTTTGGCACCATAGGAAAATGACAATTCCAATCTTCTTTTTGACTCGATGAAGTTTAGTACGAAACTCAATGAAGTTTAGTAATAGGATTCTATATTCTAGTTGCTTTGGCATCATAGGAAAATGACAATTCCAATCTTGGAAAATATTTAATTAAATTATTGGAGAAGTCTTGTAGTCCATTCCACACTGCAAGAGCTAAAGACAGGCTATCATTCTTAACATATGTAAATGGTCATATTCTTAGTCAAGTAACTGACTTATACATCTAACCAGACTCACGTTTCTAAGAAATTTGCTAACAGGTTTTAAACATACTAAAAATTAGTGTATTCCTTATGTGCTGATGGAACTAGCTCAATCTCCATTAAATTAGAGAATCTGTTATGATAGAATCCTCTTGCAAAGCAAATCAAAGCAGAATCCCCTTGCAAAGCAAATCAAAGCAGAATGCCCTTCTTTCGTGACAGACTGCACTGTTTTTTTGCGATGCAGGGGCCGTAGCCCGTAACAACCACTTAATCATACCACTCTGCTTTCACATATAATCCAAATTGTGAATCCTTTAATTTCTAAATCTGTAATCATCAAATGTCATCCTTGAGATTCACATTTTGAAAAATTACAAGAACGTTTTCTTGGTGGGTTCACATTATGATGAAGCATGTTCCATGACCTCCTATCATGTTAGTTTCACAATACTCTTGGGGTAAACTATTAATATAGAGAATATTGTAGATCAAGACTTCTACTTAAATTATTGAAGTCTTGTCACCAATTCTTCGCTGCGTGAGCCTAAGGACAACCTATAATCCTCAAGATACGTTAAAATAGAGGAAAGAGAGTACAGCTAAATAGAAAGTTACTTCAAGCATTAAATTGTTTTCTTTACTTATTATTTGTTAATCTAGTCTATTATGTACAGGCCCTCCATTTCTCTTCTATTTATAGCAGTATCAGTTCTTGAGATTTTACAAGCAAAGAAGATGGGTTGCCTAACATTGGCTTATCAACTTCTCTTCCTCCAATTATTGCTCTTATATTCTCAAACTTCTGCAACACTCTGCTCTTATGACCAGAGTATTGCATTGCTCCAATTTAAGCATCACTTTTCTTACAAGAATTTTCTTTCCGACTACGATTGTGATTGGTTTAGAGAAGTATCCTTTCGGTTCAGTGAGATCCCACCATATTGTGATGGAAGATGTCCTTCTTATAAAAAAACAATGTCTTGGAAAGAGGATACTGATTGCTGCTCATGGGATGGTGTCACTTGTGATAATTTAACTGGTCATGTAATTGCCCTCGACCTTAGTTGTGGGTGGCTTCATGGCGACATTCCTTCCAACAGTGGCCTCTTTCTCCTTTATCATCTGCAAAGGCTCAACCTTGCTTTCAATGATTTCAATCTCTCTCAAGTTTCTTCTGATTTCAGGCAATTACCTAGTTTGACGCACCTCAACCTCTCCAATTCAAACTGTAGTGGTAAAATTCCAACTGAGATCTCCCACTTGTCTAATTTGGTTTCTCTTGACCTCTCTGTATCTGATTTCTTTTTTGAAGTATTTTACTTGGAAGTAAATTCTTTCATGAGACTTGAAACAGCTGTTTTTCAAGAGTTAGCTCAAAATCTTACTAAACTAACAGAACTTCGTCTCAATGGTGTGGATATGTCTACAATAGTACCTAGTTTCTTGACCAATCTGTCTTATTCTCTTACTTCTCTGATCCTTAATGAGTGTGGATTACAGGGGAACATCCCAGATCACATCTTTCGCTCACCAAATCTGCAGTTCCTTAGTTTAAGAGGTAACCTCAACTTGACAGGTGTTTTTCCTAAGGTTAACTGGAGTAGCCCCCTTAAGTTTATGGATGTTTCTGATATGAGTTTGTCTGGGGAATTACCTAACTCAATCGGCGATCTCATGTCTTTGTACCATTTGCGTCTCCATAACTGCAATATAGTGGGGTCAATTCCTATGTCGCTTGGCAACCTTACACAACTTACTTACTTGAGTCTCTCAAGTAACAATTTCAGTGGTCATATCCCATCATTTCTGTCAAATCTTGTCCAGCTCCGTCGTTTTGATCTTTCAATAAATAACTTTGTTGGTGAGTTTCCAGATATTTTCGTCAACTTTCCCATTTAGAGCTCTCAGGGAATCAATTATCTGGTCAAATTCCTTCTCATGCAGTCGGACTTCGAAATTTGGTTTTCATTTCATTATCCGATAACTCTCTCAATGGAACAATACCATCTTGGTTATTTACTCATCCTTTTTTGAAGATGATGGATCTTGGATATAACCAATTAATTGGCCATATTGATCAATTTCAGAGTAATTCATTGCAATGGATTTCAATCGATGATAATAGACTGCATGGCTCAATTCCAAGTTCAATCTTTGAACTTGATCTAATTTTGCTCTCTCTTTCTTCAAACAATTTAAGTGGAATTGTAGAGCTTCACATGTTTTCAAAGCTCAAAAATCTTAAAATCCTTGATCTTTCTCATAACAGTTTATCTGTTAGCACCAAATTCATAGCCAATTCATCCTTCCCGCAACTTGAACTTTTGCGATTATCCTCTTGCAACATAAGTGACTTCCCAGGCATCTTAAGAAGTCTAGACCACTTAGATACGCTGGATCTTTCTGAAAATAACATCCATGGTCAAGTTCCCAACTGGATGTGGAACACTAGTCAGGATAGTTTGTCCTCTTTAAATCTTTCCCACAACTACCTGACAAGCGTGGAGTAGCTTCCATGGAAAAATTTGGAATATCTAGACCTTCATTCCAACTTGCTCCAGGGATCAATTCCAATTCCACCACCCTACTTGAGATTTTTTTCGCTGTCAAAGAACAAATTGACTGGGGAGATACCCCACTTGACCTGTAATATGAGCTATGTAGAAATTTTAGATCTTTCAAATAATAGGTTAAGTGGTATAATTCCAGAGTGCATGGGAAATTTTAGCAGTCTTAGTGTGTTGGATTTGCGGAAGAATAGGTTTTATGGCTCCATTCCTAGAACATTTTCCAAGGGAAATGTTTATAGGACCCTTAACTTGAACGACAATGAGTTGGAAGGACCAGTTCCACAATCTTTGCTCAACTGTTCAAAACTCGAAGTTCTAGATCTTGGAAACAACAAGATAAATGATACATTCCCATATTGGTTGGGAAATCTTCCAGAGCTACGAGTTTTGGTTCTTCGTTCCAATAAGTTTTATGGTTCTATACAGGATTGTTCCAAGACAAACAACTGTTTTCCAAGGTTGAGAATCTTTGATCTGTCAAACAACAGCTTCAGCAGTTTTTTGCCTACTCTGTATTTCAAAAACCTTGAAGCCATGATGGATGTTGGTGAAGATGTTGGTGAGAAACTTATTATCACGATTCCGTGATGGTGACCCTAAAAGGGTTTAACATTGAACTTGTGAGAATTATCACTACTTTCACCACCATTGATTTTTCAAACAATTACTTCCATGGAGAAATTCCAAGAGTGATTGGAAACCTTCATGCACTTCGTCTTCTCAATCTTTCTCATAACAATCTATCAGGTTGTATTCCATCATCTTTTGGAAATCTAGCTGCCCTTGAATCGTTAGACCTCTCTTCCAACAAGCTTACTGGGAAAATTCCATGGCAATTGGCAAATTTAAATTTTCCTTAAGTTCTAAATTTGTCCCAAAACCATCTCAGCGGACCCATTCCTCGAGCCAACCACTTTGATACCTTCTCAAATAATTCATATGATGGGAATTTGGCATTATGTGGATTTCCTTTGTCACAGAAATGTGGCACTGATGATGGGAAACCGCAACCACCATCAACATTAGAAGATGATGCAGAGACTTCAAGTGGATTCGGTTGGAAAGTGGTGTTGATAGGGTATGGATGTGGAATGGTGTTAGGGGTGACAATGGGATATCTTGTGTTCTCAACAGGAAAGCCTCAGTGGGTTATAAGGATGGTTGAAGGAGGATACCCAAGAAAAGGGAGAAGGCTGAAGAACAAACGTGGAGGAAGATGAAGTTAGTGCATGCAAGAAGTTCTGTTGGCTGAGTATTGCTGCAAACTGGAAAACCAATGTTCCTTTATTTTCTTGCTGATAATATCTTGTTTTTAATCTTATGTTGTCTTTCAGTGCAAGCATTCAATTGTTATGTTTTAAATAAAATATCAGAGTTGTTGATGGTGAAAAATAACATGGTTTACATACTTGTTAATGAGTTTATGTTCAACTCATTATCTTTAAAAGTTACATTCATAAACATTTTGCTGTCATTGGAAGAGCACTTGGTGCGAAAAACTAATTACCATTATAGGTTGGACACTGAAATTTTCTAATAATTTGATTTACTATTACCAGTGCATGACCAAGACTAAGTTGATGCACTAGTCCTCGCTAGTGCATGACCAAGACTTTGGTGACCAAAACTTGATGGAGTTCACCATACAACTCACTAATGCATGACCAAGACTTTCCTTTTCTATTTTTGTAGATAGACATTAATTTCATCTTTACTTCTCATCTCTCACAACAGTTTCTTCTGTTTCAACTTTTTTTCCCTGTAAATAGTCTGACTATACTGAGAAATGCTGCAACTAACCTCGACCCTCCATTTTTTGTCTACTTATAACCGTATCAGTTCTTTAGATTTCACAAGCAAAGAAGATGGGCTTTCTTTCCTTGGCTTATCAACTTCTTTTCCTCCAATTATTGCTCTTGCATTCTCAAAGCTCTGCAACACTTTGTTCTCAAGACCAAAGTTTAAGAAACAATTGTCTTTTATAGATGTTTCTCATTTGAGCCCAAAGCATTTGAATTGGGCTCAATGGGGATTTTATATTGGTTTGCGTTCACTAATGGGCTGTAAGTCTAGGTCCAAGATTGAGAAGTTGGTGTTGATGGGTGACCTATTAAAAAATATCATTGAAAATAAAATTATAATTAAAAAATTAATGAGAAGTTTTAAAATATGTCATAAATTAGGGGTTCAAATCCTTAAAAATATAGAATTCAGTTTGTTTATTGCATTTTACATTAATCAATAATGGGTAAGGAGCAAAATAGGTTTGTGCTTTGTGCAAGCTCTTCAATGGCTTTCCTTCTTCTTCTTGCTTGGCTTTGTGCTACAGTTTTCTAATACCCCTTTTTTAAAGAATTTGATTTAGTGATTTACTATTACCAGTGCATGACCCAGGCTAATTTGATGCACTAGTCCTCGCTAGTGCATGACCAAAACTCGGTAGACATGCAAAGGAGGATGGATTTTTATCTATTCATGTCTCATTCATCTTTTTGCAACTATTGATGTTGTGTTTTCTGTTTGCATGTCCTCCAACTATTGATGCACCTGGTATGGTGATCAGTCTTTTTGGATATATTTACTGCTAGAACAAATGAGAAGCACTCTGCCGCTGCTGCATCCTACATTGAGGTGTGTTTGTGAGGTTTTGGGTTGCGTTTTTTTTTCCTTTCTTTGGGCTTAACTTCCAGAAATTTCACTCTCTTGCATGTCTTTGGTTTTTCATGATTTGACCTAATTGTTGTGGTTGGTCCCTCCATGCTAAATCAGAATGAATTACAATAATTGCAATCTGGAAAGTGAAATCTGATCCAGTTGCAGCACAGCTTTTTGGGTTTCTTGATTCAAAGAAAATAAGGTCAAGTTTGATTTTTAATATTTAGTTTATTTTTTTCTTGCTTTTTGTTAAGGTCCCCATGATCCAGTTTTGATCGAAGCCTGGGAACATGAGGATGATCAACATGTTTCTGAAAATGATCATCCTAGAGCATTTCCAAACAATCAGGTTGCTTTTGATATCATTGATCAAAAGAAAAGATTATGTTTCCTGTTCAGTTTTCATTTTAAGCCCTTTATTATTATTATTATTATTTTATTAACTCTATTTCATCACTTTGCATTCAGTGCTATGTTTTGTTTGTTTTATAACATGGGGGTAAGGATAAAAAAACCCAGCTTTAAACTTTGATTAAAGCTGGGTTTCTTGATTCAAAGAAAATAAGGTCAAAGTTTGATTTTTAATATTTAGTTTATTTTGTGTATTCAATAACTTCATGGTGTATCTGCTTGAATTTATGGGACTCTTCTTATACTTCGTTTGGTCAAACTATCTTGGGGAGTGCAGGAATTTTTGGTATTTTCTTGGGTGCTGGTAGCTTGATACATTGTGGGAAATCTTACTTGTCTCTTGCTATGATGAAACCAAGTTTTCTGGAGACTCCGGGTATGGATTTTGAATCTGCTTATGGCATTTGCATTTTTTGGATTTATTTTTCTACAATTCTTGAATTCACCTTGGATGGGTAAGATGGGGAGGCTCTTTTTACGAGACTTACTTTTCAAACAATTGATATCAAGGCTATACACTTAGTTCCTTGAGTGAACAATGGTTGATGGCGTATTTTTCTATAAACATTGTAGTATATTAATCATGTCTCCAAAGTAACGACTGATCCCGTTAGACATCAGCAATTTAAAGCCTCTGCCAATGAATTACTTGAAAGCCAATGCTGAATAGATCCTGTAGTCCATGATTGTGGTGTGTCCGTGTATCATAAGAAGATGAAACTACCACAGGATAGACCTTTCTGTTTAATAGGTTTTTTTTAATCTTTCTGCCCATGGACAGAGTTGGGTTAAATCTTTTTCCTCTATAAATTCTAGACCACTTATTGACAACATTTACTCCTTATTAGAGGTCTTGCTGTGGGCAACGTGGCTCATTTGTTGGCATCTTCATATTCTCCTTGCTCATATGTGTGGCATGACCCACCGAGTGCTGGGTCATTGATACTGAGTTTTTATGACAGACACTTGGTAATGGCAATATGAGCTTCATGCACTCTCCTCACGAACAGCCTGTGATGATCCCCAACTGCCCTCCTAAGGACCTCAGGGAAAAGCTTTCCAGATACAGAAATAAAAAGACAAAGAGGAACTTTGGCAGAAAAATCAAGGTAAGATTGATTAGTAATACTTATTCTTTTTGCTTTTTCCATAGATTATTGTTGTTACGGCAAAAAACAAACTACAAACTCATACAATTCTATGTGAACTTTTAGCATGTGTATGCACGTGTCTATTCTTAACTTAGCAACATAGATTCGCGTTACTTATGGCAACAGACTCTATGGAAGACTCCTTACTATGTCTTTGTTCAGGATGCTTGCAGGAAGGCTCTTGCAGATAGTCAATGAAATAGCTAGGTCTGATGAAGTGTATTGCAAAGAATGAGTAGTAGTGAGGCCTGGCAAAGAAATTAGTGGAAAGCCTAAAGAGGTAATGCTAAATAAACAAGACCCCCCTCCCAACTCCAACAGAAGTAGTCGATCTCTTATTGTTAGAGAAACTGTTTGAAGGAAGGTAGCAGACCTCCTCAGCAATTTAAATTCTTTATGTTTGGTACTTGGTGTAGATTTCAAGGACACTATTTGTAAATTCACGCCACGATGGATGATTCCAACGCAACAAAGGATGTAACTAACTCTACGTTTCAGAAATTGGCAATGAAAATTTGAAGTTTTCAAGATTCAAGAGGTCAAGATACAGGGAATGCAGAAAGTTTGTATTTGTGTAAAACTGTTTTACAAGTTTATGAAATGGGAATTTATTGTACATTTGATGAGGATGATGGAACTTCACTCTGTTCATTCTTACTGTCCCTCTCTATACTACCCATTCATTTTTTTAAAACATAAGAGGTGAATAAAATAATTTCTAAGATTGATATTCACATACTAAACCTTAAATTTGTTTCTATTAGGCCTCTGTTTACTGTTTAATCACTTTCATGACCTCTGTTTAATCACTTTCATACTTCAAAGCCAAATTGAACACTTCCTCTCTGTTTAGGGATAAACCAACTTCATTTTAACGATGAGTTGTTAAAAAACTAATGAAATAGAGTTTATGTAAACCAAGAGTGAATGTTATTATTAATTTTTTAGGCAATTTCATTAATAAATAAAATTTAGATAATTTTAATGTGTAGGATTTTAATTAGTGTTTGATATTTGTAAAGTATTAATGATAGATATTAATAAGAATTATATAGTGGTATTGCATTGCCATTCTAAAGGTTTAAATAAAAAGATATAAAGATTTATATTAGTCCTTTTACATTTATTGAAATAAATAACAATTGTATAAATATATAAAAATTGGTGTTAGTCCCTTCACATTCATCGAAATATAAACCGATAATATTACCTATGAAAAAAAAATTGCTGATTCTTAGCTAATCTCATTCACTCAATGGTGAAAAATAAAACTCATAAATATTTACTATTTACTAATAACCCTTTTTCTAAATAAAAAAAAAAAAGGGTTCTATATGATTGAATTTCCCTTGAAAATTCAATAATGTTGTTTCCTTAATTTAATTTTCTATAATAGAATCAATATGAAATTATTTCGGAGTATAAAGTATAATCTAATCAATATTATTTTTGAAATTTTGTTTCCTAGTCAAATTGATTTTCCAGAATTTGATGAGAAAAAAAAATCAATTTCTTTGAAAGTTGATTTTTATTAGCTTTTTGCTATATTGGTGTACGTTCTAGAATTTTGCTAATCGTTGGCTTTGTCAAACTCAATCATATACATTGACTTTGTTAGACTCAATCATGTGAAATGAGATCTTGTAAGATATTTTGCACTTGGACAGCTTGCGGTTGGACTAATTTTCTTCAATAGATCCTTTGATCCGGCTCGAGGATGCAACTATTGCCAAAAATGTCTATGCTTTCTATAATTAGTTCCATTCCCATTATCATTCCGAATCACATTCTCATTCTCATTCCCATTCCCTTCCCATTCCCATTCCCATTCCCTTCCCTTTCCGATTCCCATTCCCATTCCCATTCCTATGCCCATTACAATTATTTTTCCCTTCCCCCTTCTCATTCCCATTGCTTTTCACATTCTTTCCATTCCGTTTCGCATTCCCGTTACCATTCCCTTCCCTTTCCCATTCCCATTCCCATTCCATTACCATTAGCCATTGCTTTTCCCATTTCCTTTCCCATTACCATGACCATTGCTTTTTTCCATTCCCATTCCCATCCCCGTTCTCATTCCCATGCCAATTCCCATCCCATTACCATTACCATTTCCTTTCCTATCTCCTTTCCCTTTCCCATTCCCATTCCCATTCCTGTTACAATTCCCTTTCCCTATCCATTCTAATTTCCTTTCCCATTCCCCTTCCCTTTTTAATTCCCATTACAATTCCTTTTTAGTTTCCCTTTTCCTTTCCCGTTCACAGTCCCATTCCAACTCCCTTTCCCATTCCCCTTCCCTTTCCCTTTCCCTTTCCCATTACAATTCCCTTTGCCTTTCCCTTTCCCACTAAATTGTAGTTTAACAACTGAGGTCTATTATAATTGTGATTTTTGTTTTATCACCGTTTATAACAATAATAGAAGGAGTAATGCTATACTTACTTACAATTTTACCATCCTTTGTAAATATAACGCATAATAGGGATATTATACGCATAGTACGGGTATCATATGTAATTTTAATAAAGATAAAAAGACTGTTAGTAAGCTTGTGAGTATGTATAATATTATTGTAATAGAAGTGACATAAATAAATTTTATTTAATTAAAATATATTTATTTTTAACAAACCTATAAGGTCCATTATAACACTAAAACTGCATATGGGGTTAAGAGCCCATAAGCCCATTTTTAAAGGATTCAAATGAAGAAAGAGATACAGATGAAGTAGAGTCTTGATAATGAGACCCAGCAACCACTCTCAAGTCTCAACATCAGAAGATGAAGCAGAGTCTTGAAATGGATTCAGTTGGAAAGTTGTGTTGATAGGTCTACACTTCATCTTCTGCACTGTTGATAATATATAGTAGCCATCTTTAATTTCTTTTGTTTAATCAGTGCAAGCAATCAATTACTATGTAGTACATCCTTAAATAATATGTCAGTCTTGACTCTTTTGTATCCTCCTCATGTATGTTTTCAGAATAGCTAATTTCTTCAAATTACAGATTTTTATTGGTTAATCTCATTCACTCGATGGTTAATATTAGCATGGTTTGGATGCTAACAATAAGTTCATGTTCAACTCACTACCATAGAAAATTAATCCTTGTAGAACTGAATTTATAAGAATATGAGTGACTGGCACTGTAGATGCTGGTAATTTGTCGTCCAAAGAGAGCCTTGGTCAGCTTCCATGAGATCGTAGAAGATTCTCAATGATACAACTGGAATATTAGTCCTCATTGAATAAGACTGAAAGAAATCTATAACTGTTCCATAATTAATACCACAATCCCACTTTTGAATTCAAACAATTCTGAACCGTAGGAAGTTGTAAATGATATTTCATAAATCTTTATCATCGGACCATCACAATCCTATATCATTTCCATGTCCCTTATCTTCTTCCATTTATGGCCCCATGCCAATTTGATTTAGAAGCTCATGGTATCCCATGATATTTGGACCCTATAACGTCGACCAAGACTTCTTAGGTGTAAATTACTAGAGTTTTCCCATATTTAAAAAAAAAAAAAAAAAAAAGTAAAAAATCAAGAAACAAGATGATATAAATATGTACCATATACTAGAGATAAGAGATTACAACTAAGGAAGTGACATCAAGGAGGTTCTGTTTTGTTCTTTTTAAAATGAATTGTATGTGAATGGGAGCGAGAAAATAGATTTAACGGAGACATTATTGTTTTCTTGTAGTGAGACCAAGACTTTATGCTAATTAAATTACCGGAGGAGTACTCTATCCCAATCTTCACGTACCCAGAAGTTACACGCTGCACGGCAAGTGTAACATCCATCAGATTATCACCATCTTCTTCAAACTTTCTTCTTCAAGTAAGCTTAATTATTTAAAATTAAATGACTAAAATCTCGTTTGATAACCAAATTAAGGTTGCACTTTGTTCTTCTTATCACCTACACGATTAATAATATCCATGTCAAACATCTGTAATCACCATAAAAAAGGGGTCTGCCCGCCTGCTAAAGCTTAGTATTCTCTTTGGCAGAACACATACTTAATAAGTGGTTTATGTAGATTCATGCACGACGATGAATTAATCCACAAAAGTGAACATCATGAAATGGAATAACAATAACCACATATTTACCTATCATCTATTCATCTATTTTCTCTTTCACAACAGCTGTGATCACTTAGACTTTTGCTTTGGCGTGTGACTTACTGTTTAAATTACATTATTTCAATAGTGACCATACAATGGAAATAAGAAAATTACAACTGAGAAAATGGCTTGAAGCATTACAAAGTTGATTTTCTTAATAAAACATTATTGTTTCTAGGTAGTAGACGAAGACTTATGTTTAAATTATTGGAGAAATCGTGTAACCCGTTCCCCACTGCATGAGCTTAAGAACAAAAGCTATAAACTAAAACAAAGAATATTAAACAGCATTAATTCCTGCATAACATATCTCCATCAGCATCCCAGTCAATAATAAGATTGCAGAATTAATTACTTTGGCACCACTTGGAAAATGACATTTGTGATCTAGCTTAGAATCAGATGTTAATAATGAGATAATGTTCAACTGTTTACCTTCAAAATTTTAAGTTCATAAACATTTGCAGTCATAGAAATGTAACCTTTAACTCATAAAATAGATAAAAACAGGGGAAATACAAAAAAGAATTGTGTACTAAATTTCAAGCAATAACATTAACCATATATATGTCAACCTTATCATCTTAAAACCATCTATGTTCTCTCTCGCAACATCTATGATCATTTCCACTTTTGCTTCGGTGTGTGACTTGTACTGTTCAAATAAGATTATCTCAATATTATTTTTCTATATAAAACAATCAGTGCACACAAATCAAGTCAGAAAGTGAGATTGGAAATTAGCCTAGAAATTATTGTTTTCTAGTTAGTAGACCAAGACTTATAATTAAATTATTGGAAAAGTCTTGTAGCCCGCTCCACACTGCAAGAGCTAAAGAACAAGCTATCATCCTCAAGATATGTAAACCATATAATTGTCGATGACTCCAGCAGAGAATGAAGAAAGAATGGATGATATTTGTAACAAACTGGGAGTGGAAACAGTGGCATGTAAAATTTCTGAGCATTGATAGTGAAATGTTCAATTCCTCACTATTTCTGTAGTCCTCTATTTGTTCTTTCTGAAGAAATATGTTAGTTCTGTAGTATATTTCAGATTCTCAGTTTACCAGATGCATCTTTATTTCTTGCTTGGTGATTTTGGACAGCAGTGCTGAATTCTAATTTATGATTTTTAGCAGCATCCGAAATTATGCAATTAGTAATAACAATTGTTTTGATGATGGGAAAGCTATGGTGACAGAAACAATCTGAGTTAAAGAGGATCTTTGTTGAAACTAATTTCAGAAATGAGATACAGGAAGCCTAGGATTACTCTATGTCTATATTCTTTATTTTCCGTACACTTTATTTCATGAATGCTATACATCTAAAGGCTATGGAAGCCCAAGTATGGACTTAAGCATATATGCTATAAAAGAAACCAACCAAAGTTCCTTAGACATATCCTTAAAATTGATATTCAATGTAATTGCAAATATTTACCTTTCAGTTCAATCTAATTGCCAAGAGCTTGAATTATGAGTAAAAAAATTCATAGCATGAATCAAGTTTTGCTCCGAGGATAAACTAAAAAGATGTGAATATAAGGGAATGATGAAACAGTGGTCATATTTCAAGGATTTTGCACTTGAATCATCAATTTCCAATCGACCCACGTTAATTCCCACCATAAGTTTCATTCACCAAAATTGTTTAATTTCCCATTCTGGTCTCGTCCATAATTCATCGCTATCCAAGTTTCACATTTCAAGATTGCTGGAAAACAAATTTTTTAACAATAGAACCCAGGTGAAACCCATAGCCAAAGTCATTAATAAACCGGACATGAAAAAAAATAAAAATTGAAGTTTTGGATTCAAATTTAGAGAAAGTTAAGATTTTGATGAAAGGCAGAATGGTTTAAGGAGCACTTGTTTGTGAGGTTTTGGTCTTTGGTTGCAAGAGAGTTACAACTGCAGAGTGCAATGAATTCAAGGTATGGAGTAATTGGACAGAGGATATTATTGTTGAAGAACGCTTGGCCGAAAGTTTCTCAGGGTCAGAGATTATTTAAAGTTTAAAGAGTAAGGTTCGGTTTTGGCTACACTTTTGGGATTGACTACATTCTTTTCAGTGGCTAAGATGACTATCACCACACTTTAGCCTTGTAAGCTATAATTTTTTTTTTTTTTTTTGATTTTATATGGGTTTGATTTGTGTTTGTTTAATGTCTTTGTAATTTTATTACCAGAACTGTTGAAGTGAATGCTCAAAACGACGACGTATTGACTATTAGTGGAACGGTGTCGTTTTGGATAGTTTTGAGTTGGATCCTGACCATTGATCCAACTCTAATTCGACGGCTGAGAATCCTCTTCAGGTCAACACTATATGTAAAAACCCCATTTTAATAATATACATATATTCCCTTTGGTTTTGTTTATAAGGAGGGACTTTTCTGTCAAATTTTAAAGTTTGGTTAGTGACGAAAACGAAGAAATGGAAGCTGTTGGGTTTGCATGTAACAAGGGCACAAAATCTGGATGATTTTGTAAGGAAAAGATGATGTGGCAGGGTTATATTAGAATTAAGAGAATTTGGGGGCCGTTGTAAGAAAAAAAAAATTGTTTTATATAAATTTGGGTCGCTCACCCAAATGAAGAAGAAGAAAGTGGGGAGAAGAAAACCGAGAAAAAAGAAAAGGAAGAGAGAGAAGGGAGAAAAGAAGAGAGAAAAGAAGGAAGAAGGAAGAGAGGACGTCGGCCGAAGGAGGAAGGGAAAGAAAAAGATAAATGAGGGAAAGAAAGTGAGGTGAAGAGAAGGATGGTGCTTGGGGCTGCTGGGTATTTCGGGTTGAGCTGAATTTTTTTAGTGTGAGTGGTTTCTTTAAAACTTTTCCAAAAATCTGAACTTTTTCGATTGCTTGTTAAGTGAATGTATTATCTCATGCTGTTTGATACAACTTACTGTTGACTATGGCTCTCCTTGCTTGCATGTGTTCGGCTGAACATAGAAAGAGTGGTACTGCATCAGAACTGGTCTTGTGTTGCATGTCATTAGATCTTTCTTAAAAGCTTAAGACTTATGTCTGCATGTTAATGTTTTGATGAGTTTCTGGATTATATGTGAAGTTTGTGTGAGTTGCTTGTCCTCCCATGCTTCGGTTGGATTTGGGATATATTTTATTGTAGAAGAATTGCTTTAAATTGGTTTCTTAATGATGTGTATTAGGTTGGGCAGTGTGTTGGTAAGTTGCTGGGATTTTGTTAAATAAGATAAAATATGTTATGAACAATTACGTTTGCATGCTATTTGTTGTAATGAGTAATAGTTTATAGAAAGTCTGAAATAGTAAGTCTTAAAAGTAAAAAAAAAAAAGGGTACTTCTCATTTATGATTGTATGACATTCCTTGGGATTAATGGTTTCTTTTATATATATATATATTTTTGCTATAACCCCTTGTTTTGTAAGGATTAAATTATTATTTTTGGTGATCATAAAATCTGGGTTTCATAATTATATTGATAAACTTCCTAATTTGGTAAAGGTTTCATGGTTGTGACGTCTTTTTTTTGGTGAAGGTAGAAATTAAAGTGAGTAATTAAAAAGGGCTAAACTGTCAGTTTTGAAAACATTTTTTTTACAGTTTTAAATTTTCACCCATGTATTGATATATTCATGTTAAAGGAAATGTTACAATTTAGAGCTTGGAAATTGGTTGAACTGCATATGAGTTGAGATTTGTGATGTCGATATGATTTCTTGGTAATATTATAAATGTGGTGAATTTGTTAGTTTTGAGAATATGTTTTAAAAACTTGCATTTTACCCCCTGTTTTCCATGAAATCTCATATGTTGGCATGAGTTATCCTTATATGAAATATTCTTATATTATTATTATTATTATTATTATTATTATTATTATTATTTTTGCTCTTGGGTTTAATTATAATTATAATGTGTTATATGAGGTTTGACTTTTAAAAGTGATATTTGCTTATGATTTGTATCAGACATATGCTAAGACCATGTGATGTTGAAGTAATTTATAATCTGGGTTATACCGTCAGTTTTTGAAACATGTTTATAAAATTGCAGTTTCACCCCTATATGTGATTTCTAAATATTATGTCATATATGTATGATTTATAAGCACTTACGAAATATGCTCTTGACTTACATGTTACTTGAGATTACGCATGAGATTGTTATGGTGCTAAAACCACCCTACGAAGTACCCATCCCCGCCTTTGTGCTCGCCCATGCGCGCAGGGATTCCACGGGTGATTGAGATATTTGGTCTTCAGCTCGCGCATGCGTATTGAGATATTTAATGCTCGCTGGGCGTTGAGTTTGTCCGCCTGGTATTGAGATGGTTTTCTTGCTCTGCCGCGCGATGATAGATCTTGCGGGTATTGAGATGTATTTCCCGGCTCTGCTGTGTGTGGGATGCCCACGTGTATCGAGATTTTTCCCGTGGTACTAGTTGTGGTGAGAACCTTTAGTATCGCTTCTTGCTTCAAACAGGATATCGCTTTAAAGTGTTCGATACCGCCCTACGCTTTTGACGATTAATAGCTTCGCAGATTCGATGGATAGTTTGCATTAGTTATATGAAACAGTTGATGTTGTAGCATGATTTATAGAAAACATCGTCTTTAGAAGCATAAGCATTTACAGCTATTCTTTAAGTTCTCATAAAAGAATTTTCAACATTTAGTGATGAGCTAGGATTCAGATATTGTTGTCAGTTTAATTGATCAGATTATAATACTTAGAACAATTAGAAATGAGTTATGCATGCATACATGGATGATTAGCTGCCACCATAAAAGAATGTTCAATGGAATCATGTTGTTTTCTGTATTTTATAAGAACCATTGCATGCCACTTTTGTTTGACGAATATTTTGCAAACTCCTCCCTTTCCCCACTCACTGAGTATTTCAGCTCACCCCTTTTTAAATGTTTTTCCCCCACCAGGACCTTCCGGAGATCGTGCCGAGCAGTGAGTCTCCGCTCAGGGTTGTGCCACGCGTTGACATCTTTTATGTGGGTTTTATATTTATGTCGCATTGTAAAGTTTGGACTTTCGTTTCAAGAACTCGTGTTTTCCTTCATGTATTTCCTTTTGTTACATATTTTGGAATGTGTAGTATAAGTGGAAAACCTGATACCACAAGTTTCCCTAACTCCTTTCTTTTGTAAAATGAAAGATGATGCGTGTCTTTTTTTTGAGATGTTGGAAATGGAAATACTATGATGTTATTCAAGAAAAGTATGTCTTTAAACAGGTTTCGCAGTTTTTTTTTCTACATGGCACGTCTCGGGTATCCGAGTCTTGTGGGAGCGCCCGGATCCTACGGGATGAGGAAATTCGGGACGGGTTGTGTCACTATAATAGATCAGAAAAATTTCAGTTACATCCTAAGCCTTCTCATATCTAAAGCACCGTGTTTTTCTGTGTTCTTTGTATGTAGTTAGGGTTTGTGATTTTCTTGATCTGATTTCGTGTGTAATCTGAGTGAGTCTTGAGTGGTTGGGTGTAATCATTTGAGGAAGAGTAAGATTGTTCTCATTCTAGGGATTTCGGGATTAGTGTGTTCCCAGGGTCAGATTATAGGTTGATTTTAGAGGTGTGAGTGGTGAGGCTTAGGCGTATTCAATATTAGGGCTGTAATTGTTGGATTCTGATTAATAGTAGTGCAGCGAACTCCCCTTTTCCTGAGTTCAACATGGATGTAGCTTGCTCAAAATAAAGCAAGTGAACCACAGTAAATTTGTTGTTGTTGTCTGTGTTTGCTTTCTTGATTCTATGTAGTTTGGTTTGTGGATTGGTTTAGGTTATCACATAACAGTGGTATCAGAGCCTTTAGGCAACAAATCTTCGGGTGTTTGGATTCGGAATTTCTTAGATAAACAATTAGGGTTTTCGAAATTTGGGGGTTTCTGAAATCTAGGGTTTCTTGATCAAATTAAGGGTTGTTAGAGCCAATATATGAGATTATCAGTCCCAATTAGACCAAGGGTAAATCGAATTAGGGTTTTTGTGGGTTGTGTTAAAAAGATCCAGATCAGTATTGAGTCATGAGTTTGTCGTTCCTAAACACAAAACCAAACACCGAAACATGACCAACACCACCACCTGAATGGATATCTCCCAATATGATGGGAAGATTGACTTCAGGAGTTGGAAAAAAAAAATGAAGGCCCTACTCTCGCACAACAAAGTTGGCCTTGCACAGGAGAAGGATCCCAAGAAGTGGCCCGAAGAGAAACTGAAGAAAAAGGAGGAAATTGACGAAGAAGCTTACAACCTGATCGTGATGAACCTATCAGACAGCGTACCGAGGAAGGTTGATGGAATCAAAACCCCTCTGGGGTTGTGGGGTAAGCTCGAATCCTTGTATGCCCTCAAATCTGCTACAAATTTACCATTCCTTAAAGGTGCTTTGTTTTCGTATAAGATGGATAGCAATAAGACCACAGAGGAAAACTTGGATAAATTCCTAAGATTATTGACACTCATTTTAAAGGGAACCGATCAAGAATTAAGGGAAACCAGTTTGGTTATGATACTGTTGAATTCCTTAAATGATGACTACCAAGTAGTCAAGAGTGCACTCTAATACTCTGGTACTGTTCCTAGTGTTGACTTAATAATTGCAGGACTTAAAGCTAGGGAACTAGAATTAAAGGTTCAAAAACGAAATGGTAGCAATCTGTTTGTAAGGGGAAAACCAGACACTTTCCAACCTGCAAAAGGAAACCAATCTAGTTAGGGGTCCAGAAACAAGAAAAAGGGTAAATGGAATAATAGGCAAAAGACCGAGTCTAGAAAATGTTTTTTCTGTAACAAAACTAGTCATCTGAAAAAGAACTATTTTGAGTGGCTTAAGAAACAAAAACAGGGGAACATAGAGACTAATATAGCCTCTACCAAAAACTTAGCAGAAGAAATAGAGGTCCTTACTGTGTTAGTCTCTGATAGTACAAAGGAATGGGTACTAGATTCAGGATGCTCATTCCACATGAGCCCTAACAGGGAGTGGTTTTAGGATTTCACAGACTATGATAGGGAGACTGTGTTTATGGGGAATAAAAATGCTTGTAGGGTAAAAGGAATAGGAAGCATAACTCAGACTTTGTGGTGGGAAATTGATAAAACTCACAAATGTTAGGTTTATCCCTGAACTCAAGAGGAACCTTATCTCTTTAGGAACCTTAGATGAGGCAGGGTCTTGCTATAGGGCCAAAAATGGGTGGCTGAATGTGTATAGGACCAAACCCTAATTCTGAAAGGAGAAAAAATGAATGGGCTATATATCCTTTATGGTAATTACTATTCTGATTGCTTCAATACTGCCCTAGTCACCTCAAACTTGTTAGTCACTGAAAAATGGCACCTTAGGATGGGTCACATGAGCCAAAAAGGGTTAGACATCCTTAGCAACTAGGGAATGTTTGGAAATTATACTGTATCAACCCTAGAGTACTGTGAGAATTGTGTCCTAAGTAAGCAACATAGAGTTAGTTTTCAAAAGGATACACACCTTGCCACAGGATGCCTAGAGTATATCCATTCTGATTTGTGGGGGCTTGAGAGAGTTAGGTCACATAGGGGCAGCAACTATTTTATGTCAATTGTGGATGATTTCAGTAGAAAAGTTTGGATTTACCCCCTAAGAACCAAGGATTAAGCCCTGTCCAAGTTTAGATAGTGGAAGGCTCTTGTAGAAAATCAACTAGACAGGAACGTAAAGCCCTAAGAATTGACAATGGACTAGAATACTGCAATACTGAATTTGATAAATTCTGCAGTGAGTAAGGCATTCTAAGACATAGAACAGTAAGAAAAATTCCTCAGCAGAATGGGGTGGTTGAGAGAATGAACAGGACTCTCCTAGAAAAAGTTAGATGTTTGCTTTTCACCTCAAGATTACCTAACACCTTTTGGGGAGGAGCACTGTCCACAGCAGCCTACCTAATAAACAGGAGTCCCTCTACTGCCATAAACTTTAAATGCCCTGAAGAGGTGTGGTCTGGGAGAAAGCCTGATTTAAATCATTTGAGAGTATTTGGGTGTGCAGCCTATGCACTGTAACAACTGCTGTAAGCTAATACAATGCATGCATAATAACAATAGAAAATTGGGCCCAAAAACTTTCTTTTCATTATGAGTCATATGTCTTTTATACACAAAGAGTATTGTTTACAAAAAGTCATTTTAAAAGACAAAACAGGGGAAACAGTGTAGCTATTGCTCCTCGCTTGCCGACGCCCCTCCGACTGCATCAACACCTAGATCCTGCATCCACAAAGGAAAAATAACGGGGTGAGCACAAAATAATGCTCAGTAAGTAAAACCCTCTATCTGTCTGTCCCTGTATGTATTACTCTTGATTCTTTCCTTACACTATTTCTGTTTCTACTAAACGTCATGGCCTCATCTTGCCGGAGGTACGGCCGGATGGCGTTCACACAGCACCATCTCACTCTCCATGACTATCGGGTAGAATTCACACAGTACCAACCCGTTCTTAGTGACTACCGAGTGGGGATCACGAAGCACCTACCTGGTTTTCGTAACTATCGGGTGGAGACCACCTAGCACCTACCCGTTCCTCATAACTTTCGGGTAACGATCACCAAGCATTAACCCGTCTCTAATCACTGTCGGGTGATGATCACAAAGCATCAACCCACTTCTAATAAATGTCGGATGATAATCACAAAGCATCAACCCCTTATCTAATAACTAACCGGGTGGTGGTCACAAAGCATCCACCCATTTCTAATACTTATCGGGTGACGATCACAAAGCATCAACCCATCTCTAATGGCTATTCGAGTGGTGATCACAAAGCATCAACCCGATTCTCATAACTGTCGGGTGATGATCACAAAGCATCAACCCATTTCTACTACTCTTCTCATTCACTCTATTCTAGCATTTTTCATTCTTTCTACCCTTAGAGTAGTTGCATCCCCCAAGTTCTCTACTGATAGAGTAATTGCATACACAAAGTTTCCTACTCTTTCTTAGGTCACTTTTCAATGCACAATTAGTGCCTATGGATGGTTCATCTCCACTAATGCACTTATGAAATGCCAACATGCAATGTTGTAAGAATTAAGTTTCACTACTCATACTCAAATCTCTATTAGGCATTTCATCAAACAACTCAAGTGCATTATAAAACTCTACTATAGCAATGATTCTAAATCTTTCTCTAGCCATCCAAAATGGGGAGCAACCCCCTCACATAGCCACATAACCTGCCAAAGAAAGACACTTCCAAAAAGGGTTCCCCAATACCCCTTCAATTCCATCTCAAACTACCTTTCCAGCCCACAACTCACTTCTTATATTTGAAAGGCATAAACAATCATAAAGCACTAGAAATCTCTGTTTAAGCCTCAATAACATGGCATATAACATGTATATAACACACATACATAAGTGCTATAAAAACCCTAATCAAGAAAATTCCCAAATCTCAACTTGGGTTGGGGTTTACTTACCTTGTTATGGAGAGACTTCACTAACTCTTCCTTTCACTTGGTTTGCTTGACTTTTTCTCTACTCTTAAACAAAAGAACAAAAACCCTCAATATTCAATATATACACAAAAACTCACAAGACTTCACAACCAAAGCAAGAATCCTTACCTTAGGATGCCTTAGGTTGATTTTCTACCTCAAATCACTCCAAAGGCCCTTTAAAACTCCTTGATCAAAAGAAAGAGAAATTGAGAGGAAGCAAGAGAGGAAAGTGGCGTTGGAGAAGAAGAATGAGGGGTTTGCAATGTCCTAATTCCTTTTAATGAAATTTATACACAAGCATTCCCATTTTGCCCTTACTCTTCTTTGAGAATTCTATATATATCCTTTGTTTCATTACAAACACACCCCCATATCAACATATTCTCCATGAAAAATCCTTACATTTTACTCCCCACTTTTCCTGCTAATTAGGGGTAGAATGGTCAAATTGCCCTTAAGGAAGAAAATATCTAAAACTTAACAAACATTTTGGTCGGCCTGTCGCCGCGGCGAGGAAGCTTCTGTCGCCGCGGCGAAACTGTCCAGCATGTTTCCCGTGGCTTTAACACCTCTTCGCCGCGACGAAGATTCTTCTTCGCCCCGGCCAAGCTTGGCACATTGAACTTCTTCTATTTTCAACCAATTTCAGGGCAAGTATTCAACACAACCCTCAATCAAAGGTCAACCAAACAATATTACCAAGAAACCAACTCAAATAAGAGCAAAAGAAGAAACAATAACTACGTACCTCAAGTGGGGCGTTACAATTCTTCCCCCCTTAAAAGAATTTCGTCCCCGAAATTCATACAAATAACTCTGAACATGATATACAGGAATACACAACACCATAAACCCGGTACATAATAAAGCAAAAACAATTCTAATTCCTGACCACCAATCATTTTCTGTCACATCACTTTGCACATCAATCTTTGTAAGATTTCTTTATATGTCTAACATTATTGCTTGCATCAGAAGCTTTGTCAGGTTTATGTGGTACTTTCTCATTTTCTTGTACATTTTAATAGTATTAATCTCATACCACACAAAGAGATACGATATCTATGTGATTTGACATAATCCAACTACATCCAAAGATGAGAGAAATTTATTATACTTTCATGAACATGATATACGAAAGTGTACAACACCATAAACCTGGTCCATAATTAATAGAGTCGAAACAATCCTAGTTTCTAACGACGCTCAATTCAATAACTAGATCAGAAACAATCTTATTTTCTAAAATATTTTACCCGTGGTGTTTAATAACTCTTACATCAAATATCTTATGTTTTAAAATTCTCTCATAACTAAGAATTGGTACTCACCCCTATATTTTTAGGAAGTATATAAGACATTCTATTACTTATAGTATTCATATTACAATTATTAATAGGACTCTCATAATTCTATTCTTATTTATAATTGCATATTTTATTAAATAGTTTTCTAAAGACTTACAATTTTACATTGGAATAAATTGGAAAACGAGCCATATATCCTTACAAATTTATTGGTTAATTTTAAGAAAATATCGTTGATGAAATTACCACAATGTCTTGAAACTGTGAAAATAATTTAACTATAAGTTCTCTATATCCTAGTTAGTAAATATGGTTTTATACGCGAATTTACGTATTTTATAAGGGCTGCCAAATTATACGGGCATAATATGGATATCCGTACAAAAAAAAAAAAAAAAAAGTCACCCCAAAATGGCGCTGTTTTAGTTGAGGGAAGAAAAAATCAGTGGGTAAGAGAAGAAATTGGAAAAAAGGTTTTAGATTGAATTAATGATATTAAAATAATAATTTATTGTGATTAATCAGACCAAAGTAAATGACAAAGAATAAGTAGATGTGTGAACGCACTAGCTTCTTGCTTGCTCAGATTTTTTCTTTTTCACTTTTTGTTGTTTTGGCTAATTGAAGAAATCATCTTATTTCTTATTGTTACAGTTAAAGGGAATATTTTCATGAAAATATGTTTTTATTAGGTATTAATCTGAAATTGAATTTGAATATATATATATATATATATATATAAGTAACCAAACATCATTTGTGATGTCTTACTTGATATAATTTCATTTTTTAAAGTTATAATACATTAATTTATTATTTAATATGATTAATTATAATTGCATTATACTTAAATTTATTGCATTTTATGATTTCTTTATTTAACTTTCTCACACAACCTAGTAATCAAGTAGTCTTATTGAATCAAAATAAATAAATAAATAATAAACAATTAAAGTAATAAATTAATCGTACCCTAGGTAGTCTTAATTCTTAATTCCTAGGTAGTCTTAACACTGAATTCCTTAACACACCCCTATGGTACTGTCCGCTCAAACAAACTCACCTGTCTTTGACCCAAAAACTTACGGGCATTAAACCCGGAAGCCCATCACTAAGATCAAGATGTGAGACGATTAAAAAAAAAAAAAAAAAAAAAAGGGGACGGAGAACTGTTCTGCGGAGGGAAAAGAGAAAAGAAAGTGAGTTTTGAGTAATACATGAGTTTACATTTCTTATCTTGTTCACAAGAATAATTTTCATAGAAAAAAAAAATTTCATATGATGGGAATTTGGCATTATGTGGATTTCCTTTTGTCACAGAAATGTGGCACTAATGATGGGAAACCGCAACCACCCTCAACATTTGAAGATGATGCAGAGTCTTCAAGTGGACTCGGTTGGAAAGTGGTGTTGATGGGGTATGGATGTGGAATGGTATTATGGATGACGATGGGATATCTTGTTTTCTCAATAGGAAAGCCTCAGTGGGTTATAAGGATAGTTGAAGGACACCCAAGAAAGGGGAAAAGACTGAACAACAAACGTGGAGGAAGATGAAGTTAGTGCATCCAAGACGTTCTGTTGGCTGAGTATTGCTGCAAACTGGAAAACCAATGTTCCTTTCTTTTCTTGCTGATAATATGTAGTAACTTGTTTTCAATCTTATGTTGCAATCAATGCAAACATTCAATTGTTATCTATTCATGATTTCATGTCTCATTCAAGCCTGGGAACATTGGGATGATCAACATGTTTCTGAAAATGATCATCCTAGAGCATTTCCAAACAATCAGGTTGCTTTTGATATCATTGATCATAAGAAAAGATTATGTTTCCTGTTCAGTTTACGTTTTAAGCCCTTTATTATTATTATTATTATTTTATTAACTCTATTTCATCACTTTGCTTTGTTTGTTTTATAAAATGGGGGTAAGGATCTTGAAAGCTTTGTGCTCCTGAATTTTGACGAAGCACGGAGTCTATTAGTTCAGGTAAATAGAGATTTATTTTATTGATATATTTTGTTCATCTGCCAATCTTTGATCTGCTTCTTAACAAAGTGCCTACTATGCTTTATAGGTTGCGGCAGCCCTAGCAGTGGCTGAATTAGCAAATGAGTTCATTTACTGCTAAACTTTGATTAAAGCTCTGAGTAAGTTCATTTACTATTAAACTTTGATTAAAGCTGGGTTTCTTGATTCAAAGAAAATAAGGTCAAGTTTGATTTTTAATATTTAGTTTATTTTGTGTATTCAATAACTTCATGGTGTATCTGCTTGAATTTATGGGACTCTTCTTATACTCTGTTTGGTCAAACTACCTTGGGGAGTGCAGCAATTTTTGGGTGCTGGTAGCTTGATACATTGTGGGAAATCTTACTTTTCTCTTGCTATGATGAAACCAAGTTTTCTGGAGACTCCGGGTGTGGATTTTGAATCTGTTTATGGCATGCGGGGAGCATTCAGTGAAGGAGACATAAAGGTCAGACCTAATTTTTGCAATGTTTTTAACCTTTTATCTTTCCCGAATGTGCTTCTATAATTTACTCTACATTTTCGGACAGTGGGTTTCCTAAAGCATTTGCACTTTTTGGATTTATTTTTCTACAATTCTTTAAGTCACCTTCTATGGGTAAGATGGGGAGGGTCTTTTTGCGAGACATACTTTTCAAACAATTGATATCAAGGCTATACAATTAGTTCTTTGAGTGAACAATGGTTGACAGCGTATTTTTCTATAAACATTGTAGTATATTAATCATGTCTCCAAAGTAACGACTGATCCAGTTAGACATCAGCAATTTAAAGCCTCTGCCAATGAATTACTTGAAAGCCAATGCTGAATAGATCCTGTAGTCCATGATTGTGGTGTGTCTGTGTATCATATGAAGATAATCCTCCTCATGTATATTTGAAATTAGATAATCTCATCAATTACTTATTCTTAGCTAATCTCATTCACTCAATGGTGAAAAATAACGTTCATAAACATTTTGCTGTCAAAGGAATAGCACTTGGCGAAAAACTTTTTGAGAGCAGAGGTGGATTTGTGTCTAAAATGGTGTGCCCCAAAACTCTCCGAGAAACATAATAAGTTATCATTATAGGAAGATGGGCCTTCTTTCATTGGCTTATCAACTTCTCTTCCTCCAATCATTGCTCTTGCATTCTTAAAGCTATGCAACACTCTGTTCTCAAGACCAGAGTTTTGAGTATGGATATGAGTATGGATTTCAAGGATTATCAAATGCCAATAGTTCTGAATTTCAAGGATTATCCGCTTTATTTTGCAGTGCAAAGTATAATCGAGTCAATACTAATTTTGAAACGTTGTTTCCTAGTCAAATTGAGTTTCCAGAATTTGATTTTTATTCGCTTGCTGTTATATTTGTGTACGTTCTAGGAATTATGCTGATCATTGGCTTTGTCAAACTCAATCATATACATTGACCTTGTTAAACTCATCATGTGAAATCGAATCTTGTAAGATATATTTGCACTTGGATGGTTTTGTGAACAGACAGGGAAGCTTGGAAATGGAAAGAAATTTGAGTTGGTAATTCAAAGCAGCTTGCGGTTGAACCAATTTTCTTCAATAGATCCTTGGTTGAACCAATTTTCTTCAATAGATCCTTTGTCTCAGCCGAGGATGCGCAGTAGTGCCAAAAATGTCTATGCTTTCTATAATTATTTCCATTCCATTCTCATTCTCATTCTCCTTCTCATACCCGTTCCCATTCCCATTCCCATTCTCGATTCTCATTCCGATACCCATTCCTGATTCTCATTCCAGTTCCCATTCCTTTCCCTTTCCCTTTCCCGTTCCCATTACAATTACTTTTCCCTTCCCCATTGCTTTTCGCATTGCCATTCCCATTGCCATTCCCATTGTCATTGCCTTTCCTATTCCCATTCCCATTCCCATTTCCTTTCCATTCCGTTTCCCATCCCATTACCATTCCCCTTTCCTTTCCCTTTCCCATTACCATTAACCATTGCTTTTCCCATTTCCTTTTCCATTACCATGACCATTGCCCATTCCCTTTCCCATTCCCATTTCGTTTTCCGTTCCCATTCCCATTTTGTTTCCCATTCCCATTCCCATTACAACTCCTTTCCCATTCCCTTTACAATTCCCTTTCCCTTTTACTTTCCCATTCCCTATCCATTCTAATTTCCTTTCCCTTTCCCATTCCCATTCCCATTGCAATTCCTTTTTAGTTTCCCTTTTCCTTTCCCGTTCACAGTCCCATTCCAACTACCATTCCCATTCCCATTATCATTCCGAATCACATTCTTGTTCCCATTCCTGATTCCCATTCCCTTCCCTTTCCCTTTCCCTTTCCCTTTCCCATTGCCATTCCTATGCCCATTACAATTACTTTTCCCTTCGCCCTTCTCATTCCCATTGCTTTTCGCATTTCCTTTACCATTGCCATTGCCTTTCTTATTCCCTTTCCCATTCCCATTTCTTTCCATTCCGTTTCGCATTCCCATTACCATTCCCTTCCCGCTCCCATTCCCAGATTAATGTGTTTTTTCTGTTTATGATTCAATGGATTTTTATGCGATTCCATGAGGCAAGGATTGGAAGGAAGGGGAGGTTTTGAACCGTACAGAGTTTCTGATATAGGATTTCAGGTAAGGAACTATGCGCATTCAAGAATTTTAGAATTTTTAATTATTATTAAAATCCGTTTTACATGCCAAGTGGAGATCATTTTGATATAAACTTGAATTTTTTTTTTTTTTTATGCTGATACTATATTCATGAATGACTTTGTTGGAAAACATTAGGCTTGTATGAATCAGGGTTGTGGCGTAAGTTGAATTATGTGGGTGAACAATATTACCAAGATTCTGTGATGGTGACATGGAAAGGGCTTGAGCTTCAACCGGTGAAAATTATCACTATTTTTACTATCGTTGATTTTTCAAATAACAACTTTTGTAGACAGATTCCAGAAGTATTTGGAAAGTTTCATGCACATCGTCTCCTCAATTTTTTCTCAAAACTATTTGACAGGTTGCATCCCATCGTTCCTTGGAAATTTGATTGCTCTTGAGTCCTCAGACCTTTCTTCAAATAAGTTTGTTGGGAAAATCCCGTGGCAGTTGACAAGATTGAATTTTCTTCAAGTTCTCATTTTGTCAACAAACCAGCTTAGCGGATCCATACCTCAAGACAACCACTTTGATACGTTCCCAAATAAGTCATATGGTGGGAACTTGGCATTGTGTGGATTTCCTTTGTGAAATAAATGAGGCACTGATAATGAGACCCAGCAACCACTCAACATCAGAAGATGATGCACAGTCTTGAAATGGATTCGGTTGGAAAGTTGTGTTGATAGGCTTTGGACGTGGAATTGTGTTTGGATTATTCATGGGATTATCTTGTGTTCTCAACAGGAAAGCCTTAGTGGGTTGTAATGATGGTTGAAGATGAACACCCTACAAAAAACGTGGGGGAAGAAGAAATTAGTGGATCCAAGAAGTTCTGTTGGGCGAGTATTGTTGCAAACTAGTGATGCAATGTAGGTCTACACTTCATCTTCTTCATCTTTAATTTCTTTTGTTTAATCAGTGCAAGCAATCAATTACTATGTAGTACATCCTTAAATAATATGTCAGAATAGCTAATTTCTTCAAATTACAGATTTTTATTGGTTAATCTCGTACACTCTGATGGTTAATACTAGCATGGTTTGGATGCTAACAATAAGTTCATGTTCAACTCACTACCATAGAAAATTAATCCTTGTAGAACTGAGAATTTATAAGATATGAGTGACTGGCAATGTAGATGTTGGTAATTTGTCATCAAAAGAGAGCCTTGGTCAGCTGCCATGAGATCGTAGAAAATTCTCAATGATACTATTGCAATATTAGTCCTCATTGAATGAGACTGAAAGCAATCTATAACTGTTTCATAATTAATACCACAACCCCACTTTTAAATTCAAACAATTCTGAACCTTAGGAAGTTGTAAATGATATTTCATAAATCTTTATCGTCGTACCATCACAATCCTGTATTCCCTTATCTTTCTCCATTATGGCCCCATGCCAATTTGATTTAGAAGCTCATGGTATCCCACTTCTTAATTGCTCTGGAGCCACTTGATAAATGATATTTGAACTCTATAACGTCGACCAAGACTTCTTAGGTGTAAATTACTAGAGTTTTCCCTCATTTAATTGATGATTTTAGCACAGTACTCATTCTTCATTCTCTTGATCTATTTATACTGACATCTGTTCTTGTTATTTCATACCAGAGATTAATAATGAGTTGCTTAACATTGTCTTTTAAACTTTTCTGTGCCATCCTCTCATTGTTCTTATTTCCATTAGCCTATGGAGAACTGTGCTCTTCTGATCAGATTTCTGCATTGCTTCAATTTAAGCAACTCTTTTCCTTCACAAATGGTTCTTCCTTCAATTGTGATTATTTCCCAGACCAACCCGTTTGTCAAGGAGTGTGTCCTTCTTCTTCAAAAATAAAGTCCTGGAAGGAGGATACTGATTGTTGCTCATGGGATGGTGTTACTTGTGATAGGGTGACTGGTCACGTGATTGGTCTCGACCTTAGTTGCAGCTGGCTTCTTGGTAACATCCCTTCCAACAGTAGCCTTTTTCTTCTCCCTCATCTGCAAAGCCTGAACCTCGCTTTCAATGATTTCAGTTCCTCTCAGATAACTTCGAGTTTTAATCGCTTCCCAAATTTAACACACCTTAACCTCTCTACCTCAAACTTTTTTGATCAAGTTCCATCTGAAATCTCCCATTTGTCTAAGTTAGTTTCACTTGACCTCTCTAACAATTATGTAATCCTTGAAACACCAGCCTTGAGAGGACTAGTTCAAAATTTGACCAACTTAAGAGAGTTAATCCTTGATCAGGTAGACATGTCTACCGTATCACCTCATTCCTTGTCAAATCTATCTTCTTCTTTGGCATCTTTGAGTCTTGGATCTTGTTTATTGAAAGGGCGTTTTCCAGACAACATCTTCCACCAACCAAACCTGCAAAAACTCAATTTAGGATTTAACATCAATTTGACAGGTGTTTTTCCGAAGAGTAACTGGAGCAGCCCACTCAGCTTTGTGAATGTCTCTTTCACAAACTTTGATGGAGAATTATCCGATGATGCAATCAGCTCTCTCAAGTTCTTGAACACTTTGGATCTCTACTACTGTCATTTCAATGGCTCGATTCCTGCTTCACTTGGTAATCTTACCAAACTTGCTTATTTGGACCTAGCATATAACTATTTCACAGGTTCTATCCCATCCTCACTTTCCAATCTTCAGCAGCTGCGTCATCTAACTTTAAGAGACAACAGTCTCACTGGTGAAATTCCTGATATATTTTTCAACTTAACCCAGCTTTCTTTATTTGAAGTGTCCTGGAATCGACTATCCGGTCCAATTCCTACTCATGCAAGTCGGCTCAAAAATCTGGTCACTCTCTCTCTCGGTTCCAACTTACTCAATGGGACAATACCATCCGGGCTATATACTCTTCCATTATTAAACAACATCGACCTGAGTTGCAACCAGCTAACGGGTAACATTGAAAAATTTCAGAACTCATTGCGAGTCATCCAGTTAAATAATAATGGGCTGAATGGTTCAATTCCAAATTCAATCTTTGAGCTTGAGAATCTGACTGATCTTGTACTTTCTTCAAACAATTTGAGTGGTGTTCTAGAGCTTTACATGTTTGCAAAGCTAGAAAACCTTCAAATTCTTGATCTTTCTCAAAACAGTCTGTCATTGAGCACCGCATTTAAAGCCAATTCTTCCTTTCCTAAACTTTATAGGTTAGGACTATCTTTTTGCAACATCAGAGAGTTCCCATACATCTTGAGAGGTCAAAACCAACTGAATAGTTTGGAACTTTCTGCGAACAAAATCCGGGGTGAGATTCCCGCATGGTTATGGGAACTGGGAATGGGTAACTTGACTTTTCTAAATCTTTCCCACAACTTTCTAAAAGGTGTCGGGCAGTTTCCAGGTGTAGGGCAGCTTCCATGGAATCTCCAATATCTTGACCTACATTCCAACTTCATTGAAGGATCCCTTCCAATTCCACCATTTGGCATGACACTGTTTTTGATGTCAAACAATAAACTGTCAGGTGAAATACCTCGGTCAATTTGCGATATCGGCACTATTGAAGTTCTTGATCTTTCTTACAACAATTTGAGTGGCAAAATTCCAGAATGTCTGGGAAACTTTAGCATCAATCTTCATGTATTGGATTTGCGGAAGAACATATTGCATGGAAAAATTCCTGGAACATTTACAGAGGGCAGTAATTTGAGAACACTTAACTTGAATTACAATGGATTAGAAGGACCAGTCCCACGCTCTCTGATCAACTGTACACTGCTTGAAATTCTAGATCTTGGAAACAACAAAATAAATGATACTTTCCCGTATTGGCTGGAAAATCTTTCAAAATTGCAGGTACTTGTTCTTCGTTCCAATAACTTTCATGGTTCTGTATGGCATTCTTCTGATCGTGATAATAGCTATTTCCCTATGTTGAGAATCTTTGATCTCTCAAGCAACAGATTTAGTGGTCCTTTGCCTACAAGGTACTTTGAAAATCTAAATGCTATGATGATTAACGGCGAATCCATAAAGAAGTTGAATTACATGGGTGAAAAGTTGTATTATCAAGATTCTGTGGAGGTGACGCTAAAAGGCAGGGATATCATACTAGAGAAAATAATTACCACTTTTACATCCATTGATTTTTCACAGAATTACTTCGACGGAGAGATTCCAAAAGTAATCGGAGAGCTTCAGTCACTTCGACTCCTGAACCTTTCCCGTAACAGTCTAAAAGGCCTTATACCTTCATCATTAGGAAATTTGACCCTTCTCGAATCCTTAGACTTATCTTCAAACAAGCTTGTTGGACATATTCCATCACAGTTGGTAAGCTTGACGTTTCTTTCAAAGTTAAACGTGTCACAAAACCAACTTGTGGGACTTATTCCTCAAGGAAACCAGTTTAATACCTTCTCAAATGATTCATTCGGTGGCAACTTGGGATTATGCGGACTTCCATTGATGAAAAAATGTGAAGAGCCATCATCATCGGTATTCCATGATGACGAAGACCACAATAAGTCAAACCGTTTCAATTGGAAAGTCATTATGACGGGTTATGGATGCGGTCTGTTGCTCGGCTTGTTTATCGGATATACTGTTTTTTCTACAGGAAAGCCACAGTGGTTTCTAAGGATGATTAAAAGCATTCTTGGAAAATCTGAATAGAAGATGCAAAGGAATGTTTGAAAGAGGCCAAGCGGAAATGATGCTCTAACTGGGGTGAGTACTGTTCCAATCTTCTTTATAAGCAACGGTGTGCATTTTTTTTTTTTTTTTTAATGCCAATTTCGGAAAATTATTTGATCACCAGAAACTCGAAAAACTATCATCACTCATCAGTTTCCTTTTGTTCTTTTCAGATATTCATGTATGACTCTACGGTCTGTGAGAGCACGATTGAGAAGAAACCCTATATATGCAAGAGTTAGAATTGCTACAGTAGATGATGTTGCTCTTGGACTTCAATATATATGATGTCGATGAGATGAGTATTTAATAAAGAGTTACGTAATTGCCAGAGTTTAATAAGATTTTTAGAAAGTTAATTTGATGAGCCATTGAATGAGTTGAATGATTTTTAGAAGATAACAAGCCATGCATATATATAGCCAGAACTCATGCCCTCTAGCTAGCTCCTGAGTCTTGCCCTGTTTCTTGTACCTATATATGGATTTCTTAACTACTTTACAATTATAAAAATTAAGTTACAAAGTAATTTAATTTGCTGCATATATATAGAGTATCAATTATAAAAAAACTGTCAGTTTAGTAAAATTTCGCAACATTTAAAACATTTAATTTACTGCATATAAACCTTAATTACAACTATACTGTGTTTAAATAAGATGATATAAATATAAACCATATATATACTAGAGATATGAGATTATTATCTCAACTAATCCCTCGGAATCTTAAAACTACCGTTCGGATACAAGTTCTAGGCCATCTCCGATTAGGAGTTGTGCGATTCGAACTCGGAAGATTACGTAAACTTAGATCGTCCTTTGCTCTTTTACTATCAAGTCATCCAGTGGAGATTACTAATGAATGTCAATAAGAACATGAGAGTGGAGTTAATATAGACATCATTGTTTTCTAATTATTAGTAGACCAAGACTTTGTGCTTATTAAATTATTGATGAGGCTTATGACCCATTCTCCACTGCATGAACTGAACAACAAACTATATTAATAGTAGTCAAGGCACGTGAAATTCAAGTTTGTCTTTGCCGAAGAAAATCGATATATATGGTAAGGACTATTGAAGTTTTGTAGCCCATTGCTCACTGCATGACATGACCCTACGAACAAAAGCCATAATTTTCAAGATCTATATGTAAACATTAAGTTTGTGTTTGCGTAAGAAGACCGAGAGTGAAGCAGAAGATGAATATACAATGTAATCAAAACACTCACAGTAATTTTATTTGCATTACTAATTATACTGCAGTATGCATAAGCCTATTTGCAGTATCAAATATTAAGTCATAGAATTTGTCATCAGTTATCCGAGTAACCATTATGCATGATGGCCGCTATACTTAAAAATATAGGTTTCTATGCGTTTGAGAAAATAAAATAAAAATATATCTTCATTAATTGCGTGGAAAATGATATTGCTTTGGCACCAGTTCAAGAAACACTTTTCTTCAAAAACACTTCTTCCTTTTGTGATGAATCTTATTAAAAAATGAAGTCTTGGCAAGATGATATTGATTGTTGCTTATGTGATTGGCCTTGACCTTAGCTGTAGTTGGCTTTTTGGCAATATCCCATCCAACACTAGCCTCTTTCACCTTCCTCAATTAAAAACACTCAATCTAGCTTACAATGATTTCAACCTCTCTCCAATTTCTTATGGATTTGATCGATTGCTTAGTTTGACGCACCTTAATCTCTCTGTCTAAAACTTTAGTGATCATATTTCGTTTGAAATCTCCCATTTGTCTAAATTAGTTTTACTTGACCTCTCATTCAATTATCACATGGAGAAGAAGAATTTGATAATTGAAATGCTCGTTTCGGAAAGGCTAGTTCAAAATCTAATAGTGCTAACGGATCTTACTCTTGACAAGATGGACATGTTTGCCACCGTACCTACTTCATTGATGAATCTATCTCTGTCTCTGACTTCTCTAAGTCCCTGGCTCTGTGAATTGCAAGGGAACTTCCTAGAATGCATCTTCCACCTACCAAATCTGTAGATCCTTACATTAGGAGATAATTTCAACTTGACAATTAGTTTTTACAGAGTTAATTGGAGTAGCCCACTCAAGTTTTTGGAGGTCTCTGACATGTACTTGTCAGAAAAATTACCTAATTCAATCGACAATCTCATGTCCTTAAGCTATATATTTGAATCTCTGTAATTGCACTCTTGTTGGGTCAGTTCTTACCTTACTTGGTAACCTTACACAACTTAATCATTTGGACCTCTCATTTAACAATACTATTCACACTCCATCCTCTCTTTCAAATCTTTACGATCTCACTCGTTTAGATCTTTAAGAAATAATTTCATTAATGGTGCAATTCCACATTCTTTTGTCAACCTTACACAACTTTCCTCATTACATATCTCAAGGAGTAAACTAGTTGGTCCAATTCCTGATACTTTTTTCAATCTAAAACAGCTTTCTTCATTAGATTTCTCATATAATCAACTGGCCAGTCGAATTCCAAATACTCTTTTCAATCTAAGAGAACTTTCTTTTTTATTTCTCATCTAATCAACTATCTGGTCCAATTCCTTGTCATGTAAGTGGGCCTCCAAATTTAAAATTTCTTAAGTTATTTAACTCCCTCAATGGGACTATATCATCTTCGTCATTTACTTTACCATTATTATACTAGATGGATCTCAGTTATAACAAATTAAGTGGTCACATCGATGAGTTTTGGAGTAATTAAGTGGCATTGATCCACTATTGACCCAACATTAAACTGTGTTGACTGACAATAATTTTTTTATTTTTTTATTTTTTTAGTTAGAATAACTATATTCAAAGTAAAAATAAATAAATATATTTTTATTATTATTTATATAGTTAGTTTTTGTATTTATTATATACAAAATTAGTTTTTAATTAAAATACAATAATAATTTTTAACTTAGAATTCAAAACACAAACATGAAGAACGAGATCACCAATCCTAAAGCAAAAAGTAAAAGATATTTCAAGTACAAAGACCCCAAAGAAGAAATATAATCCAAAACGTTAGATTAACCCTTTCTTAACGATGATTAGACCCGTCGTTAACTAGTAGGAGTTAGATTTGCCGTTAATAACAATCGTTTGACTACCGTTACATGACGGATGCTTGTTCGATGTTAATTAACGAACGTTAGATTTGCTGTTAACTAGTGGATGTATGTTAACGGACATTACTTTGAGCTTTAACAAGTAGTCATTATCTTGACCGTTATCAAACAGGCGTTTCCGTTGTGGTGCCGTCACTTTCTTCTATTTCTATGGCCCAACACCAACTGAAATCTAAACCTATCTGAACTTGTTTCGTTGATCTTTCTGATAGTTTTGCCCCTGGATCTCCACAACTGAGCCACCATTTTCATCTTCATGGTGTGGATACGTTTTTAGTTCCACCTTGCTCTTTGGTGAACTTCGGTGATACTGGTCTGCACAACAAGTTTCCAAAACATGTTTTCCGCCTTACATTGCTGGAGAAGCTAAGTTTAACCGAAATGATTTCAGTTTCTTCTAGTGTTTCTGGGAAAAATATATCGCATGTTAATTTGGGTTATGAAGTACTTCAAGCTAGTGATGGTAAGCTAATATTAGATGGGAAGCCAAAATATTCTGCTCTATAAAATGCCCCGTTACTGGTATACAAGCTGTAATAGTACTCAGCTGTAATTGAAGTTGTCTCCATTTCTTGATACTGGTATACAAGCTGTAATAGTAAGGGCACACCCCACGACTCATGGGAATTTTCAGTCGATTAGTGAAATGAAGAACTTCGTACCTTATATTTTAATTTATCTTTGAGTTGGAAGTCACTATGGTGGGCTACCAATGTGGATTCCCAACCAGAAAGTGATAATGAGCAATACAGGGATTATGAATCTACGCCCTCTGCCTCATGATTTTCTTTTCTCAAGTAAAATCAATTTTGATTCATTCAGAAAATTATCAAAATTTGGTCTGGATGTCACTCATAAATTATATTCATAAACATCTCCAATTTGTGGAAAACGGAATGCATGAAACATAATAGTGTTTTGTGGTACCACACAGTTTAAATCATATACAGTATATGCTAAAGAGATTACAACCTAGAATGTGCTTTGAGCAGCAACACAGTGATTCCAACTTCTTCTCTAAGTCAAAATTTTGACAGCCAGAGAGAGAAGGAGAATAGTTGAAATAAAATATGATAGTGTTCATAGACAAACGAAGAAAAAAATAATCATTTAAGAACTGTTGTCCATTAGCTAGTGCATGACCAAGACTTTGATTGAGTAGTTCTCAGTTCTCACTAGTGGATGACCAAGACATGGTTTTATACCTCTAGAGTCATTATTATACATCAATTCGGCTTTGAATTTGGTAATTAATTTAATTTACATTACTACAAGCTTCATTTTGATTCGCATGGAAATTCTTACTGTCAATTAAAACAAACATTGAAGAACATACTTTAGAGAGAGAAATTGTAAGGTTTTCCATACTCACTGCTTGTCTTTACTCCTTTTATCAGGTTCTGCAGATAAAAGTATCAAGCATATAGCTCATAAAGTTTATTGATAGACGTTGGATGTAGAAATGGAGGCTTAAAATTAAGTAGAATAGTGCTGCTAGATTATGTTTATATTGACTTTGTCTCCACATTCATCACGTTTTGAAACTTAAAGTTGGTCTTCTTTGGTGACATTTAAAGCCACCATTGGAGACACAATTTGTGCTTAATGTCTCTTAAACAGGTTCTAATATTTTCAAGCTAAAATAGTGGCTCCATGGTCTTAATTCCAGATTTTTGGTTCCGCAATTTTTGAAATGCAACGACCTCCGAAACAAAAATTCTATAAATATGGGCACCAATTGCAAGAGAAACATAAGTGAGTTATCACCAAATGTACACTCCATTTTCAATAAAATTCTTTTCCTATTTTGATCTCATGGATGTAGGCTAAAAGCCGAAACACATAAATTATTTTGTGTTTTGTGTGGGTTATTATTTTTTTTCCTATTGACATATAATTATTTTTCATCTTCCGGATTTGGCCTATCACAACATATAGGATCTTCCCAAACTGTTGGGATTCAAACCAATTTGAGGGTTAGAAAATGGTGTCCTGTTTGTTTGATTCGAATATTATATTGTGAAGAATTTCAATTTCTCGAAATGTTACAAGCATTTGATTTATCCACTAGTACCTCACTAGTGGATGACCAATACTTGGTGGAGTAGACCTCAATGCATGACCAAGACTTTCCTCCATTCCCACATTAAATGAATTCTGAGCTGCAAATCGACTTTCCTTCTCTTTTTATTTATTTATATAATACATAGACATTTCATCTTCACTTCTCATCTCTCAGCACAATTTTAAGCTGTTTCTGTTTTGTTTTCTATCCAGTGAAAAACATGTGGAGTTTACTGTGGCACAATCTACTCCCCTGCCTCCTCTTCATGTACTTGAATTTTCGAGTTATTTTCTCTGTCTATTAATTCTTCTTCTCCTTCTACAAAACTTTGCTCCCCTGAACAAAGTCTTGCCTTACTCCATTTTAAGAACACCTTTACAATTGATAATAGTTCTTATTATGATTGTGAAGAATATTCTCATCCTAAGACAAACTCCTGGAAAGAGAGTACTGATTGCTGCTCATGGGATGGAGTCACTTGTGATAGCTTCATAGGTCAAGTAATTGGCCTTGATCTTTCTTCTAGTTGGATCCATGGCGTTGTCTATGACAACAGTAGTCTCTTCCTCCTTCACCATCTCCAGAAGCTCAATCTAGCTTGTAATGATTTCATAGGATCCACTATCTCATCCAAGTTTGGTCAGTTCATGAAACTGACACATCTTAACCTTTCTTTCTCTGGTTTCCATAGTCTAATACCTACTGAAATCTATCACCTAGCAGAACTTGTTTCAATTGATCTTTCTGGTAACCTGGGGCTTGAATTACTAGAACTCAGCCAACATGTTTTCAATAAGCAATTGCAGAATCTAACAAAACTAAGATATCTTCATCTTGATGGTGTGGATATGTCTTCAGTTGCTCCTGGCTCCTTGGTGAATGTCTTCAACTCTAATATCTCTTGTTATCGACAATACAGGCCTGCATGGAAACTTCCCAGAAGACGTTTTCCGCTTTCCATTCCTCCAAAAGTTCAATTTAACTAGAAATGTATTTCTAACAGGTACTTTACCAAAGTATAATTGGAGCTCTTCACTGAGATTCTTGGATCTCTCTGAGGCAAATTTCTCAGGAAAGTTACCTGACACAATCGGCAACCTTATATACTTGAATGTTTTGAATCTCTCTGGTACAAGTTCCCCTGACACTCTTGGGGACTTGAATATGATAGATCTTTCTTTCAGCAAAATCAAAGGGTCGATTCCAACATCATTTTGGAACTGCACGACAATAACTTCTTTGGATTTGTCAGGCAACAAGTTTACAGGCGAAGTTGCAACGTCATTATCTAAACTCAGTCAGCTTAAAAGTTTAAATCTCAGTGGGAACAATTTTGAAGGAAAGTTCCCAGATGTGGCAATCTCAGCAAATTAACTGATCTAGATCTTTCATTGAACAATTTCAATGGTCAGTTGTCGTCTTCAGCATTCAACCTCTCACAGCTTTCTGTTTTAGACTTTTCCGGAAATCAAGTTGAAGGTCATATTCCATTTCAAGTAAGTGGTCTTTCAAATCTAATTTTAATAATTTTCTTGCTGGAAGAGTACCATCTTGGTTGTTTACTCTGCCATCTTTAGAGACATTAGACCTTAGCAATAACAAACTCACAGGTCCAATTGAGGAGTTCCATCTGCCTGGTTCAGTGAAAGATGATGAAATATGGAATGCTGAGGATATCTATGCTGGAATCAAGCAGTCATTGATTCTCAAATCATTTGATTGATCATTGTAATATTTTGTAATTAAGAGTTTATTGTATTTCCTTACAGTATTGTTTCCTTTCCTTTATTGTATTCAAAACCACTGTATAAATTGGCTGATGTACACATTACAAAATATATAATACAAATACAATTCTCTCTCTCTCTACTTGATATTCTCTGGTCTTCATTTCTGCCCTTTTATCAAGTCTTCTTGTAGGCATTCTTCAGCAGTCTTCTGCCTCTTTTGCCACCTTCGATCTCAAACTCTGACATGGTATTAGAGCCCAGGTTCAGTTGAGCTGAGCGCTTGACAAGCGGGTGAGGAGTTAGAGCCAGCAACTACCTCCATCAATAGGCATGACCCTACATATGGGCTTGACCGTGAGGGGGAGTGTTGGAGTCCCACATTGACTAGGCATACTCAAGCCTATTGGGTTATAAGAGGAGGTAATCCTCCATTGCTTCCGCTACAAAGCCATTGTTTCTCTAAACCTGCAAACCAAGGCAACAAAATTAGTTCTTCCAAACATCACAAATGGACCCAACCAAAATACCAATTGAACTAGAATCAACATCCACAGCCACAAGTGAAGGCCCACACAACCAAACTCCACCATGCCCAAACACACACACTGGTCAAAATTCTCCACTAGAGCCTAACCAACAACCTTTTCAACCCGGCCCATACCCATGCAGGTTTATGGGTCAAAACCCTAACCCGACGAGTCAAAATCAATCCGAATCCAATTTTCAACCCGGCTCCTTCCTATTCGAGTTTATGGGTCAAAACCCTAACCCGACGGGTCAAAATCCCCACCCGATTTTTCAAATTCTTCCAGCCTCCACCAGTTGATCGGAACTAAGGGATGACCTTTTCTCGCCGATTTTCGATGGATCTGAACTCGTGCTCATCAAACAGTCGTTGGCCGGATCTCAAAATTATGCCACTTGGGCTAGAGATTTCTAGCGTGCTCTGGTAACCAAAAACAAGGAAGGGTTCATCGATGAAACCCTTCCCCAACCCACTGAACCGCATCGATCCAAAGATCGGATTCGATGCAACACCCTCGTTCGTGCCTGGATCAGCAACTCCCTGACCTAGGAGATTGCTGCCGGCTTGCCTCAGACAGAAAACGCCATGAAATGTGGACGAACATCCGAGAGATGTACGGCCAACTCGATCTCGCAAAGATTTTTACTTTGCGTAAAAACCTTCTTGAAATCAAACAACACAATCTGCCAGTCTCAGTTTATTTCAATCGCCTTTCAGTAATTTGGAACGAACTCGATGCTGTTGAAGAACCGATTAAAGGGCCATCCGCGATTCTTCACCAGATCAAACACCTGAAAGATCAAAACATGTTAATACAATTTTTAATTGGTTTAAATGACAATTTTTAGCTTTTTGAACGCAGATGTTGGCTACATCCCCTGCGCCATCTCTCCGGCGCACCTACCAACTGGCCGTCCAAGACGAAAGCCGAGATTGGCTTCGTCTGAAACCCAATCCAGTACTGAAGCAGCTAACTTCGCTGTCAATCCCCAATGGCGGCAGAGTGGCCACTCAGATATGAAAACTAGAAATGACAAGGGAAGGCTAGGGCAAACTGATGGTGAAAGTCACAATTTATATGGAGGATTTAACGGCCCAGATTTGACCTCCTTATCCTACGGCTCACACTCAACTGGGCTTAGTAATAATCGTTCGGGCTCAAACTTGGTTACCAGCCCAAATTCCAGAAATAGCCCAATTTTTGTAGTTGGCCCAAACTTAGGCAATAACCCAGTCCACTCCACAAATTTTAATTCCTCCCATGGGCCTTTCAAATCCAACAAAAATCGTTATTGCGATTTTTGCAAGAAGAGAAACCACACAAGAGACACTTGTTGGAAACTACATAGCCGTAACCAAACTCAACGGTCTGGATCTGCCACTGCCAATCAAGCAAGTCACCCTGTTAATTCGAGAGTACCGCTACGGTCCCTATGTTTAGTCAAGAACAATATCGTTAGATCCTGCAACTGCTAAATCAAAGTCCGCAGCCCAATACCACATCATATGCAGGTACCTCCTTTTGTTCCAATATTACAAAAGAAAATTTTTGGATAATTGATTCAGGGGCCAATGACCACATTGTTTGCAATCCCAAACATTTTTCCAACACATTTCCCATACCCTACACATCAATCCGCATGCCAAATGGTACACATGCACCAGCCATCAAATTAGGAACTATTCATTTAAATAAACATTTAATTCTTCATAATGTCTTGTTTGTTCCTTCTTTCCGTTTCAATCTCATCTCTGTTTCGAAACTTTGTCAAGATAATATCTGTATCTTAAATTTTTTTCCTAACAGATGTGAATTTCAGGACTGTTTGACTGGGAAACTGATGGGCTCGGTTAAAGTTCACCAAGGCCTTTATTATTGGATAGGTGCTTCTGATTCAATGTCTTGTATTTTTGAAAATAAAAGCACTTTTAGTACAACCATTAATAAAACGTCCTTTATTTTGCATCAACGTCTAGGTCATAGTGCATTTATTCCACAACCCCACTGTCCTATTTGTCCCCTTGCAAAACAATCCCGCACAAAATTTCCCAAACACACGCCTTCCACCAACCGTAAATTTTCCTTAGTCCATATGGACATATGGGTCCATATCAGACTGTCAATCACGATGGCTCAAGATATTTTCTTACCATTGTAGATGATTACTCTCGAGGAACCTAGGCCTACCTCATGCACTTTAAAACCCAGACACTCACTCATATCAAACATTTTTTGTCCATGGTCAAAACCCAATTTGATGTTTCGGTACAATAAATCCGGACAGATGATGCTAAGGATTTTTTCAACACCCAATGTTTGGAAATTTTTTCCTCTCTTGGTATTATCCATGAAAGCTCTTGTGTCTATACCCCTCAACAGAATGGCATAGTTGAACGGAAACATCGACATCTTTTAGAGGTCGCCCATGCCCTTAAACACCAAGCCAACATCCCTACTACCCTTTGGGGCGAATGTATGGTCACGGCCACCCACCTGATCAATAGGATGCCGAGTCAGACTCTAGATGGAAAGACACCTTATGAAGTTCTTTTTGGTAAACCACTTACAGTTGATCATCTCAGAGTATTTGGGTGTTTGTGTAATTCTACAAATTTAAGAGGGCATGATAAATTTTCTCCTTGGGCTATTCCATGTGTTTTTATGGGTTACCCAATGCATCAAAAAGGTTATCGCCTAAATGATATCACTATAGAGAAATTCCTGGTTTCTAGGGATGTGGTTTTTCATGAACATTCTTTTCCCTCTTTTAGACAAGTCCCCCTCTGATGACTCCCAGCAGTCTCCCATTTTTTTTAAAAGATCCTTCAGCAGCGGACTTATCTCGATCCTATTATACCATGCATCCCATTCCCGACATAGGACCCTCCAAGTCATCCTCCGAACCAGTTTCTATAGAGCCGCAACTTCCTGGTCCTTTTCCTGATTCATCTTCAGAGAACCAGCTTCCTAATTCCCCTCCACTGGAAAATACTACTGTTGTTCCTGTTCCTCCTCAGAGATGTTCCACAAGTGTCATTCGCCCACCTGTTTGGACAGAAGATTATGTCTGTCCTACCATCCAAACTACCGTAGGTACTACTTACCCTACTTCCAACTATGTTACTTATGATCGCCTGTCCCCTGCCCACATGATTTGTATCAGTCAGATTTCTGCACACCAGGAACCTTCTTGCTACTCTAAAGCTGTTTCCCATTCACATTGGCGTCAGGCCATGGCCGATGAACTCAATGCCCTCTCTCAAAATCATACATGGGATCTTGTTCCTCGTGCTTCTCACAGGAAACCCATTGGTTGCAAATGGGTTTACAAGATCAAGCATTGTGTTGATGGATCCATTGAGCGTTACAAGGTTCGTCTCGTTGCTAAAGGTTTCACCCAGAGAGAAGGTTTTGATTATCAAGACACATTTTCTCCAATAGCCAAGCATGTCACTGTTCGGAAGTTCTTGGCCATTACTGCCATTCGTAATTGGTCCCTTCATCAAATGGATGTCCATAATGCCTTTCTCCACGGAGATCTTCATGAAGAAATCTATATGGACCTTCCTTCCGGACTTTGTAGATAGGGGAAGAATATGATAGGTCGTCTACGCACGTCCTTATATGGTCTGAAGCAAGCATCACGTCAATGGAACACAAAATTCACAGAGGCTCTGACTAACATGGGATTCATTCAATCCAAGCATGACTACTCTCTCTTCACATGGCACAAAGGTACTACTGCCATTGCTCTTATTATTTATGTTGATGATATTTTGATCACTGGGAATAATGAGAGTGGCATTCGCACCCTAAAAGAGCATCTCAACAAACATTTCCGTATAAAAGATCTGGTAGAACCAAAATATTTATTGGGCATTGAGATTGCACGATCTCCGGCAGGTATTTCTCTAAGTCAACGGAAATATGTTTTAGAACTTGTATCCGATTCTGGTCTATCAGCATGCAAACCCAGCATCATTCCTGTGGATCAAAACATCAAACTCACATCACAGCAATATGACCATGAGACAGCCTCTTTAGAGAGTGATCCTCTATTACAAGACCCATCTCCTTACCAGAGACTTGTAGGAAGACTTGTCTATCTCACCATGACAAGACCTGACATAAGCTATGCAGTCCATATACTAAGTCAGTTCATGCATCAACCCAAACAATCTCATATGGACATAGCAGTCAAGGTGCTTAAATATTTAAAAGGATGTCCTGGATTAAGATTTCTCTTACCTCGAGATGGGAATTTCAACATCACAGCATACTGCGATTCAGACTAGGGTACTTGTCCTATGACTAGAAAGTCTCTTACAGGATTTTGCATTAAAATTGGAGGATCTCTTATATCATGGAAAACAAAAAGGCAATCAACAATATCACTTTCTTCAGCTGAAGCAGAATATAGAGCAATGACAAAAACAACTTGTGAGATTGACTGGATTCTTGGATTAGTCAAAGACTTGGGAGTAAAAACAAAAAAAACCAGTCACTCTATACTACGATAACAAAGCTACCAATGATACTGCGGCAAATCCAGTTTTCCACGAAAGAACCAAACATATAGAAATTGACTATCATTTCGTCAGGGACAAAATTCAGGAAGGGATTATCAGGACTAGGCACATACGAACATCAGAACAACCAGCAGACATATTCACGAAGCCTTTATGTAGTCGATAGCATTCTCATTTATTACACAAGCTTGGGGTTTTCGATATCTACAAACCAGCAACTTGAGGGGGAGTGATGAAATATGGAATGCTAAGGATATTTATGCTGGAATCAAGCAAACATTGATTCTCAAATCATTTGATTGATCATTGTAATATTTTGTAATTAAGAGTTTATTGTATTTCCTTACAGTATTGTTTCCTTTCCTTTATTGTATTCAAAGCCACTGTATAAATTGGCTGATGTACACATTACAAAATATATAATACAAATACAATTCTCCTTCTCTCTACTTGATATTCTCTGGTCTTCATTTCTTCCTTTTTATCAAGTCTTCTTGTAGGCATTCTTCGGCAGTCTTCTGCCTCTTTTGCCATCTTCGATCTCAAACTCTGACAAAAGATGTTTCTTTGATGAATAACGAGATTCAAGGTTCAATTCCAAATTCCATGTTTGAACTCTTAAACCTTACAACCCTTGACCTTTCATCCAACAACTTGAGTGACAATGTGAATACAGACAAGTTGACTAAGCTCAAAAATTTCGTTGTCATTGACCTTTTTCTTGTTGCCATTGACCTTTCTCACAACACCTTACTATCATTTGTTAATCAGAAAAAGGAAACCTTTACGTTGCCCAGCCTTCAGAGCTTCAGTTGCTCTTCTTGCAACATAAATGAATTCCCTATTTTCTTAAGAACCTCAAAATCCTTGGAATTCTTAGACCTTTCAAACAATAGAATTCATGGCCAAATTACTCAATGGGACTTTGAATTGTTTCACAATTTGTTTTATTTGAATCTCTCTCACAATTTTCTTATGAGTTTCTTCCCTTTTGGAAAAACTTCAAATATGAATCTAGAGGTTCTTGACCTTCACTCCAACTTGCTCTAAGGCCCACTTGTGATTTTAGATGCACCAGGTATATACACCTTATTAGTTTCCCATAACATGTTGACAAGAGAGATCTCTTTGTCAATTTGCAACTTGAGCCTTATTGTTTATCTTGACCTATCTGCCAATAACTTGAGTGGAACAATTCCTCAATGTCTAGGAAACTTTGCTCATCTTTCACTCTTGAACCTTGAAATGAACAATTTCCATGGTAAAATCCCCTCAATATCTGCAGATAGCTCCATTCGATATATTAACCTTAACGACAATAATTTGGAGGGATCATTACCACCAACATTGGTTAACTGTAGTAATTTGGAAGTTCTAAATGTTGGGAACAACATGATAAATGATACTTTTCCTCATTGGTTAGCAAAGCTTCCAGATCTAAAAGTTCTAATATTGAGATCTAATAGATTTCATGGTTCCGTTGGAAAATCAAAGACAAGATTATCATTTTGTAAGCTACGAATAATTGACATCTCTCACAATCAGTTCACAGGTACTTTTGCCAACAAGATTTTTTGAGAAATTTAATATGATGGGTGGGAAAAATTTTAAAGGTGAATTGGAATATCTGGTAGTGGAACTACCTACAATGGTTTGGACAAACCATTGGGAGTTTCCGAGTTATTATTTATATTATTCAATTGTTTTAACAATGAAAGGTGTTGATAGAGAAATAGACAGAATTCAAAACGTTTTCACACTGATGGATTTGTCAAACAACCAATTTGAAGGACAAATTCCAAAAGCTATTGGAAAGCTTAATTACCTCCAAGCCCTCAACTTTTCTCATAATAATCTTACAGGTCATATTCCACCATTATTGGAAAATTTGACACAACTTGAATCATTGGACTTCTCCTTCAACAACTTCGTTGGAGAGATTCCTAATCAGTTGACAAGTCTAACATTTCTTTCTGTGTTGAACCTTTCATACAACCAACTTGTCGGATCCATACCTCAAGGAAATCAATTTGATACATTTCCAAATCACTCTTATATTGGAAACTTTGGGTTGTGTGGATCCCCATGGTCAAGGAAGTGTATTCGTGATGAGCCACCATCTCCAGTACCATCAATCTACCATGAAGAAGATGATGAGTCGAGCTGGTTTGATTGGAAAATTGCCTTGATGGGTTATGGGTGTGGACTGGTGTTGGGCCTATCCATTGGATATATTGTATTCACAACAAGAAAACCGCAATGGTTCGTAAGGAAGATTGAAAGAGTAAGTCTGAGAAACATGAGGAGAGTTGAAAAAAGGCCTCCAAGAAGAAGAAATTAGTAAGTTCATGTACTATTCTTTTATGTTTGAGTTTTTAATCTTCTTCTTCTACTGTTTTTAACCATTCTCATTATTAATTATTCATGCTTTGGATTCTATATCCTTTTCTAGGTCTCTATTCTTGAAATTTTTGAACTTTGTACTTTAGAATTGGTCTTTCATGTTTGTTTTTTGAATTTAAATTTTAAGCTCACTTCCATAATTGATTTTCGATTCAGTTTGCACTTCTGGTCCTCCGTTTTATTTTACAATTCATCTCCCTGTCCTTTTTCTTTTTTGTATTAGCATAGTTAATTTTCTTTAGTCAAAGTAAAATCCATTCAATTACTATAATTTGGTGAGGGCATGGTAGTAATGGGGTTATTTTCATTGCGTCACTCACAAATTTTATCCATAAACATTTGGGGGAAAAAAATTATATACGAATGGATTACAACCCAAGAATGAAAATTCTCCAATGCTTCAAGTTGGTTCACCTTGAAATTGCTTTGATGGGTTACAAATGTGGATTGGTAATAGGCTTATCTATGGGATATATTGTAGGGGTGAGCATGGGTAATGGGTAGAACTAGAACTAGAGTCGGCTCAATGGGGTGTGTTGTGTAATTTTTATATCAAATATTATTTGACATATAAGGAATTGCAATCGCAAATTGGGGAAAAAAAAAGGGGGGAAAAAAAGTCAAACTCATGTCTCCACCCACTGTCTAGTATACGATTTGTTCTCAGTTCATGTCATCGACCTTCTATTGCTGTCCAATCGACCATCCAATTGGTCAATAACTTTATTCAATGATTTTACCTTTTTAAGCTACTAATTGACTTTCTTGTGTTATTTTGTAGAAATTATTGGACTTGACGAAGGAATATTCACAGCAAATTTGGAGCATGAGACATGATGTTTTAATGATTTCATTTCACTATTTTGTTATTATGTACATTATGTCATTTGAAATGATGAATGCTATTTATAATTTTCAGATTGGGAACAGTTGTTGTACAAGATGTCATTTTTTTAAGCAAATTGCAGGGTGTATCTGTGAATTTTGTGAACTACCAGGGGTGTACTGTAATTTTTTCAGGGTATATTTGTCATTTTCAAAATAATAAGGGTAATTTAATTCTCTATGTATCAAGGACCGGAACGGAACCTGCATTTCAGGTTCCAATTCCAGGAGCCGACCAGGTTCGATTTCGATTCCTATTCCTAGCAATTTCGGCAGGTACTTGGAACCGCTCACCCCTAATTTTTTTATATTATATTCGCAACAGGAAAACTCCTATGGTTTGTAAGGATGGTTGAAAGAGTAAGATTTAGAAACATGAGAAGAGTGAACAGAAATCATCCAAGAAGAAGACACTAGAGAGTTAAAGCTAGTGCTGCTCTCTATAAGGTGAGTCGTCCAACTTTTATAGAATATATATGTAGCTTTGTCTTAATTTAAAAGCATAAGAATTTAAAGTATAGTTTCCAGCATGTTTTCAACATTCTCTTTCTTTTCAAAGCAAGGAGGATAGCCGATTGTGTCTACATGTCTAGTTATCATCTTCAAGCCATCGATTTTCTCTACTCTCTAGATAAGTAATTCGTATGTTATTTTTGGGTTGTGAAGTAATTCAAGTAGATGTTAAGCTAATATACTTTTCACGCGCTTTATATAATATGGTTCTGTTGGAGTTACTGAGTGTTCTGCTTTTTATAAATGAATCACTAATAATAATAATAATAATAAAATCTCTTTGTTAAAATTTATTTTTCGGTTATTTTGGGTTGTGAAATTAGATATGAAGTAGATGACAAGCTAATAGTCTTTTGCTCTATAAAATGGCATTGCTGAAATTACTAGTCCTATTGATGAAGGCAAATGAGAATGCTGAACCGAAGATGCCAAGGAAAAGAAAATTAGGTGTGCTCCACTTTAATTTCCTGTAAGTCAGCTGTGCCATTTTTTTACAATTGTTTGTCCTGGAATGGTAATTATATTTACATCTTGAAAAGTCTATTGATTACAAATTGTTTAGACTACATCATTATCCAAGTTAATTTCAAGTTCTTTTTTAGTTGAATATAAGGTTTTTCACGCTCACTAGTGTTGCAGTACTGCTTCTCTTTACTCCTTTCAACAAGTTTGCAGATACAACACAGAGAGTTTCAGCAGGTCTCCACATTCTTTTGGGATATTGTGTTTCGTTTTCCTATTTGTTCATATGTCAAATTATATATCTTTAAGAAAAACTATTTAATAAAAAATACAAATGTGAATAGGAATAGGAATATAATTATGAGATTCTTATTCAGAATTGAAATATGAATTCCATTAGAAATAAAATGTCTTATATACTACCTATAAATCTAGGGGTAAGAACCAATTCAAGGTTATAAGAGAATGTAAGAACACAAGACATTTGATGTACGAGTTATTAAACGTCATGGGTAGAGTCTCTTAGAAACTATGATGGTTTTTGCTCTAAGTATTGGGTTGAGCATGGTTAGAAAGTGTATTCTTGTATATCATGTTCATGAAACTATAGTGGAATTCTCTTATCCGTGGATGTAGGCAATGTATGCCGAACCACGTAAATATCGTGTCTCTTTGTGTGGTGTGATTTTATTCCTATATTATTAATCTCGAATGTATGTTTTTTGTTGCGCGATTTCCTAACACATTCATCACATTTTGAAACTTATAGTTGGACTCCTTTGGTGACATTTAGAACCACCAAGTTGGAAACACAATTTGTGCTTAATTCTCTTAAACAATTTCTAAGATTTTCAAGCTAAAATTGTGGCTGCATGGTCTTAATCCCAGATTTTTTAATCCACAATTTTTGAAATGCAATGACCTCCAAAACTTTGTAAATATGAGCACCAATTGCAAGAGAAACATAAGTGTGTTACCACTAAATTGTTGAAACCGAAAACCAAACAGGTCACAAGTAAAGTATAATATAAATGGCAAAACACACGATTTACCCTGGTTCGTTCTGATTAAGGAACTACGTCTAACATTCAAACAAAGAATTCTTATTGAGTATCAAAACTTTACGTGATTACAATAACAGCTCACTGTAACTATCTATCTCACATTAGGCTACTCACTATTATAAAATACTCATAATAGTAAACCTTAACCCCATTTGGGTTAACCCAAATTTAACCCGACCTAGACCCAAATATTAATAAACTAATTTTAGTCAATGAATTATAATGAAGAAACTTGAATAAAACCCGTCTCTTCAGTTCCAATCAAACTACTGAAAAAGAACACTAGAACTGGGTGGTGAAAAGAAGGAAGTTTTTTTTTCAAATTTAGAGAAATTTAAGTTTGATGAACTGGGTTTTGGTGTTTGGTTGCAAGAGAGTTTTTTTGCTGTGGAAAGTGCAGTAAATTAAAGCAGGGTATGGAGTTATGGACAGAGCATATTGTTGTTGAAGAATATTCTGTAGGATTTTCCGCTAGATGTACAATGGCCGTACAATCAATTTCGCAATAAACTCACCTTGTACATTTACCAGGTAAAGCTTATATTTTGATGGTACAGTAGGAAGCTTTTACGTTTAAATAACGACAATAAACATCTTTTTTGTTTCTCTTTTACTCGCTAAACGATGATGGCGGGACATTTTGGACGGCTTACCCCAACATCCACTTCCAGGGTAGAAGATGGGTCTCTTCTGCTCTGTTCTTGAGGATAAGACTTTCGCTTCATAATTTGCAACAGCGTAGGCTTGAAACAGTTTCTCATTTCTCCAATATAAAACTCAAACTCTATTTTTCTAATTTATTTTAAACCCAAGAAATGGCTCAAGGAGTTGCTAATTCTTCTTAGTTACTGCTAAATTGTCATCTTTAAGCAGTTTTGAGAAAGTAAAATTCAATCTTCCTCAATGCTCCTTCGAAGAAATGGTTGGTGTTTCTATTGGTAGGGATAAATCTTGCCCCCATGAGCCGTCACCGCCATTTCAAAAAAACACAGTGACGTCTAGAGTTGGCGATGGATTGTGCTGACTCACGTGTCGACACAGCCCACCTTAAAAAAAGCCCAGCACAGCACGAAAATTTCCATGTCGTGCCAAAGGCTTACAAATATTCAAAAGAATTAATAAAAATAAAGATGTGTGAAAATTAATGGAAGTGTTAAACTAGGCCCATGGCACGACCCATGGCACAACACGCTATATAACGGGCCATGCTGTGGGCCTTCAAATTTGGCAGGCAGCATAACATGGTAAGGCATGAATTTCTATAGGCTTTAGCACGAAACGGCCCCCAACATGACAGGCCTTAAATTTTTAGGCACGGTACAATGACGATGACATCAATATCCTCATTAGCTAATGGTAACGTCAATATCCTCATTAACTAACGATGACATCAATGTCTTCGTTAACTAACATTGCAGTTGACCTTGCAGTTAACTAAGGATGACGCCCATGTGTTGTTACCTAAGAATGACGTCTATATGTCATTAACTAACGGTAACATTAATATGAATTGAGTAATACTACACCAATAATATTTTCTTACAAACTTTCTCTCACAACCTCGACGTGGCAGCTTGTAATTAATTAATGAGACCCATGTGAGAGCCGCCATGTTATGAACCGACCAATTATGAGCTACCACGTTAGGGTTATGAGAGAAAGTTTGTGAGAAATGGTTGTTGGTATAGTATTATTCATATGAATATTGTGTAATTCTGACTATTGTTGAGAATTTCCGTCATCGTCATCGTTATCTCGCAGTGAACGTCAGCATCGCCGTTTACTTGTTTAGACTATCTTCTGTCGAAGACAATCTCTTCTTCTCCAGTCAGATCTATAGAAGAAAGAAAAACCACAGTTAGGTTTTCCGAATGTTTTAAGATTATATTAGAAAGTAAGAAAAAAAATCTTACAGATTTCGAATTTTCAAGAATCAAGCACCACTATTTAAGTATCGCGAAACAAAGCCCAATCAACGTCGTCTTTCTTAGCCAAGCGAAGCCACTCTCTGTCTCCACTGTACAACTTTTACAATTAACCCTAAATTTCACTCGCCATCAAATTTCTTAGTGTTTACATACCAAACAACCAAAATTCAGCTGTTCGAGTCTCCATATTTTCTCGACACGCATGCACGTAAGTACAGTGTTTGACTAATTTTGTGTAATTACAACCGAAATTGCAAACAAAACAAAAAAAATTCCTTAATAATGACCTTTATACCTAAAGAAGCTATTGAAGTCATTGCTCAGAGTATTGGAATTACCAATTTGTCTCCCGATGTTGCCCTCGCTGTCGCTCCCGATGTTGAGTATCGCATGCGCGAAATTATGTAGGTCAATATAATTTTAATTTTTTTTTTTTTTTTTTTTTGGTGGTTACTGATTTTTTGAGTTCTGGAGTTTAAAACATTGTTAATTGATAGTGAACCTTGATGCTTTGAACTTGTAGGAGGCGGTTAAATGTATGCGGCACGCACGTAGAACAGTTTTGAGAGCTGAGGATGTTGATCGTGCACTTAAGTTAAGAAATGTGGAGGTAAATAATTTGTATTTTTGGCTTTTTTTTTTTTTTAATTAATTGTTGTGGGTTTTGGAGTATAGTTTCAAAAGTAATGTGAAAATTTGATGTTTAGTTGTGGATTTGGTTATTGGAGTGGTGAAATAATTTGTTTTATGATTTTTGATTTGCAAGGGAGTTTGGAAGTTTAATTTTGAAACTTACGCGAAATCTTTAGTTTTGCTTGTGGATTTGATTGTTCATTTTTACTTTTTTACTCTTGCCAGGCAATAAATGGATTTGGTTCGAGTGATTCTTTGCGATTCAAAAGGGCGGATGGGCTTAAGAATTTGTACTATAGTGATTCTTATTTTGCATGTTGGAATGGATGCAGGTGTTGGCAGCACCTTTACCAAAGGCACCTATTGAAACATCTGTTGCTACTCACTGGCTAGCAATTGAAGGTGTCCAGCTTGCTATTCCAGAAAATGCTCCCGTTGAAGGTATTGTTTTGACCTCTGTTTGAATACTAGTTAATAGAATGGGAAACTGGGAGACTGGTTTCTAAAAGTACGTATATATGGAAGAACTTTGGGTCGCCAAAATTACTTTGGAGTAAACATTATGGATGCTATCATTTAGAGTGTTTTTCATTGGTTGGATTTCTATAGGTAGTTTGCTTCTGAGCCTTAGTATTTTTCTGTTTTATGGCCAAGTGGACTGCTCCATGTTTTGATCTAGTGATTCTTAGGTTTATGGACTATTGCAATATCTATGGCCTCTTAAGTCTTATCTTTTTGATGATTTTGCTATCATGGGCATTTTAGATTGTATTATACTTTTTTTGCAGCCCCTGCAGCAGTCTCTGATGGCAAAAGATCTGATTACAGGGAAGATGGGCTTTCCGCTGACATTAAACGACCTGCTAAGCATGTACTTTCTAGGGAGCTTCAGGTATATTGTATATCCTGTGCCATATGATTTTAACAAAATGTAAAAAATAATGAACTTTTTTATGACAGAAGCTTTCTGTAATCTCCTTTGCAGTTTTACTTTGACAAAATAAAACAGCTTACAGTGAATAGATCTAACTCTATCCTCTTTAGACAATCATTAACAAGCCTGGCAACAAGCTCAGCAATACAGCCGTTGGTTCCTTTTTTTACATACTTCATTGCTGATGAGGTAGTCTCAAGGATCTTCAGCTTTGTCTTTTCAGAACATATATCAGAGAATTGAAGCTTTTCTGTCGGATAATTATCTTGTGTTTTTTTTCGCTGTATTACATCCTTTAATAAAATGTCAAGTGTCCACTTTGTTGTATCATAACTTCAAAATATTTGCTAATCTCATACAATCAATTAGTCAATTGAGGAAATCAAAATGGTTTAGATGGTAACAATCAATTTATTTTCAACTCACTTACCTTCAAAATTTACATAAACAGTTGCTGTCTCAGGAAAAACTCTTTGGATTTTTTCTAACACAAGTAATCATAACTGTTAACTAAAAGTAAATGTTATCGTTCACTAACAGCAAAAGTTACCATTAACTAACCGTTAACTAACGGTGGAACTCATAATCAACTAATGACAACCGTTACCTTAACGTCAAGCGTTTAATGTCGTGTCATGGTTAATGAACGGCAACTTTTCTGTTACTAACATTTGACGTTAACATTACCTAACTTTGAACCGTTACTCGAGACTGTTAAAAGTTAACGAATAGTCACTATTACAGTTCACTAACAGTTAATTTGAGGGTCACTAAATCAATTCATGTAACAGCCAGCTACCATTAATATTCCACTAGAAATATCAACTTACTGCCTAAGCAATGCTTTATTTTCTTCAGTTTATCTTCTTTCAAAATAACTGAATGCCCTATATATATATATATATATATATATATATATCAACTTACTGCCTAAGCAATGCTTTATTTTCTTCAGTTTATCTTCTTTCAAAATAACTGAATGCCCTATATATATATATATATATATATATATATATATATATATATATATATATATATATATATAATGAAAAGTGACAGAACTTAGATTATTCTGAAAATTTTCTTCATCTAATCGTGTTCAACTATTGCAACAACTCTTAGTGCCCAGAAAAACAAAAATGAGAGAAGAAAAATGTTACTACTCAAACCTCAACTTATCTACGTTGGAGCCCCTTCATATCCAACATGGCCACATGGGTATATTAGCCCTTTTGGTAGAGTGACTAGTCCTCCTTAAATATATATGCCAGGATCCACCCTGCATGAGCCCTGTTCTATTTTTCGCATTTTGACTAACATCAATCGGTGTATTTAAAATTCTTTTATAAAGTAAAATTGATTTTCATTATTTCATTTAACATGAACATTAATTTTTTTCTGGTTAGAAATAGAAAGAAGGCTTTGGTCGGCTGGTACAAGATTGTTCTGACTTCTGAATGATATTTCCTAGAATCATATATAACGAAGACCAAGACTGATCAATTAATCATGAAGTAGCATGAGATTGAGAAAAAAACATTTACTTTTTGACGCGCATTTGTCATAGATTCAAGTCTTCACAGCCATTTTGCGAGACAATCACTTTGATACCTTCCCAAATGATTCATATGATGGGAACTCGACACTACGTGGTTTTCTTTTGTCAAAGAAATGTGGCACTTATGATGAAACACCGCAACCACCTCAACATTAGAAGATGATGTAGAGTCTTCAAGTGGATTTTGTTGGAAAGTGGTGTTAATGGGCTATGGATGTGGAATGGAGTTAGGAATGATGATGGGATATCTTGTGTTCTCAACATGAAAGCCTTGGTAAGGATAGTTGAAAAAGAATCATTAACATAAATAGTCCTTAAATCTTATCTTCATACCATAAGACTGATCAGAGTCATAAATTCTTATACCTATTTTTTAAGGCCCCATATCAGTTAGATTTAGGCAAATGTTACCATTAACTAACAGTAAAATATACCATTATCTAATGGTGAAACTGTTATCTAACACGGCAAGTGTTTTTTCCATCAATTTTCGTTTCTCAAATTTTCACCGAAATTCCTATTAATTTTTTACTTATAAACCATCGGTTTGTGTCTTGTCTAATTAGAAATTTTGTTAGGGTTTATCAAAGTTTCATTTTTTTCAATCAATACACGTTTCGCTCCCACCTTAAAAAAAAAAAACTCGTTTTTCAATCACCAAAATTGATGTTCTAAATTTCCCATCAAGATTGCTGAAAAACTGAACCGTTGATTCTGGGACCTGCTTGAAACCAATAAACAAAGTCATTGATCTTTCGTATGACCCATCTGCCATTGCATGTTTATCATGCGTACTTTTGCAGCAGAAGAATGAGACTATTGACTTTGTAATTGTATTCATTTTCTTGAAAAGTTGTGTGAAATGAACGGCAGTTGAACATTTAGAATTTTGTGGCGCTACAATTATACGGCCAGGCCTACCAGTTATCTATTATGTATTGAAGCTCAATGGGTTCACATACCGTGTTTGTTCATTTTTAGAATTTAGCATTGATTAAAAATTGTTGTAAAGGGTAGTCCTTTGAGGACCCTTAACTTCAGTGAGAATGAATTGGAAGGGCCAATTCCACGTTCTCTGGTTAATTGTACAATGCTTCTAGTTCTAGATATTGGTAATAACAAGATAAATGATACCTACCCATATTGGTTAGAAAGTCTTGTTGAGTTGCAGATTCTCGTCCTTCATTCAAATAACATTTACGGTTTTGTATGGGGTTTTTTAGAGACAAAGCACTGTATTCCTAAATTGAAACTATTTGATCTCTCAAACAACAAGTTTGGTGCCAGGTATTTCGAAAATCTTAATGTCATGATGGATGTTGAGAGGAACTTGCAATATATTGGTGACTGGTTTTATCAAGATTCCATTACATTGAAAATTAAGACATGAGTTTATACTACTGAAAGTTATCATGAATATAATAAACAAAGAATTTATAAAACATACTTTCACCTTCTCTTGTAACAGAATGCCCTGTTTCATACAATGCGTGGGAAGTAATTAACATTCATCAGATTATAACTATTCCGAGCTGTAATTTTCTTCATCCATCAGAGAATCAATCAGACTGCCTTGCGCTTCCCCACTTTGAAGGAAATTGAAGTTATCGGATGCCCTCAGCTCAAGCGGCTTCTGCTAGATTCTGATTGCGCAAAGGAAGGTGGAATTGTCATCGAGGGAGAGCAGCAATGGTGGGAAGGGCTGCAATGGGAGGACCTTGCCATTCGCGCTAGTTTTGAACCTTGTTTCAAGGAGTGCTGGTAATACAAAGTATACGCTGTTGAATACAAGGTCCAGTGTCGATGACTCATTGTTAGCTGCATTAATACCATTCAAGTTTCTTTGTTGTATTTCGCATAGAATTTCTTTCGGGCCCTAGTTTCTTTCAAGTCACCACAGAGATCGTGAACCAAAAAAAAATAAAAAAGGAGTTTCCGCATCTAGGTTGGGCTCCCGCAACATCATCTCATTTTGTGTTTAATATCCGCATATTTTGTTTTAAACTGGGATCAAATGGAGCAATGGATTTCCGCATCAAGGTTGGGTCATGTAACATCATCTCAATTGTGTTTAATGTCGCATATTTTTGTCTTAAACTACATAAGGGTTATCAACTACATACTTATTGTATGCAAATTCATATATGTATTGTTTGCAGGCCTCAAACCTAATATTTGTGATTTTAAGATTCAGAATTTATGATATCCACTATTTTGTTTTTAGAGAAAAATATTTGGTACTAAAAAGTTTTATGGAAGTTCAAAAAGAGATTAGTTTTTACATACTCATACACGACTCGTCTTTGCCTAGTCTTATAGGAGCGTCTGGATCCTATGAGATAGAGAAGGCTGGGACAAGTCCTGTCAAGCAATGTTTTTATACCCGTATCAAACCTTGACTTGGCCTAGGGACCCGTCCCTGGGTCGGGTGGTGACATCAGTGACATCGCCATGGCGTAATAGAATTTTAGAACCCTAATAGTTAATAAATTATTAATACCTAATTATTTTACACTTTAATCCCACCTAATTATTCTACACCCTCCCATCATTTAAGGGTGTTAACCAAACCGAGCTTAAGACAATGTATAGTTGTTGTAGGATTTTTGTTGATTCGTATTTGTGAAATGGTTATGCTTAATTTTGTTGTTTTGGTTGCTGGAAAATGAATCTTTATGTTTGGGCAAAGGTCATACCCAACTGCCTCACCCGCTGCCCAATTTTCTTTATCTTGGGTCTTTTTTGTGGGCCGAATTCGAGCTCAAGTCACTCATGAATCCTAAATTCTTCATCAAGCTTGAGCTTGAGCTCTATATCTCGAGCTCAGTCAAGCTTGAGCTTGTGTAAGTCCTTTACATATCGAGCCGATCTAAATATCTGAGTTTTAAAACATTGTTGTCAAGGACAGTGTCCAATGTCATTGACTCATTGTTAGGTACATGAATACCATTCAATTTTCAGTATATAAATTTATTTCTCTCCTATTTTCTAATGCTTTGAGATGGTGTTGGTTTCTTCTTCTGTATCTATATGTGCCCTACTCTCTGAAAGAAATTTCATGTAGGCATCACGAAAAATTATTTTATAGCATTTAGTCGGCTATGCGTGAAAATTCAATTTACTGAATAAAAAAAGAGTCTTATTTAAATAAGTTAAGAGAAGAGACTACAAGCAAAAACGTCAAAAAGTGGAGACCACGCGGTTTTACCAAGAAGCAATCAATTAAATAAGAGTCGGAGAGGCATTCATCCCTCAAGTTTGATGTAATTATAAAACAGCCTCGATATTTCAAAATAATAATTATTTTCTGCCGTCCGTGCAAGGTTGATGAGCCATCTGAACATAAACCTTTACAAGTTTATAAATATTTATAGAATTATCCTTTTACAATTTATCTTAGCATCTAAAACTAAAACTTAACGACAGAGAGTTTTAAGTTTTGTTAGAAACCTTTGAGGGACTTTCTGTAATTAATTAAACTTCAGGGATTAAAATTGGACTCGTTAAATAATTATGATTGCCATGGGTATTATCGTCATTTAGGAAAAATTGACCAAATTTTAATACTGGCCTTTTCCTGTTATTTTATTTTTAAGACAAAAAGATTAATGTTACTGGCTTTCCTAACACTGAGAACGCGGTACGAAAAGGAGGCGTTAACAGCCGTAGATTATGGTCCATGGTTCGAGGGACCACGATCTAAGGATAACCAGTGAACCAGTGACAATACTGTGGGGATAAGTTAACAATAAGTACACTTTTTGACTGTGTCAATGGCTGAGTTAGATTTTGATAAAGTATTGAGAGAGACCCACAGATTTACAGGTCCGCAATTTGCCCTTGCTTACTTTGACTGATAATTTGTTGTTTTTCTTGTTGTTCAACCATGCGGATGGGAGAGATCTTTTTATCTGATGCGGATTAGTTTCACAATACTATTGGGGTAAACCATATTTTTATTTATTTTTAAAACAATTAATATAAAGAATATTGTTTTCTAATTAGTAGGCAAGACTTCCAATTAAATTATTGAAGTCTTGAGACCAATTCTTCGCTACGTCGGCCTAAGAACAACTTACAATTCTCAAGATACGTTAAACTAGAGGAAAGAGAGTACAGTTAACTAGAAAGTTACTTCAAGCATTAAATTATTTTCTTTCTTTATTTATTATTTATTATTTGTCAATCTAGTCTATGATATACAGACCCTCCATTTCTCTTCTATTTATAGCAGTAGAAAATATTCGATTGTTTCACACTGTTTAGCTATAAAATATACAAACCGGAAAATGAGTGTGTTTTTGATAAAAGTGAAATGTAAACAAACATTTTGTACTACTATAGAGAAATTAATATTATATATTGTGGTCATTTTTATTATTTCTTTATATAATATTGGGGTCATTTTTATTATTTCTTTATATAATTTAAAATTGACAGAAATAATTAATATTATATATTGTGGTCATTTTTAATTATTTCTTTATATAATTAAAATTGAACAAGTCAAATTCCAAACTCTAATTCGTAGCAATTTCATAAGTAAGAATATGATGGTTGGTAACAATTGTTGTATGAACACAAAAATTAAAAATTAAAAAACATTTTCCCTTCGATTGTCTTGAAGGGATTAATATATTTTAGATTTAGATGGCATTAGCTATTGTTTTCATTTTTATTTATTTTAAAAGAATTGTAATATCCATTTACTTATCATTCTTATTTTAAAAAAGAAGAAAAAAAATAGATAATCACATACATAACTAAAAGAATGAAAACACATAAAAAGTAAACAAGAGTTTTAAAGTTCTTGCTTTCCATTTTTTTCCCCAATATTTCACATTTAATATAGAGAATATTGTAGACCAAGACTTTAATTAAATTATTGAAGTCTTGTCACCAATTCTTCGCTGCATGAGCCTATGATCAACCTATAATTCTTTACTTCAAGCATTAAATTGTTTTCTTTCTTTCTTTATTAATATGTTAAACTAAACGCCGAAACACGTAAATTATTTTGTGTTTTGTGTGGGTTAAACTAGAGGAAAGAGAGTACCTCACTAGTGGATGACCAAGACTTGGTGGAGTAGACCTCAGTGAATGACCAAGACTTTCCTTCTCTTTCTATTTATCTATATAATACATAGACATTTCATCTTCACTTCTCATCTCTCAACACAATTTTAAGCAGTTTCTATTTTCTTTTATTTCCAGTGAAAAACATGTGGAGTTTATCATGGCATAATCTACTCCCCTGCCTCCTCTTCATGTACTTGACTTTTCGAGTTATTTTCTCTTTGCCTATTAATTCTTCTTCTCCTTCTACAAAACTTTGCTCCCCTGAGCAAAGTTTAGCCTTACTCCAGTTTAAGAATACCTTGACAATTGATAATAGCTTCTTATTATGATTGTGAAGAACATTCTCATCCTAAGACAGACTCCTGGAAAGAGAGTACTGATTGCTGCTCATGGGATGGAGTCACTTGTGATAGCTTCACAGGTCAAGTGATTGGCCTTGATCTTTCTTCTAGTTGGATCCGTGGAACTGTCTATGACAACAGTAGTCTCTTCCTCCTTCACCGTCTCCAGAAGCTCAATCTAGCTTGTAATGATTTTAGTGAATCCACTATCTCATCCAAGTTTGGTCAGTTCATGCAACTGACACATCTTAACCTTTCTCTCTCCGGTTTCTATGGCCTAATACCTACTGAAATCTATCACCTAGCAGAACTTGTTTCAATTGATCTTTCTGGTAACTGGGGGCTTGAATTACTAGAACTCAGCCAACATGTTTTCGGTAAGCAATTGCAGAATCTAACAAAACTAAGACATCTTCATCTTGATGGTGTGAATATGTCTTCAGTTGCTCCTGGCTCCTTGGTGAACCTGCCTTCAACTCTAATATCTCTTGTTATCAGCAATACACGCCTGCAAGGCAACTTCCCAGAAGACGTTTTTCGCCTTCCATTCCTCCAAAAGTTCAGTTTAACCGGAAATGAATTTCTAACAGGTACTTTACCAAAGTATAATTGGAGCTCTTCACTGAGATTCTTGGATCTCTCTCAGACAAATTTCTCAGGAAAGTTACCTGACACAATCGGCAACCTTATATACTTGAATGTTTTGAATCTCTCAAGCGTCCCTTGGTACTTCCATATGAGGGATCTTTCTTTCAACAAATTCAAAGGGCCGATTCCAACACTATTTTGGAACTGCACGGAAATAACTTCTTTGGATTTGTCAGGCAACAACTTTACAGGCGAAGTTGCAACGTCATTATCTAAACTCAGTCAGCTTAAAAGTTTAAATCTCAGTGGGAACAATTTTGAAGGAAAGTTCCCCGATGTTTTTGGCAATCTCAGCAAATTAACTGATCTAGATCTTTCATTGAACAATTTCAGTGGTCAGTTGCCGTCTTCAGCATTCAACCTCTCACAGCTTTCTGTTTTAGACTTATCCGAAAATCAAGTTGAAGGTCATATTCCATTTCAAGCAAGTGGTCTTTCAAATCTAATTTCTCTCAAGATGTCTAATAATTTTCTTGCCGGAAGAGTACCATCTTGGCTGTTTACTCTGCCATCTTTAGAGACATTAGACCTTAGCAATAACAAACTCACAGGTCCAATTGAGGAGTTCCATCCGCCTGGTTCAGTGAAAGATGTTTCTTTGATGAATAACGAGATTCAAGGTTCAATTCCAAACTCCATGTTTGAACTCTTAAACCTTACAACCCTTGACCTTTCATCCAACAACTTGAGTGACAATGTGAATACAGACAAGTTGTCTAAGCTAAAAAATCTCGTTGCCATTGACCTTTCTCACAACACCTTACTATCATTTGTTTATCAGAAAAATGAAACCTTTACGTTGCCCCGCCTTGAGAGCTTCAGTTGCTCTTCTTGCCACATAAATGAATTCCCTATTTTCTTAAGAACCTTAGAAACCTTGGAATTCTTAGACCTTTCAAACAATGGAATTCATGGCGAAATTACTCAATGGCAATTTGAATTGTTTCACAATTTGTCATATTTGAATCTCTCTCACAATTTTCTTACGAGTTTCTTTCCTTTTGGAAAAACTTCAAATATGAAACTAAGGGTTCTTGACCTTCAATCCAACTTGCTCAAAGACCCACTTGTGATTTTAGATGCACCAGCTGTGGAAACCTTATTACTTTCCCACAACAATTTGACGGGAGAGATCTCTTCGTCAATTTGCAACTTGAGCCTTATTCATCTCCTTGACCTATCTGATAATAACTTGAGTGGAACAATTCCCCAATGTCTAGGAAACGTTTCTAGGCTTTTACTCTTGAACCTTGAAATGAACAATTTCCATGGTTACGTCCCCTCAATATCTGCAGATAGCCTCATTCAATATATCAACCTTAACGACAATAAGTTGGAGGGATCATTACCACCTACATTGGTTCACTGTAGTAATTTGCAAGTTCTAGATGTTGGGAACAACATGATAAATGATACTTTTCCTCATTGGTTAGCAAAGCTTCCAGATCTACAAATTCTAATATTGAGATCTAATAGATTTCATGGTTCCATTGGAAAATCAAAGACAAGATTATCATTTCGTAAGCTACGAATAATTGATATCTCTCACAATCAGTTCACAGGTACTTTGCCACCAACATTTTTTGAGAAACTTAATATGATGGGTGGGGAAAATTTTAAAGGTGAATTTGAATATCTGAAAGAAGATCCATTTATTGTGTGGATAACCGATGAGCCGACTTATTTTTTATATTTTTCAATTGTTTTAACAATAAAAGGTGTTGTTAGAGAAATAGACAGAATTCTAAACGTTTTCACAATGATGGATTTGTCAAGCAACCAATTTGAAGGACAAATTCCAAAAGCTATTGGAAACCTTAATTACCTTCAGGCCCTCAACTTTTCTCATAATAATCTTACAGGTCATATTCCACCATTATTGGAAAATTTGACACAACTTGAATCATTGGACTTCTCCTTCAACAACTTCATTGGAGAGATTCCTAATCAGCTCACAAGTCTAAAATTTCTTTCTATGTTTAACCTTTCATACAACCAACTTGTTGGATCCATACCTCATGGATATCAATTTGATACATTTCAAAATGACTGTTATATTGGAAACTTTGGGTTGTGTGGATCCCCATTGTCAAGGAAGTGTATTCCTGATAAGCCACCATCTCCAATACCATCAATCTACCATGAAGAAGATGATGAGTCGAGCTGGTTTGATTGGAAAATTGCCTTGATGGGTTATGGATGTGGACTGGTGTTGGGCTTATCCATTGGATATATTGTATTCACAACAAGAAAACCGCAATGGTTCGTAAGGAAGATTGAAAGAGTTAGTATGAGAAACATGAAGAGAGTTGAAAAAAGGCCTCCAAGAAGAAGAAATTAGTAAGTTCATGTACTGCTCTTTCATGTTTAAGTTTTTAATCTTCTTCTTCTACTGTTTTTAACCATTCTCATTATTATTCATGTTTTGGCAGGAGAATTCCACCTCCTTTCTCGAACAAAAGGTAAACGCACTTGCAGAACTGGTTTTGGATTCTATATCCTTTTCTGGGTCTCTGTTCTTGAAATTTTTGAACTTTATACTTTAGAAAGTGTCCTTCATGTTTGTTTTTTGAATTTTAAGTTTAAGCTCACTTCCATAATTGATTTTCGATTTAGTTTGCACTTCTGGTCCTCCGTTTTATTTTACAATTCATCTTCCAGTCCTATTTTTTTGTATTAGCATAGTTAATTATCTTTAGTCAAAGTAAAATACTATAAGTTGGTGAGGGCATGGTAGTAACGGGGTTATTTTCGTGGCATCGCTCACAAATTTTATCCATAAACATTTGGGGGAAAAAAATTATATACGGAACATATTACAACCCAAGAATGAAAATTCTCCAATGCTTCGAGTTGGTTCAGCTGGAAATTGCTTTGATGGGTTACAAATGTGGATTAGTAATAGGCTTGTCTTTGGGATATATTGTAGGGGTGGGCATGGGTAATGGGTAGAACCAGAACCAAAGCGTCTCAATAGGGTGTGTTTTGTAATTTTTATATCAAATATTATTTGACATATAAGGAATTGCAATCGCAAATTGGGGAAAAAAAGGGGAAAAAAAAAGTGTCAAACTCATGTCTTCACCCATTGTCCAATATACAATTTGTTCTCAGTTCATGTCATCGACCTTCCGTCGCCATCCAGTCAACCATCCGATTGGTAAATAATTTTATTCAATGATTTTACTTTTTAAGCTACTAATTGACTTTCTTGTGTTTATTTTGTAGAAATGATTGGACTTGACGAAGGAATATCCACAGCAAATTTGGAGCATGAGACATGATGTTTTAATGATTGCATTTCACTATTTTGTTATTATGTAACTTATGTTATTTGAAATGATGAATGTTATTTATAATTTTCAGATTGGGAATAGTAGTTGTAGAAGATGTGATTTTTTTAAGCAAACTGCAGGGTGTATGTGTGAATTTTGTGAACTACCAGGGGTGTACTTGTAATTTTTTAAGGGTATATTTGTCATTTTTAAAATAATAGGGGTAATTTAATTCTCCTATGTACCGGGGACCGGAACGGAACCTGCATTTCAAGTTCCAGTTCCAGGAGCTGACCGATTCTGATTCCCATTCCCAGCAATTTCGATAGGTACCTAAAACCGCTCACCCCTATTTTTTATATTATATTCGCAATAGGATAACTACTATGGTTTGTAATGATAGTTGAAAGAATAAGGTTTAGAAACATGAGAAGAGTGAACAGAAATCATCCAAGAAGAAGACATTAGAGAGTTAAAGCTAGTGCTGCTCTCTATAAGGTGAGTCATCCAACTTTTATCGAATATATTTGTAGCTTTGTCTTAATTTAAAAGCATAAGAATTTAAAGTATAATTTCCAGCATGTTTTCAACATTCTCTTTCTTTCCAGAGCAAGGAGGATAGCCGGTTGTGTCTACATGTCTAGTTATCATCTTCAAGCCATCGATTTTCTTCCACTCTCTCTGGACAAGTAATTCGTATGTTATTTTTGGGTTGTGAAGTAATTCAAGTAGATGGTAAGCTAATATATTTTTCACGCGCTTAAGATAATGTGGTTCTGTTGGAGTTACTAAGTGTTTTGCTTTTTATAAATGAATAACTAATAATAATAATAATAAAATCACTCTGTTAAAATTTATTTGTCGGTTGTTTTGGGTTGTGAAATTAGATGTGAAGTAGATGACAAGCTAATAGTCTTTTGCTCTATTAAGTGGCAATGCTGAAATTACTAGTCCTATTGATGAAAGCAAATGAGAATGCTAAACAGAAGATGCGAAGGAGAAGAAAATTAGGTGTGCTCCACTTTAATTTCCTGTAAGTCAGCTATGCTATTTACATCTTGAAAAGTCTATTGATTACAAATTGTTTAGACTACATCATGATCCAAGTTAATTCTTAGTTCTTTTTTAGTTGAATAAAAGGTTTTTCATGCTCACTAGTGTTGCAGTACTGCTTCTCTTTACTCCTTTCAGCAGGTTTGCAGATAAAAGTATCAAGGATACAACACAGAGAGTTTATTGATAGAAGTTGGATGTAGAAGTGGAGCCTTAAATAGAATAGTGCTGCAAGATTATGTTGACTTTGTCTTCACATTCTTTTGGGATATTGTGTTTCGTTTTCCTATTTGTTCTTATGTCAAATTATATATCTTTAAGAAAAACTATTTAATAAAGAATAAAAATGTGAATAGGAATAGGAATAGAATTATGAGAGTCTTATTAGGAATTGAAATATGAATTCCATTAGAAATAAAATATCTTATATACTACCTATAAATCTGGAGGTAAGAACCAATTCAAGGTTATAAGAAAATGTGAGAACACAATACGTTTGATGTAAGGGTTATTAAACGTCATGGTAAAGTCTCTTAGAAACTATGATGGGTTAGAAAGTGTATTCTTGTATATCATGTTCATGAAACTATAGTGGAATTCTCTCATCCGTGGATGTAGGCAATGTATGCCGAACCACGTAAATATCGTGTCTCTTTATGTGGTGTGATTTTATTCCTATATTATTAATCTCAAATGTATGTTTTTTGTTGCGCGATTTCTTAACACATTCATTACCTTTTGAAACTTATAGTTGGACTCCTTTGGTGACATTTAGAGCCACCCAATTGGAAACACAATTTGTGCTTAATTCTCTTAAACAATTTATAAGATTTTCAAGCTAAAATTGTGGCTGCATGGTCTTAATCCCAGATTTTTTAATCTGCAATTTTTGAAATGCAATGACCTCCAAAACTTTGTAAAAATGAGCACCAATTGCAAGAGAAACATAAGTGAGTTACCACTAAATTGTTGAAACCGAAAACCAAACAAGTCACAAGTAAAGTATAATATAAAAGACAAAACACACGATTTACCTTAGTTCATTCCGATTAAGGTATTATGTTCAACATTCAAATAAAGAATTCTTATTGAGTATCAAAACTTTACGCGATTATACAACCATAGCTCACTCTAACCCTCTATCTCACATTAGGCTACTCAATATTACAAAATACTCATAATAGAAAGAGTAATGTTACATTTACACCACCCATTACACCATGAGGACATATCCCACATCCACACAAATTTTTAATTATTTTGAATTTTTAAAATTATAATAAAATAATTATTAGTAAAATGGTGTTGGTGTAATGAAAATGATGTAATGGGTGGTGTAAATGTAGCATTACCCTAACCCCATTTGGGTTTACCCGAATTTAACCCGACCCAAGCCTAAATATTAATAAACTAATTTTAGTCAATGAATTATAATGAAGAAACTTGAATAAAACCCTTCTCTTCAGTACCAATCAAACTACTGAAAAAGAACACTAGAACTGGGTGGTGAAAAGAAGGAAGTTTTTTATTCAAATTTAGAGAAATTTAAGTTTGATGAACTGGGTTTTGGTGTTTGGTTGCAAGAGAGTTTTTTTGCTGTGGAAAGTGCAGTAAATTAAAGCAGGGTATGGTATTGTTGTTGAAGAATATTCTATAGGATTTTCCGCTAGATGTACAATGGCTGTAGAATCAATTTCGCAATAAATTCACCTTGTACAATTACCAGGTAAAGCTTATATTTTGATGGTACAGTACGAAGCTTTTACTTTTAAATAACGACAATAAACATCTTTCTTTCTTTCTTTTTTACTCGCTAAAGGATGATGGCGTGACATTTTGGACGGCTTACCCCAACTTCCATTTCCAGGGTGGAAGATGGGTCTCTTCTGCTGTGTTCTTTTGGATAAGGCTTTCGCTTCATAATTTGCAGCAGCGTAGGCTTGAAACAGTTTCTCATTTCTCCAATATAAAACTCAAAATCTATTCTTCTAATTTATTTTAAACCCAATTAGAGGTGAGTATGGATAGCGGATAGAATCGAAACTTGCAGGTAATATCAGAATCGGAAACCAGAATCTATCTGGATCCGATACTATGCGGGTAGGTTTCGATTTCATTTTTTTGAAACTGATACTATGCGGTTTCGATTCTAGTTTCAGTTCCTACATGTAGAGGAATCGGAACCTGAACCTGAAAAAAAGAACTTGCAGTAGATACCTAACTTGGAACCTGTAGCGGGTATCCTGTTTTGGAACTTGAGCTGAAAAATATCTGTGAAGAATAGGGGGTCTATTGTAATTTTATATATAAAAAAATTTAAAATGGAAAAGTTAATTTTTTACAATAACCTAATTACATAAATATGCAATTATATTTATTACATATAAACTACACCATATAAAAAAACTTTAATTCATTATAATATATTAATATTAAAGTTTTTATTAATTAAGTGTATAATTGGAATTATGACCAATTAAAAGTGTTTTAATGTTATTAAAAGAATTGTTTTTTAAATAAAATAGTATATTTGATTGAATAATAATATAATATTTAATTATTTACTTCAATTATTAAGTTCTAAGTAAATCATTACATTATAGTTAAATTATTACTTAATTAATTATAAGTTTATAACATTACATTAGTAATTTAGTACATTACTTAATTAATTAATTATAACATTACATTATAGATTTATAATATAATTACTTAATTAATTATAATATTATATTATAAACAAATGATTACTTAATTAATTATAGCATTCTATTATAAACATTAATACAACATTTAATTAAATGATTAGAAATTTAATTAATTATAATATTACATTAAAGATTTATAGTATGATTATTTAATTCATTATAACATTACATTATAATTTGATTATGTAATTAATTATAACATTATATAATTAAATGATTATTTAATTAATTATGACATTATATTATAAACATTAATAATTTCCTACATTAGCGCAATATTTAATTAAATAATTAGAAATTTAATTAATATAATATTATATTATAAATTTATAGTATGATTACTTAATTAATTATAACATTCTATTATAAATATTAATACAATACTTAATTAAATGAATTAGAAATTTAATTAATTAAAACATTACATTAAAATTAAATAATTACTTAATTAATTATAACATTACATTATATTATAATCACTTAATTAATTATAATATTTCATAATTAAATGATTATTTAATTAATTATAAATTTATAACATTACATTATAAACATTAGTAATTTATTACATTAGTATATTATTTAATTAAATGATTAAAAATTTAATTAATTATAACATTACATCATTCATTTATTGTATGATTACTTAATTAATTATAATATTTTATTATAAATATTAATACAATACTTAATTAAATGATTAGAAATTTAATTAATTATAATATTAAATTATAGATTTATAGTATGATTACTTAATTAATTGTTTGTGTTTTGGTTTTGATTGAGGAAATTTTATGTGAATTGTGATAAATTGATTGAATTCAAGTGTTGCCTAAAGATTAGAGGAATTTATGAGTCACACTGGAAAAAAATGAATGAGTAATCAAAATTTGTTAGGGGTGTATTTGTAAACTTTTAAGGTATTTTTGTTATTTTTTAAACTAATAGTGGGGATAGTTAATTGTTTATAGGTTACCCAGGAAAGGAACCGGAACCTGCATTTTAGGTTCCGGTTCTTTGAATTTAAGAACCTGCATTGTGCTGTTCCGATTCTAATTCCTTTTTTTGGGAACCTGCATTGTGATGTTTCGATTCCCCAGAAATATGCAGGATACCCAAAACCGCTCACCTAAAACCCATGAAATGGCTCAAGGAGTTGCTAATTCTTCTGAGTCACTAACTAAATTGTCATCTTTAAACAGTTTTGAGAAAGTAAAATTCAATCTTCCTCAATGCTCCTTCGAAGAAATGGTTGGTGTTTCTATTGGTACGGTTAAATCTTGCCCCCACAAGTCGTCATCGTCGTTTCACAAAAACATGCTGACATCTAGAGCTGGCGATGGATTGTGCCGACTCACATGTCGACATAACCCTCCTTAAAAAAAGTCTAGCACAACACACAAATTTCCGTGCCATGCCATGGCTTACAAATATTCAAAGAAATTAATGGAAATTAATGGAAGTGTTAAACTAGGCCCACGGCACAACACGCTATATAGCGGGTCGTGCTGTGGGCCTTCAGATTTGGCAGGCCACGCAGCATGACAAGACATGAATTTCTACAGGCCTTAGCACGAAACGGCCCCCGACACGATAGGCCTTGAATTTTTAGGCACGACACAATGACGATGACATCAATATCCCCATTAACTAATAGTAACGTCAATATCCTCGTTAACTAATGATGACATCAATGTCCTCGATAACTAACATTGCAGTTGACCTTGCATCTAACTAAGGGTGATGCCCATGTGTTGTTACTTAACAATGACGTCTATACGTCGTTAACTAACATTGCAGTTGACCTTGCATCTAACTAAGGGTGATGCCCATGTGTTGTTACTTAACAATGACGTCTATACGTCGTTAACTAATGGTAACATCAATATAAATAGAGTAATACTACAGCAACAACCTCTCTTATAAACTTTCTCTTACAACCCTAACGTGGCAGCTTTTAATTGGTCAACTTACAATTAATTAGTAGGACTCATGTAAAATCTATTATGAATTGATCAATTACAAACTACTAAATCAGAGTTATGAGAAAAACTTATAATTAAAAGGTTATTGGTATAGTATTATTCATTTTGAATATTGTGTAATTGTGCTATTACTCAGAGAATTTCCGTCATCGTCATCGTTATCTCGCAGTTAACGTCAGCATCACCATTTACTTGTTTAGACTATCTTTTGTCGAATACAATCTCTTCTTCTCCAGTCAGATCTATAGAAGAAAGAAAAACCAGAGTTAGGTTTTCTGAATGCTTTAAGATTATATCAGAAAGAAGAAAAAAAATCTTACAGATTTCGAATTTTCAAGAATTAAGCACCACTGTTTAAGTGTCGCGAAACAAAGCCCAATCAACGTCGTCTTTCTTAGCCAAGCGAAGCCACTTTCAGTCTCCACTGTACAACTTTTACAATTAACCCTAAATTTCATTCGCCATCAAATTTCTTAGTGTTTACATACCAAACAACCAAAATTCAGCTGTTCGAGTCTCCATATTTTCTCGACACGCAGGTACGTAAGCACAGTGTATGACTAATTTTGCGTAATTACAACCGAAATTGCAAACAAAACAAAAAAAATTCCTTAACAATGACCTTTATACCCAAAGAAGCTATTGAAGTCATTGCTCAGAGTATTGGAATTACCAATTTGTCTCCCGATGTTGCCCTCGCTGTCGCTCCCGATGTTGAGTATCGCATGCGCGAAATTATGCAGGTCAATATAATTTTTTTTTTATTTTGGTGGTTACTGATTTTTTGAGTTCTGGAGTTTAAAACATTGTTAATTCATAGTGAACCTTGATGCTTTGAACTTGTAGGAGGCGGTTAAATGTATGCGGCACGCACGTAGAACAGTTTTGAGAGCTGAGGATGTTGATCGTGCACTTAAGTTAAGAAATGTGGAGGTAAATAATTTGTATTTTTGGCTTTTTTTTTTTTTTTTAAATTAATTGTTGTGGGTTTTGGAGTATAGTTTCAAAAGTAATGTGAAAATTTGATGTTTAGTTGTGGATTTGGTTATTGGAGTGGTGAAATAATTTGTTTTATGCTTTTTGATTTGCAAGGGAGTTTGGAAGTTTAATTTTGAAACTTACGCGAAATCTTCAGTTTTGCTTGTGGATTTGGTTGTTCATTTTTACTTTTTTACTCTTGCCAGGCAATAAATGGATTTGGTTCGAGTGATTCTTTGCGATTCAAAAGGGCGGATGGGCTTAAGGATTTGTACTATATTGATGACAAGGATGTGGATTTTAAGGATGTACGGAAATGAAAATGTGGTTTTAAATTGTGTGATAAATGGCTTTTTGTTGCTTGCTGTTCTCTTATTTTGCACGTTGGAATGGATGCAGGTGTTGGCAGCACCTTTACCAAAGGCACCTATTGAAACATCTGTTACTACTCACTGGCTAGCAATTGAAGGTGTTCAGCTTGCTATTCCAGAAAATGCTCCAGTTGAAGGTATTGTTTTGACCTCTGTTGGAATACTAGTTAATAGAATGGGAAACTGGGAGACTGGTTTCTAAAAGTATGTATATATGGAAGAACTTTGGGTGGCCAAAATTACTTTGGAGTAAACACTATGGATGCTATCGTTTAGAGTGTTTTTCATTGGTTAGATTTCTATAGGTAGTTTGCTTCTGAGCCTTAGTATTTTTCTGTTTTATGGCCAAGTGGACTGCTCCATGTTTTGATCTAGTGATTCTTTGGTTTATGGACTATTGCAATATCTATGGCCTCTTAAGTCTTAACTTTTTGATGATTTTGCTATCATGGGCATTTTAGATTGTATTATACTTTGTTTGCAGCCCCTGCAGCAGTCTCTGATGGCAAAAGGTCTGATTACAGGGAAGATGGGCTTTCTGCTGACATTAAACTACCTGTTAAGCATGTACTTTCTAGGGAGCTTCAGGTATATTGTATATCCCGTGCCATATGATTTTAGCAAAATGTAAAAAATAATGAACTTTTTTATGACAGAAGCTTTCTGTAATCTCCTTTGCAGTTTTACTTTGACAAAATAAAACAGCTTACAGTGAATAGATCTAACTCTATCCTCTTTAGACAATCATTAACAAGCCTGGCAACAAGCTCAGGAATACAGCCGTTGGTTCCTTTTTTTACATACTTCATTGCTGATGAGGTAGTCTCAAGGATCTTCAGCTTTGTCTTTTCAAAACATATATCAGAGAATTGAAGCTTTTCTGTCGGAGAATTCAATTTTGCTTATCAAATGTTATGATCTGATGTGTTTTCCTCAGGTTACACGAAGTTTGACTAATTTTCCTCTCTTGTTTGCTTTGATGCGTGTTGCCCGAAGCCTTCTCCAAAATCCACATTTGCATATAGAACTTTATGTAAGTGATGTCACTCTATCGGTACACAACACTGTCTCAGAAAAATCTCTGGAAAGGCTCCAAAAAAAATAGCATGGCTGTGATGTTGGCCTTGTTTCAAAATGTTCTCTGACTACAGTCACTTTCTTTTAATTATTTCTGGAATTTTCTTGGATTTTGACAAATGACAAGCATAAGAGATAAAATGATGAGAAACATCTGCAACATTAATTTTTAACTATTTCCAGACCGTTGGGATCCGTCAGTCCTTTTTGGGCTTCGTACAGATAAGTGCTAATCAAACACTGTTGGTGTTATTTTCTTCAGCTACACCAAATGATTCCATCCATAATGACCTGCCTTGTTTCAAAAAGATTGGGTAATAGATTTTCCGACAATCACTGGGATCTTAGAAACTTTGCAGCGAACCTGATTGCTTCGATATGTAAAAGGTGATGGTTCTGTATCTTCTGATTTTTCATAAGCTGAACGGCATTAAAATTTCCGTCCAATAAAGTCTTTGACTTAAAAGACATGGTTTGGTAACCCTATTTACCATCTCAGAATTTCATTGATAGAATTTAACTTTAAAATGTTTTTCTGTTTATGGAAACTTAAGATGGATGTGCTTAGAGTTGCAAAAATACTGTTATGTGAATAATTCTTCATTTTAGCTTGTCTGATAGGATATGCTCTACAAGTGAGAGATAAAACTTGTGTTTGAGAGAATGACACTCTTGAATTTGTCTTCGAAATTAAAAGATTACCATTTATATAGCTCATCACTTCTTAACTATTTTTGCAGATTTGGGCATTCTTATCACAACCTCCAGTCACGTGTGACAAGGACTCTGCTGCATGCTTTCTTGGACCCAACAAAATCATTGCCTCAACATTATGGTGCAATCCAAGGGCTAGCAGCCCTTGGAACCAGTGTGGTATTCTAAATTCTCTTATTTTTTAACTTTCATGAGTATGCCATTTTTCTGCAAGATGTGAGAAGCGAAAAAGACTTGCGATCTAGAATGACTGCCAGTTTCTCTACATGCTCTTATAGGAATCCACTTTTACTTTGCACTTTCTCATCTCTATTAACTTCTTAGAATATTTCTCTTTCTTCTTGGGTTCTGTTTCACATCTAAACATCTAAAAGTATATCTTGTTTTTCTAGAACTTTAGTATACTTATCTGAGCATTTTGCTTTTTGTTTATATTTTGGATAGGTTCGTCTTCTTATCCTACCAAATCTGGAGCCGTACTTGCAGCTCCTTGAACCAGAAATGCGTTTTGAGGAACAAAAGAACAAGATGAAGAGGACCGAAGCTTGGCGTGTCTATGGGGCCTTGCAGGTTAGCTTATCTTTCAACATTTTCTTTTCAGAAAATTCTATGTATTGGATTAATATTGACACGGTGTGCAACTTTCCAGCATGCAGCTGGTCTATGCGTGTATGATCGGCTAAAAAAATTCCCCCGTTTGTTGACTCTTCCAACTCGTTCCTGCTTGAAGAGGAATGGCAGAGTCGGAACCAGTTTGCAGCCAAGTATGATTTCTTTGAACTTGTTGCTTTGGGATGTATATACATACATAAGCGAAGAGATAGTGGCATCTGTGCATGCAGTATGCATATGTGCTCACGATGCTTTGCTAATAATAGGATGATTGATACACAAAAGCCAATTTTATTGCATCATTAGCCTTATCTAAGAATATACGAGAAGCATTCATCACTGATAGCACCTCTTTAAAAATAATCTGCGGTAGTTGGTTCCCTAATTCTCTGTTTCTCTATTTCTGATCATCTTGCTCTTCAATTGCTTTCCAAAGATAAACGCAAAGCAAGCATGGACAACTCAATGCACCAACCACCACTCAAGAAAATGGCAACAGGTGGCGCTATGGGTTTGATGCCAGTGAATTCTATGTCCGTAGACATGCATGGACCAACAGGTGGATTTCCCAATATCGTGGGAAGTTCGATGTTTGGAAGTTCGAGTGTTGGTATATCAACAATGCCCCGGCAGTTACCAAAGGAAAACACGTTAGGAAGGGAGATGGGTGGTCGCACATCGAAGACTTCAACTGTTCTAGCTCAGGCTTGGAGGGAGGACATGGATGGAGGGCAATTACTGGCATCACTATTTGAACTTTACGGTGAAAGCATGTTCCGATTTACTCCCAAATCTGAGTTGCTGCTATTCTTGTGATTGTTAAACAATAGGACTTGATGTTTAAACAGTAATTTTGTAAATCGTCTGTTAGATTATTAAAACCGTAGCTAATAGATTATAGATTCTTGTAAGCTATTAATTGAGGTATGAATTATTTACTCAAGGATAAATAAAGTTGTTCTTCGCAGTTGTTTCTAGTATTTGAATGAAATGATATACAATTATACAGTCAACTACGAATCATGGTTTTTTATTTATGAAAATGTACTTGTGGCCCGTAACTTTTCCAAGAAGCTGCTGTTTCTAAACTAAGATTATGTTTACTAAATCACTTATGAAATGTAATTACCAGTGTTTTAATAGCCAACGCGGGTGAAACCTAGCAAAGTGGTTAGATCCCAGGTTGACTGTTTTGATTAACGGGTCAAACCGGTGTCCAAAAGTTTGAAATATAATAAAAACACTCTTAAAAATTACATATAAATCTCTACAGCTTTGAAATTGTGCAAAAACACCTCGAATACCACCGCTAATGTTCAAAAAACCAAGACAAATATGGTATATTTCCGGCAACAAAAATACTCCTCATTACCACGAAAACACTCTCCTCAGCCTCTTAGCCAAAACCCATATCACCCCTCCCCCGATTGCCTTAGGTTGTTGCCATCGATTTTATTTTACAATTTCCAATCGATTCACTCATCGAAAATCACATTCATCACCATCATTGCACTCAATGGCTCTTTTTCTTCAAAAACCCCAATATCTCAACCTTCAATTGTTCACCGATTACCATCCCAATTTGTAGGGTTTTTGATAAATAGGAAAATTGTTAACCCGACTCAATAAAGGCTTCAGAGTCCCGATTGAATCAACTAGACCAGGTTGAGTTTTTACAACAATGATAATTACAACCTTTAAGTCAGCTGTTTAAACTTCCAGTTTGCGCGAGGAAATCAACCATTTCCATTTAACTTAATGGAGATCATTAATCATGTTATTAATCTAAATCAATCAAATCATCGCATTACAAATAGACAAATAGCAAACATAATATAGACGCAAAGGAAACCTAGAAGGAAATGATACCAGATACACTTGACATTCCAACATCTTTACATAGCTGTGGCATAAAAAGAGAAAACAAAAACAAAAACTAGAAAAGCTCAAAAGAATTAAAAGAAGAGCTTTCGTGACGGTCTGGAGTTAACAGGTGAAGGTGAGGTTGGAGATGTGGGGAGGGGGGGTATTCCCTTGCTCTCTTGGCCGCCTGCTACTTTGTCAACCAGCTTTGCTGCCTTAGGGTCAGTTAGAAGCGTCTTCTGAAACGATTGGGAGAAGCCGGTTGCAATAATAGTTACATGTATCTCCCCATTGTATCGGTCATCCACAACAGCCCCAAATATTATGTTAGCAGAAGGGTCTGCCAAACTAGTCACAACCTGAAAGTTTACAATCATAGAGAATTATTTGTCACGCCATTGGCTAAAAGCACCTGAAGGTTAGTTGCTTAATATATAACAGATTACATTTGACTCATTTCATAGGTATTTATGAAACCAATATTTGCTCATTTAATTCAATTGGAAGAATCAGACACTGCAAAGCTTAATAAATTCAGTACCTGGGACACTCTATTAACCTCCTGCAAAGTTATGTCCTTTCCTCCAGTGATATTATATACCACACCAGTCGCCGACTGGATTGATGATCCAATCAAGGGAGCTAAAGTTGCTTGCTCAGCAGCTTCTTCTGCACGGTTTTTGCTAGAGGAAACCCCCACTCCAAGCATTGCAGTTCCAGAATCTTTCATGACTGCCTTTACATCTGCAAAATCCACATTCACCAGTCCAGGTATCTGCAAAAGAAGAAAACAATATAAGCAAACTTAAGATTTACAAATTATTTTATGAAAACCTTTGAAAGAAGCACACTTAAACAGTTTCAATTTCCATGCGGAAAGATTGACTCTAGGTGGACCATGAAAACCTCAGATAGAAAACAAATGATCAAAACAGGCTTTCTAAGATTAACAAAAGCCGAATGCCCAGCGGCCAAAATGCAGAAAAATACAGTTCAGCAATCTGCAAAACAACTCACTGTTATTATGTCGGAAATTCCTTGCACCCCTTGACGTAGAACATCATCAGCGAGGAGGAAAGCATCCTGAAGCGGTGTCTGCTCATCAGCAATATCAAGTAGACGATCATTGGGAATCACAATAAGAGTATCAACATTCTTTTGCAACTTCTCAATGGCCTCCAGCGCCTGCAAAGATGCAAACATGAGAAATTTCTTTGAAGGAACTTTGAGCAATAAAAGATTTTGTATACTCTAAATACAGCAAAAAAATGTAACCAGTAAACTTAATCCAGTATCTATACTCTCTTCAACCCAGTATGCAAATGGCAAGGAAAACAACTGATTTCCATTAACATATTACTACATTGGAGAGTCCTTCAAAAACAGATATATGAATCATTGAAAACCACCTACGAAACCCACAATCTTATGACTGGCCTAACTGGAAGAAATAAGCCATGTCATTTAATAAAGCAGATTCAGTACTAAAAAAAATTCCTTCCTAAAAATTCCATGTCGTATTGCAAGTAGAGTATAATATTAGAAATCACACTCAAAGCTAACACCACTGAAGATAATAATTTGAAGAAATCACCAATTGAAATAGCATTTACATAATTTAGACAAAACAGGGAATTGTTTCTCCTAAGCATTCTAGCAAAGGACTCCACTCACTTTCTCCCTTGCACTCATATATTTGTTGGCTGAGAAGATATGTTTTCTAAATTGCTTATCAAATTGTTTATATATAGCATACTGTAAACACATAATCAAGCTACTTTCTCAGTCTCATACAAAAACCCAAATGACACCTGCCTGCACGGATCTTTTACGTCCTTCAAAGCTGAAAGGATAAGTAACCACACCAACAGTCAAATAGCCAGCCTCTTTTGCTATCTGAGCAACAACTGGTGCAGCACCCGAACCTGTGCCTCCGCCCATACCAGCTGTAATAAACACAAGATCTGAGCCCTTAAGAGCATTTGCAATGGCTTCCTTTGATTCCTCAGCAGCCTGCTCCCCCAGAAGCGGATTTCCACCAGTGCCTGCATTTGAAGCAAATAATCAGAATCTAGGGACACACATAGTACACATGTGGGGCAACAAACAACCACCCAAAGCAATCATTAATATCCATTACACAATCGATGTACTTTCTCCTATTTTAGAAGAATAGCAAACCTAGTCCACGAGTCAAAAGCTCTCCAATTTGAAGTGGATTCTGTGCAGCTGATTGTAAAAGGGCTTGAGAATCCGTGTTTATGGCATAAAAATCAACTCCCTATCAAAGCAAAATTGAGCCCCATTAATAACAATTCACCTAACAAAATTTTCAAGCCACCCTTTCTTATAATTCAAATTGCCGTCATAATTTAAATTGCTATGGCTAATAGGTTTCAAATAAGAAACCCAGACTGCAAAAACCAATAACTTAATTATAAAGTTTCCATATTTACCAAATGTAGAGCCAAACTCTAGAAATTACACTTAAATTTAACATTAAAAATAATAAAAATGAAAACTTTTGAAAAACCCACATGTAAACCACTGCCAATCATGCGATTAACAGCATTGTTGCCACCTCCACCGACACCCACAACCTTAATTTTGGCAGTCTCAATTGGAGCAAATGAACAGCTTACACTCCCTTTATGGGGCCGTTTCCAGAGGCTCCTGCGCACCGTTTTGTGATTATGGGAGAGTGTTTTGTTGAGGTGAAATGAAGAGGCAAATGAAGATGATGATGAAAGGAACTCATTTGGGTTTGTCACTTGAAGTGTTGCCATTGTTATAGCAAAACTGTTTCTGAAAATGAAAATGAAGTGAAAATAGAGAGAGGTTTTAGGGTTTTAGAAGTAACAGGTTTCAGCTTCACATCACCTGAGAGTGGGTTCAGTTCTTGGAGATATTTGGGAAAAGATTGGGTGGACCTGTGCTTTAAATTTCTTTTTCCATTGCTTTATACGATACCGTTTGACAACACTCTTATTGCTATTTTGATTTTTAAATCTGAGGATATTAGATACATCTTTATTTTTTATCTGATAATATTATCTACTAAATTAAACAAATAATGTACTGTTAAGAACGATCCTCAATTTTCAGGTAATACCTCAAACTTTCCATTCCAATATGATGGCTTTAATATAAGCTAAAGAGTTGATCTCATAAACAATATGTTAAAATGTCAACGTTACATGGATGAGACGTTATATTATTTAAAAATATAAAATTTAGAATTTCATTTTAAGAATGTAAGTAAATTTAGGATTAAGTAATGTTAAGTCCACAACCTAATCTCACAACATTCTCTTAATAACCCTCAAGATCGCAGATTCCGTTTGCTTGTTATAGGTCTTGCCTACCTATTTACAAATTGACCAATTATGAGAGTTGTGAAAGAAAATTGTGAGATTAAATTGTAAACCTAACATTACTGCTTAGGATTTTAGTTCAAAAATGTAAATTTTATTGATATGTGAATAAGAATGAAACAATTCCAAATGCTTCCCTCTCAGGTAATACTTGCTACAATTTTGAGGGTCGAGAGCTATAGTCTGGAATGGAAGAAGAGTTTTCAAAGACAATGGATAGAGCCAACTATAACCACAACTAAAAAGGTCAGTCAAGCTGCTAAGGTCTCATTCTTAAGAATCATAAATTGACTTGGCAAAAGAGTTTTACTCCTCAAAACTTCGATGAGATTTTATTGCTATATACTCAATAAAACAAAGGAGAAACTGTTTCTAAAGAATTATTTCATTCAAATTACAAGTCGAGCTGAAGGCTTGCTAATAGTTTCGGAAATGGATGAGAGAAAAATGTTTACAATTCAAGGACAAATAGTATCAAACACCAATATAACTCCAACTGAAATTTCATGCACTCCAATATGAGCTACACAGATCCAACATGAAGAAATACAAAATGATCCATCAGACCTAAAAAACAGATATATTCCCAGGGGCCTCCACAACAGATACCTCTGGATTACCAACAATATACTATGCTTCTTCCGTAAAGAATTTCAATTACTACACTTCTCCACAAAGGATTTCATTCACCTTCGCTCAGAATAGGGACTATGAGTGGTTTCATCTGGGCAAGGTATACAATCGCCCACCTAAAGAAAACAAAAGAACAAAGAAGGAAATTTCAATAATGAGAAAAAATGAACGAAAAACCAGATGAAGACAATCACATGTTTGTGTCTAATATACAACTTTAAATTAAGAGACTTTAGATGTTCCAAAACTGATTAACATAAGAGATAGAACAAACAAATAAACTTACATCATCCAACAGCATACTGTTGCTGTAATAACCAATGTTAGATGGAACCTGCATTGCAAAATTAAATTAGCCATTTTGCATAAAGAATAAATATTATACCGAGTGATAAAGACAAAACCAGTAAATGACCAAAAGAAGTCTTCTACACTTGGCAATTCTAAACCAGAAATATTTAACCATAGCCATTGATGATAAAACTTTCCATGCATTAATATCCTTTATATGATGATAATATGAGATTCATAAATATTTAGCAGGCAAGCATGACATGCATGTTTTCACAAACAAAATTATAGATAATATCTAAGTATGATCTTTTCAACAAAATTACAAATCACGTACACATGAATCCAAAAATTGAGCATGTATGTATAAACATGCATATCTAGAAGTCACTTTCCAATACTAATTCTAATGAAGTAGGGTCCCAGGAGAGAGTCTGGCCTAATGTTAAACCCTTTGGTATTATAAACATGAAGGTCACCACTCAGAAGAATAGAATCATTAGTTAGCACTTGTCAGCACAAGACTAATACCATTCCACAATGCAGAAGCTCCTATATATACATACAAGTGTTGTCTCCAGGGTTCTAAACTTCTAAAAAAGATAATTTACAAGTTCAATAAAAGTGAGAAGCACCACTGCCTAAACAAAAAATATACCGCTGAAGCAAAGGAGTTATGAAACAACAGTAAAAATGGCTTGCATTGAGTAAAATTGACAATTAAACTGTCCCCTCACATTAACATGCAAAATATTTGGACACCCTATGAAAAAGTGAATTGCCCCAGGTTGCCCCATAAAGTTATGAAATATTTTATTCATTCCAGTAGATCCATAGCAACAATGCCTGAAACAATCCGGCTAAAGAAAAGTGAGTTCATAATATTTCCATGAAATCACTAATCTGATCGTTATTTTCTCCAAACTGAAAATCCCATTAACCCGCTTAGGAAACTAGGGCCAATGTCAAAACCTAAAATCTTTTAAAAGGTTCCCTACAATCTTTCAAAAGGTAGATTCCACAATGAATCAAAGTCCAAACCTTCGTGGGAGCAAACCACAGGCTTTAACACACAGACTTAATTCCTCAATCTAAATCACTAATATGACCCTAATCTATTAATTAGATCCTAAATCCAGTTTTCTACCTTTCCTTCAATGGGCAGATTTACAATTTTTTCAATATATTATCACATTACTAAAAGCAATTTTTAACTACTCCCATCCACAATAACCCAAACAGATAAACCAAATACATTTACTAAAAAACAAATAATCCAAAAATCAAGAATTAAACAAAAAAAACATACAAATTTGGCAGAGGGTCCTCTGTTGCAGCAAATTCTGGTACAAAGAGACGCAATGATTCCAATCACCACAAAGATAAGCGTTGTCACCATAAAACCCATCTCGAGATTGTAACGTAAATTAGGTTCGATCACCTATAAATTCAAACTTTATCAGAGAAAATAATTAATAAGAGACACCCAGATGAGTTAAAAAACTGCAAAAACTTATAAATAAGGAGAAAATAAGCCAAAAACATTACCGTTTTGAGCCCCAAAAAAATTAGAAAAGTTGGTTACTTGTAAACAATAAATTATAATGTAAAAACGAAAAAAAATTGTACCTTCGGAGGAACAGATCGAGCTGGTTATGGAGTAGATCAAAAAATCTCCCACTTCAATCTCTCTCTAATTCTCTCTCTTTCGTTCGTTTGCTCGCTCTCTGTCCCTTTGTCGTGTTCCAGATGATAAAAGCCATAACTTTGAGCACCAATAGATTAATTTGGGGGCAAAAATTATGGGTCTGGGCCTGATTCTTACACAATTATGGGCCTTGGCCCAAAATTTCTCTAGCCTGAATTGCAAGGGTCCATTTGTTTTAATATTTTTACACTATCCTATTCCTATATTCTGAAAATACACGTTTGATTCCCTATTCAAAAAATTATATTCTATGTTATTCAATTATTTTTAAACCCCTAAGTTTGTTAATTTAACTAAACACCTTCAAAAAAGTTTAGAAATTGACAAGAACACCCCCATCCACCCACATTTGTCAGGTTCCAGCCACCACCGCCGGAAGGTGGCCGGAATCTAGGATAATGGCACACTACCAGGCTAGAATCTATGGTAGGGATCCATGCTAGTGATACTGCATATGCCTTTTACCGACCTAGCCATCCACGGTGGAATCTGGCAGAAAATGTCGATCACTACTGGGCCAAAGATCGGGTGATGACTCGTTGACGACATAGCTTATTCGTCAACAACGGACCAAGATTGGTTGGCCTTACCGTTGACCATCAACGACGACCATATCTTTGGCCATCATTAACAACCAAACACGACCAAATCTAGTTGTTAATGGCCAAACCTAGCCGTAGATCTGACATTTTCTAACCAAATCCAAGATGGATCTGGCTGGAAAAGGTCATCTCGGCGTGATACCTACCCTAGATCCAACCATTCATGCATGATACTACGACTCCGCTTACCCTTTCCGGTGATAGGTGGCCACCGTCGGTATTTAATGGGTGGGTGGGGTGTTTTTGTAATTTTTAATATTTTTATTACAATGATGTTTAATAAATTAACAAACCTAATGGGGTGTTTTTGTTAATTTTTAAATCCTACCTTGTTATTCCCACTCAACTCTTACTTTTTTAAAAATACTATCCAAAATACTAAAATAAACGGACCCAATAAAATTGTGTAATTTTGTTAAAAATGAGAAAAGAGAATACGACAATACTAATACTATACATACAAACTCTTCATATAATTTTTTCTAAAAATCATTACTTATAATTTGTAAACGCTCTTTGTATACATATTACATCTATAAATAATTAAGAAAATATTAGAAAATGGAAGAAAATTTTCGGGATCTACGAACTCAGGGAGCTATCGTTAGAGATGTTAAACGTGTCGTGCACATAACACAATTATTATAGTAACATAATATTAATATGACATAAGGTCTATCCGACCATGTAAGACATTTTTATAAGACACTAGTGCCACATATCTAGCTTAACCTCCTGCATACCTTTATGGGCCAGAGAAATTAGGATTGTTGGGATTTGAAATTTCAGATTTTTGCTTACTTAGCACACACCAAAACATTTCTGAATGTACCAATAAGCATAGAGTGCTTGGATTGATCTTTTTAATATTATGTTTATTGGGTTTTGCATTTTTTACATATATTAAAACTTATATTAAATTTCGTCGCCCATTAATATTATATTACTAATGTAATAATTTATATTAAAAATATTATAATATATTAAAACTTTATGACATCATACAAACGTTTCACTGAAACAAAAATATTAATATGATACGCATTAATCCACTCATGGTCATAGCAGTGCAGCAATAGGAGCGAACCAAAAGGGTTGTGCATCGCTTCAACTTACTGTCTCAAGTTTAATTCCCATTGAATGCAAAGGTGGGACAAAGGTAGTGATTTACTTGGAAATCATGACGGTAGGTTGCTGAGGATTAGAAAATTTTTATTCATAAAGTCGAGGTACACATTAACTAGTCTGAACACCTTAATATATATATATATATATATATATATATATATATATATATATATATATATATATATATATATATATATACACGCAAAGGTGAGCAAAGTTAGTGATTTATTTGGAAGGGGCGTAAGGTTACTGAGGATTAGAAAACTTTTATCTATAAAATCAAAGTGTGCTAAACTAGTCTGAACACCTTAATATATATATATATAATTCTTGTCCCTCTTAATTGGCTCTTTCTTTATATAACCATTTCTCTTTGATTGCTTCTTTTAAAAAAGCCACGAGTGTTCACAAGCACATTGAGAATCGATGCATGCAAAAGAGGTTGACGGTCAGATTAGTGATTTTAAAATAGTGGATAACCCTAACTTGGGTTGGGTTTCAAAATAATAGATATAATTTTTTTTAATATTTATTCACAAAATTATGATCACATTATTCACATATAGATAAAAGAAAAAGTAAATAAGACATGTGTTTATTTAAATGAATCTAATCATAATTGCAACTTTTATAAAAGATATTAGATAAAAGTATAAAGACCATTCCTTATATTTAAAGAAACTTTATAATTCTTGTCCCTCTTTATTTTTTAATATCAGTTAATGGTTACAATTATATTATATTATATTTTTGTTCATAATAGTGAGAGTATTAACGTATGTTTTGCATGGCTAATCACTCACTCTTGGCCTCGTAATTTTGCAAACAGCAAAAGATTAATGTAAAGCTAATTATTTTTGACACGTGGGGTTGATATCATTAATTATATGATATGATCGATCCATGTGACTCGGGTCATTATCATATCTTCAACTCTCATCTCTAACTTATTACTAATATGACTTGCACTTTGTACCTGGCCACATTTTAAACTACTCTTCAATTACTCTCTTTAATCGTGAAGAAAGATGTAGAAACGTGTTGGAGTTGTAACCACTTTAACAATGGAGTAATATTACACTATTTTCTTTTATAAATTTTCTCAAATAATTCTTGATATAATAATTTATAATTAATTAGTTTATAATTAATTAATGAGACTAGTATGAAATTTATATAAAACTTATTATAAATTAATTAATTATAAACAATTACATCAAAATTATTAAAATAGTATTATTCTTAATAATAAGAGATTCATTTATAAAAGGGTATATATATAAGAGATAGTACCCTTAAAAACTGTAAATAGAGTTGCTTATTATAGTATTATTCTTAATAATAAAGGAATTCACTTATAAAGGAAACACACGTAGGGGATAATACCCTTGAAAACTGTAAACGATTTAGGTTAATATCATGAATAGCCATTATAAGGTTCACTAATTGAATAGAAATCCTAATAAAGTTTGGTCAGGGAAATATGAATCCTTTGTTAAAATATTAGCCTTACCTATTTTTTCGTTTTTTTAATAAAAGTGAATAAGAAAAGAAGAAATGAGTAGAAAGTGTGAGTAAGACTAATATTTATTTATTTATTTATTTATTTTATTCTCTCAAAACTTGTGGGGTTGTAAATATTAATATGATAATTAAATACAAAGTTTTAATTTATCTATTATAATACACGATGGGACCTAAACCTGCAAATCAAAATCACGTGAGGGAAAAGTAATAACTAGTATGGACCGACAATGCCAAATCTTATCGATATGATAAGCCTTGTTGGACAAAAACAATCAATTTTATGCTCAAGAGTGAAGTCACCAGTGAGGTAAGCTATTATGTAAATAATTAACTAATTAATTTTCTAAATTTAATTGTTACTTATAATAAGAACAATTGTCTGCTTAATTTACTCAACCTAATCAAGACATTAAGCACATCATCACATGCAACAGAAACCAAAACCATCAATGTTTAATTAATTTATTTTTTGAATTACTTGAGCATGCAAAGGGTAAATTTATGGATCTATATTATATATTGAAAGGATATGTTAAATAATTTCAGATTTATTAAAGAGTTTGTAGCTTTCGGGTGAGAAAAATTTAATCTCAGTTTAATCTTTTAGTCGTAAAGCCTACAACAAGTAGCTTGTGACTTTGTTATCTATTGGGGTTTAATATAAACTATACGACAAAATTTAGCTACGTCGATTTACTTAAGAACAAAATAATTGATGGGGTGATAGAGTTTCGATATGTTCACGTTAATTAATGTATCAAAATAGGAGCTTTAATTCTCCGTATGGATAAGAATAATAAAACTTTTGAAATATGTATGGATATTCTTGACCATATAACACTTGTAAGTAAGTTAGTAACCAATGAGTGGATCCCTCGTGTGAACTTATCAATATGTAATCTATCAACTATCTCGGGTAGTTGAGTGGTTTGATAGAGTGTATTACTCAAGAGATTCTAAGTTCAAGTCCCTTTTCGGTGGTGATAGGGATAATAATTGGAATTCTTACTTGATTGGTAGCTTCAAGCATTATTTTAAAACTCGAGCCGTTGTGAGACTTGGTAAGGTGATTGGGTCACGGGCTGACTAGTCCAATCCATTTGATCAATGACGTCAACAATAAATTTATTTTAAAAAATTATAAATTAGTCTTTTAAATCATAGTATATTACAAAAATGCCCCTAAAAAATTTCAAATTAGTCCCTAATTTAGTAATTTTATTTATTTATTTCAAGAATACGCAACTGATTACCAATTAATCCCTTAAAGTTTTAACATGTTTCAAAAACACCCCTAGAAAGTTATAAATGAGTCCCTATATAAATTTGAAATAAAACAAGACCCCACTACAACCTAAACCAGATCGAAGAGACTGTCGAGTCTCGATTAGATTGGTTTCCCGGGGCCCTTTTAACAATCAATCGTTCAAATATCAAACGGATTAATTCGACATATAAAAACAAAAATCACCTGACACTGTTCGTACCAACAAAGATAGATTGATCAGTCAGCAACTTGTCAATTAATCCGATTTGCCACGTCCAGTTTATGTCTTTGTCATTATCAATCTCTCAAAGACAAACTCTTGAATCTTCTTCAATTCACCACCATGTATCTTCATTACAACCACCCCATCTACAAGCAATTAATTCATAAATAATACAAAAGATAAAGGGGCCCTCTTACTTGTTAAAACTTTGACTTTACTTGTTAAAACTTTGACTCTTAGACTAGGGTTCTGATATTTTATCACAATCAAACAAAACAAGTGGACCCTTCTCCATCAAAGAGCCTTCTATAAATAGAGAGGCTATTCCCTGCACTTCCTTCACCAACTTGGCAAGCTTTCTTTTAGATTTCTTTTACTGTTGTAATATTACATTATTAACAATGGCTTTCTCCAAGACTTTCCTTCTTCTTAGCCTCGCTTTTGCTGTTATTCTTCTCGTCTCCTCAGAGGTCTCTGCTCGTGAGCTCGCTGAGACCACCCGTAAGCTAATTTCTTACTCTCTCTAGATTCAGCCAATTGTGTATATTTTCCTGTTATCTCTTGGTGTTATGTGGGCAATTTGTTTCCAGTTCTTATTTTTAAATGTTAATTTTGTTAAATGGTGTTGGAAAATAAGAATATTGCATGAAAATTCCTTGCATAAATATGTTTATAGCTCTTCTTTTGCTAGTAATTTAATCCCTATATATGATGATCTCTTTGCAGAGGGAACCAACGTTGAACAGTCCAATTATGCCGACCATGGATACGGACACGGATACGGACACGGCCACGGTGGAAACGGCCACGGTGGTAACGGCCACGGTGGATACGGACACGGTGGATACGGAAACGGTGGACATGGACACGGTGGCCATGGTGGCCATGGCGGCCATGGAGGCCATGGAGGCCATGGAGGACACCCTGCCGATGAGACACAGGAGGTTGAAACTGAAGCCGGAGGGAATTAGAGAAATTAATTTTAGTTTCTCCCTAGCTTAAATAAGATTATGTGTGTGTGTCAATAAGCGTGCGAATGAGAATGTTTTATATATTAACGAAGCAAAAGCATGCATAGTTGTATTTTATCTTGAGTTTGCCTAAGCACTACTCCCATCTTATCATGTATCTTAAAAGTTAATTTTATGTAATGAGAATATAGTGTTATCTGTAGTTCAGTGTGCCATGAGACCTGTGTGTTCTCCTATTATAATTTTACACCATATATAATTTCAGAAACTAACATCTTCCATTACCAGGTAAATTTTACGTTTGACTTTAAAAATTTGGGGTAACGAGGTGAGATTGTCTTTATGCCTAAAGAGTGAATGCAATATGACGGACCAAGTTTACCTTCTTAGTCACAGAAACTAATAATAACACCTCAATTTTAAAATTTAAGGGTTTAAGCTAAAAAAAAAAAAAAGGTGGTAATTGAAGAAAAAAAAAGTGTTGGGTTCTATATGATATTTAATACTTGGAAAATTGTAGAAGGGGTGGATATGTATTATGAGAGAATATTTGTATAATGTTAATGATTTTAGATGATTTATGTATGGTTGAGAGAAATAGATAAACAAAAAAATAAATATAAATAATATTGTTTTGTTGTACATGGGTGATAGAATAACTCTGTTATTATACATCTAAGGCAAAGGGGAAAAGAAAAGAGCTAGGTCTCTTTATATTATATAGTTTTCCATCTAATGTAAGTATTTTTAGGTAAACTTTTTTTTTTTGGGTAAGCGGATGTTTTGGTAAACTTTATTCTCCCTTCAAAATTAAAACATAATAACATTAATAAGTTTTTTTTGTTTTTTTGTTTTTTTTGTTTTTAAATGACCGAAGAGTTCATGGTAGCTTGGACATATTTCAATTAGTTTTTGGGACCCATTGAATACCCTACAAGCTAAATGTTCCAAGGTAAACCGTAAATTATGATAGGTGACCTCAAGGTGATTTGAACCCAAGTCACATATAAGTGTTGGCTTCTATGTGATATTTGATAGTTTTAAAGTTTTATATATAAAGCTGTTGACTAGATCTTGGAAAATTGTTTAATGGGTTTGATATGTTTATTGAGAGAGTATTTGTATAATGTTAATTAATGATATAACAAATTAATGAAGTTATGGTATACAGATTATTCATATACTGTTTAAATAGATGAATAATATATATATATATACTCAGTTAATAAATAATGTTTAGGTAAAATTGATTTATGTTAAAAATAAGAAATAATAAAATCAATAAGATCTTAGAATAACAAGTATAACAAATTAATAATATGTTACATAAGTATTAATTTCATATTTAAGTCAACAAAATAAGAGTTGCGATGTGGATCCCAAAGTCCTTCCTCTTACCTTATCAATTAAAGTAGCAAAATGTAGCTTAAATCACAACTTCATAAACCAAATTTTTTTCATTAAGCGAAAATAAAGCCATTAAAATAAATTAAAATAAAATGTTTCTCTTTAAAAGCTGCGAGTGTTCACAAACACACAGAAATCATTTGCTAAATAATTCATGGTATCAGCAGGTAGTAGCTCTTTCTTCCACTGAAGTAGCCTAACTTCAAAACCTTTTTCATGAGCTTCATATTACCATCCCCGGTGTTCCTGTTCTTTGGTGTGAAAACACCAGTGCAGATGCTCTTGTGCAAATCCCGTATTCCATGCGAGTACCAAACACATTGAAATCAATGTTCACTTTGTCCGTGAAATGGTTCAGTCTAAATTCTTGATGGTTCAATATGTTGCTTCTGAGTTTCAGGTTGCTGACATCTTGAGTTCAGCAACCTGAAACATCAAGCTTGAGGGACAATGTTAACCAAAACATCAAGCTTCACTTAAGCAAAAGATCCAAACCATAGAAAACACATGCTTCGGTCCACACTTCTTATCATTAACTAACAACATGCAAGTGGGAAGTACAAGTTGCAAAACAGAGTACAAGTTGGCCTGCAAGTGGAGACGCAAGTTGCAGATCAAACGAACTGTATTTAGTTAGTTGTTAGTGATCAAACGGTGGAGAAGAATGATCTGCATGCATAAATGTTGTAATAGTTACTGTTCACGTAGGAAAAAATATATGGAAAGAGTTTAGTGCTCTGTTTTCTTCATCCTCTCGCAGTTTGTTTTTTTTTTTTTCCCTCTACAGTCGTCTCTCTTTCTCTCTCTACTGCGTTGAAAGTTTTCACAATATTAAACCATTTCCTAAGGTTAAATAAAATAAACCCACATGAAGTATATATAATAATTCTTCAAATTTGAAAACTAATTCACATAATTCCTTACATTATTGATTATCTAATTGGTTACTCAAAAGGTATTTATCGAATTAATTCAAACTCTGATTTATTAGTGAAATAGGTAAATATATGAGATTTTACTTAACTATTCCTCTTCCAATAAGATGCTTACCCCAATACTTCTCACTTATCCTCTTCCAGTTGAATAGTTTTTTAATATCAAACGAATCTCCCCAAAAGGTAATTCAATGTGGTTGGACTTCCCCTTTTTTCCAATTCGGTTTCACTAGTCAAGTTAATTCGTTCACCCCTTTTAGTGTGATTTATATGTTATGTATAGCCGTCCCTAAGGGTATATATAGGTTGAAGTAGATTTGTTTTTTAATCTATATTTTTGTATCAAATTATTGTTAAGTTACAAAAACAATCAGCCTAAGCTAGTTTAATCAATAAACCAGGTGAGGAAAGTATAGTTTAAGGTCAAGATGGGGCTCCCAGTGAAGTCACCAGTGAGGTAAGCAAGTTTTCTAAATTATATTTGTTTAAATGGAGAATTTATTAATACATTTTCTAATTGATTTAATAACTCTCCTCTATCCAAACTCCTTTGCGGCCATCTTTTTAATTACCTTTTGGATTACATGAACATGCAAGGATAAAAATGGATTGATAATCGATATCAAAATAGGAGCTTTACTTCCGTAGGATAAGAATAATAAAACTTTTGAAATATGTATAGAAAAACTTGAGATTGAAACGAAATCAAGGATATTCTTGAGCATATAACACTTGTAAGTAACAAATGAAGGATTTCGTGTGAATTGATATGTAAGCAATCAACTATCTTTGAGTGAGTGAGTGGTTCGATAGAGACTTTTGAATGTATTACAAAGGTTCTGAGTTCGAGTCTCTCTTCGATTGCTAATAAGGGATAGCCACTAAAGTTCTTACTCGAATGGTGGTTCCAAACATTATTTTAAAAAATTAAAATAAGTCCCTAAATTTTTTATTTATTTAAAAGGTGTTCAAAAAATTACCAATTAATACATAAAGTTTTGACATATTTTAAAAACACCCCTAGAAAATTACAAGGAGTCCCTATAAATTTGAAATATAGCAAAACCCCCTAAAACCTAAACTGAACCAAAGAGGATATCGGGTCTCGATCGGACTAGTCTAGGTTTTAAAACAATGGTTTTATAGGTTAGAGATGTTCAATGGGGATGGGTTGGGCTAGTCGGGACCAGGTACCCCTTGGCCCTGGGCCTGGGCTCAACCCTATAACCCGGGCTTGGCTTGATCCCGTTGCAAGGATGTCCAGTAATGTTTAGGCCCGACCCAACAGGCTTTTTGTGACTCCCAATCCCGACTCATGTTAATTTCTATAACGACCCATGTTAATTTTTATAATTTATTTTCTCATAGCCAATCTTTGATATATTTTTTTTTTTTTTTTGTCATTCATATTAACTTAATTAATATTATCTTTTGCTTTAATTACCATATTTTGTGTGTGTATAGATTAATATGGTGGACAAGGGATCTTGGATTTGACTAAAATCGTAATTGATTATTAATTATAATCAAATCAAATCAAAATTTAATTTTAATTTTTTTAAATGATAAAAACTTGGGCTGGGTTGGGTCGAACCTGGGGATGGTTGTCCTAGGCCCTCGACTTGTACCAACAGACGGGCCCTAAAACCATGCCCAAGCCCATGCCCATCCTTTGCAAATAACGGGTAATGTCTGGCCCATATGGGCCGAGCTGAGCCGAGTACCTACAAATTCAGGTACAATTGCCATCTTTATTTCAGTCTTAATAAAAGATTAGTTGATGTACGCATAAACTAACCAAACACCCCTTTCGTATCAACAGAGATAGATGGATCAATCATCAACTCTCCATCCATCAACTTATCAATTAATCCAATTTGCCACGTCCAGTTTATATCTTTGTCATTATCAATCTCTCAAAAACAAACTCTTGAATCTTCTTCAATCACCACCACGTATCTTCATTACAACCACCCAATCCATAAGCAATTAATTAAATTTTATATACAAACATATAAATATGATCCCATGAAAATTCCTTGCATAAGTATGACATCATAAGAACATTTTAATGAAACAAACATATAAATATGATAGCATTAATCCACTCATGGTCATGAGTAGTCCACCGATAAGAGTAAATCAAGAGGATTGTTTATTTTAATGAAACAAACATATAAATATGATAGCATTAAATGAACCTGTTTATTTTTTAATATCAGTTAAAGGGTAAAATATGAACCATCTCATTTGACAATTATATTATATTATATTTTTGTTCATAATATATTTCAAATAGTGAGAGTATTAACGTCCGTATGCATGGGTTAATTGCTCACTCTTCGCCTCGTAATTTTGCAAACAGTAAAAGATTAATGTAAAGGCTAATTATTTTTTACACGCGGGGTTGATTTTATTATTTATATGATATGATCGATCCATGTGACTTCGAGTCATTATCATATCTTCAACTCTCGTCTGTAACCTATTACTAATATGACTTACTCTGTGTACCTGGACACATTTTAAACTACTCTTCAGTTACTCTCTCCAACCAGGAAGAAAGATGTAGAAACGTGTTGGAATCGGTGACCACTTCATTAATAACCCATTTTTTAAATTTTTTTTCACACAATTCTGATATGAGTTGGCAATTGTAACGGAACTAGGTATAACCTGTTATAAATGAATTAATTACGAGTGGTCACATTAACATAAAAGATTTATCCTATGGGGCTTTTGCTAGCAGGTGAGGGGTAGGGGATAGCACCCTTGAAAACTGTAAACCGTTGGATTAATATCATAATAGTCACTGTAATATTTTCCAATGAGTAGAAATCCTAATAGAGTTTGGTCGAGGAATATAAATCCTAGTAGTTTAAGGTTTCTTTTTATAAACCTAATATATAAACACATTATTCTCTTGTATGAGTGATATAGATAATAGCAAATACATTCATTATAATGCGATAGATAAAGAAATATTATAATAATATTGGCTTCGTTTGGTTGAATTTTGGGAATACTACTTTTAGTATTCCCAAAAAAGTTAAACAGTAAAATACCCAAAAGCTCACAATATTATTCAACTTTATTCAACATTTTTTAAACCCCTTTAAATTTGTTAATTCAATTAAATACCCCTAAATATTTTTAATGTTTTTGTTACGGCGACTCCGACCACCCTCCGGCGGTGGTGGCCGGCTGTCCGTATTTGAGGGTGGATTGGGGGTGTTTTTGTTAACTTTTAATGTTTTATTATAAGGGGTGTTTTGTAAAAAAATAAACATAGGGGGTATTTTAATAATTTGTAAATCCTACATCGTAATACCCACCCAATTCAACTTTTTTCAAAAAACTTTTCCCAAAAACACAAAATTGTGAACCAAACGGAGCCATTAACTCTGTTGAATGTAATCTGATTTTGGGTGAACCAATAGAGTAAATTACGCATATTTTTTGTCTTTACTATTTCGTTATTTGTGTGTAATTAGTATTAATTCGATTTCAAACGCTCATTAATTCTTTCAAAATGTACCATTGTAATATACTAATAATCTTATTAATTTAGAGCCTTAAAATTTTCATAAATTCAAGCCTAAACTACATTCTAATAAATTTCACACTAATTAAAGTTAATCAAGAAATTTCAAGGTTTGATTAATCTTGTAGATGGATCAATTCATAAAGTTCAGAATGCTTTCATAAATTAAATTAATGTTTAGAATGCTCATAACACGTTTATTACTATGTTTGATGCCTTTGAAGAACAAATTAAAAACAAGCAACATGAAAAGAAAGAGTGATAATGACACAAGTGATAAAACCTGTTCGGGTTGTAAATATTAAATATACGATAATTAAATACAAAGTTTTAATTTATTTATTATAATACATGATGGGACCTCAACCTGCAAATCAAAATCACGTGAGGGAAAAGTAGTAACTAGTATGGACCGACAATGCCAAATCTTATCGATACGATAAGCCTTGTTGGACAAAAACAATCAATTCTCTGTTCAAGAGTGAAGTCACCAGTGAGGTAAGCTATTATGTAAATAATTAACTAATTAATTTTCTAAATTTAATTGTTACTTATAATAAGAACAATTGTCTGCTTAATTTACTCAACTAATCAAGACATTAAGCACACCGTCATATGCAAAAGAAACCACAGCCATTAATGTTTAATTAATTAAATTAATTAACAAATAACAACCATCTTTTTTAATAATTTTTTGAATTACATGAGCATGCAAAGGATAAATTTATGGATATATATTGAAAGGATATGTTAAATAATTTCAGCTTTATTAAAGAGTTTGTAGCTTTCGGGTGAGAAATTTTTAATCTCAGTTTAATCTTTTAGTCGTAAAGCCTACTAGAAAGTAGCTTCGTGACTTTGTTATCTATAGAGGTTTAATATAAACTATACGGCAAAATTTAGCTAATTCATGAGGTGATAGAGTTTCGATATGTTCACGTCAATTAATTTATCAAAATAGGAGCTTTACTTCTCCATATGGAGAAGCATAATAAAACTTCTGAAATATGAATGGAAAAACTTGAAATTGAAACGAAATCAGGATATTCTTGGGCATATAACACTTGTAAGTAAGCAACCAGTGAGGAGGGGATTTTGTGTGAATTGATCAATACGTAAGCTATTAACTATCTCTGGGTAGTTGTGTGGTTTGATAGAGATTCTCAGTGACTAATAAAGATAATCACTGAAGTTCTCATTTGACTTGTAGTTCCAAGTATTATTTTAAAACCCGAGCCTTTGTGAAACCTAGTAAAGTGATTGGGTCATGGGGTGACGAGTCCAATCGATTGGACCGACAAGTGAACTATAAATTTATTTTAAAAAATTATAATTAGTCTCCAAAATCTTAGTATATTACAAAATATCCCTAAAAATTTTAAAGTAGTCCCTAAATTTTTTATTTATTTTAAGAATACCCAAAAAATAACCAATTAATCCCTAAAGTTTTAACATGTTTTAAAACACCCCTAAAAAGAAAGTTATAAATGAGTCCCTATAAATTTGAAATAACAAGGCCTTTCTAAAACCTGAACGGAATCAGAGAGGCTGTTGGGTCTCAGACAGACTGATTTAGATTTTAAAACAGTAATTTCAGATATCAAAGAATTAGTTGAAGTACACAAACCAACCGACACTCCCTTCATATCAACAAAGTTAGATGGATCAATCAGCAACTTATCAATTAATCATATTTGCCACGTCCAGTTTATGCCTTTGTCATTATCAATCTCCTGAATCACCACCATGTATCTTCATTACAACCACCCAATCCACAAGCAATTAATTCATAAATAATACAAAAGATAAAGGGGCCCTCTTACTTGTTAAAAACTTTGACCCTCTCAGACTAGGGTTCTGATATTTTATCACAATCAAACAAAACAAGTGGACCCTTCTCTATCAAAGAGCCTTCTATAAATGGAGAGGCTATTCCCTGCACTTCCTTCACCAACTTGGCAAGCTTTCTTTTAGATTTTCTTTTACTGTTGTAATATTACATTATTAACAATGGCTTTCTCCAAGATTTTCCTTCTTCTTGGCTTCGCTTTTGCTGTTGTTCTTCTCGTCTCCTCAGAGGTCTCTGCTCGTGAGCTTGCTGAGACCACCCGTAAGCTAATTTCTTACCCTCTCTAGATTCAGCCAATTGTGTATATTTTCCTTTTATCTCTTGGTGTTATGTGGGCAATTTGTTTCCAGTTCTTATTTTCCAATGTTAATTTTGTTAAACGGTGTTGGAAAATAAGAATATTGCATGAAAATCCCTTGCATAAATATGTTTGTAGCTCTCCTTTTGCTAGTAATTTAATCCCTATATATGATGATCTCTTTGCAGAGGGAACCAACGTGGAACAGTCCAATTATGCCGACCATGGATACGGACACGGATACGGACACGGCCACGGTGGATACGGACACGGTGGACATGGACACGGTGGCCATGGTGGCCATGGCGGCCATGGCGGCCATGGAGGCCATGGAGGACACCCTGCCGATGAGACACAGGAGGTTGAAACTGAAGCCGGAGGGAATTAGAGAAATTAATTTTAGTTTCTTCCTAGCTTAAATAAGATTATGTGTGTGCGTCAATAAGCGTGCGAATGAGAATGTTTTATATATTAACGAAGCAAAAGCATGCATAGTTGTATTTTATCTTGAGTTTGCCTAAGCACTACTCCCATCTTATCATGTATCTTAAAAGTTAATTTTATGTGATGAGAATATAGTGTTATCTGTAGTTCAGTGTGCCATGAGATCTGTGTGTTCTCCTATTATAATTTTACACCATATATAATTTCAGAAACTAACATCTTCCATTATCAGGTAAATTTAACGTTTGACTTTAAAAATTTGGGGTAACGAGGTGAGATTGTCTTTATGCCTAAAGAGTGAACGCAATATCACGGGCCAAGTTTACCTTCTTAGTCCCAAAAACCAAACACAATAAAGATCAACTCACAAGTCACAATTTAATCTTATAAATTTTCTCTTATAATCCTAATGCACTAGCTCATAACTGGACAGACATGACCCATTTACGAATTAGCCAATTGTAAGCTGCTAACTCATAATTGGACAGATAGGACCCATTTACGAATTAACCAATTGTAAGCTGCTATGTTTAGATCGTGAAAGAAAATTTGTGAGATTGGATTGTAATTGTATTATTGCCCACTAATAATAACACATCAATTTTTAAATTTAAGGGTTTAAACTAAAAAGTGGTAATTAATGAAAAAAAAAGTTTTGGGTTCTATGTGATATTTAATCCTTTTAAGTCTTATAAAGATATTAGAAAATTGTATAGTAGTGGATATGTATAATGAGAGAGTAGTATATAATAAAATTATACTTACAACTTTTTCATATAACTTTTTTATACAACCTTGAGGTTGCAGCTCACGATTGATCAGGTTGCATTTGGACATATGTGACTATTGCGAACTAACTAATCGTAGGCTGCTACATGAGTTGTATGAAAAAATTATAAGTATAATGTTGTTCACTTGTATAAGGCTAATGATATAACACACTAATGATTTTAGATGATTTATGTTTAGTTGAGAGAAATAGATAAATAAAAAATGATATATAAATAGAACAAATATAAATATATTGTTTTATTGTGTATATATATATATATAGTTTTTTCATGCAATGTAAGTATTTTTAGGTAAACTTTATTCTCCCTTAAAATTAAGACATAATCACATCAATAAGATCTAGATACGGAATATTTATAAAGTATATTAATATATTAATTACACAAGTATTAATTTTATTATAATTAGGTCAACAGAATCAGGGTCGCCATGTGGGTCCCAAGTCCTTCTTTTGCGCTTTTTTCTTGTAGAGCCTGCGTGTTCTTTTCCAGTTGTCTGTGCGTTTTGTTGAACCTGTGTGCTTTTGCTTCCGAGCCTGCATGCACTATATTTTTCTCTTTTTACGGGGGCGTACGATAATAATCATAGAGTAATTTATTTATTATAAATCAGAGAAAAAGAAAGTATTATAATAATATTAATTTAATTAGATATAGCCCATATTGACTAAATCAGGATAAATTATACGTGTTATTTTTTTATTTGTTTACTACGTGTGATTTATTTAATTATTATTTTGTTCTCGTTGTTGTCTCTATTTCGTTTAGTAGGTTTCCAAATTCAACCATTTGGCAAGAAGGTTTTAGTGGCTTTCAAAATCTGACAAACATTATGGCAGGTTGAGGCATATTGTTTTTGACATATCAAGAACTAAACTGTTAAAAAATATGTCTTAAACCTAGTTAGTAAATACGGGTACGGTAAAAAAATGGTATGGAAATTTTACGGATATGATAAGGCAAATAGTAAAAAATACTTTTGCAAAAATTCTGTCATAAAATTAGGATACGTGAAAAATACGATATGGACATATACGGGTTTAATACTGTACAGTATCAATAATATGTTTTGAAAAATACTGCAATATTAATTATGATTTTAACACTTTTTATGATTATTGAATTAATCCTCCTTTGTTTTTCCTTATTGGTGTATGATTTATATCTTTTTTAATTAAAATATATCAATTTATAAAAAATTCTATTATTTGATTCGTAATTAATTACTACAAATACTGTAGAAGTGGACAAATTATTAAACAAAACAAACAATTTTATTTTTCATTAAGTTGAAGAAGAAGAGGCGAAGAGTGGTACTTGTTTAAGAATAGTTGAAGAAGAAGAGAGGAAAAGGGCACCAAAAAAGAGACTAAGCCTAAAACGACATCGTTTTGACCAAACTTATATGGTTAGGGCATATAATTCACACATAATTCGACTGTGCTTATAAAATATGAGAATTCGCATTTTATACTCGAATCTACTAACTATGGTCTTAAAAGCTATTTTATATATGTAATGAGAATGCGCATAAGCATGTGGTTAATTATAATACATCCACTAAAATGAGTATGTGTACATTAATGTGTCTTTAATTATTGATTATATAATTGATTACCATTGTCTATTTTTAGATTTTATGCGATTCAAAAAGTATTTATCAAATTGATACAAACTCTCATTTATTAGTGAAATAGGTAAATATATGAGATTTTACTTAACTTCTCCTCTTTCTACAAGACGTTTACCTAGCTAACATTCCGATATGTCCGTATTCAAACTTTTCTGGTCCACCCCAATATACTTCTCACTTATCCTACCACTGTTGAATCGTAGTTCAATGTGGCCAAGTTCCCATTTCTTAGTGTGATTTATATGTTATGCATAGCCGTACCTAAGGGTTTATAGGTTTGAAGTAGATTCGTTTTTTAATCTATATTAAATATCAATATTATTGTTAAGTTACAAAAACAATCAGCCTAGCTAGTTTAATCAATAAACTGTGGACCTAAACATGCAATACAAACAAACCCACATGAGGAAAGTAGAGTTTAAGGTCAAGCTGGGGCTCCCAGTGAAGTCACCAGTGAGGCGAGCAAGTTTTCTAAATTATATTTGTTTAAATGAGAATTTATTAATACATTTTCTAATTGATTTAATAACTCTCATCTATCCAAACTCCTTTGCGACCATCTTTTGAATTACCTTTTGAATGACATGAACATGCAAGGATAAAAATGGTTTCATAATCGATATCAAAATAGGAGCTTTACTTCCGGAGGATAAGAATAATAAAACTTTTGAAATACGTATAGAAAAACTTGAGATTGAAATCAGGATGTTTTTGAGCATATAAACTTGTAAGTAACCAATGAAGGATTTCGTGTGAATTGATCAATATGTAAGCTATCAACTATCTTTGAGTGGTTCGATAGGAACTATTGAGTATATTACAAGAGGTTTTGAGCTCGAGTCCTTCTTTGCTTACTAATAGCTAGGGGTGGCAACTGAATTTCTTACTCAGTTGGTAGTTCCAAACATTATTTTAAAACTTGACCTGTTGTGAGACTCGATAAGGTGACCAAGTCATGGGACGACTAGTGACATTAGCAATAAATTTTTTTGAAATTGTAAATTAGTCCCTTAAATCTTAGAATATTAAAAAAAATTTAAATTAGTCCCTAAATTTTTTATTATTTAAAATGTCAAAAAAATTACCAATTAATACCTAAAGCTTTGACATATTTCAAAAACACCCCTAGAAAATACAAGGGAGTCCTCATAAATTTGAAATATAGCAAAACCCCCTAAAACCTAAATCGGACCAGAAAGGTTGTCAGGTCCCGATTGGACTAGTCTAAGTTTTAAAATAGTGGTTCTAGGTTAAAGATGTCAATGGGATGGGTCGGGTCGGGGCAGGACTGGACCGGTACCCCTTGGCCCAAGCCTAGGCCCGACCTCAAGACCCTGGCCCAGGCCCGGGCCCGGCTCGAGCCCGTTGCAAGGATGTCTAGTAATGTCCAGGCCTAACTTGCCTGGCTTTTTGTGACTCCCAGTCTCGACCCATGTTAATTTTTATAATTTATTTTCTCATAGGCAATCTTTGATATAATTTTTCTTCGTCATTCATTTTAACTTAATGAATATTATCTTTTGCTTTAATCACTATATTTTTTGTGTGTATAGATTAATATGGTGGACAAGGGATCTTGAATTTGACTAAAAGCAATTGATTATTAATCATAATCAAATAAAATAAAATTTTAATTTTTTTAAATGAAAAAAACTTGGGCTGGCCTAGGCTGGACCTGGGGATGGTTGTCCTTAGGCTAAGCTTGTACCTTACGGTTGAGCCTTAAAACCATGCCCATGCTCGTGCCCATCCTTGCAAATAGTGGGTAATGCCTAGGCCGTATTGGTCGGGCTGGACTGGGTACCTAGAAATTTGGGTAGAATTATCATTTCTGTTTCTGGTTTAAAGAGATTAGTTGACGTATACGTAAATAAACCGAATACCCGCTCGTTTCAATAGAGATAGATGGATCAATCATCAACTTATCAATTAATCTGATTTGCCACCTCCAGTTTATGACTTTGTCATTATCAATCTCTCAAAGACAAACTCTTGAATCTTCTTCAATCAGCACCACGTATCTTCATTACAACCACCCAATCCACAAGCAATTAATTAAATTTTATATACAAATAATTAATATAAAAGATATAGAGGGTCCCTCTTACTTGATAAAACTGACTCTTGGACTAGGGTTCTGATATTTTATCACAAGCAAACAAAACAAGTGGGCCCTTCTCTTTCGAAGAGCCTTCTATAAATAGAGAGGCTACTTCCTGCACTTACTTCACCAACTTGGCAAGCTTTCTTTTAGATTTTCTGTTACTGTTGTAATATTACATTATTAACAATGGCTTTCTCCAAGACTTTCCTTCTTCTTGGCTTCGCTTTTGCTGTTGTTCTTCTCGTCTCCTCAGAGGTCTCTGCTCGTGAGCTCGCTGAGACCACCCGTAAGCTAATTTCTTACTCTCTCTAGATTCAGCCAATTGTGTATATTTTTCCTTTTATCTCTTGGTGTTATGTGCACAATTTGTTTCCAGTTCTTTATTTTCAATGTTAATTTTGTTAAATGGTGTCGGTAAATATTGTATATTGCATGAAAATTCCTTGCATAAATATGTTTATAGCTCTCCTTTTTCTAGTAATTTAATCCCTATATATGATGATCTCCCTGCAGAGGGAACCAACGTGGAACAGTCCAAATTATGCCGACCATGGATACGGACACGGTGGACACGGACACGGTGGACACGGCCACGGTGGACACGGACACGGTGGCCATGGTGGCCATGGCGGCCACGGTGGCCATGGTGGCCATGGAGGACACCCTGCCGGTGAGAAACAGGAGGTTGAAACTGAAGCGGGAGGGAATTAGAGAAATTAATTTTAGTTTCTCCCTAGCTTAAATAAGATTATGTGTGTGTGTCAATAAGCGTGCGAATGAGAATGTTTTATACATTAACGAAGCAAAAGCATGCATAGTTGTATTTTATCTTGAGTTTGCCTTAAGCACTACTCCATCTTATTATGTATCTTGAAAGCTAATTTTATGTAATGAGAATATCCGTGTTATCCGTAGTTCAGTGTGCCATGAGATCTGTGTGTTCTCCTATTATAATTTTACACCATATATAATTTTCGAAACTAACATCTTCCATTATCAGGTAAATTTAAGGTTTGACTTTAAAAATTTGGGGTAACGAGGTGAGATTGTCTTTATGCCTAAAGAGTGAACGCAATATCATGGACCAAGTTTACCTTCTTAATCCTTTTAAGTCTTACAAAGATATTGGAAAATTGTATAATAGGTGGATAGCTATAATGAGAGGGTAGTATACAATAAAATTATACATTTAAAATTTTTTTATATAACTTTTTATACAATCCTGAGGTGACAGCTCACAATTGATCAATTTGCATCTGGATAGATAAGACTCACTGTGAGCTAACCAATACTGCGCTGCCACATGGGATTGTGTGAAAAAATTGTTAGTATAGTGTTACTCACTTGTATAATATTAATGATACAACAAATCAATGATTTTAGATGATTTATGTTTGGTTGTGAGATATAGATAAACAAAAAATAATATATTAAATAAAACAAATATAAATATATTGTTTTGTTGTATATATATATAGATTTTTCACTTAATGTAAGTATTTTTAGGTAAACTTTATTCTCCCTTAAAATCAAGACATTATAACATTAATAAGATCTTAGATGCGGAATATTTATAAAAGTATATTAATATGTTAAGTATTAATTTTATTATAATTGGGTCAACAAAATAAGGGTCGCCATGTGGATCCCAATTCCTTATTTTGCGCTTTTTTCTTGTTGTAGAGCCTGCGTGTTCTTTTCCAGTCGTCTGTGCGTTTTGTTGAACCCGTGTGCTTTTGCTTCCGACCCTGCATGCTCTATTCCAGGTGTCTCTGTCTTTTTGTGGAACCTGCGTTCTCTCTTGCTGGGGCGTATGTCCCCTAGTTGTTTGCGCTTTGAGCATTGTGGCCGTAGGGCCCTTCTATGTTACGTTGTAACCCCTTTTTTTTTGTTTGGGAGAAGGACTTATACATATCTAGGTTTGTCAAAATGATAAGTTGATATCTAAAAAGTTTTAAAATAACAAATAGGTACCTTCTATCATGTTCTATTAGTGATTTTCGTTTGATAATAGTAAAAACACTTAAAATGCCCTTTAAATTTAATTTTTAGTTTTTTATAAATTTAAAAATTTCTAAAAAAACCCACTAGGTTTGCTAATTTGACTAAATACCCTAATATATAAAATAACAAAAACACCCCCACCACCCGCAGTGCAGTTAGGCTACCACCACCGCCGAATTTCTAGCCAAAAATTGTGTTGACACGACCATCACGATCGTGTGATGGGTACTGCAGTAACGTGCATCGATCCGGCCTTTTCTGCAGCATCGTCGAACCTTTTAGGCGATTCTCACGGATCTGGCCGGAAAATGCCTGATCGACATGTTGTTACGACCTGTCCAGTAGGGTTTGTGTCGCAACACAATTTTTCAAGCAAGAATTCGCCTCGACAGATTTGGCCTTTTCCTTTTTGGCGATCACCACGGATCTTGCCAAAAATGTCGATCTACGCGTTACGCACTGCATCCGATGGGTCGTGTCGTAACGCATGCCTGACCAGATTCGGCGGTGGTGGCGGAATCGCATTATGGGTGGAAGGGATGTTTTTGTTATTTTATAAAATTTTTATATATTGGGGTATTTAGTCAAATTAGCAAACCTAGGGGGTTTTTTAGAAATTTTTAAATTTATAAAAAACTAAAATATTAAACTTTGAAGGACATTTTAGTCTTTTCACTATTATCAAACGAAAATCACTAACAGAACATGACGTAAGGTACCTATTTATCGTTTCAAAATCTTTTGGGTACCAATTTATCATTTCGACAAACCTTAGGTATGCGTAAGTCGTTCGGCCCTTTTTTTTTAAACATAAAACTTAACTTTTCCCCAAATAAAAAAAAAGTTCCTTTTAGTCTATATATCTCTCACTCTTGGACTCTGATGCTTGCTAACACAAGGATGTGGGTGTTAGAGTTGTCTACTACTTCAATATTAATGGGTTACGCAGATACATTCGGGGTTTTTGTTGTAGGATTTCTTTAAGTCATTAATTTCTTATTGAGTTTAGGCTTAGAATAAGAATCTTTATAAAACTAGGTTTTATCACTTTAAACATATATATATATTTTTTCTTGTTATGAGTGTGATAATAATCATAAGACAATTTATTCATTATAAACGAAAGAGGACATGAAGTATTACAATAATGTTGATTCAGCTTGATGTAACCTATATTGGGTGAACTAGGGTAAATTACACATATTTTTTTTGTTTTGTTTACTGTCTGTTATTTATTCTATTGTTATTTTATTCTCGTTGATGTCTCCATTTCATTCGGTGGGCTTCCAAATTCCAACCAATTTGGCAAGCAAGGTTTTAGTGGCTTTCAAAATCTGACAAACATTATGGCTAGTTGAGGCATATTGTTTTTGACATATCAAGAATTAAACCGTTAAATTATGTGTCTTAAAAGCTATTTTATATATGTATTGAGAATGTGTACAAGCATGTGGTTAATTATAATACATCCCAAAATGAGTATGTGTACATTAATGTGTCTTTAATTATTGATTATATAATTGATTACCATTGTCTATTTTTAGATTTTATGCGATTCAAAAAGTATTTATTAAATTGATACAAACTCTCATTTATTAGTGAAATAGGTAAATATATGAGATTTTACTTAACTTCTCCTCTTTCTACAAGACGTTTACCTAGCTAACATTCCGATATGTCCGTATTCAAACTTTTCTGGTCCACCCCAATATACTTCTCACTTATCCTACCACTGTTGAATAGTAATTCAATGTGACCAAGTTCCCCTTTTTGACAATTGGTTTCGGGCTTAGTGTGATTTATATGTTATGTATAGCCGTACCTAAGGGCCTTTATAGGTTTGAAGTAGATTCCGTTTTTTAATCTATATTAAATATCAATATTATTGTTAAGTTACAAAAACAATCAGCCTTAGCTAGTTTAATCAATAAACCTTGGACCTAAACATGCAATGCAAACAAAACCACGCGAGGAAAGTAGAGTTTAAGGTCAAGATGGGGCTCCCAGTGAAGTCACCAGTGAGGCAACCAAGTTTTCTAAATTATATTTGTTTAGATGGAGAATCTATTAATACATTTTCTAATTGACTTTTTTACATACATATAAGTAACTTTCGACCAATTTTTTTTTTTTATTTTTTTATCATTTTAGATAAGGTAATTGGCTACCCCTTGATACAACTAAAACTTATGACCGGGTGATGCTTTCAACCATTTCGTTTCTCTATCCATCCAGCCATAAGTGAGTGGTTTCGACCAATTTTTTCAATATATGATCTAGAAAAAAAAAAAGCATTGTTTAATTAAATTTACTAACTCTCACCTATCCAAACTCCTTTGCGGCAATCTTTTTAATTACCTTTTGAATTACATGAACATGCAAAGATAAACATGGATTAATAATCGATATATATATCGAAAGGATATGTTAAATAATTTCAACTTTATTAAAGAGGTGGTTGCTTTCGGGTGAGAAAATTTTGGTTGTATAATTTTTTAATCTTCATGCCCACCAGTAGTTTTATTAATATAAATCTCACCAAACTTCGATTGTGGTTTTCTTTGAATATTGTAATTATACGACAAATTTGACTAAGTCATTTAGCCTAGGAACAAGTAATGGGGTGACTAGGTTTCCATAATTTTTGTTTAAGTAGGAGCATTACTTGTTTATATATATATAACTTTTAACACAAGAAAGCTTAGAGAAAAACTAAATTGGACTGGGTGTATTAACCTAGTAACAAGTAACAGGGCGATTTCCTTTCCAAATTTGAAGTTAATTTATCAAATCAATAAGGAGCATTACTTCTTTGTATGAATAAAAATAAAACTCTTAACATAACAAAGCTTAGAGAAAAACTAAATTGGACTAGGTCTATTAACCTAGTAACAAGTCATGGGGCGATTTCCTTTCCAAATTCAAAGCTAATTTATCATATCAATCAGGAGCATTACTTCTTTAGATGGATAAAACTAAAACTTTTAACACAAGAAAGCTTATGTTATTAGAGAGAAAAACTTTTTTTATAATGAGTGTAGATGTGTTTGGCCAATGTAAAGAAAAAACAAAATTTCCCCCTTACTCTCAATATTACGCCTCATCTCTCCCTTTTGTTGCCGAATAGCAAGCCTTGTAATCTCTAGGGTTAGTTATATACAAAAAAAATCTTGTTTTCGAGTTGCGAGGAGGCAATTACTAGGTTAAAAATAAAATAAAATAAAATAAAAGATAGTACACCTCAAAGAGGACCCGAACCTCTAGTGTATGAGCCCATGACCAAACCTTTTTTAAGTATAAATTTTATTGATCTTTCCACTGTATGTATATAGAATGTACATGAATTGTAAAATTTATGGAAAAGCTTGAAAATTAAACGAAACCAGGATATTCTTAAGCATAAACACTCGATATAACAAGATTTCCTAATGAATTGGTGGTGTTAAAGTTATCGATTAAAATCGATTTTCCACGTCCTAGACAAGTATTTATTATATCATAAATGTTCATTACAACAACCCAATTCACAAGCAATTAAATAAATAAAGAAATTAAAAGATATAGGGGGTCCCTCTTACTTGATAAAACTTTGACTCTTGCACTAGGGTTTTAATATTTTATCACAATCAAACAAAACCAGTGGACCCTTCTCTTACAAAGAGCCTTCTATAAATAGAGTCCATCTATTGCACTTACTTGAGCAAATTAGCCAGCTTTCTTTTGAGGTTTTGCATCATAGTTGCAGCTTTAGAAAATATATTACATTATTAAGAATGGCTTTCTCCAAGACCTTCCTTCTTCTTGCCCTCGCTTTCGCTGTTCTCCTCGTCTCCTCTGAGGTCGTCTCTGCTCGTGAGAGCACCCAAGCCTGTAAGTTAATTTCTCACCCTCTTGATTCGGCCAAGTGTATATTTCAATCGATCTCAAGAATGTTTTCACGTAGTTAACTTATTTACTCTGTCTCTCCTGAGATAGTTAACATAAATATCGACTTTCACATATTGAGAATATTTGTAAATTAAGTTAAAGTTACTGTATCGCAAGAGAATATCCTTGCATATAAAATTGCTAATATACATATGATCTCTTTTGCAGATGGAACCAACAAGATGGACCATGGGTTCGGGGAAGGTCATGGCGGACATGGCGGACACGGACATGGCGGACATGGCGGCCATGGAGGCCATGGCGGGCATGGTGGTCATGGAGGACACCCTGCTGATAAAACTGAAGGTGGAGGGAACTAGAGAAAATTTAGTTTCTTACAAGCTGAAATAAGATTGTGTAGGTTTTTAAAGTATGTGTCAATTAATAAGTGTGCTCGAGGATCTGGGGTTGAATGTTTCATATTAAGAGAGCAAGCACCGTTGTATTTGTTGAGTTTCGCTCGCTTTATATTTGTATTTGTATTACTGCCATCTTATAAGTATGTTTATTTGAATCTTCTTTTATATAATGAAAATTTGTGCTATCTACAATTACTGTGCCAAGATATCGAAGATGTTTTATTCTATTGAATCAAGGCAAAAACCTGTGGCCTAAATCAGCTTATAACTCTGGATGATTAACCAATTATATATGGCTTTAAAAGATAAATCTCACACTAGCTAGTTTCAGACGTCTTTTGTTAAATTTAACGTTTCAAATTAATTTGAAAATTGGAGATGATATTGTTAGTTCTCAAAATCAAAGGCAAAAACAAACTCACCTTCTTAATTTTGAAACTGAATAATAACACTCCCAATCTTCGAAGTTAAAGTGTTAAACGATAAAGTTAACAAAAAGTAGGGGTGATATTGTTAGTTTCTCAAATTGAAAAGAGGAAAAATGTTTTTTGTCATAGATAAGGGAGTGAAATTATAAAAAATTAAGTAAAGCAATTAATTTTAAAAAAGTTGACAGCTGTGGGATTTGAACCCACGCCCTTTCGGACCAGAGCCTAAATCTGGCGCCTTAGACCACTCGGCCAAACTGTCTTACATGTCCTTGCAAAGGTGATCATATAATTAATATCGCAACCATGGCTTTCTCCAAGACTTTGCTTCTTCTTGGCCTTGCTTTTGCTGTTCTTCTTCTCATCTCCTCTGAGATGTCTGCTCGTGAGCTTCATGAGATAAACCAAACCCGTAAGTTAATTTTCTAGCTAATTAACATCCTCTTATTTATTGCTTGTGATATACATTTGTATAATAGCTTTTGTTTGATTTTTTTTGGCACAGAGAATAGTTCAGGAACCGACGTGGAAGAGTCATCCAACAATGGTGGTTGGCAACGATAATGGAAAGGATTGCGGGTGCAGCACCCACGGGCGACGGGGACGGAAAGGGGCAGGATGAGCACGACAGGGAATATCATGATGAGTTAGATATACATATATATGTTTAATATATACTGCAATTAACATATGTACCTAACATATGAATTAAAAAATGAATATAATGGAGATTCCCTCGAATTATATAACAGAAAAAAAATGGAAAAGAAATGGCGTCGCCCGGACTCGAACCGGAGACCTTCAGTGTGTTAGACTGACGTGATAACCAACTACACCACGACACCTAGTTGTATGTTGATTTCGGTTTGTTTTTATATAAAATATAAGATTCAGACATTAGTCGTATTATTGTTATAATCCAGCCCTTGAGAAATAGAAAGGTATTATGCACCCATGATTTTTGAAAAATTATTATATACGCTCTCATTTTTTTTATTTTTTTTTTTTATACTTTTTTAGACGAAAATATAATTCAAGCGGGTTAATGATAATATAAAGGGGTATAGAATAGTTTTTAAAAAATTGTGAATGCATTTAATATTTTCACCATCTCTTAAGGGATTGGGAATTTGGGAACAATAACCCTAGTAATGGAGTAAATTATAGATTTCCAAGAGTGAGTTTAAATTTTCGAATAATATTTTCCTAAATTTGACAATGAAAAAAACATTCAGGTAAATGCTTGAGCCTAAAACCTTCAATTCCTGTAAGTTATTAATCAATATGATGATGATGATTCTCTAAGTCAATTATTAAATCAATTTCTTAAAGACAAAAAATTATCACCAAAGTTTACTACCCTACAAATATTTACTATCATCCAACTAACTTAGCGTATGCATGCATGCATGCAGATCCAGCCTAGTTTCGGTGGGCCTATAACCCATTCCTCAATTTTTTTTTTTTTAAAAAAAATACTAATATGTACAATTTTTGAATTTTGGTTCACCCTAACAAAAATATTAATGGATAAAAATATTAATGTATAATTAGTTTTTATTTTAGCCCTATCCTAACAGAAATTTCTGGAATCCACTACTACATGCATGATCAGTCACCTATTCAACTTCGTTTAATTGCTTTGTGTACAAATAAAATTTCATCAGAATCGAGCAAAAATGGTCGACCCTTCTCTTGAATCTCTCTTTTTCTGCTTCTTATCAAAGTTGTACAAATAGAGGGCTTCACATTGCATTTATTCATCCAAAGACTTTGAACTAACAAGTTTAATTTTAAGTTCTTCACAGTTTACATTAATGGCTTCCTCCAAGACTTTGCTTCTTCTTGGCCTTTCATTTGCGGTGCTTCTTCTTTTCTCTTCTGAGACCTCTGCTTGTCAGCTTATTGAAACAGCCCCACCCCGTAAGCCTCCTGCAGTCCAGCTACTTAACTCTCTTAATTATTTAGCTTCCATCATGATCAGTTACTAGTACTGATGTTTTCTTTGATATTTGATCTCCTTTGCACAGTAGAGTACTGGACAAACCAATGTGAAAAGAGTCCAACTGTGGTGTTGGCTACAATGGAGCTTACTCCAGTTGCGGTAACGGCAGTAACCAGAACAATGGAAATGGCGGCAATGACCAAGACAATTCCGGCCATGAGGGTGACCATGACCATAACCATGACAAAGATGATGATGATGATGAAGATGGAGATGACTGGACAAACCCTAGTTTCCCCCTGCTGGGTTCTTTATAATATGGTGCATTAGACTAATTAGTGTGTCAAAAATAAGGTGTCTGTAAGCCAAATTTGGGTGTGAATAAATTTGATGTCATTAATGTCCATAGGGGGGAACATGCAAGGCTTCACTCATTGAATAATTTCATCTTTGTACTTCTACATTTTATAAATGATAATGTGCCATAAGATTTGCTCTCTCTCTGTAATTTACTATCAATTGAATCTGTAAGTATCAGTATCAACAGTCCTGACCCCATGCCTATAAGTAAAAGTCAATGACAAACAACTAGTAAGAAATACTTTAAAAAGAAAGTAGAAAAATCTCCTGACATTGAAGAAAACAGTCAAACACTGGAGCTTTGTTTTTATGCAATTTAAAATGTACTTTTCACATTTACCGTTAGTAGCAGGTGTTAGAAAGTCTATAACAACAGTTCCAGTAACAGTCTACAAAGGAAAAACTATGAAGGAAGAACTTTAACTCGTAATTAGATTAGATGAACATACAACATGAATTTTCCGGTTGAACAGAGAAAAAAAAATTGAATTACTGTAATGGGAAAGGGAAGGTGGTGGTGAGGAGCTGCGTTTTTTTTTTTTTGGGGGTGGGGGTCCTTTTTTCCTTTTTTTGGTTCTTTGGGTTGGTCAAGAGAGGGTGTAGAGGCAAGCATCGGTTTGAAATATCAGAATCTGAAATCTGGCTCGACGTCCATTGACCAAGCAAACTTTGCTAGTAGAGACTTGTTGAATATCTGCAAAAAGTTGACAGATAATAGATGACAAAGTGATTCGAGGGCAAAATGCCGTAATACATCACCATGGTTAAAATCAGATGCAATTTCAGAATTCAGTCCAGCTAGAAGAAAGGCAATAGTGTTGGCAAAATTAATTTATCCTGAATTCAATTGTGGAAGTAGTTTACCTTCTCAATAGGAACTTCATGTCGCTTGCACCATGCAACTGTGATCCTAGGGTCGAGGTAATTGATCTTGGATGTGCCCAACGCCACAGTTTTTAAATCCTCTTTGGTCTTCATATCTCGTTCCATTTTTTCAATCTTCACATTGGTTTGAGCTATCTTCCTCTCTATCCTGTTCATTACATAATAAACAATAATTTAACATCATAAGAAAATGAATTAAGAGCCCAAAAATATGTTTGCCAGTTATTTTACGCTTCAGGGGTCAGGTTCCTCTTTTGCTTTCCATCAGAATCCTTCAATGGGGGCTTCCCTTTTCTAGCCCTGTCCAAATCAATTTTCAGGTCCTTCAGAACACCCTACAAGCAAAATTGCAGTCAGTTCCACCACTGCATGTTCTGAGAGGAACCAATGAAGTTTCAAAAAGCATGTTCAGAAGGGGCTTGACTTGGCAGAATCAAGCACCAACCCAACACCAAGAATACAACAAATCCCTATTTTACATCAGAAAATTTATTAACAGGTAACCAAAAAAGATATTTTCCACCAATGATATTTCTCAACCATGAGGGCTCTAAATTTCCCATTGATCCAGGAATGGTCATTACCTTGAGCTCTTCTATTTTGTCGGTCAGCCTTGTCATCTGTGCACCATGTGTTTTGGAAACAGTCCGCTGATGATTACAAATAATTGCAACCTACAGCAAGGAAAAGGCCATATTTATTGATGCCATTATGGTTACTCATGATAGGCATCATCAACCATTTGCCAAGTAATTCTTTTTTAGTACCCATCTTTACCTCTTTGTTTGCAGTGTTATAAACAACAATCTTTTCCGCAACATTACCTTCTTTAGTTCCCCTACTCAACTGTAAAAGGCAAAACAATATTCAGAAGGAATTATATCATAGCAGGAAATTAAACAAGAAAATCCTATAAAGATCAAGCTAGATGGAAACACTAAACAATCTCTTATGTGTCAAATCATAAAATGATCAAACAAATTTTTCAATGACGTAGTTAAGGGCCAAGCAAAACATGAGGCCTAACTTCTAATAGCTTATAATGCTATTTCTTATCCACAAAAATATTTGAAAATTTTCATAACACAATTATATGCCCACAGTAATCATGTTTTGCAATAACTTCTTTCCCACACATTAACTAGGTAAACCATTGATATCTAGTCAATGAAGTCACAAATAAATTCCAGTCTCCAGCTGAAAACTTACCATATCATCCAATGTGATCGAGGCATTATATGTACGGAAAACTTTTGCTGTCAGGCCAGGCATGAGTTCCTTCAGATGAGCATTCAGTTTAGCTGTATCCAGCTCGTCGAAAAGATCATCATTTTGCTTCTTTCCTGGAATAAAGAAAACACACACATAAGCCCCAATAATAATATAAATGCGTAACCCAAAGTGATTGGCCATTTACTCACCAGTTTGAAACTGCCCAATTGCCTTGTACACAGGAAGCTCAACTTCAACTGTGTTTACATATTGAATTGAATCCTTACCAAGGAAGTCAAACTGATTGATCAAACAGGAATACACATATTAACACTTCTAGCTATAAGCCTAGAACAGGTACCAATTGCTCTCAATCATTCAGGTCATAACTTTCCCAATCTGGTATTTATAAAGTAAAATGCACTAATGTTGAATCTTGTGAGACATGGGCAGCCATACCTTTAACTTGTTTGGAGGGATACACTCTACATTCCCCACTTTCAAAGTACAGCAACCAACAGTATCAGCTTCATCATCATCCTGCAGAAGTCAACCAAAAAAGAAAGAGAATCTTGATAACCTTCTTATAAACAGTACAAATGAGAAAGCTGTCTGACTATCAGCTATCAGAATTTGGGCAGCAAAAATGCAGAAGAGATATGCAAGCACCACATATAGAACTGTGGCACATGTTCCAAGAACGCACAAAGAAACAAGGAAAAAAAAGCCAAAAATAAGAAAAGCACAAGGTATCCAATGCTTCAGACAGTAGATAAATACACATTCGATCCCAAATTAACAACGACAAAAAGAATTGAATATAACTGAAAGCAATCCAAAAGCACAGAAACAAAACAAGGTTAAAATAGTTCAACTTTTATCTAGTTGAACAGAACCCAATACATAAATAGAACTCAATTTGGAAAAGCTGGTTGCAATGTAAAAAGGCACAGAAGGAATAATGAATGATACTCATCATAAAACTTGGTGCTGCTCATAACATCTTTATACCCAGGAATAAAACCAAAACCCCTACACCACACAAATCAATCTAATGGAAGAGCTACCATAGTCAAAACTATCAACAGAAATATATATATATATGATACAAATATATAGAATACCTTCTCGTTACCCGCCCTAAGAGCTAGTTTATCAATAAGATAGGTTGCAACTGCTATTTGCCTCCTTGTAACATCTTTGCTAGTAAAACCCTTTGTGTATGCTGCTCTAATGCTCTCTATGTAATCCTGCACTTAAGCAAAGAGTTAGCTACATAAAACTGGTTAAGTATTGAAAAAAAAAAAAAAAAAAAGAGCACGGAGAGACAACTTGGCTATCCAAGAACAGCAGAAAGAGAGCCAAATTAATAGAAGCATGCAGGTGATTACCTTCAGCTTTCTTGCTTTCTCATATTTCTCTTTGTCACTTTGCCCCTTCAAAGCACTGCTAGCTGCCAGGAACACGTACTTGAATTCCTTTGGATTAATTGGATCATTCCAGAAAGCTAACCATGTGACAGTGTTATCATGCTTTACTTCCTTCCACCTGCCAAGGTAAAATACCTCAGGAGTTAAAAAAACCTAAAGAATAAGAGTTCCTAAACCTCCTAAATATCTGAAATATAAAACGCCTCTCCCTTCCCTTCCCCCCTGAAAAATATTGAGAAATAAACCTTTCACCAGGGATAGGACATTCGGGAATCGGGGCGTCCTTCCCAATATTTATGGTAATGTCACTTGGACGGATGCGTTTTTTCAGCTTCCCCATCTATTAAGAACAAAAACCAACCAAAGACAAAAAAATCACTTTTCTTCATAAGCAGTAAGAACTAGTGCAAATTTAAACAATAACAATGATATAACACCAATTATATTTCAGTAAACAGCTCTTAATTCTCAATTGTTTATCAAAAGATGCCAGTAGAACCTTTGGATGCTCTCCCCTGCCTCGAAATAGTCCAGGTGGTTCAACTCTGAAATTCCCAACCTGAGATGCATTACCAATCAGCACCCATTCTCTAGAAATAACAAAAATTAACTACTCAAACAAATATTCATACACTTCAGGCAACAACACATACATCAAATAACTATTAGCTGCAGTAAGAAGCAATCAAAACACATAGCCGAGAGCACTAGACCATGATATAAAGTGACAGAAAGAAAGATCATATGAACTAGAGAAGAGAGCCAAAGAACCATTTCATCTATATCCTTGGAGTAATCATATTTAAAAAGTATAGGTAAAAAAGACAACCTTAAAAGCAGGAAGCCTCCTTAAAAAGAAAGGCATCATGGGAAAAAAACCGGTGAATGTTAAAAGATATAGGGGGAAGGAGTCTGCAAAGACAGACTCCACACATTGGTTGCCATGTCAGAATGGCATCACCTGTTAACCTGAGGATAATGTTGCTAATCACAGAAAAAGGAGTCTAATGGGCCTCAGTCTACCTCAAGGAAAAAAAAATTTTAAAAAAAATCAATCAAACACATAAGAATGTCAGAAGGCTGTATTCTGAATAGGATTCATCATTTACTACTACTTGGGTAAATCAATTACACAAACTGGCAGTGAAAATGGCTAAAACAACAAAGAGTCCATAGATAAATCAAATCTAAGGACAGTAACTGAGACTTCAGAGAAAAAGATAAAAATAGTAAGATAAAAGGTAACCTTCTCTTTGACACCATCAACGATAGCCCACATATACTTCTCCTCTTGTTTCATTTTCTCCTCTTTCAAGGCCTTCTTCTCCTACAAGAACGGAAACTTTTATGTTAGTTATTATCAAGCAGAAAGATTATCTAAATTCTGTCTGGAATAATTAGATTAAAGTACAAATCTTTGTTTCAATATAGAACTACTAACAGCAGTCATAATGTGAAACCTGAAATGTAACCGAATCTTAAAACATTTGTAATTACCATTGCATTTCAAACCAGGTAGATCAACAGAGGAAAAGGAATTAGATTCCATTCAAGTAAGGAGCAAGATAGATGGTCTTCAGAGTTCAAAAGCAGGTAACCAAGAAACAAGAGATAGAATCCAAAATTATAGTGTTTGATTGGAAAAAAAAAAAAAAAAACCTTAGTGCATTAGTTATCCACTACCACAAAAATAACCCATCTAAAATGCGTCAAAAGCTTAGATAAACAATTTTGCGAATCTCTAGTTAAAGCAATGAAGTATTTTATAAGGATCACCAGTAACTGTTTTACAGTCTTTAAGAGCTTAGTAATATGCAAAGATGTCATATTTTAAGGGAAGAGTCTTCCACTGAAGCAATTTGAACCCTGAAAACTCCCATTGTAAATGCCTGATTTCAGACAGAAGGCATAATTTCCTCATGAACAAATAAACATACCAAAGTAAACAACTATTTACTCCTAAACTTTGCACAGGAAAATAAACACAAAAATGTTCTAATAAAATGAAAAATTAATTGTTGTATTGGTGGGTCCAGGTCATTGGTAAGTGCCTTGTGAATAAACTAGTCAATAAAATGCAGAATGGCCAATGACAGGAAGGCAAGAAATTATAAATGATGGAAAAAAGGAAACGTTTACAGAGGCAAGGAGCCTAATATTAACTCAACATTTTATCATTCGGCCTGTCAAACACAAGAAATTTTTTGAGTGCAACAAACTTACTTCAGAACTCATCTGTTTCTTTTTCTCCTTCTGCTCCTGATGCCAATCATATATTGGCTTAAAATCACAATCCGTCAAATTCTGAATTACATGGTTTTTCCCCAACAATTTACGCCAATCAGTCCAAAAGTTCTCTTTGAATTTTGGTTTCTGCATGTAATCTGTTTCTAGCATCACTGCATACATTGTTGCAACCTGCAGATTTAAGAGATCATATGTAAAACAATGAACTTGAAGCAAGTATGATGTAACAATGTTGATATCATCTCGCATATGCAATTGTGGGCAGGAATGCAGGAATGAATATAAAATTCAAGCATCCAAATGACAGTCTTTGAGAAAATAAGAAAACCTCCTCTTGTTCACGAGTCAAATCAACGGGTTTCCCCTTGTAGAGCATCTTAACCCCATGAGGCGTGTATGGAGGTGGAAAAATGACACCATTATGAACCAGAGTAGTCCATTTTTTCTGCCCATCACCAGAGCTAGGAAGCATTTTGGTTGATTTTGAATATTTTGAATTTTTTATTACTTTCTTGGACTTCTTATTAATTTTCTTTGACGAAGAAGAAACAGCTTTCGTTACTTTTGTCGTCTTTGTAGGAGGTGCTTTTTTATCTGATGATATTGATTTCTTCATTCTCTGGGCTATTGGAATATGGTCGTCATCATCTGCTTTTACTGTTACCTGTTTAACTTTCATTTCTGTAGAAGTATTCGAAACCTTTGGCTTTTTAGCTGATGATGTAGCTGATGACCCCACCTTATCTAAGGGTCTCTTAATCGACCCCAAGGAAGACTTTTGCTGCTTGTCCAATGTGGTCGAACCATTTTGCTGAAGTTTTGAAGTCAGTGGTTTCTTTTCATCACGAAAAATAGGCTTTCCACCCGATGTTCCAGCAGAGGACTTTGGGAACCTTGACGATAATGGAACTTCATCATCAGAATCGTCAGGAGCACTTTTAATGTTGAACCTTAGATATTGGTGATCCATCTGCTTTAGGAGCATTGAGCCCTCTATTGGCATTATTGTTATTTTCCTTAAGTCTAGCACTCAAGGGTTTGTCGTCTTCAGAATCCTCATCATCATTTTTCAGGCCATTACTAACTGAATCATCTTCCTTCTTGACCGAAGTTGATGAATTTGGCCGTGGTGATTGTTTTACGCGATCATCTAATGGACTGGGTGTCTTTGAATTAGGCACAGGTGACTTCACTGGTGACCCCTTGGCAGATGAAGATGATGCTTTTAGATTCGGTGGAGGAGATCTCATAGGAGATGCCTTGGAAGATGGAACTGTTGTCTTACCCTTCTGAGCATTGGCATTTTGACCATTGGCTGTGGATGATGATGGTCTTTTCCCTTCAGGATTCAATTGGTTTTGCTTGGCGGCTGTGTTACTCCTTTTGAAAACTACTGGACCATCATAATCATCGTCATCAAAATCATTGACTATGTTTGGTTTGGTAGAAGCTTCAATAGCCATTATCCCACGAGACGATTTGTTGGCATGTATGTCACAATTCTGATAAAAATAAAATACCAATATTACAACCAAAACCCATGCAGAGCACTTTAGACATTTTATACTGCTACAAAAACTCCTATGAAATTCCATCAAAATTCAAAATACATTGAGCAAAAACCATAATGCTATTATATTCAACCAATAACTCGATAACTAATACCATAACCAAAAACCAGTAAACAAAACTCTACTCAGCAAAACCCAAATGCAACAAGGCAACTCTCTCATCAAAAAAAGAAAAGATGATCAAGAGGTTTAGATTTGGTTCAATTTATCCAATTAAAATTACACTAAGCTGGACGTATCAGGGATAGCATTAAGAAAAAAACTTATGGGCCAATCATTTTTCTCTGTGTTTCTGCAACTACTAGCTGAAAATAACAAATACAATACAAACAGAACCGGAAAAAAAATATTATTGGAGAACTAATAACAAAAATAAGCATACCCAGAAGCTGAAGCTAAGAGTAATAGTTTATTGCATAGAAAAGGAAAAAAAACAATTTTTGGGGAGAAACCCAGATGAGCAAAAACTGCAACAACTGAAAAATAATGCAAAACTTAAGCTGAATGTTACAGTTTTAAACCGGGAAAAAAAAGTTGGTGATTGTTAATAAGAAATTATAAGGCAAAAACGAAATAAAAATTGAACCTTTCAAAGAACAGATCGAGCTGGTGATTGAGTAGATCAAATCGTCTCCTATAATCTCTCTCTCTCTCGCTTTCGCTCGCTCTCTGTCCTTTGTGGTGTTGCAGATGATAAAAGCCAGAACTTCGAGCCCTAATGGATTAATTTGGGGACAAAATAATGGGCCTGGGCCTAACTTTCTGAGATGGTTTTGGGCCCAAAGGCCGATACCCGTCCACCTGAAAGCCCAAAAGCCTGATTTGGAATAAACAAGAGAATCTTCATACAGTCCTCCTTTGTGTAAATTAATTTGTACAAATAAGTTTTAGCGATTTGTATATTTGCTAGTAATTTGTAACTATTGTTACGTATACAATTTTACGTGGCATTATTTTTTTATTATTTAGCATTTATTCATGTTTATTAAATAGTTATTTAATCGACCTTTTACATACAATCATTCATTCATTTTGTATTACGTCAATTGTATATAAAAACTTGTAGTTTTAGTATTATTTTTATTTATTCATAAGAAAATCTCAACATATCTATTAAATTTAATAGATAATTTATGTGCGAATCTGATAATTGAATCTCATTAATTCAACCAGATTATGCGGATCTAAATTTTAGCAGAGTAAATATTAATTAATAAACATAATACTAGGAGTGTTCAAAACGGGATACTCGAACTGCTTTAGTTTTTTTTTTTTTTTTAACTGAACTAGAAATTCAATTCAGGTTATAAGCCGAAGTGCCGAACAGAATCCAAACCGGTTTTGATGGCTAATCCGATTTTGAATTGTATCAAATTTTTGGTTTGGTTCAAGGGAGTACCCGGTTTTGAACTAAATATGAAAACCCAAAATTACAATTTTGTCCCTGCTATAGAAAACATCAATTATATGCTGAAAACAATATCAATTCTGCCTCTTGCACGACACCCTCAAACTGCTATTATTTTATATGTTTTTACCTTCTCTTCTCAAATATTTTGTTACATTTCTTGGTCTATTACTTGTAAATTCAACATGCATCGCTCTATTCAAGGGAATTTTAATCTTCCTTAGCAATCACCATTTGAAAATTACCAACTTTCCTTAGTCATAATAAATTTGGTTGCACTAGTGGACTTATTTTTATAGTCCAACCAAATTGATGTACCAGAATTCATGTTTAGCCCACAAATATTATATTAATATCCAACTTTGATAGTTTGAAATGGTATTATGCCTAAGAATAAAGATAAATTGACAAATACTTCTCACCAACTTTTTTTATAAATACTGGCGTGATAGCTTATAATTGATCAGTTCGTATTTGAGTAAATATGACTCATTGTGAACTGACTAATTATTAACTGATACATTACGTTTGTAAGAGGAAGTTAATGAGAATGGCTTGTGAGTATAGTATAAACCTTAAACCTAAAATCCAAGAGAATCTCACCCTTTTGATTTTGGAAACTAAAAATCTCACTCTCAATTTTGGAAGTGAAATGTTAAATAAAGTTAATAGAAATAGAAGTAACGTCGTTAGTTGCGGCCAAAACAGCCAAACGTTGGTCACTGACGCAAACACCACCACCAGAGGCCCGGAAACCACAGGGTGCAACAGCCACTTGTCTGTTAAAACCATCTTAACCGCCACCTCGATGATCATGCACACATGCCATGTAGGATGAAAAAACAACATCACCTCCCGACTGACATGACAAATGCTTTAATGACAAATGGCAGTAGAATAGAAGCCTGGTGTAAGACCCGTACAAAGGGCAAGGGCAGGCGTGTGGCTTTCATCCTTAGCCACAGCCTCGCCAAGATAACACACGGGTGTGTGCTGAACAAGGATGGCTGAGATCAGGTGCGGGGTGTTTGAGCGTTGGGGCGCCAAACACTTTACTGATGAGATGGCTTGCGGGTGTGGGCACTTGCAGGTTGTAACATGCGCGGGTGGGCATGTTTAACATGGGCGTGTGCGCTCATGAGCAGGCTGGAAAGTGGCAGACGAGCTGGGACGTGTGCAAGCATGCAAGACAACTAATAGGCGGCTGAGTTCATGCATGAGACAGGAAGTTGCATGCGTGAAGTGCATGGGTGTGTGCACGAGTTGTGGGAAACAATCAGACAAGGCTGCATAGTTGCTGGACCAAGGCTGTTGGGCAGTTAGAGGTGTCCGAGTTCATTTGTATGTAAGGCAACCGCCATGTAATCGCGATAAGAATGTAAAAGCTTGTTTATGCTTCTTTGTGCCATTTGTATATAAGGTGTGAGATATCACATTCGTGATATAGAGAGTGAGAGGGCAAGGGTTATGTGTTATTAAGCCTTGTTGTAAACTTGAGTGCAAATCTGTGACTGGGGATCAGATTGTAAACAGTGGGAAAACGCTGTGTGGGTGTGCTTGAGTCCTTGTATTCGGATTTATAATATAAGGTTGGGAATTTCCCGTATGTGTTGTGCATTGACTCTCTATAGCCTCTGTTGTATTCTGTTTGTGTTTTGAAACAGGGGGAACGCACAACTTGAGGAAGGCTTACAAGCGCTTGGTGTGCTTGTGCCGCACAGTGCCTAGAGACGAAAAATAGGCCTGTGACACCTGGCATATAGGAGAGTATAGGGTGGGGCGTAGAATGCTTGTAACAATTAGATTCCACCTACGGCCCAGCAAGGCGGGGCTCATTGAATTGTGGTTCAAGCTCAAGCCCAAGAATTTGTTCGAGGCTGCCTTCATATATGGCCGAAGTGATCTCAAGTTGAAGGTACATTTAACTACAGTCAAGCACCAAGCTGATATTCTGTTGGGGCATTTAGTTCATGGAATGTTGGATTATTGAAAATATTAGATTACTAAAACTATTAGATTATTGGAAATATTAAATTACTGGAAAGTTAGATTACCTTGAAGATTACTGAGAATCTTTAGGAAAATGTATTTGGTTAATTGGTGGGTAAGTTATATTAATATGTTTGGTTGGGAGGAATAAATTAGGAGGGTATGTTATTTAAATTATTGAATTGTCCTCTAATTAAATATTATTTTTTAATACTGATTATTATTTGGATTATTATAAGCCCCCTGTATTTAAAAACTTAGCAAAAACAACCCCATAATAAAAGTTTGAAAAATCAACAAAGCACCCCTATCAACCCAGCCACTGCAGGCCGCCGGCAATCGGCAACCTAACGGTGCATGGAAGGTAGGAAATGGCTTCTGTGCGTCGTATGGTCATTTCCGGCCAGAGATCTGGTCGGAAATGGCCATATCAATGTGCGACAGCCATTTTTGGCCTTCCATGCACCATTTCGATGATGGCGGTGACGATGGTTGCCGGCGGCAGGTGGGTGGGGGTGGTGGCTTGGGTGGGCTGCAATTTGTTTTGAATTCAAAGGTAATTTTGTCCAAAAAATTAATTAATTGGGATGAAATAGTAAAAACCATATTTATGTAAATAAATTTAAAAATAGGGGCATTATTCTCCTAAAATTTTATTAATAAGGGATAGAATTGTAACAAAAAGAGATTACCTTGGTAATCTTACAATATCTAAGAAAATAAAGATAATCAAATTACCTCTAATATTACCAACGGTAACTATTATTGGTATTTAAAGATTACCGGTATCTTATATTACTTGACAATCAAACACGGTAATCAAGTAATAGAAGATGACATAACTCAGTAATCCCATATTACCCCCAACCAAACGACCCCTTTGATGCAAATATAATTTGTCAAATCACTGATCAGATCTTGATTGAATTAGAAAAACATCATCTATTTTCAACATTAATAAATTATTCGTACAATAAAATCTTTTGAGTGGGGCGTTATTTTGATCTTAAAGGCAATGCATTTACATGACACAAGGTTTTTTGTCCGTAACATAATTTAAATTTTATTTGAACATGATGCTTTTTGTAGACAACATAATCTAAAGTTATTGAACCTAATATTGCCATCTTGGCTTCAGCTCAACCCTTTTGATTTTAGAAACTAGTAGTGTCATCTCGTCTTTGGTTAATTTTTTTCTTTGATAATTAGGAGTGAAAATGTTAGTTCCTGAAATCAAGGGAATGAAGTTGTTTTTATGCGTAAGCCTTAAACCCAAAGCCAAGGTTTTTGATTTTGGAAACTAAAAATCTCATCGTCAATTTTCAATGTGAGAAGTTAAATTAACCAAGGAAGAAGTAATGTCGTTAGTTTATAAAATCAACCAAATAAATTTTTCTTATACCGTAAATGGGGCTAAAATGTAATTTAACATTTAAAATTAAACAATAACCTCATAAAATATTAAAGAAGTGCACATTTTTAGGTATTGATAACTCTTATTTGTAAATAAAATAGTAGTTATGGTACAATAATGCCTTTCTTCCTCAATTTAACCTTGTTCTAATTTAATTATTAAATCCGTACATTCTTAACACTCTTTTTTATATAATTTACAATCATGGTGTGCTCCTCTAGACCTTTATCGATAAAATTATTTCTTACTAGTGGAGGGAAAAACAACCAAATAGCAATCACCACCACAAACAACCTTGAAACCACCAAGGGCATCTGCCACTGAAGAACAACCTTGAAACCACCAAGGGCATCTGCCACTGAAGAGCCAAGGTCTTCTTAATAAACAAGAGAGTCTTCGGTATACTCGTCCTATGTATAAATTAGTTTGTACAAATAAGTTTTAGTTATTTGTATATTTGATAGTACTTTGTAACTAATGTTATGTATACAATTTTACGTGGCATTATTTTTTTATTTTCACCATTTATTCATGCTTATTAAATAGTAATTATTTAATTGATCTTTTACATGCAATCATTCATTCATTTTGCATTACCTTAATTTGTATACAAGAACTTGTATTTTAAGTATTATTAGGTTCGTTTATTTTAATATTTTGGAAAACATTTTTGAAAAAGTAAGAGTTGGGTGGGAATAACGAGATAGGATTTAAAAATTAAGAAAAACACCTTATAGGTTTGTTAATTTACTAAACACCCTTATAATAAAAACATTAAAAATTACAAAAACACCCCCACCCATCCATTAAATACTGGCAATTGGCCACCACCACCGGAGGGTGGCCGAAGTCATTGTATCGATGTACGACCAGCTGGATCTAGCCGGTTGTGCATCGAGATGACATTTTCTAGCCAGATCCACCGATGATCTAGCCATGTTTGGTCATCAACGATGGCCAAATCTTGGCCGTCATTGACGACCAGCTACGGCCAAAGATCTAGCCTTTTCTAGCCTAGTGCACGACGGATCTGGTCGAAAAATGATAGATCGGTGCACTACCGGCTAAATCCAACCGGTAGTATGCCAATATACCAAATTTCGGCCATCTTCTGGCAGTGGTGGCGGAAATCTGAAAAATGTGGGTGGGTGGGTGGGGGTGTTTTTGTCAATTTTTAAACTTTTTTTTTTTGTGCTTAGTTAAATTAATAAACTTATGGGGTTTAAAAATAATTGAATAAAATAAAATAGGATTTTTAGAATAGGGAAATAAATGTATATTTTTGGTAGAATAGGGATAGGATAGTGCAAAAATAATTAAACAAACGGACCCATTCTTATTAATTCATGAGAAAATCTCAACATACCTCTTAAATTTAGTAGATAATTATATGCGAATTTGATAATTGAATCTCATTAATTCAACCAGATTATACGAATCTAAGTTTTAGCATAATAAGTATTAATTAATAAACATAATACAATTGACTTTGATAGTTATAAAACCCCAAAATAAAACTACACTTAAAAAATTAGAATCCCAACTTTATATCTGTTAACAAATTGATGTTACTTATCAACATGAAAAAGAAAAAATAATTACATATTTGGTATATTCAACTATTATTTTATATGTTTCCACTTTTCACCTTCTCTTCTCAAATATTTTATTACATTTCTTTCCCTATTACTTGAAAAATTCAACATTCATTCTTATAAAATAAACATGCATCGGTATTCAAGGGATTTTTAATCTTCCTTATCAAATCACCATTCGAAAATTACCCATCCAATCATAATAAATTTTGTTGCATTAGTGGACTCGGTATTTTTGTAAATTTGGTTGCCTAAGTGGACTTATTTTTGTAGTCCAACCAAATTGATGTACCAGAATTAATGTTTAGCCCACAAAAATTATTAATTTCCAACTTTGATAATTAGAAAAGTTATTGTTAGTTTTTGAAATCAAGAGAGTGAAGTTGTCTTTATGCCTAAATTCCTTAAACCTAAGTCCAAGACAATCTCACCCATTTGATTTTGAAAACTAAAAAATATCACCCTCAATTTTAAAAGTGAAATGTTAAATAAAGTTAATAGAGATAGAACTAACGTCGTTAGTTTATGAAATCAATGAAGCGAAATTTTTTGTAAATAGATGTAATAAATAATAATGTAAGTTACCTTTTAAAATTAAACATTAAGAACATAAAAGATTGACTACATAATGAAAGAAAGGAAAGAAACTGCACCTATTAAATATCAATAACTCTTACATGCACAATAGTACAATAGTACTTATGGTACAATAATATCCATCTTTCTTGGGCACGTATTATCGATAACTCTTATGTGTACAATAGTACTTATGAAAGTTCATGTATTATCGATAACTCTTATGTGTACAATAATACTTATGGTACAATAATATCTATCTTTCTTGGGCACAAACACTTTCAATTAAACCTTACTCTTAGCTTAATTATTACATTCTTAACACTCTTTTTATATAATTTACAATAATTAAGTACTCTTCATAACTTTTATAAAAAGCATTGTTTCTTACCAAAGGGGGGAAAAACAACCAAATAACAGTCACCACCAGGAACACCACCACCAACGGCCTTGAAACCACCGAGGGCAATTGCCATTGAGTGGCTAAGTTCTTCTTAATAAAAATCTCAACAGTTACACTTACCCCTTGTAGGACAAAAAACCACATCACTTCCCACGTGGGATGCACACGTAAAAGATGATAAAAAACCATCTCATGCATAAAACCCGAGACAACAAATGTAATAATGACACCTGGATATTGAGTCCACTTTTCTTTGATTATACGACCAAATATACGTCGTACTGGATTATATACGGTAAGGCGTAGAATATTTGTGACCATAAGGTTCCATCTACGGCCCCAAAAGTTTTGTAGTGAGGTGGCTAAATGCGGTTTATTGAATTGTGGCTCGACCTCAAAGCCAAAAATATGAGCTAGGGTGGCACACATTGCCAGGCCAATTTCAAGTGAAAGACACACTCGGTAAAAGTCAAGGACTAAGATTGCCTTGTGATGCATATATTCACGATAGCCGTAGACTAGAAGTAACATAACTACAAGTACAATTTTGATCACTATTTTGATAAAGTTAGAAACGTGATGTGATTTTTCGAATGGATTGGAGATTTGGGGAGATGGGTTTATGTCATTTTTGGATTTGGGAGTTGGGTTTGGTTTTATTTTGATGGGAAGAGAAGCTGCCAAGATAAAATGGAAGAGTTTATTGGGTTGAGATAAGGGGCCTTGACCGAAGGCAAAGAGGAGGAGTTTGAAGTTGGCAAGCCATGCAAGAAAGAAAGAGGTGAAACCAGTGAGATTGACAGCGGAGAGGCTTGAAGGGAGAGTAATGAAGAGGTAGAAGATTGGGAGGAGGGAGATGAGCCTTAAAATACCCTTTGGGATTCTTGATGTTATTAAATAACAATAGCTCAAACATGTGATGGCTACAATCCATACCTTGGCTAAGTTCTTGATCTCTCCTTCCATTTCTTTGTGGTCTTCTCTTTGTAGCTCCTTTCTCTATGTTTGTGTAGATCTCTGATCACTTGAATTTGAGGGGTTAATAACTTATAGGAAAACGCTACACCTATAACCTCTTCTCACAAATTTATTTTCACAACCCCGATGTGGTAGCTCATAATTGGTCAACTTATAATGTGTCCTATCTGGGTCTCATCTGATAGATTATGATTGAATCAATTGCGAACTGTCACGTTAGGGTTGTGAGAAAAAGTTTATAAGAAGGGGTTATAAGTGTAGCATTATTCTAACTTAGCAACATTGAATTGGTTAAGAGTTGTGTATTAATTATTATTAATTTCTACTGCGGGATTGTTACGACTTCTGAAGATAAATTAATTTCCAGCCAAGATAAGATCACATTCAATGTTGAACATTTAATGTGAGGCAGAGAGGTGGAGAGACCTTTCACATGCAATCATTCATTCATTTTTTATTATGTCAATTTGTATACAAGAATTTCTATGTTTAGTATTATTCTTATTAGTTCATAAGAAAAACTTAACATATTTTTGAAATTTAATAGATAATTTATGTACCAGTCTAATCTCATTAATTTAATCATATTATGTGAATATAAATTTTAGCAGAATAAATATTAATTAATAAACATAATTCAATATATTTTGGTAGTTATAAAACCTTGAAATAAAACTACACTTAAAAAATTAGAATCTCTGACTTTATATCTCAATCTATATGGTTAACAAATTGATGTTACTTATAAACTAGACAAAAAGAAAAAAACATTTCATATTTTAGATGTTTTCACTCTTATAAAAAAAACTTTTCTCAAATATTTTCTTACATTTCTTTGCCTATTACCTGAAAAATTTAACCTTCATTCTTATAAAATAAACATGCATCACTATTTAGTTCAAGGGATTTTTAATCTTCCTTATCAATCACCATTTAAAAATTAGCCATCCAATTTTCCTTAATCATAATAAATTTGGTTGCATTAGTGGACTTATTATTCATGTTTAGCTCAAAAAAATTATTATATCAATGTCCAACTTTGATAATTAGAAATGGTATTGTTAGTTTTTGAAATCAAGAGGGTGAAGTTATCTTTATGCGTAAACCTTGAACTTAAAATCCAAGACAAGCTCACCCTTTTGATTTTGGGATCTAAAAATCTCACCCTCAATTTGGAAAGCGAGAAAAAAAGACATGAGATCACTTCCCAATTCCTAGAAAAAACTATTAAAGTAAGAGGAAAAAAAAAATAAAAAAAGAATCCATGTCTTAGTTTTAACGAATGTTGTATGAACTTGCTCATGCAATTCGTTTAAGTAAAGCTCATGCAGTTCGTGCTCATGCAGTTTGTTTTAAGTAAAGCTCATGCAGTTCGTTTAAGTAAAGCTCATGCAGTTCGTGCTTATGCAGTTCATTTTAAGTAAAGCTCATACAGTTCGTTTTAAGTAAAAACAGAGTCTGTTTTACTCTACTGACTTACTGTGTAAACTTTGACTTTTACTTTGTTCACTGTTCACCCTATATAAGTGAACTCATGTAAAATATCTCACTAAGAAAAGAGTAAAGTTTTAGCTCACACGTTTACAACGTCGGAAATGGCTGATTCCTCTTCAAATCCATCATCTCTTGATAAATCAAACAAGAATTCAAGCTCTAAGGAGATCTTCGACACAATCAATTTCACTAATCATTCATCAGTTGCTTCATCCACTCTTCCTGTGATTTCACCAAAGCTAACGCGCGATAACCACCGATTCTGGAAATCGCAAATTCGTTTTGCCGTAGGAGCTCATGATCTCGAAGAACACCTAACGAGACTAATTTCATGTCCAGCTCCGTTCGTTAGAGTTCAATTGGACAACTCAAATTTAGAGGTAACAACAAAACCTAACTCAGAGTTTACTCTTAGGAAGAAAACAGATAAACTGTTAATGAGCTGGTTATTGTCTTCAATTTCGGAGGCAATGTTCTCTGTAATATCGAAATGTCAAACTGCCAATGATATTTGGCTTACTCTAGAAAATGAGTTTTTAACTGAATCTACAGCAAAAACACTACATGTTAGACGTCTCTTGCAAAATACAAAGAAAGAAAGTATGAGTATGCATGACTATTTTCTAAAGATGAAAGGATATGCTGAAATTTTGTCTACTAGTGGTGTTGTTATTTCTATTGATGAACTGATAAACTACATATTAGACAGACTTGATTCCGTGCAGCAGTAGTAAATGTTACCACTGATAGAATTTGAGGTGGGCCTGACTCCTCATCCAATAAGGCCTTGTTGAATGGGAGGATTACCCATTTTTATAACCCAATAGGCTTGAGTGTGCCTAGTCGATGTGGAACTCCAACACTACCCCTCACGGTCAAGCCCATATGTTGGATCATGCCTGTTATTGGAGGTAGTTGCTGGCTCTAACTCCTCACCTGCTAGTCAAACGCTCAGCTCAATTGAACCTAGGCTCTAATACCATGATAGAATTTGAGGTGGGCCTGACTCCTCACCCAATAAGGCCTTGTTGAATGAGAGGATTACCCCTTCTTATAACCCCATAGGCTTGAGCGTGCCTAGTCGATGTGGGACTCCAACATCTAGGCTTGAATCCAGAGTTGATCCTATAATAGTTCAAGAAGCACGGATTGTTTTGCAGAAGTTTGAATTACGGTTGGAAAAGGCAAATAATGCAATGAATTCTATGGTACATGCTGAATTTCATAGTAGCTCAGCAAATATTGCTAATTTGTCTACTGATAATGATGTAAAAAAATTACAGTTTGGAGAGACTTCATCCCAACTTCAGGGTAGTGTTACTCAATATAACAACCAATCCTCACCTATATCACAATCTCTAAGTCTTAGTTCATCCTATTTTCCAAATACACAGAGCTCACCTATATACACACCCCAGCAAACTTAGTTTTTCACACCACATTTTTCTGGAAACTATACTGGTGGCAGAGGCAGAGGTCGTGCAGGAGGTAAAAATAGATTCATATGCCAAGTGTGTAAAGGGAAAGGGCGAGTCACGGCTTTAAAGCTGTTACCATCGCTTCGATGTGAATTTTCTGGGCAGGGCTGAACTCCCTAACCAATTACCAGACAAGGCTTTAATCCACCAGTATTTTCAAGACCACCTGACCCTAACTATAGAGGACATTATACTTCTTTTCCTTCTCAACACTACTCACAGAGTGTTAATACAGTCCCCTCAATGCAGCTTCAGAATAATTTCCAGTCACAGTCTCCTTGGTGGCTGTGAGTCTTCGAGCAGTTTGCGCTAAGTGCATGTACTTCACAGATGCATAATCAGGCCTTCATGGCTCAGCCACAAAATCATAGTCGACCTCCTGCAGCAATCAATTACATTGCTACTCTATCCTCAGTCCAAGACACTAATTGGTACATGGATTCTGGTGCAACAAACCATGTTACCTCTGATTTTTCCCGACTGACTTCAAGTTCCAGCTATGTGGGCAGTGAGCAACTTCAGGTGGGAAATGGTGAGTTGCTTTCAATTACACATACTGGTTCTGCAGTTTTATCTTGTGTTAATAAAGTGTTGCATCTTAAGAATGTATTATTTGTTCCTCATATTACCAAAAATTTACTTAGTGTTTCTAAATTAACTAGAGATAATGATGTCTTTATTGAGTTTTTCACTGATCATTGTGTGGTAAAGGACAAGTCTTCCCAAGCCATTCTTCTCCAAGGAACACTTAAGTCTGGCTTGTATCAGCTTTAGAGTTTAGCCTGCTCTACTCCTCAGGCTCCTGCAGTCTTGGTTTCAACCTTCAATTCCATGCCAAGTCACTGTCTTGCTTCATTTCCTTGTTATTCCAATAAGGATCCTTGTAATCCTATGAATAAACAACCTGAGTTGTCTTCAGTTCACAATGAATGTACTTCATCCTGTACTCCTATTAAGAGTAAGTTTTATAATGCATGTAATAGTGTTGTTGAACCTAGCAATGTAACCTCTACTTGTGCCACTTCTATTATCAATAAAACTGATACGTCTATTCAACTTTTTCCTGTGCAAAAGACTAATCCTATGATTTGGCACAAGCGGCTAGGTCATCCTAATAAATCCGTACTCACACAAATACTTAAACACTTACAAATACCATCCAATAACAAATCTGATATTACCTTTTGTCAAGCATGCCAATTTGGCAAGATGCATCAGTCCACCTATCCTAAATCCACATTTCATGCCACCAAACCACTTGAACTGCTATATTCAGACCTTTGAGGACCCTCCCCTATCCTCTTTCCCGAAGGTTTCAAATATTACATTCAATTCTTGGATGATCACACAAGATTTACCTGGCTATTTCCCTTGAAACCAAATCTAAAACATATTCTGTTTTTACACAGTTTCATAAGCTAGTTGAAAAACAGTTTGCTGCTTCCTTAAAATGTGTTCAAACTGATTGGGGGGGTGAGTATAGGACTTTAGTTCCATACCTAAAAGCTCATGGCATCCTTTTTAGACATCCATGTCCCCATACTCATCAACAAAATGGGAGGGTAGAGAGAAAACATAGGCAAATAGTGGAACAAGGTTTAACTCTTCTTGCTCAAGCATATATGCCTCTTAAATACTGGTGGTATGCATTCCAAACGGCCACCTACCTTACAAATAGACTTCCTACCCTTGTGTTAGACAATATTTCCCCTTTTCAGATGTTATTCAAAGCTATCCCTAACTACTCTGTTATATGAATTTTTTGCTGTGCTGTTTATCCATTTCTTAGACCCTATAGTCAACACAAATTCAACTTTCATACATCTAAGTGTACTTTTGTAGGTTATAGCCTTAACCACAAAGGATATCAGTGTCTATCACCTTTTGGCAGAATATACATTTGCCAAAGTGTCACTTTTGATGAATCAGAATTTCCTTTCAAGTCTTTTACTGAATCAACACCACTTATATCAAACAATACCATGAATTCAGATTCTTTTCCTTTTATGTCAGGTCATCCCAGTTGGTCTATTCCTGTCTCTACTCTACAAATTTCATCCCCAGTCAATTCAAAATCTACATGTCCTACTGCACATGATCAGTTAAAAATATCAATTCGAGCACCTAACACAGTGCCATCCATAAAGTCAGTTCCTTCAGCAGTAGGTTCCTTAGCTTCAGACCCTGATCAGTGCACCTTTACATCAGCTTTCAGCCCTAAAGTTTCTACTAAATCCTTGCCTACATCATCTGAATTCTTGTCTTCACCATCAGCACCCATTGACACTACACAATCTGCTCCATATGATACTGATCAATCCTCTAATACCAAAACCTTTACTGATCCTGACACTACACAATCTACTCCATCAGCACCCACTGACACTACACAATCTGCTCCAATTCCTAGAAAAAAATATTAAAGTAAGAGGAAAAAACAAATAAAAAAAGAATTCATGTCTTAGTTTTAACGAATGTTGTATGAACTTGTTCTTGACAAACTCTCTTACGGTACTTGTCATCCCGGTATTTCTCAATAGTTGCGGCCAAAACAATCAAAGGTTGGTCACTGACACAAATAGCACCACCAGAGGCCCCGTAACCACCGGGTGCAACAGCCACTTGTCTGTCAAAACCAACTTAATCGCCACCTCGATGTCATGCACACATGCCATGTAGGATGGAAAAACAACATCACCTCCCGACACGAGAAATGCTTTGATGACAAATGGCAATGGCGACCACAAGCGTCTGACCAGGTGAATAAAAGCCCAGCATAGGGGAGAGTATACGGTGGTGCATAGAATACTTGTAACAATGAGATTCCATCTATGGCTCAACAAGGTGAGGCTCATTGAATTGTGGTTCAAGCTCAAGCCCAATGATAGCTCGAATCTGGGTTGCACATATGTCTGAAGTGAACTCAAGTTGAAGGTACACATGACTACAGTAAAGCACCAAGCGGATATCCTTTTGATGCTGGTGCAATTTGTCAAATCAATAATCATATAAGTTCTAAGATCTTGACTGAATTAGAAAAACATAATATATTTTCAACGTTTGATAAATTATTTGTACCATAAAATCTTTTGAGTGGGGCGGTATTTTGATCTTAAAGGCAATGCATTTACATGACACAAGTTTTTTTGTAACATAATTTAAACTTTATTTGAACATGATGCTTTTTGTACATAAAATAATTTAAAGTTATTAAACCTAGTATTGTCATCTTGGCTTCAGCTCAACCCTTTTCATTTTAGAAACTAGTAGTGTCATTTCATCTTCGGTTAATTTTTTTTCTTTGATAATTAAGAGTGAAAATGTTAGTTTCTGAAATCAAAGGAATGAATTTGTTTTTGTGCGTGAGCCTTAAACGCAAAATCAAGGTTTTTGATTTTGGAAACGGGCGAACGACTTGTACATACCCAAAGTTTACTGTAATGACAAGTTGGTACCCAAAAGGTTTTGAAACGACAAATAGGTACCTTCCGTCATATTCTATTAGTCATTTTTGTTTATTAACAGTGAAAAGACTAAAATGCCCTTCAAAGTTTCAATTTTTGTTTTTTATAAATTTAAAAATTTCTAAAAAAACCCCTAGGTTTGCTAATTAATTAAACACCCCCATATATAAAATGTTTGTTAAATGACAAAAACACCCCCACCACCCCAATGCCAGATTCCGGTCACCATCGCCGGAATCTGGCGATATTACGACACGATCCGTCGGATGCAGTAGCGTCGATCTTTCCTTTTCCTTTGGTCGAGATCCACCACGGATCTTAGGAAAAGGCAAGATCTGGCCGTCTGGCCGGAAAAGGCCATATCTACTACCAGATCGGCCTTACGCCGCAGATGGAGTTTTGCGGCGTCGGCGGCCGATCTAGCCGTATCTGGCCTTTTCCGGCCGAGATCACTGCGGATCTGGATCGGAAAAGGCCGGATCGGCGTCTGACACGGATCAGCTAGTGCAGTATATGCAACTTTACGGACAGATTCGGCGGTGGTAGCGAAATACGCTGACGATGGGGGAAAATGTTTTTGTTATTTTATAAAACTTTTATATATTGGGGTATTTAGTGAAATTTGTAAACTTAGGGGGTTTTTTGAAATTTTTAAATTTATAAAAAACTAAAATTCAAACTTTTAAGCGCATTTTAGTCTTTTCACTATTAATAAACGATAATAAACGAAATCACTAAGCGAGGCATGCGGAAATACCGGTATTTGTCATTTCAAAACCTTTTGGGTACCAACTTATCGTTACGATAAATCTTGGGTATGTATAAGTCGTTCTCCCTTTTGGAAACTAAAAATCTCACCGTCAATTTTCAATGTGAGATGTTAAAGTAAATAAAGGAAGAAGTAATGTCAATAGTTTGTAAAATCAACCAAATGAAATTTTCTTATACCGTACATGAGTCTAATAATGTAATTTACCATTAAAATTAAACAGTAACCACATAAAATATTGAAGAAGAAACAAATGCACATTTTGTATTGATAACTCTTATGTGTAATTAAAGTAGTAGATATGGTACAAAAATGCCTTTCTTCCTGGGGTACAAACACTTTCAATTTAAACCTTATTCTAATTTAATTATTAATTCCTATATTCTTAACACTCTTTTTTTATATAATTTACAATCATGGAGTGCTCCTCAAGACCTTTATCAATAAATTAGAATGTATGATTTAATAACGTGGCAACTTTTAATGGATCTTATTTGGGTCACATCTAATTGCAAACTGTTGTTGTGGGGGAAAATTGATAAGAAGAGGTTACGTGTCTAATATTACTTTTAACTTATCTGCATTGAACTGTTTAGAGTTGTGTATTAATTACTATTAATTTCTTTGTACTGCAGGATTGGGACCATTTCAAGCCAAGAGAACGTCACATTCGATGTTGAGTATTTAATATGAGGTACAGAGTAGGACCTTTCACATGCAATCATTCATTCATTTCTTATTATGTTAATTTGTATACAAGAATTTCTATATTTAGTATTATTCTTATTGGTTCAAGAGTATTTAATATGAGGTACAGAGGTTAGGAACTTTCACATGCAAACATTCATTCATTTCTTATTATGTCAATTTGAGCACAAGAATTTCTATATTTAGTATTATTCTTATTAGTTCATAAGAAAAACTTGACATATTTTTGAAATTTAATAGATAATTTATGTACAAATCTAATCTCATTAATTTAATCAGATTATGTGAATATAAATTTTAGCAGAATAAATATTAATTAATAAGCATAATACAATAGATTTTGGTAGTTATAAAACCTCAAAATAAAACTACACTTAAAAGATTAGAATCTCTGACTTTATATCTCGATCTGTATGCTTAACAAATTGATGTTACCTTATAAACTAGAAAAAAAAGAAAAAACATTACATATTTTAGATGTTTTCACTTTTATAAAAAAAAAACTTTTCTCTAATATTTTCTTACATTTCTTTGCCTATTGCCTGAAAAATTTAACCTTCATTCTTATCAAATAAACATGCATCGCTATTTTGTTCAAGGGATTTGTAATCTTCGTTATCAATCACCATTTAAAAATTACCCATCCAATTTTCCTTAATCATAATAAATTTAGTTGCATTAGTGGACTTATTATTCATGTTTAGCTCACAAAAATTATTATATCAATGTCCAACTTTGATAATTAGAAATGGTATTGTTACACACAAAAATCTTATGTGTAATTAAAATAGTAGATATGGTACAAAAATGCCTTTCTTCCTGGGGTACAAACACTTTCAGTTTAACCTTATTCTAATTTAATTATCAAATCGGACATTCTTAACACTTTTTTATATAATTTACAATCATGGAGTGCTCCTCTAGACCTTTATCAATAAAATTATATCTAACCAATGGAGGGAAAAACAACCAAATAGCAATCACCACCACAAACAACCTTGAAATCACTAAGGGCATCTGCCATTGAAGAGCCAACGTCTTCTTAATAAACAAGGGAGTCTTTGGTATACTCGCCCTATATGTAAATTAGTTTGCACAAATAAGTTTTAGTTATTTATATATTTGCTAGTACTTTGTAACTAATGTTATATATACAATTTTACGTGGCATTGTTTTTTTATTATTCAGCATTTATTCATGTTTATTAAATAGTTATTTAATCAACCTTTTACAAGCAATTATTCATTTATTTCATATTACGTCAATTTGAATACAAGAACTTGTATTTTAAGTATTATTCTTATTAATTCATAAGAAAAACTCAACATATCTCTGAAATTTAGTAGATAATTTATATGCGAATCTGATAATTGAATCTCATTAATTCAACCAGACTATACGAATCTTAGTTTTAGCATAATAACTATTAATTAATAAACATAATACAATTGATTTTGATAGTTATACAACCTCGAAATAAAACTACAATTAAAAAATTAATATCTCGACTTTATATCTCAATCGATATGGTTAACAAATTCATGCTACTTATCAACAAGAGAAAGAAAAAAAAAAAAAAACATTACATATTTGGTCTGTTCAACTATTATTTTATATGTTTTTACTTTTCACCTTCTCTTCTCAAATATTTTATTACATTTCTTTGCCTATTACTTGTAAAATTAAACCTTTCTTATAAAACAAACATGCATAGCTATTCTGTTCAAGAGATTTTTATTCTTCCTTATCAATCACCATTTGAAAGTTACCCATTCAACTTTCCTTAGTCATAATAAATTCGGTTGCACTGGTGGACTTATTTTTGTAGTCCAACCAAATGGATGTACCAGAATTCATGTTTAACTCACAAATATTATATTAATGTCCAACTTTGATAATTAGAAATGGTATTGTTAGTTTTGAAATCAAGGGAGGAAAGTTGTATTTATACGTAAACCTTAAACCTAAAATCCAAGACAATCTTGATGTTGGAAATTTAAAATCTCACCCTTAATTTTAAAAGTGAGATGTTAAATAAAGTTAACAGAGATAGAAGTAACATCGTTAGTTTATGAAATCAATGAAGTGAAATTTTCGGTAAATAGAGGTAATAATGTAATTTACCTTTTAAAATTAAACATTAAGAACATAAAAGATTGACTACATAATGAAAGAAAGGAAAGAAAGTGCACGTATTAAGTATCAATAACTCTTACGTGAACAATAGTAGTCATGGTACAATATTTTATATCTTCCTCGGCACAAACACTTTCAGTTAAACCTTATTCTAACTTAATTATTACATTCTTAACACATTTTTTATATAATTTGCAATAATTAAGTACTCCTCAAAACGTTTATCAAAATAATTGTTTCTTACTAAAGGAGGTAAAAACAACCAAATAGAAGTCGCTACCACGAACACCAACACCAACGGTGTTGAAACCACTGAGGACAACTGCCATCGGCTGGCTAAGTTCTTTTTAATGAAAATCTCAACAGCTACACTTACCCCTTGTACAACGAAAAACCATGTCACTTCCCACGTGGGAAGCACACGTAAGAGATGATAGAAAATCACTTCATGCATAAAACCTGAGACAAAAAATGTGATGATGACACCTATATATTGAGTCCACTCTTGTCTGATTATATGGCTAAATATACGTCGTACTGGATTGTATATGGTGGGGCGTAGAATACTTGTGACCATCAGGTCCCATCTATGGCCCCAAAAGTTTTGTAGTGAGGTGGCTAGAAAGGGCTTGTTGAATTGTGGCTCGACCTCAAAGCCAAAAATACAAGCTAGGGTAGCACTCATGGTTAGGATAGTTTCAAGTGAAAGATACACTTGGCAACAATGAAGGACTAAGATTGCATAGTGATGTATATATTGACAATAGTCATAGACTAGAAGTAACATAGCTAGAAGTACAATCTTGATGACTAGTTTGATAAAGTTAGAAACTTGATGTGATATTTGAATTGGATTGGAGATTTGGGGAGATGGGTTTCTGTCTTTTTCGGATTTGGGAGGTCGGTTTGGTTTTATTTCGATGGGAAGAGAAGCTACCAAGATGAAATGGAAGAGTTTATTGGGTTGAGATAAGGGGCCTTGACCAAAGGCAAAGAGGAGGAGTTTGAAGTTGGCAAGCCATGTGAGAAAGAAAGAGGTGACACCAGTGAAATGGAAAGAGGAGAGGCTTAAAGGGAGAGTGATGAAGAGGTAGAAGATTGGGAGGAGGGAGATGAGCCGTAAAAAACCCTTTGGGATTCTTGATGTTATTAGATAACAATAGCTCAAACATGTAATGGCTACAATCCATACCTTGGTGAAGTTCTTGATCTCTCCTTCCATTTCTTTGTGGCTCTTTTCCTCGTAGCTCCTCTCTCTATGACGTTTGTGTATATCTCTGATCATTCACATTTATAATGTAAATTTGAGAGGTTAATCACTTATAGGCATTGAATTGGTTAGATTTGTGTATTAACTATTATTAAATTCTTGTGCTGGGCGGGATAGGGACAAATCGTGATAATAAATTCAGAATGGACCATTTCAAGCCAAGATCATTAAGAATGGACCATTTCGGGACGTTGAATATTTAATATGAGGTTTATGAGCAAGAGACGAATGGAGCAATTCCCATTTCCTAGAAAAAAAATATTAAAGTAAGAGAAAATAATTAAAAAAAAAAAATTGTCATGTCCGTAGTTTATATGAATGTTGCATTACCACTTGAATTTGTTCGTGACAAAATCTATCGTATTGAAGAACTCCCTTAGCTGATCTGATTGAGAGTTTTTTTTTTTTTTTTTAACTAGTTTTGAGCAGTTTTAATTAGATTGATTTTGAAGTGTTTTAAAATCTTTACTTATCAAATTATTTATGCACTGATTTTGGCTAGCTCAAAAACTTCTCAAAACTTGTGTAATGTATTTTTTAGGGGTTCATAAAATACCCCAAATCGAGATGTTTTTATTGGTTTTAAAATTTTATTCCATAAATATCATATCCACTACAAAACTATCTCAATTATATTAAAAAAATAAAAATTAACTATATTATAAGCGTCTTTAACCATATTAAATATAAAATAATTTTAAGCAATCATAAAAAAAATTATTGGCCATGTTTGGCTTATTATTTTTATCCCTATTCCTAATCCTATTTTCCAAATAATGTTTGGCACATTATTCTAAAAATATTGCCCTATTTTTTAATTACTTTTAAACCCCATAAGGTTATTAATTTCATCAAATACACCCTAAAAAAAGTTTAAAAATTATCAAAAACACCCCCGTGACCCATACTTGCGAGACCACGCAACCACCGTGGTGGTGCGGAATCATCTGTAACCTCTGCCAATCATAAATGGCCGGAAGTTCACCGATCTGGCCTTTTTGGGCCAGATCCACCATTGATCTGGCCGGAAAAGGCCAGATCTGGCCGTGAAGGATGGCCGTCGTTGACCTCAACGACTGCCATATCTTTGGCCATCGCCGACGGCCAAAGATGGCCATCGTTTTGGCCTTTTTCGGCCGTTGACGGCCACAACACGTCGTAGGAAAAGGCTATAACGACGCGTTAGGACACAGAGTCGACCGGTCTGTGTGGTAACGCGATTTTCCGACTAGATTCCGGTAGTGGTGGCCAGAATCTGGTATTGCAAGTGGTGGGGGTATTTTTGTCATTTTACATGTTGGGTATTTATTAAATTAACAAACTTAGGGGGTTTTTTTATAAATTTTTAAATTTTACCTCGTAATACTCCCATATTCAATTATCCAATACTGTCCCCAAAATCCTATCCAAAATAATAAACCAAACGCACCCATTAATATCTCATTTCTAAATGCTTTATTGGAGAAGTGGAACTACAATTTTTCAATCATTCCAGATACTGTAAAGAATGGCGAAGAAGGATAAAAAGACTTTATCACATTTGAAATTATAAAATACTAATAAGTAGAAAATCAATAAAGAACCCTTACGTTATAATTGAAAAAACAAAATTCTCAAGTACTGGTTGAAATCGAGTATTTTTATGGGCATATATATAAATTTATCATTTAAAAAACTGTCCGAACCTTTATAAAATAAACTTTCAAGCACATGTTAAGTGTTTTAAAAACCACTATTAAAAATCTCTCAAAACTATTACGATAGTTTACTCTCATAATCGTTACTACGAAACTTTCAAACGGACTATTAAGGTTCTGTCATCTATACTATTCCTCAATAGTTGTGGCGAAAACAGCCAAACGCTGGTCACTAACACAGACACCACCACCAGAGGCCCCGAAACCATCGGGTGCAACCGCCTCTTGTCTGTTAAAACCGTCTTATGTGTTCCCTTCATGATCATGCACAGATGCCATATAGGTTGGAAAAACAACGCGTCCTCCCACGTGGGAGGCGCACCTGTTATATAATAACAAAGGGTGCGTTTGGTTTAGTATTTTGGATAGGATTTTAGGGGTAGTATTGGGTTATATGGGAGATAACGAGGTAAATTTTAAAAATTTATAAAAAAGCCCTTAGGTTTACTAATTTAACTAAAGACCCTAACATGTAAAATGACAAAAACACCCCCACCCACCACTGCTATCAGTTAGGCCTGCCATGAATCGCCGAAAATTTCGTTCACGCTGAGACTTGTCGGATCTGTGCCGTAACGTCGATTATGGCCTTTTCCGGCTAGATCCATGGTGGATCCTGGCCAAAGGAAAAGGCCGATCTGATTTGTTATGGCCGTCGTTTAGGAAAAGGCCAAGCGGCGGCCATCTTTCGCCGTCGGCGGCGGCCAAAGATGTGGCCGTCGTTTTCGGTCAAGCGCGGCCAAGATTTGGCCGTGCGTTGGCCGTCAACGATGGCCATTTCTTTGGCCGCCGTCGGTTAGCGGCGTCTCGCCTGCCGGCGTCCAGTAGGTGGATCTGGCCGGAAAAGGCCACGGTGAAGGCTTCCGGCCATTTATGGCGGAAGTTTGGTTGTAGTGCATTCCGCTATCACCAGACGGTGGTTGCCTTAGGAATCGACAAGTTGGGTTAATGGGGGTGTTTTTGTTAATTTTTAAACTTTTTTTCAGGGGGTATTTAGTGAAATTAATAACCTTATGGGGTTAAAATGTAATTAAAAAAAATAGGGTAATATTTTGAATAATATGCAAACGCTATTTGAAAAATAGGATCCAGAATAGGGATAAAAATATTAAACCAAACGCATACAAAGCATCTCTTACAACAGACCCGAACACGACAAATTCTTTAATGATAGCCGCATCAGACCCGACACGACAAATTCTTTAATGACAGCAGCAATGGCCCGCGCCCCCTAAACCCCACCACGTGGGAGCCTAAGTACTCTGACACGGTCACGTGAGAGGTTAATAACTTATAGGCATTGAATTGGTTAGATTTGTGTATTAATTATTGGCCGAACGACTTCCACCTAAACTTGTGGCTACCCAAAGTTTGACATAAAGTTAAATTGGTAACTAAAAAATTAAAAAATGACAAATAAATACTCTCTGTTATATTTTATTAAGGATTTTTATCTATTAAAAGATAATATAATAATTTTATTTATAATTATAAATTTTTAAATTTTAAATCTTTTTTGTCGTATTCATTCTCATCCCAAGCCAATTTGTATAGTCATCTTCCATCATTGATCGATTTTTTTGATCGAATTTAATATTTTTTTATGAAGTTCGATGATAAACAATAACATTGACGCGTTAAAATTAGAGATCAATAGTATTTTAGTCTTTTTATCGTTTTTATCTTTTAACAGATAAAAATTTCTAATAAAATATAATAAAAAGTGGATGATTGTCATTTTTAAAACTTTTAAGTATCATATTTCTATACAACAAACTTTAGGTATGTGTAAGTCCTCCCCCTTAATTATTTTCAAATTCTTCGCCCGGGCGGGATTGGGACAACTCGTGATAATAAATTAAGAATGGACAACCGTACGACATGCAATGTTGAATATTTGATATGAGCTAAAGACCAATGGAGCAATTCCCATTTCCTGAAGTAAAGCACCAAGCTAATATCCTTTTGATGTAATTATAATTTGTCAAATCAATGATCATATCAGTTGTAATATCAAGTTAAGCTCTTGATTGAATTAGAAAACCATCATATATTTTCAACGTTGATAAATTATTTGTAGGGAGAACGACTTATACATACCCAAGATTTATCGTAACGATAAGATGGTACCTAAAAGGTTTTAAAATGACAAATAGGTACTTTCCATCCGTGATTACATTAGTGATTTCATTATTATCTGTTTATTAATAGTAAAAAGACTAAAATACCCTTAAAAGTTTGAATTTTAGTTTTTTATAAATTTAAAAATTTCAAAAAACCCTCTAAGTATACAAATTTCACTAAATACCCCAATATATAAAAGTTTTATAAAATAACAAAAAGCTACCCCCACCCCCAGGCAAGAGTGCAGATTCCAGGCCACCACCGAATCTGGCCGGAAAGTTGCGTTACGACACGAGACCCGTGGATGCGTAGCGTGCACGTCGTCTCCTGGAACCTTTAGGCGATACGTAGGCTGACTATGGTGGAAAAGGCCGATCTCTGGCTAGTCTGGCCGCCGACGCCGCAAAACTCCATCGCGGCGTCGGCGGCCAGCTCAGCGACGTCGTGCCTTTCACCCGGTCGACCGCGTCAGCGAGAAAAGGCCGATGGCCTCTTGCTGACGGCGGAGATGCGCGAAAAGAAAAGGCCACATCGGCACTTTACGACCGCGATCCGATGGGGATACGTATGTCGTAATGATTTCCGGCCAGATTCCGGCGATGGTGGCCGGAATCGCATTGGGGTGGTGGGGGTGTTTTTGTCATTTAACAAACTTTTTTATATATTGGGGAGGGGTTGGGGTGTTTAATTAAATTAGCAAACCTAGGGGGTTTTTTAGAAATTTTTAAATTTATAAAAAACAAAAATTGAAACTTTGAAGGGCATTTTAGTCTTTTCACTATTAATAAACAAAAATCACTAATGAGAATATGAGAATATTTATGCGTTCAAAACCTTTTGGGTACCAACTTGTCATTACAGTAAACTTTGGGTATGTACAAGTCGTTCGACCATTATTTGTACCATAATATCTTTTGAGTGGGGCCATATTTTGATTTTAAAGACAATGCATTTACATGACGCAAGTTTTTTGTTCATAACATAATTTAATTTATTTATTTGAACATAGTGCTTTTTGTACAAAACATAATCTAAAGTTATTTAACCTAATATTGTCATCTTGGCTTCAGCTCAACCATTTTAATTTTAGAAACTAGTAGTGTCATCTCGTCTTAGCATAATAAATATTTAATTAATAAACATAATACAGTTGACTTTGATAGTTATAAAACCTCAAAATAAAACTACACTTAAAAAATTAGAATCTCGACTTTATATATGTTAACAAAAGGATGTTACAGTTATCAACAAGAAAAATAAAAAAAACACTACGTATTTGGTCTATTCAACTATTATTTTATATATTTTCACTTTTCACCGTCTCTTCTCAAATATTTTATTACATTTCTTTGCCTATTATACTTGAAAAATGCAACCTTCATTCTTACAAAATAAACATGCATCGCTATTCTGTTCAAGGGATTTTTAATCTTCCTTATCAATCACCATTTGAAAATTACCCATCCAACTTTCCTTAGTCATAATAAATTTGGTTGCACTGGTGGACTTATTTTTGTAGTCCAACCAAATAGATGTACCAGAATTCATGTTTAACTCGCAAAATATTATATTAAAGTCCAACTTTGATAATTAGAAATGATATCGATAGTTTTTGAAATCAAGAGAGTGAAGTTGTATTTATGCGTAAACCTTAAAATCCAAGACAATGTCACCCTTTTGATTTTGGAAACTAAAAATCTCACCCTCAATTTGAAAAGTGAGATGTTAAAGTTAACAAAGATAGAAGTAACGTGGTTAGTTTATGAAATCAATGAAGTGAAATTTTCGAAGTAAATAAAGGTAATAATGTATTTTACCTTTTAAAATTAAACATTAAGAACATAAAAGATTGACTACAGGAAAGAAAGTGCACGCATTTATTGATAACTTCTGGTACAATAATTTCCATCTTCCTCGGGCACAAACACTTTTAATTAAACCTTACTCTAGCTTTTTTTTGCTTTTTTTTTTTTTTGGATATTCAGAATGTTCGAGTCAGTTTGCGCGCACCTCAACTTCAGGGTCCTAAATTAACTATTAGCTAAGTTTCCAATGGCTACTCTTATAAATAGTCATATGAATTCGAACTCAAAATCTCTTAAGTAATACACTCAAGAGTGACAAACAAACCTTCAAAATACCTAGAGATAGTTAACTTATTCTAACTTAATCATTACATTCTTAACACTTTTTTTATATAATTTAAAATAACTGAGTACTCCTCAAAACATTTATCAAAATAAATGGTTTCTTAATAAAGGAGGGAAAAACAACCAAGTAGCAGTCACCACCACGAACACCACCACCAACGGCCTTGAAACCATTGGGGGTAACTGCCACCGAATGGCTAAGTTTTTCTTAATGAAAATCTCAATAGCTACACTTACCCCTTGTAGCACAAAAAACCAGGTCACTTCCCACTTGGGAAGCACACGTAAGAGATGATAAAAAATCAATTCATGCATAAAACCTGAGACAACAAACGTGATAATGACACCTGGATATTGAGTCCACTTTTGTTTGATTATACAACTAAATATACGTCGTATTGGATTATACACGGTAGAGCGTAGAATATCTGTGACCATAAGGTTCCATCTACGGCCCCAAAAGTTTTGTAGTGAGATGGCTAGATGGGGCTTGTCGAATTGAGGCTCGAGCTCAAAGCCAAAAATAAAAGCTAGGGTAGCACTCATGGTTAGGATAATTTCAAGTGAAAGATACACTTGGCAACAATGAAGGACTAAGATTGCATAGTGATGTATATGTTGCCTATAGTCATATACTAGAAATAACATAACTCGAAGTATAATTTTGATGACTAGTTTGATAGAGTTAGAAACTTGATGTGATTTTTGGATTGGATTGGAGATTTGGGAAGATGGGTTCGTGTCATTTTTGGATTTGGGAGGTGGGTTTGGTTTTATTTTGATGGGAAGAGAAGCTACCAAGACGAAATGGAAGAGTTTATTGGGTTGAGATAAGGGGCCTTGACCAAAGGCAAAGAGTAGGAGTTTGAAGTTGGCAAGCCATGTGAGAAAGAAAGAGGTGACGCCAGTGAGAAGCAAAGAGGAGAGGCTTAAAGGGAGAGTGATGAAAAGGTAAAAGATTGGGAGGAGGGAGATGAGCCTTAAGAGACCCTTCGGGATTCTTGAAGTTAGGTGATAACAATAGCTCAAACATGTAATGGCTAGAATCCATACCTTCAGTAAGTTCTTGATTTCATCTCCCATCTCTTTGTTATTGCTCTTGATCTCTTTGTAGCTTCACTCTCTATAGTTTGTCTAAATCTCTCTTAGTTTTCATATTTGATGGTTTATCACTATAAATAGCCAAAATTTACATTTCAGCATATCACATTTAAATTACATTTTAGATGATGCACTACCAAGTCAATGACTAATTGCCATAATATTTGGCTAAAGTAAAGCCGTACTATTTTTTTACTGTAATATATACTACAATGTAATCAAATCATGGATTGCAATAGGAGAGGTTTATAATTGCTATGTTTGAAGATTGCACCCTAACATGACTTTTTATGCGAAATGGCATGAAAAATGGAACTTAACAAAGGCATGAAAATTAATTAAGTGACTTTCGTTCCTCTATTTTATTAATTTTGATTCAACACTAACCATATTTTGGCCAATAAAATTCTCCAAAACAAAAAATCAAAATGCATAGTACAACGTATAACTTTTAATATGATTCTTTTACACCAGGACGTGAACATAGATGAGCGTTAGTTACAGGAATATAATAATATAGATGAGCGTTAGGACTTGGTGAAAATACAATAATATTGAAACTTTTACAGGTTTGTAACATAAGATATATAAAGTCATACTTGTCAATATCACACTCATTTAATTCGATTTTTTTAATGTAAATAATCACTGTTTTAAAAACCAACACAGGGCTAAACCTGGCAAAATGGCCGGGTCTCAGTTAACCAGTTTAATCGATTTGACTGGTGGGTAAAACCAAGACGTGTCACCTAAAAAAAAATATTCAAATTTTTTTGTATCGACGCACATTAGCATGGTGACTGTTTTCGATGCATGTTAGCATGCGTCAATGTCAGTCTTTTTTCCCCTTTTTCCAACTGTTTTCTCACCCAAAATCACCCCTGTCACCACCACCAGAACCCCCACAGTCTCCTCTTCGAAACTATAACCTTTATCTCCTCTCATCACTCACCGATAGTGGACCATGGCAACGGCGTCAATCGACTTCCATTTGCTGGTTTCCGAATGTTTCGAGAGAGGACAACTCCAACCACCACCACCCTTAGACTCATTGGCTAGTTCGCTACAAAACCCCCAAAGTTTCCAAGCCAATCCACCCACCAATCACTGGCAATCAGAAGCTAGGTTTTTGCCTTTTCTTGGCCAAATTCCGACAAGTAAAACTTAATTGGAAACCACCTCCCGACTCACCGTGATCAACCCTTCAAAACCCCATAACCCCGATTTATGTTTACCTACCAAACACCGGCCGAAAGTCACCATGATCTGAGTTTTGATTCACTTGGTTTTTCCCCAAAACCGATTGGACCAACGGTTTGCTACAATGACCTCAGTTTAACCGCGGGTCATACTAAGCGAACTTAGACCCTCGATTTTAAAACCAGCCCAGCTCGGCTCAGTGGACATTTGCCAGTCGAACCGATTAAACTGACCAGGCCAGATCGGGTTTAAAACATTGTAAATAATAGAAGGATTATACTAATCCACTAAACATGAGAAATAAATATAACATCTCTTCTTTAGAAAATATAGGTTATTCGCTAATAGGTTGAGATGATATACATATATTTTATGAAAACAGAATTGGATTCAGAATAAATGAGTTGTACGTATACACACTTTCACATTTAGAAAATCGAAAATATCATTAACCAATATTTTTGTCGTAAGACGATGAACTTGTTAGCTGAAGAAAAGGAAAGAAATTGCACCAAATCGAGCACTAATCACTCATTATGAGTAATTACATTTATGGACTCTAACTTATTCCTGTTGCACGAACTTAAGAATCCTTACAATACACTCAATAATCGGTTTCATTTTCACTTAAACTTTACTCTAATTAATTGTTAATTTATCAATTCTTAACACTCTTTTGATACAATCTACCAAAATTGATAACTCCCCTAGGGCCTTTTCATCCGAATTGCTTCTTAATAGTTGAGGGAAAAACAACCAAACACCAGTCACCGCCACGAACACCATCGTCAACAGCCCCGAAACCATCGAGGGCAATTGCCACCGGTCAGCCAAGCCTTTCTTAACCAAAATCTCAGCAGCTACACACACTCCTTGTACGACGAAAAACCCAGTGACCTCCCATGTGGGAGACATGCGTGCGAGATAATAATAAAGCACCTCGTGCATGAGACCTGAGACAACGAATGTGGCAACGACACCTAGCAACTGGGCCCGTTGTTGTCCGACTACAAGAGTAGATATATGTTGTACAGGAACGTATACAGTAGGGCGTAGAATATTCGTGACCATCAGGTTCCATCTACGGCCCCAAAAGTCTTGTAGTGAGGTGGCTAGATAGGGCTCATTAAACTGTGGCTCAAGCTCAAAGCCAAAAATATGAGCTGGGGTGGCACAAATTGCCAGGACAATTTCAAGTTCAATGTACAAGTGGCAACAATAAAGCGCTAAAATCACATGGTGATATAAATATTGCCTATAGTCATAGACTAGAAGTAACATAACTAGAAGCACAATTTTGATGACTAGTTTGATAGAGTTAGAAACTTGGTGTGATTTTTGGATTGGATTGGAGATTTGGGGAGATAGGTTTGTGTCATTTTTGGATTTGGGAGGTGGGGTTGGTTTTATTTTGATGGGAAGAGAAGCTACCAAGACGAAATGGAAGAGTTTATTGGGTTGAGATAAGGGGCCTTGACCAAAGGCAAAGAGGAGGAGTTTGAAGTTGGCAAGCCATGTAAGAAAGAAAAAGGTGACGACAGTGAGATGGAAGGAGGAGAGGCTTAAAGGGAGAGTGATGAAGAGGTAGAAGATTGGGAGGAGGGAGATGAGCCTTAAAAAACCCTTTGGGATTCTTGATGTTATTAGATAGCAGTAGCTCAAACAAGTAATGGCTAGAATCCATACCTTGGTTAAGTTCTTGATCTCTCCTTCCATCTCTTTGTGGCTCTTCTTTTTGTTGTTTGTAGTTTGTAGCTCCTCTCTCTATGTTTGTGCAGATCTCTAATCATTCATGTTTGATGAATTATTGTTTGGATTAGCCGAAAGAAGGGGTCACATTCATTACATAAATTTTGAGATGGTGGAATCGTGGTTCAATTACTCATGGCCATTGAAGTTGTTAGAGTCGTGCATTAATTATTATTAATTTCTCCGTATTGTGGGACTGGGACAACTTGTGAAAATAAATTAAGAATGGCCCATTTCAAGCCCAGATCACCCAAAAGCACTTCCGATGGCATGAATGTTTAGTGATCTCAAATATTTCAAAAATATTCCATATACCTTTTATTTTTTGTGTAAATATGATCGTCATTCTAGGTAAGCGAGAGCATATAATATATAAGTATAATTTTCTCTGTGGTTGCAGCAACCATCTATTAGAATCCAGGACACATTAATACTAATACTTTCACAGGCCTAATAACATAGCATTTCTCTACAAATTAACTATAGACGTAAAAATCTACCCACTGTACGGAAGGGGGGTCAGATCCCGTGAGGTTGAGGCCACTAGCGATCTGCTGTAACTGCATACGTAGAGAAACACACGTGAATGAGCAGGAAACAGGGGTGGTGTTTGCCGAGGTAGGCTCCGCGTTCAAGTCTGTTGGTTGGTGAAAGGCTAATATGGTGAGGGCTAGGGAGTGAGAAATTACCAGAAGTCTAGTCGGGGACTATGACTACGGCGGTGAAGCGAAGCTCTCAAGTAAGAGCTTAGGGTGTGAAGGTGTAATGTCGATGTCCCTTGTGAGAGGGTTGGCCTTTGCTTATATAATCACTGTCTGATCTCCCAATCCTGGTAGAAATAGGAGTCCTAGTATGACTCTAATGCAAACCCTAGAAGAATTAGGGCCGTGGTGAGCTGTCTTACCAGTGTCCGAATAGGAAAGTGATTCTGGTTAGGAGAGTAACTTCGAACAGGAAAGTGATCAGGAATGGGAAGTATTCTGAGGAGATCGTGGGCTCTATACTCACCCATGGACTTGGGAAATGGGCTGGGATTAGGAGGCTCGTGCCCACGTGATCTGGGCCGGCTACACATTGTACCAAATGGGCCTAACCCGGTAGGGTCATATCAGGATTGGGCTTGGCTTCTTCTTCAGCGTCGCGCCCATTTTCTTATTTGGGCCAGGGACGATTTTTGGCCCTAACAGTTTGCCCCCCACTCTCTGAGTTAAGAGTTTCTTGAGTTAGAGAGTAGGAAGTTATCGATGGGTGCTCGGTTGTTCTTACGGGATGACCGGTTGTTGGTGTAGCTGATCCTGTAGATGATTGTCCCGGGGTCATTCGATATCCATACATGATCCGAAGTAGGCATGATAGAACGGTATGAGGAGCCGAAGGGTAAGGGAACCAAGTTCTGGAGCTCACGGGATTGTTTGGTACATCCGACCGATTGAAGAGGGGAGATCATTCCACAGCCTGGATGCTTGGTCGGCATGCTGGGTGGAGCGAGGTAGGAAGTTCATTGATCTAAAATCATTCGCTTGGTCGGTATGTGTGGATGACCCAGTGGATGAGATACGAGGACCTTGACTATAGGTTTCTCGTTGGTCCGCAACGGAAGGACGAACGGGCGAGACCTCTTTGTTCTGAAGGGGGCCGAAACGTGCCGTTCCAAGTTGATCGATCAGTCGGCTGGACCTTCTGGGCTGGAGAAGCATGGGACATTGTGAGTGCTTCGAAGGGCTGAGTCGGTCAGGAGGAGTGGGCAATCGAGTGGAACGGATACGCGAGCCATGAGCTTTAGCTGTTCGTTCGTCTGCTACGGAAGGGTGAGGGGGCGAGGCCTCTTGTCTTTTCAATATAGTGAGTTCGGGCCGGGTCATCCCAAGCTGATCGACCAGGTGGGAGCAGTATAATTGCTCGGTCGCGAAGATAGGGCGAAGGAGTACGGCTCGTATAGTTTTGCGGTCTCCTAGGTGCCACGGATGTTTGCCACGCGTTCGGTGGGGATTGACTCCTCGTTTTCGAGGCGGGAAAACGAAAAGGCGTCCTGGCCATTGTGCAGTGGAAAGCCGCCATGTGTCCGTTTACACGAGGTCCTTCTATAAAAAAATGATGAATGGTCCGCTTCATATTCCATTCGCGTTTTTTCTGCAACTTGGTCCTTTCTTTTTCTTTTCCAGTTTTCGTTTTCATTCCAGTTTTCCTGAGCAGCAGTGGTTTCCTTCTTTAGTTTCCGGGACGGCTTTACGGTGAGTATTGTTCCCTTTCATCTGTTTTGTTTGTTCGTTTGGTTTTGGTTTTGTTTGCGGGAGAGACCGAGATATTTGAGTTTTTAGAGAAGAGAGAAATTTTTTTTGAAGTTTTTGGGAACTTTGAGGGGGATTTGAGGTGTTTAGGTCTCGTATTTTACCAAAAAAAATGGTGTGCATTTGGGATTTTCTGGTGGGTTTTTGACTGTTTTGGACGGGATTCGTGAAGGCAAAGTCGGGTTTAGTTTGGACTCGTTTGGTCGGTCTTCCTGACCGAACTAGAAGCTGTCTTGACATTTTGGGGGGTTAGGTCCTCCAGTCTGTCCAACCGAGTGGAGAGGCGTGCGGAGTGGATTAAAGAGTCGTTCGGTCGTCCTAACCGAACGGGTGGTTGTGTTAGGATTAGTGTTTAGGCCGACCAGTCGGTCACCAGGGGCGATCCAAGGGATACTTTGATAAGGGATCCGTCGGGTCGGTCACCTGGGGTGAGCCAAGAAAGGCGAGAATCAGGAGCTAGGTCGGTCTACCGGGAGGGTCGACCAAGGTTTAGTTTGAGCTTCTCCGGGTCGGTAGGCTGGTACTGAGGGGCGAGTGGCAAATCTTTCTGATCTCGGTAGGTCGGTGTCTCGGGTCGAGTGGTTGATACTTAGCGTTTTTGGCAGCCAGGGGTGAGTTCTTTCAGTCGGTCTGTTGGGTTGGGTGATTGAGCCAACATGTCAGAGTCTGAATCGGCTGGTTCGAGTGGGATTGCGGCAGACTCGGGGGATGAGTATGAGCGTGCCCCGACCATAGTGATGATGCCTGAGGGGGGCGTTCCTGTGGGCGTGCTGAGTGGAGTTAGTGTTGCTGCTCCAGGGTCGAGTGAAGCTGGGCCGAGTGGCTCGGGCAGGCATGGGAGGAGTGGGAAGACTCCAAAGGGGTTGATAGTCCATCTTCTTCCGGAAGTGGCTCTAAGGAAGAGCCAAGCCAGCAGGGCAGTGGGATTCGACTAGAGATTATCCGCCCATGCTGAAAGATAGTGATGTATGGCACATCCGGACCTTGTATCACATCCCGAGCTCTGTTGATATTCGGATGCCGCGGTCGTACGAGCGAGTTGATTGGGAGGCAAAGGGGTGGATCAGTGTTTACGAGAAGTGGTTTCACGACGGATTGAGGTTGCCTGCGCCTCGCTTTGTCTGGGAGGTGCTGAACCACTTCATGATTGCCCCGTCTCAACTTATGCCGAATGCTTGGAGACCGCTAATGGCTTTGGAGGACCTTTGCGTTCGGAACCAAGTGAGGTTTGGGTTGCACGAGCTGCTGTATTCCTACTTCTTGAAGGAGAACGATAAAGAGAAGGGTCGTTACTTGTTGAACTTGAGGTATGATCGGTCAGCTTGGTGCGACCTACGATCCGGTGATAAGAAGGCTGGAAAGACCAGCTTCTTCTTAGAGGGGTCGAGCCGTCCCAGGAGAGAGGGGCCCGGGCGAGATCCCGATCAGCTGGCGAGCCATTGGTGAGAACTTAGTCGTTTCTTTCGTTCTTTTGATTACTAAATCTTGGTTGTGTTTTTTGTTTGCAGAGCTTGATTTCAATCGTCTTGGGCGGAGACGGCTGACTTGGGACGTAGCGACTCAGAGAGTGTTAGCCATCCCATCAGAGCAGAGGATTGGCGGGTAGTGCTAGCGGAGTCCAACTTGAGGACTAGCATTCTTTGGGTTGGAGTAGAAGCGATACAGAGAGGTACTCTCCCCTTCCCCTCGCTGAAGCAGACTTGGGACGTTCTCCTAAGTCGATACTACAATCAGTTGATTTTTGGTGAGTCCGGGCTGAACCCACTAACCGTTGGAGAATTTGCACTTGCAGAGTCACTTATGAAGAAGTTGAGCATCCCAAGTGCGAGCGAATCCATCGCCAGGCGTCGAGAGAAAAGGAAGAGGGAGTCGTTGGTTAGGGCGGATGCGAGGGTTGAGGACGTATTGGCGATACCACCCAGTCGACAGCCACCGAGCCAATAACCTTCAGGGGGAGTCGGGTTGTCCCAGGCTGCCGTTGTGGATGAGGAGGCCGGGACTATTACTATCACGATTCTGGCTCTTGCGTCGACTTATTCCGACGCGACATCTATGAGTAAGCTGGTCGACTCTTTCTTGTTCCCAACGGACGAGGCGCACCTGAACCAGATGGGTGTGATTGCTGCCGCCGATTGGGGTGTATCCCGCGCCGTCAGGTATGGCAGTATTTTTTCATTTTTCCTGTTTTTGAATGTTCTCATTGCTGAGTTTTGTTGTGCAGGTACTCACTAGCAGTCTCCATCTAAGGAAGTCTGTCGTGGCGCAGGAGAAGCGGATACAAGATGTATCCAAGGCCAACATTGGTTTGCGGCAGAGGGAGGCAGAATCCCGGAAGGCTGAGCAGGAGAGTCAGCAGCGCCTCAGGGATAGTGAGGCCGAGGTCGAGAGGTTACGGCGAGAGTTGGCCGAGAGGACCGCGGATGTCGAGTCCCTCAGGGAGCAGTACATCTCCATTGTTGATGACGCCATCATTAAGGCCCGAGGCGAGCTCATGCTGGAGTTCAAGGAAGGGCGGACCTCTCATTGGGATCCAGATGAAGACATTCTGCTCATGTAGGAGTTGTTGGAAGAAGGAACTGGTCATCCGGTGGGATAGGACGAGGAGCAGGCGCCTGACCTTAGTCAGCCGGGTGTTGGGGATGTGAGCGACCGTGCTGCGGGGCTGAGCACTAGTGGTGCGGGCATGGCCACTGATTTGGTGATAGAGGATGAGGCTCGTGTTGAGGATGCTTATCGCTCTCTTTTGTTTGTATTTTGGGGCCTGCGATGCCCTTTTGTCTAGCGTCTGTGCCGTTTTTTGTATTCTGAACTGGGGCGCTTGATGCCATATATATCACCTTTGACTGTTCTGGTTTCTAGTGTTGTCTCCTTGGATGAATGAACTGTTCTTCTATTTCTCTTCTTGTAGGTGTTATGTTTGTGCATGTTACCTCAGCGTGGCCCAATGGCTTTAGCATGTAGGCCTTATGTTGGGTTGGGTTGGGTTGGTGCTTTGCTTGTCAATGGTGTAGGAATCATTCATTCGGTCTCGCCGACCGAGTGTGTAGTCCCCTGTATGAATGATGTTGCATCTTCAGTTCAGTTTTTGGGTCGAATGGAGCCGGTCCCAAGGTGCCAAGTCTTGGATCGGGCAGGGCCGATCTGAAGGTGTCATCGTGAGTCGAGTGGGGTCGATTTGAGGGTGTGAGTAATTCATCGACTGGGTCGACTTGAAGGTGTCCGTACGTTTTATCAGGCAGGGTCGATTGAAGGTGTCCGCACGTTTTATCGGGCGGGGTCGATTGAAGGTGTCCGTACGTTTTATCAGGCAGGGCCGATTGAAAGTGTCCGTACGTTTTATCGGGAGGGCGAGGTAGATTTAAAGGTTGTATGCGTTTGCTCGAGCAGGGGCCGATTTGAAGGTGTCCGTACGTTTTATCGGGCAGGGCCGATTTGAAGGTGTCCGTCGTTCGCGAGGGCGAGGGCGTTTGAAGGTGTCCGTACATTCATCAAGCAAGGCCGATTTGAAGGTGTCCGTACGTTTTATCGGGCATGACCAATTTGAAGGTGTTCGTACGTTTTATCGGGTAGGGCCGATTTGAAGGTGTCCGTAGGTTTATCGGACAGGGCCGATTTGAAGGTGTTCGTACGTTTATCAGGCAGGGCCAATTTGAAGGTGTGCATGCGTTTATCGGGCGGCAGTTTGAAGGTGTGGATAATTCGCAGAGGGTCGATTTGAAGATGAGAACTACTGAATAATACTTCATTAAATATCTGGCCATAAGGCCGACTGTCTAAGAGGAGGTGGATAGGCCCACTCATCCTTTTATTAACAATGAAAAGAAATGAAAAACAAATCCCCAAAAAAGACAAGGTTCACCTAGGAGTAGTAGCGTTTGAGGTGAACGGCATTCCAACTGTTGTTGATGTCTTTGCCCTCGGGGGTTTGGAGTTTGTAGGGCCTTTCCCTGCTTCTTTGATTATCTTGTAAGGGCCTTCCCAGGTGGGGCCGAGTTTGCCAGAGTTAATTTCCTTAGTATTTTGGAAGACCCTACGAAGGACCCAGTCGCCTATCTTGAAAATGCGGATCCTCACGTCGCGGTTATAATGTCGGGTGGATTGTTGCTGGTAGACTTCGTTGCGGATGCTCGCCTATTCCCGTAGCTCGTCCACAGTGTCTAGGTTCTGGAAAAGGTTTTGACTGTTTGATTTCTCGTCCGCCCATTGGAGCCTGGTGGACGGACGGAGCGTCACTTCAGCCGAGTAGTGGCCGGAACCATATGTCAGGGAAAAGGGGTTTCACCAGTTGATGATCAAGCTGTGGTTCGGTATGACCAAAGGACTCCGGGTAGCTCGTCTGCCCATGCGCTCTTAGCTTTCTGAAATCGCTTCTTCAATGTCTGTATGATAGTCTTATTTGATGACTCGGCCTGGCCGTTAGACTGGGGGTTGCGGGGTGTTGAGAAGCTTAACTTTATTCCCCATATGTCACAGAAATCCCTGAAGCCTGAACTAATGAACTGCGATCCATTATCGGTGACAATCTCCTTCGGTATTCCGAACCGACAGATTACATTCTTCCAGATGAAGGCTTTTACCTCTCGATCTCTGACTCGTGCAAAGGCTTCGGCTTTGATCCACTTGGAAGTAGTCTGTCACTGCCAACATAAAGACTCGTTGCCCTGGTGATAGGAATCCTAGAAGACGGATCGTCGCCGGAGAAGACGAAGGGTCGCCGGAGGGAGACGAAGCGTCGCCGGAAAACTGGGTGAACAGCCCCCTGGAAAACGCGATCTGCAATTTTGTTTTATAGAAGAATGTGTAAAATATCATTTTAGTCCCTGCACAATTGAAAGGTGACAAAATCAACCCCTTAAAACATAACACCCCTCCCCACCCCCTAAACATGAGTTTAGAGACAAAATCACCCTTAATCCACAAACCACAACCTAATATCAACTCATATACTTTCCAAAATCATTCCAAACACGTTAAATTCATAAGAAAAATATTAAGAAGCGATTTTCGTGAATAAATTCATAAATTCTTTAATTGTCTCAATATACTTCAATTTAATCACAAATGGGGTATTTTTATCACCAAAATATAGTCACTTTCATGACTCTAACACACTCCCCAACTTACTCTTTGCTCGTCCTCGAGTAAAGTTAAAAGAACTTTTTCAACATTCTCACAAAACCATACACAACCATATTCATCAACAACCAAGACATTCATCAAAAGATAAAGTGAAGAATTTAAATATAACAAGTAAATAACACAATCCTAAATAAAGAACTAAAGTTTCTGTCAAGATTTGCCTATCTCCATTCAAGCTTCTCAAACACACATTTCATATTCATATCACAATGTTAAAATGTCATGCAAAACTCCCCAACTTATGTACATGCAACATAATGCTCATTTTCCACACAAGATTTTGACATATAATTTCTTTTTCATTCATCACCCTTTTTTTTTTTTTTTCTTGTCTTAACTTCTTAAGCTTTCTAGAAGGTCCGTGTAACGGGCTTTAGGTCAATGACTCCCAAACCAGATGGCTATAGGGCACTAAGTGTAAAATACTCCTCGAACTTATTCACCCGAACCAACTAGGCTACAAGTCAAGACTTTATTTCTTTATTTCTTATAAAGCTCATGATTTATATAATGATTTATTAAGCTTTCAAGAGGACCCATGTAACGAGCTTTAGGCCAACCGCTCCCAAGCTAGATAGCTTTAGGGGATTAGGTGTAGAACACCCCTCGGGCGTACTCACTCGAGTCAACTAGGCTACAAATCAAAACCAAATCATCAAGCAACATTTAAGCACTTTTAACACACGCAAGATAATAAATGAAAATTTGCTCCATGGGCATGTAAAGTATGTGGGAGACTTGCATAGACACTAAAACACATGACATTTACACAAAATAGTGTCTAACCACAATTATGGACAAACCTAGCACAAAACAGAACCAATAGTTCAATGTTTAAAACCATGTTGCACAAAAATTTTCAAAAACCTCACAAAACATTTTAACTAGCACTTTAATTGCTTCTAAAATGGTAATTATGCATGAATTCGTGAAAAATTTTAAAAATAACTCACTTTAGTTCACTTTAACCACTTTTGGACTTACAAAAATAAGATTCAACATATTTTCAACAAAAACATCATCATGCTACAAAAATTTAAGCACACTCCATTCAACACACAATCTCCACAAAAGCATCATCAACAACACTTTACAAAAATATCACAATCTCCACAAAAGCATCATCAACAACACTTTCCAAAAATATGATCAACAACACACTCCACAAAATAAAAATCAATCAACACTCCCTAACTTAAAATGTCATTGTCCTCAATGACCCACAACTACAAACATCCTCCCCAACTTAGCATCAAATGATCTCAAATGGCAATATGATCAATAACATTAAAATTGTCCAACATATTTGAGAAACAAGAAATCTAACAATAACGGCATATAAGGTGGAGAGATATAACCTGAGGAACAATGGTGGGGTTGTCACCAACGGAGTTTGTGGAGCATGTGTAAGCGTAGCCTTGGACTAGTTAATGAGTTTCCAAACATGGCAATTCCTATAAAGACAAAAACAACAAAAACATAAAAGCAATAAAAACAAATTTAAAAAGGTGGGTTGCCTCCCACAAGCGCTAAGTTTAAAGTCTTCAGCCAGACTAAATGCGAACATCAAGTTCAAGGTGGTTGAAACGTTGGCGGTGCCTTACATGACCCTCGCCATTCAGCAACAAGTAGGGTATCACGAGGTCCCAAAAAGGCATATTTGAATTTAATACGCCATTTCCATGTGCACAAGTCTTTTAAGAACTTGGCATAGGCAGGTATGAGCTTAATGGCATCAAGAAATGGAATACCAATCAGCCCTTGTCTAAACAACTCAACCATTTCCTCCATCCTAGTAGTTTTCTTAAAGTTGGATGCATTATTCGACTCTAGGGATTGAGGACAAGGTTCTATCAGTATGTCAAATGCAAGGGATAGTTCTTTCTCCCCAACTTCCTCGTTTTCATGTCTCGGCACACCTAACTCTATGGTTGGTTCTCTTTCACTCCTCTTGGCTTGGTTTCCCTCAAAGCTCTCTTTCTCTCCAAACTCAGCATATAATTCCCTCTCAAGCCTAGCTTGTTCATGACACCCCATCTGGTGAGGTGCACCATTGGGATTATCAACAACTTGACTCGGCAAATGGCATTCCTCTCTCTTATAAACCGTTTCAGCTATTTGACCTATTTGGGTCTCTAGCTTACTAATAGATTGGGAATGGGAATGTAATATCTGATAATGCTGCTCTAAGTCATTGAACCTAGCATTCATGTCATCTTTCTATTCTTGCATGGTTTGGAGCATTTGAGCCATCATTGATTCCAGTGGACTGGGCTCGTGAGTGGGTTGTTGGACATGAGGTGGGATCCTAGGTTGGGCGGTTGGTTGGACCGAATACATGTCCCAATAATTGCCCTATTGATTGAAAGAACTATATGGCATATTATGGGAGACATTCTGAGATTGTTCCTGCTTCCATGCAAAATAAGGATGGTTATGCCACTCACTATCAAATGTGTTTGAATACAGATCATTCCGTCTTTGGAAACCTTGTGCATCTTGCACTTGCTCCTCAAAAGTGAAGGGAGCTGGTTCCTCAAATGCGTACTCAACAGCTAAAAGGTCTGAAGGCATAGAAAAGACATCCTGACTTGTCCTACCGGGAGGTGGTTGCCTAGAAGCTTGCCCATGTATAGATATGAACGTGTCAAATTGATAGGCTAAAGACTCCAACTTGGAGTCTATATCGTCCAAAGGAGAAACCTCATAAATGCCACCATTCCTAGGCGGCTGCCCTATGATAGGAATCCTAGAAGCAAGATGGTTGTGCATGGGATACAGATTATCATCCATCCTACGTACTTTCTATTTTCAATCCAAGGGTACAAAAATTGGTTGATATGACTATCTACCAAGCATTCATCACAAGTGCACCAAAGGTTCCACCAACAACCACATCATCAAAATTAAAATTAAAAGAAACAGAAAAAGAACTAAAAGCAAATTCAAAAACCACAAATAAAGAAAAATAAAGCAAAATATGAAAACACCCTAAAAAAAAAAAATAATCCACACAATCAACAATTAAAATAAACAGTCAAACAAAAAGAAATTATTACTAAATCAAAAACTAAATCCTATGAATAAAAACAAAATATGCAAAACTAATACAAACATGCAAACTAAATGAACACGAAACATGCAAACATCACACAAACGATTAACAAGAACTAAAAAGAACTAAAGCTAAAAAGATTAGAAAATATCACAATTGGGTCACGCTTAAACTTTGAGGCATATGACACACTGCAACGTTTCCCCAATTGCGATCTTCCTGCAAAATAAAAACAAACACGAATGAAACTGTCCTAATGAAAATTAAATAACATAAAAAAAAAAAATTAGACTAAAAGTATTTACAAACCCAAATACACACAAATTTAGAAGCACGTTGCTCCCCGGCAACGGCGCCAAAATTTTGTTAGACCGGTCGTCACGGTCACAAAATTAAACCTAAATACCGTAGTTAGCGGTAAGCAGGGTCGAATCCACAGAGAGCAAGACTAACGACCTAATGTATATTTGAGTTAACGAAAGAGAAATTGGCAAAATGATTGATTAAAACTAAGGAAACTAATTACTTGCAGGAAATTAAAAGCATTAAATAAATTGTTAACTAAAACACAATATTAAAAGCGTTGTCGCTACGGGTTCGGTTTGACTCAAGACCAACTCTCACAATTCCTCTCCTCGCTCTTCAATTTCCTAATCCTACAAGGCTAGGCAAATCCATAGAAATATCTCCCGGCAATCTAGGCATAATCTATCCTGTCTCCCCGTCGTCTTAGTTACAGATCGATTGGTTAAAGACTATCATTGACTAACCGAAAAATGCTAAACCCTTAAACACCACTAGTTGGTACAACGTTAACAAGTACAACCTATCAACTTTGTATCATCCAATCAACTAATTACACAATAAATGCATTCCTAGTAGAAATGATATTAAACGCTACTACAACTTGATTGCAATCGCACGAAGCAATTTAAAGTCATAAGCAACATTCAATAATCTCAAACCGACATTCAATTATGCAAAAAGTTATATATCAATAAACGTTCTCAATGGACATTATCAATTAAACACGTCGAGTATCAGAATAATATTAAAGTATCGCAAACAAACTGAAACGAAAACAAATATAATCTGAATACAAGAAACTTAACCAAATATCCAACATTCGGGCTCATCCAACTAGTCGAGAGCTGATGAGGAGATCAGTGGAGTCAATCTCGATCTCGCCTACACCGTAACGGACAACCGGGAGCTTAGCCGCTCATGGTGGTGATGACGGAGGCTGAAACAGTGGAAACGGAGCTGATCATGGCGAAGAGGAGGTAACCGACAACGATATGATGCGAAGAAGGGCCGAAAACGACCAACGGACAGCCCGGAATACGAACAGCCGCGGTTCCGGAAGCGTTAATTTTCCGCGGGTCTCCGAAAAGCGTGGCGGAAATGGGATCCGAAGGTACCAATGGAAAGCTCTAGTGATGGGGAGTTCAGATCAGGTCCTGGGGAGGTGAGAAGTCGCCGGAAATGAGCAGGATCTGGGCTGGAAGATGAAGAGTCGCGGCGGCCAAATCACGGATTCCGGCGGTTTTCGCGGCGGCTGAAGCTAGGGAAGTGTAGATCCGGCTGTGGGGAAGGGAGATCTACCCTTGGGGAGCTGGAACGTCACCGGAAAACGGCCAAAACTGGTCGGGAAGACGAAAAGACGCGGTGGTGGGAAGTCGTATCGTCGCGGTTGTGTGGCGGCTTGCGGTGGCTGATGGTGGATCGGTGCTTGGGAAGATGGATTTTCGCCGGAGGGAGACGAAGCGTCGCCGGAAAACTGGGTGAACAGCCCCCTGGAAAACGCGATCTGCAATTTTGTTTTATAGAAGAATGTGTAAAATATCATTTTAGTCCCTGCACAATTGAAAGGTGACAAAATCAGCCCCTTAAAACATAACATTTTACCCCCTAAACAGCATAAATGAGACAAAATCACCCTTAATCCACAAACCACAACCTAATATCAACTCATATACTTTCCAAAATCATTCCAAACACGTTAAATTCATAAGAAAAATATTAAGAAGTGATTTTCGTGAATAAATTCATAAATTCTTTAATTGTCTCAATATACTTCAATTTAATCACAAATGGGGTATTTTTATCACTAAAATATAGTCACTTTCATGACTCTAACAGTATTCCGAACCGACAGATTACATTCTTCCAGATGAAGGCTTTTACCTCTCGATCTCTGGCTCGTGCAAAGGCTTCGGCTTTGATCCACTTGGTGAAGTAGTCTATCACTGCCAACATAAAGACTCGTTGCCCTGGTGCAGTAGGTAGCTTTCCCACGATGTCAATTCCCCACTTCATGAATGGCCAAGGTGTGAGAATGGAATGTAGTTGTTCTGGTGGGAGGTGTGAGATATGGGCAAACCTTTGACAGCTGTCGTACTTCTTCGCATAAACGGTCGAATCGGTGCGTATGGTCGGCTAGTAGTATCCAGCGGTGATCACCCGGTGAGCAAGACTGCGCCCCCCTGCATGGTTGCCGCATTCGCCTTCTTGGAGTTCGGCTAGAACACTTTGGGCCTCTTCTGGGCTTATGCATTTGAGATAGGGGCCTGAGAACGACTTTCTGAGGAGTTGGCCCTCATGTAGGGTGAATCTAGCGGCTCTTGCTTTCATTCGGCGTGCTTCGTTCTTGCCAGCCGGGAGCTTATCGGCTGCCAGGTATCTTATTATCGGGTTCATCCAGCAGTCGACTTATTCGACGCCCATGGCTTCTACGAGAGACTTGTTCGATGGTGGTTCCTTCTAGTTGGCCGGCCACTACATGAATAAGAGGGGAATGGACGACTAGGAAGAACATGGGAGTGCCGAGCCAAGGTTGGCGAGGGCGTCGGCATGGTAGTTCTCAGCTCTGGGGATCTGCATGATTGTGAACTCTTCGAATTGGGCCTGCAGCTCTTTGACCATGCTCAAGTAGGATGTCATCTTCGAGTCGCGTGCTTGATACGTGCCTTGTAGTTGGTTGACCACGAGTTGGGAATTAGACTTCACTTCCAGCCTTTTTCCTCCCATTTCCCTGGCCAGGGAAAGTCCGGCTAGGAGGGCCTCATATTCAGCTCCGTTATTCATGCACTTAAACCCACACCAGACTGCTCGCTGGACTATGTCTCCCTCTAGTGCGATCAGTACTATCCCAAGTCCGCTCCCATTCACATTACTCGATCGGTCCACTAGGAGAGTCCACTTCGAGGGTGGTGCACCGTTCATGCATAGTAGTTCCCTTTCCGCTTGGGTGGTGGTGCTTGGGGTGTAGTCAGCAATAAAGTCTACTAGTGCTTGGGACTTGACAGCGGTGCGTGGTTGGTAGGATACGTCGAACTCACTGAGCTCTACCGCCCATTGCATGAGTCGGCCTAATAGTTCTGGTTTGTGCAATATTTTTTTAAGTGGGAAGGAGGTGATCACAACTATAAGGTGGCACTGGAAATACGATCTGAGCTTCCTGGATGCATGGATGAGGGTGAAGGCAAGCTTTTCCAGGCTGTACCGAGTTTCTGCGTCGAGGAGCGACTTGCTAATGTAGTAGACCGGTGACTGCTTTGTTTCTTCTTCCCAAACTAGCACCGCTGATATGGCTGTCTTTGAGACCGCTAGGTAAGTGTAGAGCTTCTCCCCGTCAATAGGTTTGGAAAGAAGCGGGGGGGTGGTCAAATACCTCTTCAGCTATTGTAGGGCTTCTTTGCACGAGGGGGTCCAATCGACCTTGTTGGATTTTTTAAGGGCATAGAAGAACAAATGGCACTTATCAGCTGACCTAGATATGAAGCGGCTCAGGGCGGCCACCTCCTCGCCCCATAAGGCGTTGGACGTCTCTGATGCACGTCGGGGATGGTATGCCGAGGATCGCTCTGATCTGGTCGGGGTTGGCTTCTATCCCTCGCTGAGTGACCATATAGCCCAAGAATTTACCTGATGAGACGCTGAATGAGCATTTGGTTGGGTTTAGTTTCATGTTGTATTTTCGTAGAACGGTGAACGCCTGGCTGAGGTGGTCGAGGTGTTGTTTGGCAATCAGGGACTTGACGAGCATGTCGTCGATGTAAACTTCCATAGTCTCTCCTAAGTAATCGGAGAACATCTTGTTGACCAGTCGTTGGTAGGTGGCCCCGGCGTTCTTGAGTCCGAACGGCATTACTTTGTAGCGTGAGGGTCCCTCTCGTGATGAAGGTGTCTTTTCCTGGTGCGTCAGAATGCATCAGATCTGGTTATATCCGAGAGAAGCGTCCCATGAAGCTAAGGAGCTCGTGGCCTGCAGTCGCATCTACCATCATGTCGATGTGTGGGAGCGGGAAAGAGTCCTTGGGGCAGGCCTTGTTCAAGTCAGTGAAGTCGATGCAGACTCTCCATTTCCCGTTCTTTTTCTTTACTACCACGACGTTCGCCAGCCAGTCGGGGTAGTGGAGTTCTCTGATCATGCCATTGCTTAAGAGAGTGTCAATCTCTTCATTGACGATTCGGTTCCGTTCTGGTGCAAACTTCCTTCTCCTCTGCTTTACTGGTGGGTGACCTGGATTTACCTGCAGCTGATGGACCATTGCTTCCGGACTTATTCCAGTCATGTCAGCGTGGGACCAGGCGAAGCAGTCTTGCTTTTGTCTAAGGAACTCTATCAGTTTCTCTCTTGTCTCGGGCTTGAGGCGGGAACCTATGTGGGTCTTTCTCTCGGGGTTGTTTGGGTGTATTTGTACTTCATCCAACTCCTCTATTGAGGGCTGATCTGGCTCGGTTGGAGGGGTTGGATGAGCCTGTAATTGCTATGAGGAGTTGCCCTTGCTCTTGAAGGCGTTCTTGTAACAGTCTCTGGAAGCTTTGGGGTCGCCCTTGATCTCTCGCACCCCCCACTTGGTTGGAAACCTGATTGTCTGGTGGAAAATAGATGGGACTGCCCGCATGTCGTGGATCCAGGGCTGCCCCAAGATGGCGTTGTAGGGGGATGGGCAGTCGATCACCAGGAAGATTGTCTGTTTATTTACTCCGCCAGCATAGATAGGAAGGATGATCTCCCCGATAGTGTATTTACTCCGATGAATCCAACCAGCAATGTCGGTCGTCTGTTGATACTTGCTTCTTCCAGCCCCATTGCTTTTACTGCTTCGAGGAATAGGATATTTGCTGACGAACCTCCATCTACGAACACCCTTTTCACTAGGATGTTGGCTATTTGCAGGGAGAGGACTAAACATCGTGGTGAGGAGCGGCCAGGGTGACCGGTTCGTCATCTTCGAATTGAATTACTTGATGAGAGTAGGACCTCGAGAGATGGATGGACTGGACTTCATGGTGGTTGTTGGCTCTCGCGTACCGCTTGGCCGATGAGTAACTTACCCCACTGATTTCTGATCCTCCGGAGATGGGCGAGCAGAAACCCTTCGGTGTGGGTTCTCGCGGAGGGGGCGATGGTTCTTTGGAGCCCTTCTGGCTAATAGTGTTCTTCCCCTTGTCAGTGAGTAGATCACGGAGATGTCCCCTCTTCAGAAGTGCGGCAACCTCGAGCCTCAAGGCGATACAGTCTGCGGTGTTGTGGTCGTGATCGTTGTGGAACTCGTACCACTTGGTTGTGACTCTCCTTGCCTCGGGATTGAGCTTACCAGCCCACTTGACGGCGGACCCCATTCCTTTCATTATCGCTACGACCTGGGTTGGTTCGACGTTGAGGTTGTACTCTGGTATTTTGTGCTGGCTCGATCCGAAATGCCTGTTATCATTTCTCGCGGGTTGGCGATCATAAGGTTTTCTGGTTCTGCCCATATTGCGTGCTGGAGGTTGGTAGCGGTGTTCTACCGGTCTAGGCTCTGGCTTCATGTCGCTCCGCCTTGGTTCATATCTGGAATGGGCAGCTCGGTTCATCTCATCTTCCTCCCATCTTATCTGGATAACGGCTCGGGCCAGAGCGTCTTCCATTGTGGTGCAACCCAGCTTTGTAAGTTCTTTGTATAGTTCTCCATCCGGGAGGAGGCCTTTTCTGAAAGCGTCCACAACAGTCTCGGGGTTACTTGAGGGAATAGAGATCTTCTCTTTGTTGAATCTGCTAACATACTCTCTTAATGGCTCTCCCCTTCACTGGTATATTCGGTACAAGTCGGCCGACAACTTCTCTAGCTTCTTGCTGCTGGGGAACTGTTCCACAAAGGTGTCAGCAAACTGAGTGAATGAATCGATGGATCCGTTCGGGAGGTTCGTGTACCATTGGAGCACCGGATCGGACAAACTAGAACCGAAACTTTTGCACATGCAGGCCCCTCTAATCGGTCGAGGTATGGAAACAGAGAACATCTGCTGCTTGCACGAGGCTATGTGGTCATCCGGGTCGGTGGTACCGTCATATGTTTTCATGTTGAGGATGGTGAATTTCTGGGGCATGTCAGCCAGAGCGATCTCATCCACAAAGGGTGAATCGGCGTAACAATTTGGTCTGCTCTTCTTGGTTGGGATTGGTATTTCTGGAATGCGTCTCATTCGCCTCAACGCCGCCTCTCTTGGCCAATAATTGTTCCATAGGGGAAGGGGTTGGGTTATCTCTGTCATCCCAGTCTTACCGGGTCTAGTACATTTGTTGGGTCATCCCTCGGGGGGTAGTCTGATAAATCATTCCGTCTTGCGCTCCTTGGTAGCATGGGTCTTCGTTCATCCCTTCTGGTTGGATGACTCCCATTGTCACTGTTCTATTGTTCTTCCCTACGTGAATGGTCAGGGGAGTCGTCTGGTAGTCGTGTCCGTCAGGATGGATAGGCTCAAGTGCTGGAGCTGGTTTGGTTTGGTTTGGTTTGACCGTTCAACCCGCGAGGGTGAGCAGAGCCGGATGGGGTTTGTGTTTGGCTTAACTAGAGGTGAAGTGGGATGGTGGGGATAGGTTGATCCTGCGGATGAGGGCTCTCTGTTGCTGGATCGTTTTGATCATGTAGGTGGGATGGGAGGGTCATCGACAAGTGCGCCGTTGGCATATCTTTATCTCCGTTAGTCAGGACGGAGTAGTCTAGCGCCAAAGCGCGTTTAAGCGCGCGGGACTTTTGCCAATCCGAGGGCCGATGCTCTGGTGTGGAGAGAGGTTGCATGGATGGGATAGTGGTGTGGAACCGATTGGGGGGTGCTTGGTCCGGCAGAAACTCGAGATCGTAGAATCGACTTACTTTCTCCTTCAACGACTGGTTCTCGACCCTGATGGAGGTGTTTTCGGCTTCCAGCGCGGCCACCTTGTCCAAGTTTTGTTACATGAGAGCAGACAAAGCCTCCAGTCTGGCCTCGAGGTCGAGTTAACGTTGTCGGGATTGTCAGCCATGGAATATTCCTCCACGTAGCAAGGTTCGTCAAGCCGAATGATTTCTAGAGACCCCACGGTGGGCGCCAAACTGTAGACGTAAAAATCTACCTGTACGGAAGGGGGGTCTGATCCCGTGAGGTTGAGGCCACTAGCGATTTGCTATACCTGCACACGTAGAGAAACACACGTGAAGCGAACGGGAAACACCGGGGTGGTGTTTTCTGTAGGCACTCCGACACTCAAGTCAGCAAGGCTGAAAGGCTAATATGGTGAGGGCTAGGGAGTGAGAAATTACCAGAAGTCTAGTCGGGGACTGTGACTACGGCGGTGAAGCGAAGCTCTCAAGTAAGAGCTTAGGGTGTGAAGGTGTAATGCCGATGTCCCTTGTGAGAGGGCTGGCCTCTGCTTATATAATCACTGTCTGGTCTCCCAATCCTGGTAGAAATAGGAGTCCTAGTATGACTCTAATGCAAACCCTAGAAGAATTAGGGTCGTGGTGAGCTGTCTTACCAGTGTCCGAATAGGAAGGTGATTCTGATTAGGAGAGTAACTTCGAACAAGAAAGTGATCAGGAATGGTAAGTATTTTGAGGAGATCGTGGGCTCTATACTCACCCATGGACTTGGGAAATGGGCTAGGATTAGGAGGCTCGTGCCCACGTGATCTGGGCCGGCTACACATTGTACCGAATGGGCCTAACCCGGTAGGGTCATATTAGGATTGGGCTTGGCTTCTTCTTCAGCGTTGCGCTCATTTTCTTATTTGGGCCAAGGACGATTTTTGGCCCTAACATTAACTAACAGTTAAATCCTACTAGATCGTAGCTCAGAGGAGTCGGTCAGCAAAAGATCTAAATCACGGATCCAACCAACCTCGAGTACTCAGTTACAGTGGCGGATTTAGGAATTTCCCTCAATGGGGGCAAAATATAAACCAAAAAAAAAAAAAAAAAATCAATCATAATTACACTTTTTTTTTTCATTACATTGAGCTCTAATAAAAAGTTATAAAATACAAATAAATATCTTCAAAAAACACAATTTTTGTAAAAGTAGAACAATTTTTCTATAATTGTCCTTGACTAGTTTTCCTATTCTGAAAATATTGGATAATCATCTCATTGTCAATTGTATCAAATACAATTTTTCTCAATATAGATGACCAAACAATCATTCATCCATTGATGTCCCATTCGATTGCATAACCGATTTTTCACAAGATTCATTGTAGAAAAAACCCTTTCAACAGTCGCAGTCGCACCTGATAGAACCAATGCAACTTTTACAAGCTTATACACCAATGTATGCAAAATTTCTTTTTTAAACCGAACTAAATTCTTAACCAAATCACCAATTTCTTGTAACTTAGCAAATTTATCACAAGAACATATGTCAATAACATAAATCTCAATCTGGTTCTCAAGTACTATCAACTCAAATGCAAAAAAATCAAACAGATAAAAGTTAAAACTGACCAAACCCATTTCCTTTTCCTTTGCTTCTTGTTTCTTTCTTCTTTATAGGCTTTTCTCTCTTTTTCTTCATTTTTGACAAACAACCCAATTTATATATAAAACAACTTCTTTGAATTATGAAACTGCCCTAAGATTCTCTTATTCTCATCATGACCTCACCACATTAGCTTTCTGATGTAAAAATGTTTAGATTTCTCCCCTCAGTTAAATGCAAACCCAACAGTTCTTATTCCTTTCATTTTCACTCCTAATAAAACTTTTAGAAACTAACAGATCTTCTTGCATAAAAAAAAAAATCACAAAAAATATGAAATATATATACTCATATTAAAAATAGGGTTTTACAAAAATAAAATCTAAACTAACCGTGGGGGTTGTTCCCAAAATCTCATAATTCTATAAGTGTAAAATTTAAATAAATATAAGATATGAACTTTTTTCAAAAGTTGAGCGGGGACTCTAGTCCCCACAAGTCATTAATTGGATCTGCCATTGCTCAGTTGGTAAGGACCAGAAGCAAAAACAATGCCAAATGGGAATCCTGTATGGGATGGTGCTTTAGCATCATTAAAGCTTGTTCTAGGTAACATGGGTGGATTGAAAGAACTGAAGAGCGTTTGGAAATAGAGAAACAAATAGCCACACACAAATATCAAGCTAGTAAAAAGAAAGAACACATGCACGAACCAAAGAGCAAGACTCCTGTGTGCGTCACGCAGATTAGCAGCGACTTTGAGGTATGACCTCCAGCTATCGAGTTACGACCTCAAGCTGTGACCTCTCTTGTTGAAGTGGTGGCTAACTCCAACAGTTCTTACATCAAAACACTTATGCTTTGGTGATTTGAGTCATCAAATGGAGTTCTGTATCGGTCCATGGTTGACAAATTCATCCTGTAAGATGCCTTAGGTACTAAACCTAAATGCCCATAAGTAGGAGACGAAAATGCTCCCATCTGACCATATCCAAGGGCAGATAACACTAGTTCTTGCTCATAAAGTCAAAACTGTTCCCCCAAATTAGAACCACCAGGAAATTTATGAGTTGAATAAGGGTCATTATTGTTTGTGCTGTACCTCCACCCTATATCGTCAGGAAAGCTAGCCAAGGTGTTCCTACTATAAGGTGATCCAAACTGCATATGTGAACCAGAGGTGGTAGGCTCAAAATGTCGATAACTATTGTTGCCAAATCCAGTATGTGATGGTATGTCAAAAGATTTGGATGGACAGCCCTCCAACGAAGACATTCCATCGATCATGTTGAGTGGAGAATGGTAAGGCATTCCCTTGTCACCGAAATGTTGATAACCATCATCGCCAAATCTAGCATGCGAAGGCACCTCGATAGATTTGGAAGAGTGACCCTCGAGCGGCCACCACCACCATCAACCACCAAATAGCAGTCACCACCACCAACGGCCTTGAAACCGCCGAGGGCAACTACCACGGGATGGCTAAGTTCTTAATGAAAATCTCAACAGCTACACTTACCCTTGTAGCACAAAAAACCATGTCACTTCTCAGGTAGGAAGCACACGTAAGAGATGATAAAAAATCACCTCATGTATAAAACTAGGGGCAGCAAATGTAATAATGATGCCGGGATATTAAGTCCACTTTTGTCTAATTATACAGCTAAATGTGCATTGTATTGGATTGTAAACAGTAGGGCGTAAAATACTTGTGACCATAAGGTTCCATCTAGGGCCCCAAAAGTTTTGTAGTGAGGTGGCTAGATGGGGTTGTTGAATTGTGGCTCGAGCTCAAAGCCAAAAATACAAGCTACGATATAGGCTATCTCAAGAACATTTATGACCTTAGGCAAGAGCTATTTTGGAGGCCTTCTAATAATATAAGCATATATTAAAAAAATTATTTTAAAATTATTTTTTTTTCCTTTTGAGATGCAAAATCATTAGGAGAGGTGGACTGCGTTCGGCAAGCTAACGTGTAATACCCCATATTTTTTTTGTATAGATTTTTATTTTATTTTATTTTGTGATTTTTTTTGGGGGGGGTAAAGTGTAAGAATTTGAAAGTTTTATAGGAGTATAGTGTAATAGCGAAACAAGTGGGGACTAAATTGAAATCTTATACATATTTTGATGAACAGTGACCATTCAAAGAAAAGGAAAACAGAGAAGAAGAAAAAGAAAGAAGAAAAATGAGAGAAAGAAAAGAGACAAAAGAGAGAAAGAAGAAGAAGAAAAGAAAGATGGGAGAGAAAGATGGAACTGAGAATAGAGAAAGAGAGAGGAGAGAAGAGAGTGGCGGAGGTGGCTGGAAAATGGCCGCCAACGAGCGAAACTTCAGTGGTCGGAGAGTGGAGGAAGATCAAGCATATGAGAGGTGAGTAAAGCTTAAAATTTCCCTCCTAGATGAGTTTTAGTTCATTAGATTTGTGTTGGTTATAATTGAGTCTAATGACATAAGATTACACTAAAATGGGAAGATTGAGTTCAATAATGTTATGTGGATAGAACACACATGTGTTTTCTAAACAAAATTTAGTTAAAGATGTGATTTTGATATAAGGGTTCATTGTACAAAATGTGACCATCTGAAATTCCGAAAATTGTTTGTATGTTTTGGGTTTTTTTTTAAGCTGAATTTCGGATATGTTGTTGTAGACTCCTTGAAGAGTGCTTAGAAATTTATTTCACTCAAAAACTCGAAGAATTGAATTTTATATTGATTTTTGAAGTTGCCTTGTGAATTCTGGAATTTTCGTTTTCTGCAAACATGTATTTTTGGAAAATGATTTGATGTATCTGTTTTTATCAGTGATTTTAAATTCTGGTGAATCCTATATGTGTCTAGTTTAATTCTAGAGAGTTTAATGAAGTTTAGATTAAGGGCTGAATTGTTATGAATTTTACAAATCAATAACCTCAATTCTGGAAACAGTTAGCAGATTTAAATGAGTTGAAAGAAAATTGTGTTTTAAATAGTTATTGATCCTAGAATTACTTGAGAATATCATGGGAACAACTTATGTGTCTCTAGAATGCCCCATTAAAATTATGGCTTAAATTGATGAATGAAATTTTTATGAAAAATCCAGAGCGACCGATGTTCAGTTATGTGACAGTTTTGTTAATGAAAAAATTATGTTAATCTTTGGGTGTGTGAAGTGTCTAGTGATTTTAATATTGAGGTGTTATCTTAGGGGGACTTATGTATGGAGGATTTATTGGATTTTGTATATAGGGAGGCAGGCCGGGGCATTGTTAGAGGATTTTAATCTTTTTTGGCTTAAGGGTCGAGCTCTAAAATGGTGAGTGCAAAAATTTAAAACCTTAACTTTCATTTTAATAGAAGTTACCCTAAATGCTTATCTATACTTGTTTATTGTTTTAAATTGCCTAAGATGTTTGATTTCCTTATAGAAATGATCTTTATTACAATGTTATTGTTGGAAATTGTTGATTGACATGAGAAAGATGGAATTTCGATGCTTTTGGGCAATGGTTTGAAAAGAAATGAAAATGGGTTGAAATTGTTAGATTTGAAAAACATTTGAGAAATTGCATTTATATTTTTAAGTTACATGAGATGTTATGAAATTATTATATGCTTATGAGAAAAATGTTTTGAGAATAAGTATGAGATGTTAGTAGTTTTCAAACCACCCTAAGTACTACCCATCCTACTCATGATATTGATTTGATTCTACACATGTGTATGATTTGATATTGCCGGCCCAAGTGGGTCGAAGGCTTGAGCGAGGCAGATATCGCTATACGTGATTTGATATTGTTGGCCCAAGTAGGTTGAAGGCCCGAACGAGACATATATCGTTACACAAGATTTGATATTGTAGGCCCAAGTGGGTCGAAGGCCCGAGCGAGGTTGATATCGTTACACATGATTCGGTTTGCCGGCCCAATTGGGTCGAAGGCCCGAGCGAGGTAGATATCGCTAGACAGGATATGATCGTACCAACTCAAGTGATGCTTGGTCTCACTAGGTCGAAGGTTTGAGCGGGAAACGATTCTGACTAGCATGATGAATTTAGTGATTCAAATCATGATTGAATTAGAAAAACATCATCTATTTTCACCGTTCATAAATTATTTATATAATAAAATCTTTTGAGTGGGGCCAATATTTTGATCTTTAAGGCAGTGCATTTACATGACACAAGTTTTTTGTCCATAACATAATTTAAATTTTATTTGAACATGATGCTTTTTGTACATAACATAATCTAAAGTTATTGAACCTAATATTGTCATCTTGGCTTCAACTCAATCATTTTAATTATAGAAACTAATAGTGTCATCTCATCTTCGATTAATTTTTTTCTTTGATAATTAGGAGTGAAAATATTAGTTTCTGAAATCAAGGGAACAAAGTTATTTTTATGCGTGACCCTTAAACCCAAAATCAAGGTTTTTGATTTCTAAAACTAAAAATCTCACCGTCAATTTTTAAAGTGAGATGTTAAAGTTAACAAAGGAAGAAGTAACCTCGTTAGTTTATAAAATCAACCAAATAATTTTTTTTTTTATACCATAGATGGGGCTAATAATGTAATTTAACATTTTAAATTAAACAATAAGCACATAAAATTGAAGAAGAAAAAAGTGCAAATTTTAATTAAGTATTGATAACTCTTATGTGTAATTAAAATAGTAGTTATGGTACAACAATACTTTCTTCCTTTGGTACAAACACTTTCAATTTAACCTTATTCTAATTTAATTATTAAATCACTACATTCTTAACAGTCTTTTTTATATAATTTACAATCATCCAGTACTCCTTTAGGCTTTAGACCTTTATCAATAAAATTATTTCTTACTAGTGGAGGGAAGAAAAACAACCAAACAACCCTCACTACCACAGACTACCTTGAAACCACCAAGGGCATCTGCCATTGAAGAGCCAAGGTCTTCTTAATAAACAAGAGAGTCTTGGGTATACGCGCCCTATGTGTAAATAGTTATTCATGTTTATTAAATAGTTATTTAATCGACCTTTTACATGCAATCATTTATTTATTTTGTATTACCTCAATTTGAATACAAGAACTTGTGTTTTAAGTATAATTCTTATTAATTCATAAGAAAATCTCAACATATCTCTTAAATTTAGTAGATAATTTATAAGCGAATCTAATAATTGAATCTCATTAATTCAACCAGATTATATGAATCTAAGTTTTAGCATAATACAATTGACTTTGATAATTATAAAACCTTAAAATAAAACTAAACTTGAAAAATTAGAATCTCAACTTTATATCTGTTAACAAATGGATGTTACAGTTATCAACAAGAAAAAGAAAAAGAAATTACATAATTGGTTTATTCAACTATTATTTTCTTTTTCTATTATACTTGAAAAATTCAGCCTTCATTCTTCTAAATAAACGTGCATCGCTATTCTGTTCAAGGGATATTTTTTAATCTTCCTTATAAATCACCATTTGAAAATTACCCATCCAACTTTCCTTGGTCAAAATAAATTTGGTTGCACTAGTGGACTTATTTTTGTAGTCCAGCCAAATAGATGTACCAGAATTCATGTTTAACTCACAAATATTATATTAATGTCCAACTCACAAATATTATATTAATGTCCAACTTTGATAATTAGAAATGATATTGATATTTTTTGAAATCAAGAGAGTGAAGGTGTATTTATGCATAAAAACTTAAAAGTCTAAGACAATCTCACCCTTTTGATTTTGGAAACTAAAAGTCTCACCCTCAATTTGAAAAGTGAGATGTAAAGTCAACAAAGATAAAAGTAGTGTCGTTAGTTTATGAAATCAATGAAGTAAAATTTTCTAGTAAATAGAGGTAATAATGTATTTTACCTTTTAAAATTAAACATTAAGAACATAAAAGATTGACTACATAATGAAAGAAAGGAAAGAAAGTGCACGTATTTATTGATAACTTAAGGTACAACAATTTCTATCTTCCTTAGGCACAAACACTTTCAATTAAACACCTCAGCTAGTCATTCGCGACCCTAAAGTTAACGGTCATGTAAGCCTCTAATGACTACCCCTTATTAATAGTCATGGGGATTCGAATTCAAGATCTCTTGAGTAATACACCCAAGAATCTCAAACCAACCGCCAAGATAGCTATAGATAGTTATCTTATTCTAACTTAATTATTACATTCTTAACACTTTTTTTATATAATTTAAAATAATTGAGGACTCCTCAAAACATTTATCAAAATAAATTGTTTCTTAATAAAGGAGGGAAAAACAACCAAGTAGCAGTCACCACCACGAACACCACCACCAACGGCCTCGAAACCATTGGGGGCAACTGCCACCGAATGGCTAAGTTCTTCTTAATGAAAATCTCAACAGCTACACTTACCCCTTGTAGCACAAAAAACCAGGTCACTTCCCACGTGGGAAGCACACGTAAGAGATGATAAAAAATCAATTCATGCATAAAACCTGAGACAACAAACGTGATAATGACACCTGGGTATTGAGTCCACTTTTGTTTGATTATACGACTAAATATACGTCGTACTGGATTATACACGGTAGAGCGTAGAATATCTGTGACCATAAGGTTCCATCTACGGCCCCAAAAGTTTTGTAGTGAGGTGGCTAGATGGGGCTTGTCGAATTGAGGCTCGAGCTCAAAGCCAAAAATAAAAGCTAGGGTAGCACTCATGGTTAGGATAATTTCAAGTGAAAGATACACTTGGCAACAATAAAGGACTAAGATTGCATAGTGATGTATATGTTGCCGATAGTCATATACTAGAAATAACATAACACGAAGTATAATTTTGATGACTAGTTTGATAAAATTAGAAACTTGATGTGATTTTTGGATTGGATTGGAGATTTGGGACGATGGGTTCGTGTCATTTTTGGATTTGGGAGGTGGGTTTTGTTTTATCTTTATGGGAAGAGAAGCTACCAAGACGAAATGGAAGAGTTTATTGTGTTGAGATAAGGAGCCTTGACCAAAGGCAAAGAGGAGGAGTTTGAAGTTGGCAAGCCATGTGAGAAAGAAAGAGGTGACGCCAGTGAGAAGCAAAGAGGAGAGGCTTAAAGGGAGACTGATGAAAAGGTAAAAGATCGGAAGGATGGACATGAGCCTTAAGAGACCCTTCGGGATTCTTGAAGTTATGTGATAACAATAGCTCAAACATGTAATGGCTAGAATCCATACCTTGACTAAGTTCTTGATTTCATCTCCCATATCTTTGTTATTGCTCTTGGTCTCTTTGTAGCTTCACTCTCTATAGTTTGTCTATCTCTCTTAGTTTTCATATTTGATGGTTTATCACTATAAATAGCCAAAATTTACATTTCAACATATCACATTTAAATTACATTTTAGATGATGCAGCGGGTTAAAAATAAACTTTAATTGATTTATAAACTTCTATTGTGTGTGTGTGTGTGTGTGGTGGGACATTGATTTCACAAAAAAAATCAAATCTTTTGAGTGTATGATGGACTCCTCTAAAAAACATTGGCGCACGTGTAAACGAGGTGACTGAGCTATAGCCCTTGTACTTTTGATACATATTTTATCATATTATGTAGCTAATTTCTTGTCAAGATGAATATTACATGATCCAACATCATATCTTTTTTATCTTTTTATTGGTATTGCTTAGAAGTAGGGGTGTTCAAAAGAACCAGTTGGAACCGAACCGAAGGCCGGCGGGTACCTGGTTTGGTTCCTGCCTCCTACCCGTAACTGTCCAACTGGGTAGGTTCCGGTTCCAAATTTTTGGAACCTGTTATCTGATGCCCTCCTTCCGGTTCCTATAGTTAGGAACCAGAACCAGAACCAGGAACCAGGAACCAGGAACCGAGACTAATATAAAATAAAATTAAAGATTAGGGGAGTTAATATAAACTTTTGTAAAAAAAGTAATGTGAATACATTTATATTTATATTTCATAACATTTAAAGTAAGTTGGTTTGACTTTTGAGAATCTACCTTTACAAAGTAATGGAGTTTGTAATTTTGAATTTATAATTTGTAATTTTATTTTTGTTAACAAGTGCCAGGTTGGGGGGTATTTGTAAGTTTTTAAAGGTTTTTTTTGCCATTTTAAAAACTTTTGGGGGTCATGAATTTTACAGGGTACCTGCGGAACCTGGAACCGAACCGTTGTTACAGTTCTGGTTCTGGTATTTAGGAACCGAACCGCTTGCCTTGCCTCGGGTTCCAAATTTCAAGGAACCGCTTGCCTTGCCGCCTTCCGGCCTTCCTTCAAAAAGTATAGGGTACCCGGAACCGAACACCCCTACTTAGAAGTCTCTGGGGGGGTGTGTTTTGTTTGAAGGGGGGACCGAGCCGAGAGGGGGTGTAGGTGTAGGGGGTTAAAAATAATTTAAATTTTTTCAGAAAATGTTTTCCAAAAACATTCTCAGAATTCTATCATATTTGATTAAATCCTATCATATCCTATTCATAATATAATATTATTTCAAATAATATACCAACAGACCCCTAGGTTTGTTTGGTACATATGTCTCAATCTATATGGTTAACAAATTGAGGTTACTTATAAACTAGAAAAATAAAAAAAAATAAAAAAATGACATATTTGGTCAATTCAACTATTATTTTATATGTTTTCACCTTCTTTTCTCAAATATTTTGTTACATTTCTTTGCCTATTACTTGAAAAATTCAACCTTCATTCTTATAAAATAAACATGCATCGCTATTCTGTTCAAGGGATTTTTAATCTTCCTTATCAATCACCATTTGAAAATTACCCATCCAATTTCCTTAATCATAATAAGTTTGGTTGCACTAGTGGACTTAGTATTTTTGTAAATTTGGTTGCATTAGTGGACTTATTTTGGTAGTTCAACCAATTTGATGTACCAAAATCATGTTTATCCCTTTGTTTTAAAACCCGGATCGGCCGGTCGAACCAATCAGACTGGGACTCAGCAGTCTCTCCAGTTTGGTTTAGGTTTCAGGGGGTTTTTGCTATATTTCAAATCTGTATGGACTAATTGAATTTCTAGGGGTTATTTTTAATATTTCAAAACTTTAGCTCAAAGTCAATGACTAATTGCCACAATGTTTGGCTTAAGTAAAGTCATAATATTTTTTTACTATAAAATATACTGCAGTGTAATCATCAAATCATGGATTGCAAGAGGAGAGGTTTATAATTGCTATGTTTGAAAATTGCACCATAACAGGACTTTCATGCAAAATGGCATGAAAAATGGAACTGGACAGAGGCATGGAAATTAATTAAGTGACTTTCCTTCCTCTATTTTATTACTTTTGATTCAATGAAATCAAAAAATCAAAATGCATAGTACAACGTATAACTGTTAGTATGATTCTTTTAGACCTAAACTTAATATTTAACCTGTTACAGATGAGCGTTAGGACTTTGTGAAAATACAATAATATTGAACCTGTTATAGGTTTGTAACATAAGATATATGAAGTCATACTTGTCAATATCACACTCATTTAATTCGATTTTTTTTTTTATGCAAATAATCAATGTTTTAAAACTCAACCTGAGGGTAAACCCAATAAAGTGGTCAGGTCCTGGGTTGATTAGTTTAACCAATTTGACCGGTGGGTCAAATCGATGACGTGTCACATAATTTTTTTTTCAAAATTTTTGTATCAGCACACATTAGCATGGTGACTGTTTTTGACGCACGTTAGCACGCGTTGATTCCAGTTTTTTCCCTCTTTTTCGATTGTTTTCTCACCCAAAATCACTCTCGTCACCACCACTGGAACCCCCACCCTCTCCTCTACAAAACCATACCCATTGTCCTCTCTCATCACTCACCGATCGCCAGCCACTACAATGGCATCACTCGACTTTCTTTTGACCGGTCTGCGTCGTAACACCAGATTCCGACGGTGGTAGCCGGAATCTGGCGTTGTGGGTGGTGGGAGTATTTTTGTTATTTTACAAAAAATTTATATATAGGGGTGTTTAGTTAAATTAGCAAGCCTAGTGGTTTTTTTTTTTTTTTACTTTTTAAATTTTATCTTGTAATAATCACTACTCAACTATCCAATATTATCTCAAAATCTTATCCTAAAATAACAAACCAAACGAACCATACACATTTTATGAAAACAGAATTAGATTCAGAATAAATGGGAGTTGTACTCACATACACTTTCACATTTTAGAAAATCGAAAATATCATTAACCAATATGTTTGTTGTAAGACGATGAACTTGTTAGCTGAAGAAAAGGAAAGAAATTGCACCAAATTGAGCACTAATCACTCATTATGTGTAATTACATTTATGGACTCTAACTTGTTCCTGTTGCACTTACTTAAGAATCCTTACAATACACTCAATAATCGGTTTCATTTTCACTTACTTTAATTAATTGTTACTTTATCAATTCTTAGCACTCTTTTGATACAATCTACCAAAACTGATAACTCCCCTAGGGCCTTTTCATCCGAATTGCTTCTCAATAGTTGAGGGAAAAACAACCAAACACCAGTCACAGCCACGAACACCACCGTCAACAGCCCCGAAACCATCGAGGGCAACTGCCACCGGTCAGCCAAGCCTTTCTTAACCAAAATCTCAGCAGCTACACACACTCCTTGTAGGACGAAAAACCCAGTGACCTCCCATGTGGGAGACATGCGTGTGAGATAATAATAAAGCGCCTCATGCATGAGACCTGAGACAACGAATGTGGCAACGACACCTAGCAACTGGGCCCGCTGTCGTCCGACTATAAGAGTAGATATATGTTGTACAGGAAAGTATACAGTAGGGCGTAGAATATTCGTGACCATTAGGTTCCATCTACGGCCCCAAAAGTCTTGTAGTGAAGGTGGTTAGATAGGGCTCATTGAACTGTGGCTCAAGCTCAAAGCCAAAAATATGAGCAGGGGTGGCACAAATTGCCAGGACAATTTCAAGTTCAATGTACAAGTGGCAACAATAAAGCGCTAAAATCACATGGTGATATAAATATTGCCTATAGTCATAGACTAGAAGTAACATAACTAGAAGTACAATTTTGATGACTAGTTTGATAGAGTTAGAAAATTGATGTGATTTTTGGATTGGATTGGAGATTTGGGGAGATGGGTTTTTGTCATTTTTGGATTTGGGAGGTGGGTTTGGTTTGATTTTGATGGGAAGAGAAGCTAACAAGACGAAATGGAAGAGTTTATTGGGTTGAGATAAGGGGCCTTGACCGAAGGCAAAGAGGAGGAGTTTGAAGTTGGCAAGCCATGTGAGAAAGAAAGAGGTGACGCCAGTGAGATGGAAGGAGGAGAGGCTTAAAGGAAGAGTGATGAAAAGGTAGAAGATTGGGAGGAGGGAGATGAGCCTTAAAAAACCCTTTGGGGATTCTTGATGTTATTAGATAACAGTAGCTCAAACAAGTAAAGGCTAGAATCCATACCTTGGTTAAGTTCTTGATCTCTCCTTCCATCTCTTTGTGGCTCTTCCCTTTGTAGTTTGTAGCTCCTTTCTCTATGTTTGTGCAGATCTCTAATCATTCATGTTTGATGAATTATTGTTTGGATTAGCCGAAAGAAGAGGTCACATTTCAACACGTCATTCATTACATAAATTTGAGATGGTGGAATGGTGGTTCAATAACTGATGGCCATTGAACGTGGGCAGAGTCGTGTTTTAATTATTATTAATTTCTCTGTACTGTGCGACTGGGACAGCTTATGAAAATAAATTAAAAATGGGCCCATTTCAAGCCCAGATCACATCGTTGAATATTTAATATGAGCTAGAGACAATAGAGCAATTCCCATTTCCTAGAAAAACAATTAAAGTAAGAGAAAATAAATTATTTTTTTTAATTGTCATGTTCCGAGTTTATATGAATGTTGCATTACCACTTGAATTTGTTCTTGACAAAATCTCTTGTGTTGAAGAACTCCCTTAGGGTTCTGTCATCCACACCATTCCTCAATAGTTGGTGGCCAAAACAGCCAAACGCTGGTCACTGATACAAATGCCACCACCAGAGGCCCTGAAACTGCTGGGTGCAGCCGCCACTTGTCTGTCAATGCCCTCTTAACTGCCACCTCGATGATCATGCACATGCCATGTAGGATGAAAAATGATGTCACCTCCCATGTGGGAGGCGCACGTGTTATATAATAGTAAAGTATCTCATGCATCAAGCCCTGATACAACAAATACCGCAATGACAGCTGGAAGTGGAGCCCATGTGCTCCCGATCAAGTGAGTAGAAACCCGGCGTATAGGAGCATATATGGTGGGGCGTAGAATACCGGTAACCATGAGATTCCACCTCCGGCCCCAGAAGTCTTGCAGTGAGGTAGCAAGGTAAGGCTCATTGAATTGTGGTTCAAGCTCAAATCCAAGAATGGCTCTAATGGGGGCTGCACATATGGCTAAAGTAATCTCAAGTTGAAGGTAAACATGACAACAGTAGAGCACCAAAATAATATTTTGGTGCAAATATTGCTTGTAATTATATGCATAAATGATGAAACCCAAAAGCACAAACTTGATGCCCAACAGAACCCGCCTTGGAATTGGTGGGTTTACAGTGGTTGACTTCGTAGTTTCATGAGATTTATTTTCATCTTCTTGTTTGATCTTGATGGGAAGGCAGGCGATGGAGATGAAGTGGAAGAGCTTAGGTGGGGGTGGAGATAGAGGACCTTGATCGAAGGAGAAGAGAAGGAGCTTGAAGTTGGTGAGCCAGACGAGGAGAAAGGCAGTGAAGCCGCCAAGATTGGTGGAGGAGAGGTTCAATGGGAGGACTATGAAGAGGTAAAAGATGGGGAGGAGGGAAAGGAGTCTCAAGAGACCAGAAGGGATTCGTGGTGTTATGTAATAGCAATAGCAGAGACAAGTTATGGCCGAGGTCCATACCTGAATGAAGCGCTTGATCTCACCATCCATGGAGAAGCTCGCCTCTGTTATTGTCTCATTTATTCATCTTTTATTTAAATATAAGTGGAATCGGCCTACGTGTTCTCATAGTTCAAACTCCAAAAAGTCCACTCAATTTGGTGCGAATTCTCTTGTTCCTTTAAATTATTCTATTCGCATGTGATGGTTTTAATAAATTAATCACCCCAAAGCAAGCACTTCTCATGGCATCAATGCTTAGTGATAAAAAATATTTCAAAAATAACAAAACATTTAAACACTATTCAATGTACCTTTTATTTTTTGAGTAAGCATCATGATGATCATCATTCTAGGTAAGCGAGGGCTTATATGTTGTTTGAGCAACCATCTATCAGAATCTCGGATGACATATACTAATACTAACTGGTAATAATTTCACAGCCCTAATAATATAGTATTTCTCTACAAACTAAGTGTTAAATCCTACTAGCTCGTACCTCAAAGGAGTTGGTCAGCAGAAGATCTGAATCACGGATCCAACCAACCTCGAGTACCCGGTTGGTAAGGACCAGAAGCAAAACCAATGCCAAATGGGGATCCTGCATGGGATGGTGCTCTAGGATCATTAAAGCTTGTTCTAGGCAACATGGGTGGTTCTGACCTCAAAGCACTTATGCTTTGGTGATTTGAACCATCCAATCGAGGTCTGTATCGGTCCATGGCTGACAAATTCATCCTGTAAGATGCCTCAGGTACTGAACCTAGATGCCCATATGTAGGAGACGGAAATGCTCCCATCTGACCATATCCAGGGGGAGATGACACTAGTTCTTGCTCATAAAATTGAAACTGTTCCCCCAAATTGGAACCACCACGAAATCTATGAGTTGAATAAAGGTCATTCTTGTTCATGCCGTACCTCCACCCCATGTCATCAGGAAAGCTAGCCAGGGTGTTCCCACGATAGGCTGATCCAAACTGCATATGTGAACCAGAGGTGGTAGGCTCAAAATGTCGATAACTGTTGCCAACTCCAGTATGTGATGGTATGTCAAAAGATTTGGATGGATGGCCCTCCAATGAAGACACTCCATCGATCATGTTGAGTGGAGAAGGGTAAGGCATTCCCTTGTCACCAAAATGTTGATAACCATCATCGCAAAATCCAGCATGCGGAGGCACTTCAATAGATTTGGAAGAATGACCCTCGAGTGGGGATATACTGTCAATCACATGGGCTGGGGAACAGTGAGGCATTCTCTTGTCACCAAAATGATGATAATCAATTTCGCCACATCCAACATTTGAAGGTATCTTATCACATTTGGATGGGTGACCTTCCATTGAGGATCTTCCATCAATCATGTTGGCCGGGGGACTTTGAGCAATTCCCTTGTATTTCTCACTTCCCAGATTCCTTCCAACATTCTGTTTGTCCAAAGGAGATTTTTCACTCATTCCTCTTCCAGCCTTTTGCTTACCACGCTTCCTCTTCCTTGGAGTCTTCTTAGACTGGTTCTCCCCAGAGCCATCACTGCCATTGCTTTCTCCTCCAATGATTTTGTCAGCGGATCTTCGTTCATAAGTTGTTGCTATTTGCATGGGTTTCTCCATTTCAATATTTTGAGGAAGATCTGCCAGAGTGGAGGTATGACCGAGAATATTTTCTGAACGGAGATCTGCCATCATGGAGGTATCAACATATTCACCATGAACATTTTGCAAAGGAACATCCGTCGCCATGGAGGTATCATCATCATGACCATGAACATCCTCCACTGGATGATCAAGGTTATGTGTCTCATTGCAGTTTCTTTCTGAATCTGATGCTTCCTGTTGCCTGGATATGTGACCATGCTTCTCAGCTATAGCCTTGTGTCCAGCAGCCCAATCACGATGACTCCACAGATAGAGCGGTGGCGCTATTAAGTTCCACTGATCCATTTGTTTGCCATTCTCATCAACAGATCCGGGAAGATAGAATGACTGAAAAGGAAGGTGCCACAATAAGCCACCATAAAAACACACATCTAAAAGAAAAGAATACTTACAAGTAAACCACAATGAAGTTCACAAATGATCCTAACTTACCTTTCCTGTGAGAAACTGATCATCCTCCCAAACCAGATCATAAGGTGTTTTCTTTTTGTCTAACCTGGTCGAAGGAAGCAAATGGGTGCATGTGAGACTGGCAGACAAACAGAGAGAGAGAGAGAGCAACAGAGTATGTCAGTACCTTTCTGTCTCTGGAGGAACAATCAGAATAAGGAGCTTTGGGTTAAACTCCAGAGCTTTATTAATAAATTTGTTTGCCAAAGACGCTCTAACCCCAAAAGGAGGATTTAGTCCCATAATCTATTGAAAAAGCACAAATAAGATATTGTAAGTTTCTGAAACTAATGATGGAATTCTTATTCCTAAAAAAGATGTATTATCTTTCATTACCAATTGGGACCCTGGAGCTAACTCCTCTGGTCCAACTGTCATCCAGTCCCTCTTCTCAAAATTGAAGTCATTCTGCCAGAAAAGAAGATATAAACAACAAATTAACAATACAAGAGCATAAACATGTGCACATACACACAATAGCGAATAGGAGGAGCACATAGAACAAAGTAATGACAATAATCCAATATAAAAAAGATTACACAATAATTAACTTTATATTAAAAAGACGAAAAAAGGAAACCCGAGAACCAAGAACAGAGACTCAGTGATTATTGACTGTATTTCATTGTCTCAAAAACTAATAATTAGAAGAAAAAATAAATAAATTAATACCTAATCTGAAAGACAACCTGTTTCTATGCAAAATTTTATATTAAGAGGACGAATCATACAGAATAAAAATATGCGGGCACATTTCAAGAAGAAGTATGCCAATAATATTACTAATTCCAATTATTTTAAATGCAAGCTTTTTGACCGGAAAATTCTTTCTACTGGGTCCATATAAAAACACTGGGTACAGTTGAACTATAGATAAGTCAGCGAACCGAATGTTACCTTAGCTTGCAAAATATCAAAGTTTTTGTACAAGCATGTCTTCCCAGTTTCTTCAAGCTTCTTTTTCAATAGGCAACTAAAGTCATTAGCGCCACAGCAGAAATCAACAATCTGTTCAAAGGAGAACAAATAATCAGGCAATTGACATAAAACTACTGATGTGAAAATAAATGTCAAACTTGATGATAAACTACATGGGAATCACTAAATGTTACTTAAACTGGGAACAAATTGAATCATAACACACTTGAAATATCACCCACCCTCACCCAAAACAATCAAATTTACATGATAAAGAAATCTGCATATTTTATGTGAGTACAGCTGTAATTTCAAAGACAAGAAATACCATACTAACAAATATCTTATACAAACTAAAATGCTACTGCTATGTGATTGCCTCATAATTTATTTAAATTCTGTTAAGATATTCTAGTTTTCATCTGTTATTAATAAAAAAAAAAAAAAAAAAAAAAAAAAAGAAAGGCATACAAAGTCTTACCATGTCTCCATCTTGCGCATACCAATGGAGTTTATCCACCACCTGCGAATCAGATATCATACTTCAGCATTCTTCAATCTTAATGGACGTGATTATATACATATCAAAAATAAAATAACACTGATAATGAAAACAACAATTACGGAATAGCTAACAAAATATATAGTCAGCATGAGGTAACATATTGACAATATATGAGAAATCAATATCTGAACTGCAAAAGACTATACATTAACATACTCCCATCCCACCAAGATTACCCTCTCCTATCCTTTCCTTTTTCTTGGCCCACAAGGTACTGTATTCTAAAAGGTATGGGATTGATTTCCCTGGTTGTAAATTACCCCTCTACCACAAGTATTGTCCTCCATAGTCCATTCCCCTTTCCCACAACTTAGAATTAAACATCAAAAAGGTAACATTGATTGAAAGAGTCAACAAAAGATAAAGAATATTTAAAGGAAAAACCTCTCTGTTATAATGAATCTGAACACAATTTTGGAAGTCAACATTTGCTCTCTTAACTATATCATACAAAACCATTGAGCTACTATAATTGTATCATTAACATGAATGTTTTATATCTCATTTTGAAAAACAGAATTTACATGTCTGTAATCAGCCATGCAAACAAGATATAAACAGAATTTATAAAGGGCCAATTGAACTTATAAGCAAACAACATCTAATGGATTAAGGAAATACTAAAGCAAGTATAAATACAAGAAAACCAAGAGGAATTGAAGAGATTAACTCACCTCTTGAAGTTTCTCCATTTTAGTAAAATGGCGACCAAATGATGTATACCGTGCAGCGTGGAAAAAGGGAGCGAGATACACTTTAAGTTTGCTCTAAAGCAATATGAATAAAGAGTGTTAAAAAAAAAAAAAGAAAAAAAAAAACAGTGAGAAAAGAATCAAATAAACTTTATGAATGAAAAGTTGAAGAGAAGAGCAAAGTAAATTCAAATGAATGCCCAAAAAAAAAGGCAAATCCTCCACAAAGTATGCTAGAAAACCCAATAAATCCTTATTGGTGATAAGGTAATAAAAATAAGAATTGGCAACCACCTTCCACCTAAAGATCTGATTGATAACCTCAGGTTCACAAACAGCCTTTGCATCTTCAATACTATTTCCTTCTTCCTCTAGCTTCTTTAAAGCAGTTCGAACAGCCTGCATATACAATAAAATTACAAACTATACATGTTCAAAAAGGGTAGGAAGTAAAAATATCCTCATCTACAGCAATGGGTCACACTTTAAAAATGAGTATATATACCTCAACTGAGCCCTCCACCTTTCCCATGGAGATGGCCCTGTCCACAACTGCTTTTAATGAGTTTGAATGCGTAGATGGAATTTTGTGCTTTTTTTTAATGTCTTTCAAAGTTACTTCTGAAGCAGCATCTTTCATCAAGGACAGTAACCTACATTGTAATAAATAAATCACAGAATAAGACACAATATAGTGAATGGATCACACTTCAGACTCAGTCAGTCTGCCACTGTAAGTGTCTAGTGCTTTAGATAAAGTTAAACACAAGTGATGTAATTATTGTAAAAGCAGGCAATACTAAAATAGGATCACCTCCTTTCTGTTTCAGCATCTAATGAAGGCAGCTCACTCCTCAACATCTTTTTGGCAGGTTTAACAGTTACACTCTTCTGAGGTTCACTGACAGGAGCCAGGGAGGTTCTCTTCACATCAACCATGTAGGACCTATCTACCTCCAGTGAGACAGACCTCACATTTTCCTTCACAGTCTTTCTGGGAGCATCTTTTGATCTAATTTTCGAAGAGGGGTCTGATCCACCAGATAGCTTTTCAATTTTTCTAGCAGATTCACCCTCCTCCACGACAGAAGGACAACGTTTAGGCACATTCACAGCAAGTTTTCCCTGGGAGCTGGCTTTTGAGTTGAGAGTTCTTTTCACTGACACAAATTTCTCCTTGGTTGCAGGTATGGCTGACGTCTGTTTTCGTTTCAGTCCCTGAACACTTGTCTTCTTTAGTTCCATACCAGGAAAAATAACACGATCTCGAATTGGAGTTCCCATTTCTTCAACAATCTCATGTTTCCTGTCCAAAGAAAAGATTAGCAAGTTCAAAGCCAACAAAATGAAGAAGAAAAGCAACTCATGTAAATACTTACAAGCAATATATCAGAATGCGATTAGGCAATAGATCCGTCCAAGCTCTGGCTATTACGCCTTCTTCTTCTTCGCCCTGAAATACAATGTCCCTGATGAAAACATTCAAGTCTCAAGCATCAAAATTCCATTGAAACACCATATTCTGATGACAATTAGGAAATGAGAGAAAAAAACCGTAGTACCTTGGTAAGCATTTCCTGTGGTATGCCTTGGGGCACCGCCTGCACACAGCAAACTGCAGATCTCCGTCCATCTTATTCTCTCCTTGTTTACAAACATAGCATTTGTGAGAAGGACACGTAAAACATTCTCCTGCAAAAATGCTTTTCCGAAGCTGTTCGACAGCAACTTCATCACCCCGCAAAAGCCATTTTGAGACACAATCGGGATGATAAAAACGACCACAGGTCGCGGAAACACAAGGAAAAACCTGAAAATAGAGGTAGAAGAAGATAACATTTAAAACATCATAATGCATTTCTAATTAAAGATAGAGAATCAAAAAATTAACAAAAAGTTGATTGTCTCAAAACTGTGAAGCTAGTGACTCAAGCATGAATAAGATGTTCAGGGTAACAAAAAGCATGAATAAGATGTTCAGGGTAACAAACTACAATATATTCAACCATGCAAGACTTCTTGTACAGAAAACTATTATGGAAACAGACTTCCTATTATTTTATAAGTTTACGAAATAACAAGGAAAGTTGAAATTAGAAATGAAGTAATGCAGAAAAGCAGGACAGCGAGGCTCCCACAATACCAATGATATAGAGAAATAATGGAGCAGGAAAAGTGGGGACAGTGTATGGAGAAGCACATTACTCATCAAGTGATAAGAACAAGAGAATCGCCACTCAGTAACAAATTCCCGAAACAAGACACAGAAAAAAAGCATGGAAAGGCACCCTGTGGACAAAGACAGGTCTGGTAAAAACTAGAAACACCCCCCAATATAACATTACAAAAGCAATAGAAAACACCATGCACAATGCAAATTCAAAAAATTAGCTGATTTTGGGTTTTTACTCTTGGTTTATTAATTTATTTATTTTTATTTTCAATTTTGGGAAGGTAGGGGGTGGTTGATTACCAGCCAAACTTATTTTTCACCAACTAAGCTAAAATTACCACTCCAGAGACACCTGTTAGACCTTGTTCTTTGAACGTGGAAGCAGAAGGAACCATACATATGATATTGATGTGCACAAAAACAACATTTAATCATGATGTGATGCTAACAACCAAAAATATGAAAGCAGATATTTTGTAAATCCAAAAAGAAACCCATTATAAAATGGAAATTCGCAGTCAAATTAACATAACTCATACCTCTGCACCAGAAGCCTTATCAGAGGAACCTAACTTCCCACAAATAAAGCACTGATGTTGCTTATATTCACAATTCTTACAGAAGAAGTTCTGAATTGCCTGCCTCATTGAGGGGAAAAAACGAGTTAAAAGATACAGCCATACAGTTACTAAAGAACAAATAAAATACTTTTTAAATAGGAAGCAGAACCATACTTCCACTTCATCCTTAGTAAGGCCGAGAGACACACAGCGCGATTCTTCACCATCCTCTACAGTTGGATGAAATGACCTCATGCACCTCCCTTCACAACTGTAAGATATCAGAATCAAATTCATCAAATATTAACATACCAAAAAACAAAAAAGGGGAAGGAACAACTAAAAGTAAACATATGTAAAGAGAAGCTTGTATCAAGTTTTTGCACTATCTTAACATTTTTCAGAGGGAAGATCAGATAGAACAAAAACAGGTGCCTTATCACATCTATGATGTACAGAATTCATGGTGACATGAGCCAAGCAGAAATATAATCTAATAAACAAGCTGATAAACTCTTACAGTGGTGACTGACAGCATTGATAACAACGATAATGATGTCAATAAGTTTGACAACAACATGATATTGATGAGAGCAACAATGGTGATGATAATGATGAAACCATCAATAAAGTATACACCAGAGCGCAAAATATCAGTCTAGCTTAAGACACCAATTAATATAAAGATGTTGAGTCATAAAGTAAAGGTAATAGCATATAAATAGATCATTAAGTAATGAAAATCTCATACCATAGAAGTGAACCACCATTATCACAAATCGAACAAACAGAATCAAATAAGTCTTCCTCTTCATTGGACTCATCGTCCCCTGCGTCATCGATCAGATCATCTTGATCATCAACTATAAATCCAGATCTGATCACAGATTGAAGATCCTGAAAAATCAGTCAGAGGACTTGCTCAACAATGTTAAATTTTGAAAATAAATACTAAAAGAAAAGAGTAATAATGGTTCAGAGAGACAAATGAGCAAAGAATAGCCAAGCAGAGAAGCACAAAAGTAAAACCTCATCAGATAGTCTCCTCTTCCTCGGCTTCTCTTCTAAAAATTTGAGAAGAAACTGTTCATACCATATAATTGCCATCATATAACTTGATAAGATGATCATTGCACATAATAATTCAGGTGACAATGAGTCAGAAAAGACACACAAACCTTAGACTTTGCTAACATATCATCCCTTTTAAAAGCTTCACTGACAAAATCCATGTGGTCCACCAAATCATTTTGTGAAGGTCTCACCTCATACAAGCTACAAACCAAAAAAAAAAACTATCAGAAAAATAATGACAAAGGTCAAACAAGATGAAACCCAAACTTTTCACAAGTTAGAATTATACCTAAAGATCTTAGATAAGTGGTCCCAAATAGATTTCCCAGTTGCTTCTGGATTTCTTTTTGCATATGAAAGGCAATGCACTGTAATCAATATTGTCCTAATAATTTCTTCAAAGCTTTTCCTAGGCTTTTGAAGTTTTATCCAACTTTTTTCTTTAGAAAGCACATATACCTCAGGAGTCACATTTGTAAGATCAAATTTCCATGCTACTACACGCTTATAAATCTTTTGGAGTCCGTTATCAGCAGTTCCATGTAAGAATATATGTAGTTTGTTGCCACTAGCAATCTCATCCTCACCCCATTGAACTGGCAACACAGAAAATGAAATGGGCTCATCTCTCTCATCTACAAAATGGTAATTGGAGACTGGCCCAACGTCACTCTCGTCATCCGAAGATGCCATCATACATCCTTTTCTTCTCAATTGCACCTAAAACAACACATTAAAACTTTAAAATTCACAAGCAAGTTAAGGAACTAAAAAGCAATGAATAATAATCAAAATTCGCTAAACACTAAACAAAAAAGCATCCACAATCAGTGTAAAAAAAAAAAAAGGCCACCTCTAGGGTTTCACCAACCAATTTTTTTTCTTCTTCCAATTTTGTAATTTTTTTTCACGGTTTAATAGTAAAACTGAAGTGGCAGAGGCTAACTAAGCAGTTCAATTTTCTTTCCTTCACTTTCTTTTCCCTCTTCAAAAATTTTCTCAATAACAAAACAGGAACTTGCACCGGGATCACAAACAAAAAAATAAAACTAAAATCAATAAATAATAAAACAAATTTTACACTTACCTGACGTTCAACCCAACAATAAGTTTAAAACAGATGGATTCTTCATGAAAAACTAAACTAACATCTAACGAATTAGGGTTTTGCCTCAGCAGTGCTTTCATTCTAATTTTTTTCTTCTCCTAATTTTGTCATTTTCTTTCCCGGTTTAATAATAATACTGAAGTGGTAGAGGATAAAATAAGCACTTCAATTATCTTTACTTCACATTTTTTTCCCTCTTCGAAAATTTTTCCAGTAACCAAACAGAAACTTAAACCGTCGATCACAAACAAATAATAAAAAAAAAAATCAATAAATAACCAAAAAAAAAAATTACACTAACTGGATTACTAACCCAACGATGAGTTCAAGGTTTCGGCGTGGAGTGATTCGTTAAAGCTTAAGAGCTCTAATTATTTTGAAAGTAATTGAAACCTAAATCGCCAGAGAAAATCTCTAGTAAAACTCGTGAAAGAGAGATTAAAATTTCAATCGAATGGGAATTCGTACCGCTACTTCATCGGAAGGCTGACGTGGACATGTGGGGCCATTTGAGTCTTGAACAGATTAAGGGTAAGAAAGTAATTTGAAAGGAAAAAAAAAATTAAAAAAAACCTCTAAAATCCTAATCAAATTTGCTTCATCTCCTCTCTTTTGACATTTATTTAATTTTTAATTTATAAGTTTAAGGGCAAAATAGACTTTATATAGTCAAATGATACTATTCAGTTAGTTTTGTCCTGACAGCAGTTAATAATCGGGGTTTCCCTGTCAACCCATCTGGAAACTGACAAGGCTGGTTTTGAAAAATTACTTTTAAAACCGATGAAGTTTTCTATAATATAAACTCACCATTCTAGTTGAAACTGTAACACTCCCGTAATTATTGCAACTATCATTTTAGCCCCTGTGATTGGGTAGATATTGTAAGCTCTTCATGATCAGCAAAATTGCGTCTTGATGTTCAATCTACCACAAGAATTGTTCTATTTACCACAAAACATGTATAGATCAAAATTCTGTTGATTCTGATATGAACATAGCAGTTAAGCAAAGAAATATCAAGAATTTATAAAGTAATCCTTGTTCATACAAAATTATGTTTACTAATTTACATTATTCAACATTATCAAATGCTATTATTGTCAAAGAATACATCTGAAATAGTCTACCAAAATAATAAAAAAATATATTGGCAGCACCTCTTTCTTAGGTATAACAAACTTCACAAAATTCTTTCCCCCGTATTCTCCAGATAGGGTAAAGAGATAGTAGGTTTTACCTAACTGTAAATATGTTCATTTTTCTTTCTTATTTCTATCATATCCAATCGTGTGGACGTATTCTGTGTTCATTATCTGACAGGCACATCCTCATTATCGACCTGAGAAGAGACTGTGGAGTCGAACGCTGCATCGTCATTGGCCAAGTTTGAAACTTCACCACCCACAGAGGAAGCCGTATCATCGATGGTCAAATTTGAAACTTCACCACCCAGAGATGAGGTTTCATCTTCACCGCTAATAGACGGTGCTGGGGACGCCTCAGGAGTAGCCATAATATGGCCATTAGTCAGGGATGCCTCAAGAGTAGCCACACTGTTAGCCGGGGATGCCTCAAGAGCGGCCACACTGTTAGCCAAGTATGCCTCAGGAGTAGCCACACTGTTAGCTGGGGATGCCTCAGGAGTAGCCAAACTGTGGCCGTTAGCCGAGGTTGGGGAAGGTGCAGGCGAGGAGAAGGGAGATGACTCTGCCTCTTCCACATGTTGTTGCAGGCTCCAGTACATAATGCTGGCGGTTAATGTGAGGATCATCTTCTGGTTTACCTGCCAAAACATCATGAGAAAATAGAACCATAAGCTCATTATGTTTCTTACTTTGTTGATAAATTTCCTAGAACTGTGCAGGTTTTGTCCAAATCAAATTGATACTAATACCATTAGGTTACACTTGCATTCATACCTCCATGATGTCCTCAGGTAACAAGAAAATGGAACAGCCGAGTTTTCGAGCCACACTAATTATGTATGTAGCATTCAACCTCTTTTCCTCGTCTGTCATATCAATCATACAAAAAAATTATAAGAAACAGTGAGCTTATATACCGTGTTTCTATCAGTTGAGAAAAGGGATTTTTATTCTTATATGCTAAAAAATATTATACAAAAATAATAGAGCATCATACCACTTTCACCCTTGGTGACAAGATTCCAGTTCACCACTCTCGGCTCCACGGAACTTAAAAGCTCAAGGAAGAATAATCCACTAGACAGACTCTTATCCTGAAGAATCCAAGTATGCACAAGTAAATCATAGTTCTAAATACAGGTTAAATACTGAAAAAACAAAACAATGCTAAACTTTGTTTAACCTTGAAGCTCTCCGTTTGAGTAGTTCTGCCAGTACTTTTGACTTTGTTGTTTGCCCAATTAAGAATATCTGCATCAGTGATCTCCTTCCCTTGGGAGCGGGATCGCAAGTTTTTCAACAGCTGAAGCATATTATATCTCATCAACTGCCATAGGAAAGCTGAAAGAGACATAACAAACTTTGAGCTTTTGTGCGCGTAAAAACTCTCATGCAATAGGATTCTGAACTTCGGAATTCATGGTCAGTAACAAAGGTCTCCTTTGTATGGAGTACGAGAGTGAAAGAAAACGAAGTTTAGATTATGTCCAAAGTGGCAGAAGAAATACCAAAGAAATGATTGGATTAGATTAGAAGTTTTGTCTAAAACCCAACTGTTTGAATAAAATTTCAAAATCTCAAGAGAATCGTCTCACCCGCCAAGTTCCCAAAGTTTTGATTTCAAAACATTTTATGTGACAAGTTCATAAAGGTACAAAATCGTGAAGCAGGATATGGAATCATTTGAAAATATAGCAATAAAGACAAGACAGAGACATTACCAAGTATGAGCTTCTTATTTCCTTGTACGATATCATTTCCAGCAACATTCACAAGGGAAAATTTCAATTGCTTTCCAATCCTTACAACTTGATTGCAATTCTCTACTTTTCTAAACGGCATCTTAATGGGTGGCTTTGATGCATGCTTCCAGTTAACTGATCCGGGGGAAACTTTGTCTAGTACTTCTAGAAGTATCCATCTGCATGCACAATTAGAATTCTTTGGATTAAGCAGCTACATTACTTCCCTTAGAAGATTAGCCTTTCCAACAGCGTCACATATGGTCGAATTACGAAATTCAGAGATTATAGAAGTCCAAAAAAATTGGAATGCCAAAACTGTTCATGAATGAATTTATAAGAGAAACCATGAATGATCCCCTATATGATCTCCTATTACCAAAAAACGAAAACTGATCCACTCTTCATGAAATTATCCAGAATGAATTCAAGCATCTTGATGATTAGTTGAATTTGTAATAATAGATGCTATATTCTATCCGTGAAAGGCACAATGGCGAGGATTGCTAACAAACAAACACTTACCCAGTCCTGACATCCTCAAACACATTATTACAGTAAGTAGCAACTCCAAGACTGTTAATCCACAGTCGAAAGCATCTCTCTTCTCTAGATGTAAGCACGTCATCTGTCATCATCTCCGCAAATGAAACATTTTTGCTATCTGTAGTCAAGCCACTCCTGCAACAGTACAAAAATCCTTTAGCATCTACATTACTAATGACATTGGTATGAACTACATGCCCAAAGTCTATTCTAAGAACTTCTACAACATATCATTCTCAAAGAAAATGAACTTCAGCAAATGTTTCCAACCAAATCAGAAAGGAAAAAAATAAAAGGAATGCATAAAGAGTTGCATAAAACATCAATATGCAATACTTTTGTTCATTTTCACCTTTGATGAAATATTTGTGCCACAAATGCAAGATTCAAGTTTGTTGATCCCTCAACTATGTCTTTTGGGGTTAAATATCGTTTGCAGTCCATCTTCTCAGCATGGTCAAGTACCAGTTTAGCTCTTTCACTGGCATCCTTTGTATCTAATGTGGCTGGACTACAGTGTTCCGGTGCAAGAACATTAAGCAAGTAAGCATAAGCCTCACCATCCTGCAAGTACATTAGCAGAAGAAATCAATATAAGCATCTTAGAATAACATTTAACTGTTCTGTAACGCAAACATGATTAATCATCATTCCAATTGCTAGCAGGAAAAAAAAATTATGTGGAGAAATGGTACAATAAATGGAAGACAGAGCAATAACATACAACTGGCTTAGTCATAACATATCACGAGTGCTATAGGATCCACAGCTTAGAAAGCCAAATACCTTCAAATCAGAAGAAAAATTTGTGACAGGTTTCTTGTATCCTGCCTTTTTCAGATGGAAATTCATCCATTTTAATAAGACTTTCTCAGGGGCCAATCCCATAAGCTCCTCAACATCCTGCAAATATATAAGATGCATGATAAGATATGGACACATAACATCCCAATGAATAAGTTCTATTGGGCATATTGACATCAATAAACAAAATTTCGTTACACTGCTGTCTTCCACCAACTCCACAAGTTGAGGTGTCTTCTTAAGGTTGAGATCTGCTAACAGTTGGATCTGAAGGTACCACAGTAATGAAGAAAGAGCAAACAGAAAAGTGAGAAAACACATCCCAATTCCCAACACTAGGACCTTAAACAGAATTTTCCTGTTTCAAAAGTTACACAACTCTATGCGAGTCAATATTAGAGTGAAGTTTGGAGGCATACCTTTATAATTTGGGAAATCAATCCAAGTACCAGATGAGACTACAAAAATACAAGCAAAATAGGAAAAACCCTCAGCCTAATAAACACGGCAATTTAATTTGTCCAAAAAATCTGAATAAGCCAAACTTACTCTTCCTTCAATCAGATCCTGTGTACCAATGTTAACCACTGTACAGCCAATAGCCTTTGCAGAGTTGAGGCACAGAGTGTGATTCTCATTCCTCTCCCATGGGTTGAGTACCCGTTTTGTGTTGATAGCTCGTTCATCTATTGTTCCGGCCACAGCAACATTAATTAGCTTACTGCAGCAAACAACAAGATAAAATCAACACCGACACCACTGAATATCAGCTTTAGCAGACACAGCAAAGTAGAGTGCAATTAAGCAGGCCCTGCTTAGGTACCATAGAAGAACTCCATCTTTTGCAAGCTCAAATAAATCGTTCGTAGCTGGGTCTAAGGGAAGAAACTGCTTCAGAAAGGGATCATCCCCAAGATAGCTATTTATGTGAGCAACATAAGATGCTTTCTCTGATTCACTAATTGTGTGAAGAAGCGTGGTCGTGGCAGCCTTAAGAAACGATGAAGAGTTCTTCGCATTGCCCAATTTTGTGGAAGCTCGACCTTGCAAATTCAGATATGCCTGCCCATTCCATAACGTTTAATTCGATACAGAATGAACAACGAAAAATAAGATAACGCAGTATCATGAATTACCCTAAGAAAAGCTTCAAAACCAATCTCATCGCTTGTGTCAGGATATGACTCTGCCAAGACCCCCTTGATATCCTCCTCTGTGAACATAGTACTAAAAGCCTTCAATTTCACCATCAAAGGTGGCAAATCTCCCACTGTAACCTTTCCATTTTGATTCTTTATAGATATAAACTACAAAACCCGAAAAATAAAAGATACAAGTCACACTAAAGTTGCAAAAAGGGTCAGCACATGAATTTCCCAAATCTAATTTCAAAAACAAAATTGACTAAATTCCTATAAATCAAACAATAAATTGCTATGAAATTGAACAAGATAAACTTACTTTAGACTTGAGGCTGCGAAGCTCAACTTGTGTGAACTGGCTTTGAAGCCATTGATCAGAGACAAGAACTCCAACATAGCTTGACATCTCCGCCAACCGATAATACGGAGACCAGTAACTGTATGCCAAACTTCTTCAAACAACAGCAAACTTTGACAAAATTTTGCAACAACCTTTAATCCCAGATTCCAAAAACCAATACCACAATCAAGAACTCAAGCTCAGATCCTATGCTGATAGGAAAAAAAACAAGAACCCACCATCAAATCACCATTTTATGTGGCTTAGCCTGCATTAACATCAAAATACAATGCAAAATCTGGCAAATATAAAAAGACAAAATAATCTAGAATAAGGCCAAAATGAACACAAATATAAACCACAGAACAATGACCATATAATTCTTTGTTATCAAAATTTGTTAACAAGAACATAAAATCACGAAGAACCCGGAAACGAAAAACTAAGGAGCCCGGAAACGAAAAACTAAGGAGCCCGGAAATGAAAAACTAGTATTCAATCAAAATACAGAACAAAATACCGAATCCAAAAGAGAAAAGAACCCACTTTCACAATAACCAAATCAAATAAAACTGTTAACTATCAAAAAAACCAGCAATGAAAACACTGTTCAATCAAATTTACAACACATATATTCAAAACAACGATAAGGAAACAAACTTTAACCTATAAGAACACATTTATTGCATTGCCGCACAAGTATTTACTCTCCAATACAACAAAAAAAATTGGAACCAAACCCATGAAGGAAAACAGAAAACAAATAGAACCCAGATGAACAAACCTGATAAAAGTTAAAAACAAGATTTCATGCTAAGTTTCTTTCAAGGTTTGACTATTTTTCTTCAAGAAATCTTAGGACACAAGTAATATGAACGCGAAAGGATCAATTTTTCTTCATGAAAGAGCAAAGTGAGAGAGAGACGAAACAGATTTTATTACCATACAAGAGACAGCGAAGAGTATACTGGCTTTGAAACTCATTTGATAATGATTTCGGTAGTTGCGAGTGTATGGTTGAAGACAAGACTCGCTTCTTGCGTGTGACAAGTAAGAAGATTTGTGTTTACACGTAGTTAAAGCTTGGGATCTTGTGCAACTACTTTTGTTTCTTTGTGTACGTAGTGCCCTGGTTTCATAGATAGTTAAACATTCTTATTAACCCACCTGCAAACTGTAATTACGGAGCACGTTAAAGAGACAACACCATAAGACATGAATTCTAGCTAAAGAAAGAAACTTCAGGAATAAAAATATGGTTTAAGACTACTAATAGAGGGTAGTTGTTGAAGGTTTATTTTCAATTTAATTTCAAGAGTTTTAAAAATTGAGGTATATACAAACTAGTTTGGATTACCTCAAATCAAATATACATAAAAAATGGTTTAACGGATGTACATATAATTAATCAATCTACAAAATTTCATATTAATATTAAAATTGTATTTTAGGTAATTAAGAAATGTTATGATTTACATAAAATATGAGATTAATACGGCATAAACCTTTTAAACTTGAAAGTATCCTATTAGTGATATTCTAGAGGTAATTAAAAAACGTTATGATTTTCAAGGTTGTAACCAACTTAATAACTATTGAACTTCACTTGAATTTTAATGTAAAGGGTATATAATAAATAAATGGTAAACAATGACGTGGAGTGATTAACTGTGTAATTAAATAGATGTGATATATTAATTAATAATATTATGAGGTGGGTAGATCTTAGTATTAATGTAAATGCTTCACCATTAATTTTGAAGTATTTGTTAATGCATGACATGGTCACATGATTAAATTGTTGAAGCACATTAAAATCATTATGCTTCTAACGTGGTAATCAAGAATTTTGAATGCTCCAAATAAATATATATATTAATCAAGAAAACAAATTATAAAAATGACCCAATTGATAGTAAAATGTAAATTAAAAAAATAAAAAATAAATAACTTTTTTCCCACACAAGGTTTGCCTTACTGACATTTCCCACCCAAAAAGTTTCAAATATCACTTTCCCACCTGATGTTTATATTTTGTTAATACACAAAATACAGTTCACTTTCTTAGCCAGTGTTCAACGAGTTACCAAGAGCCAGGACAAAAGGGTTTTTGTAAAGTGGAGGTCGATAAATCGAATGGTGATGATCGATTGAATATTCTTATTGAAATTAGCCAAAAATCAACTAAGAATAGAAAATTTTAGCTTTACAGTGGCTAGCAATTGACTAGAAATCAACCGTTTGAATGAGAAGGGTTTTGTAGAAATGAGGCCAAAGATTCAAATGATGGTGACAGGGAGAATTTTCACCTCAAAAATCAGTTTTGGGTAGTAATAAAATATTAACTTTGGGTAGAAAAGTAGTATTTTGAAACTTTTTGGGTGAAAGGGTATTCAGGCAAACCTTGGGTGGGAAGAGGTAGTTCACTGTTCAAAAAAAATTGTAAAATGAGTGGGTCACAACTTTTATTGGTGAGATACAGTAGGGCCCTCATTATAAAACAAAGGATAAATCTATCCTTACAAAGAAGTTTACAAAGTAGCTTACAAAGTGAAGGAAAAAACAAAAGAAAAACGAAAAAAGAGAAAGAGAGAGAGAGAGAAATGATGAAGATGAAGGGTGGAGATTAACTTTGTATGTCTACTTTGTAGACTTCTTTGTAAGAATAGCAATTCCCTAAAACAAATGGAGAAAAACAACACCCGCACCCACAAGTAAATCTGTCACGATGTGGGGCTCCAAATGATGGCCCAATTAATCTCTTTATAACAAGCTTCTTTTAGTTTAGACAGGCCAATCCCAATTGTTAATTGTGAGAATCAAGAACAAAAAGATGGGAAAGATTTTGTCATTTCATGCAGCCAGAAAAGATTATTGCTTTAGAATATTGCATTCTAATGACAAGATTTGCAGCTTTATTTATTGCATTAAATAATGGTCTTAATGGGCATTTATTTTCATATGGTCACATATTCAATCCCCTAACCCACCGGCCAAACCGACCAAATTAGAGTCCCTCCATATGGGTTTTGCACAACATTCTACATTTTGGCTTTTGGGAAAAACCAATCTTTTAATTTATACGAATTTTATAATTTTCATTGTTGTTCTGAAAAATGAAAAGGGTTTTGGTGATGGTGGTCAAAGAAGAAGAAGGAAGGTTGCATGTGGGAAACGAAATTGGAAAGGTACTGGGTTAGGTTTACACATTTGTTGAGAAGAGATCATGGCATGGAGAACATTAAAATCTATACCAAATCCCATGCCTTTTATTATTGGTATGTGTAATGTAATTACATTATTTAACATATCAATAATGTGATACCAGTAAATCATACATTAATGCATTCAAATATAATATTTTCAAAAAATTATTGGTATAACTTAAGGGGGTTGCCTAGATATGCTTCATTTCTTGAGTTTTTATATTCAAAATTTAGGGTCATCTACCACAATAATATTGTGACTTACCTGATCTTTTGGGCTTTATAAAATGTTTAATAGACCTCGATGATTAATTATTATTGTGGCTTACTTGGTCTTTTGAGCTTATAAGGTGCTCTTGCCCAGACACCCAAGTTACCAAAAACAAAAATATTATTGATATACATAAACAAATCAATATCACATTTTAACTATGAAACAGTCAAATATTGTAAGCACTTTGAATACGTGGTTTGTAGAGTATTTAATAGACTTCAGTGATTAGTTGTTATTATGGTTTATCTGATCCTTTGCACTTATAATGTGCTCCTGCTCAGACACTATGGTTATCAAAAACAAAAATATTATGATATACATATATAAATCAATATCACATTTTTTTCATATCAAATATTGTAAGCACTTTGAATACGTGGTTGAATGTGATTGGTCTGTCACCTGAAACATACACATAGTGAGAGAGAGAGAAAAGCACAACCTCGCTGAGAGAAATCAAGCCGAGAGAGATTTTTTTTCTTTTTAAAACTGAAATCTGTTAAATTCAATTACGAGTTTTGGCGCCATCGCGACTGACTAAGAAATAACATGAGCAATACACTCTCTCTTTACCGAAACCATTCTTGATTCCGCCGCCGCAACTGTTAACTCGCTAAACGGTGTCGTTTGGGATCTCGAGTCGAAGCTTGGCCAAGAACTCACCCATAAGGTTGACTTCATTTGAGTTCAAATCCACATCCTCTTTCAACCACCACCGCCTCTACAATCGCAACCCACCAACTGCCACCTACTCAAAGAAATGACCACTTTTCCCTCCAACAACTTCGTAATTCACTCCCTGTTCCTTCAACTGCCTCCTCCAGTTTTCACTCCTTCATGGTTCAAGCTGAAGCACCCGCCGCCGTAGCCTTCGTCGAGTCAATTGAACCAGCTAAAGAAAGTTATTTTTAAATAAAAATTGAAACTTTGCTTGGTTTTTAAGAAAATGAAATTTGAATAATAACACGATTTACTGACAAGCCATGTAATGAATATAGTAATGTTACCGGTATGAAACAGTTTTTAATTTTTTCTACAACACCATAACAGTAATGTTACTAGTATAAGCAAGCTTGTGAGATTGTTTTAATTACTGTGAATGATGTTTAGTTATATTGAATAAAATATTGTCCAAGAACCATTACAATAACATTATTGGTGTGAAGAAGCTCCGTAAGAGTGTGTTAATTACCACAAACGATAGTTTAGTTGCATTTAATTTAAAATGTTGCTATATAATATTAATCAAAATACTGTAACCATTAACCTTACTGTTAAGGTATTCTAGCAAATACTTGATTAATGTGCAATGTTGCAGTTTAATGCTTCATTGCAGTACCCAAAGTAAAGTTAGAAGAAGAGGTGGCCAAGGTGGGCTAAACAAACTTTGCGGCCCATTGTTGGCCACCCAGCTCTGCCGAGGACTAAGGCCTTGACTTGCAAATTAGTATTGGAATCTCTTTACCATTGAATGATTCAGGAAGCAGCTCTGGGCTTATATAAGGATACACGGTCTCCAAGACCCCAGTAACAAAAGGAAATTAGTTTTCATTTTCAATCATGTACTAAGCTTGGTTTTGAGACTGACAGTACTGATGTTTTAAGATGAACAAGTTGCTAACTAAACATTTCATTCCTCTTTCAACCAATAAAGAGATAAGAAAACCAAAATAATTGAAACACAAAAACCAAAAAAAGTAAAGAGAAAGAAGAAATATGCACGATTTTACCTTGGTTGTCCCAATCGACAGACTATGTCCAGTTGAGTCAATATTATTGCAATACTGTTTCACCTCTCTCATTTATAATGAACGTAATTTGCCCTATTGTTTGCTATCAATTACAAGAGAAAAGTATAAAACCTAATGTTACAAGGATTTCTATTCCTAAGCCTAAACCGAATAATGAATTTAATAATTTAAAGAAATCTTTTATACAAGTAAGGATTTGGTATAAAAGTGACATGTTTGTATGTTTGGGGCTTAAATTTGGGCCTTTTGTGGCCCTATTTTTTGGGGCCTAGGTAGGTGCCTTGCCTATCCCTTGGGCCGACCTAACAGCTGAACCTGGTCCTTTTGTTATCATATCTGAGGCTCTAATAGATTTTTTTGGGTGTTGGTGTGAGGGAGATTCTCCAATCAGAGGTTTTCAGATGTATATGGGAGTAGAGTACATAAAGGTCATCAATTTGGAGGTTGGTAATTAAGTATACTAACACAGACTATAATTCAGTGCATTAGTTCTTCTATTTGTTTGCTTGTTTGATATAACATGGATTCTGAGAAATATTTTTATTTAGTCTGATGAAGCCTATATGCTTTCTATTCTAGTTCTGACTGTTTAGTTAGATTTGATTGCATGTTTATAATTTCTTTCCGTATTGAACCTTTCGTACAACCAGCTTGTGGGATTTATACCTCAAGGAAATCAGATATAGGGGAAGAAGAAATTAGAAGGTTCAAGTGGATCAGTTATGCTACTTTGAGGTTGAATAATTATGAGTAACAATTCCTATAACACTTTCTAAAATTTTTAGAATTTCAGTTTATAGAAGCTAAAAATTTAGATATTTTGGTTAGATTAGAAAACTTTTCTCACATAATCCCTTGCATATGCAAATAAAAAGAAGAATCTCACTCTCCTTTGACAAAATGCTCTGTTTTTGGCAATGCAGGGCCGTAACATCCATCTATTGCCTTTGTTACTATTAACATGACTTAGAATTTATAAGTTAATAATCAATTCATGTTCAGCAGATTAACTTGAAATTTTTAAGAAGCATTTGCAGTTACAAGAATATGATCTGTCACTCAGAAAATAGATAGAAACGGGGGGAATATAGAAAAGATCTAGAAGACAAAGAATGTCCACTAAATTTCAAGAAATAACAATAACCATTCATATATCAACATTTCATCTTAATCATCTAAATTTCCTTTTGCAACATCTATGATCATTTGGGTTTTTGCTTCAGTGTGTGATTTACTGCTCAAATTAGAGTACCTCAATATTGACCATACAATAGGAAGAAGAAAATTTTAAGTAAGAAAGTGACTTCAAGCACTGCAACATTCTTTTTCTATATATCCCACTTAGACCAAGACTTATAATTAAATTAAGAAGTCTTGTTGCCCCGTTCCTGACTTCAAGTGCCCAAGAACAAGCTATAACTCTCTAGATATGTAAACTATAAGTTTGCCTTCTCGTATACATGAAGACGATGACTCCAACAGAGAATGAATATGCTAAATCAATAACAGAGACATTTTTGTTTCCAAGCTAGTAGACCAAGACTTTAATCATATTTCTCCTTCTAATTACAAGTAAATCAACAAAATCAAGCAATAAAATTAAAAGATTTTGCACTTTGGTTAACATCCATCCGCATAGTTAATTCTATTTTTCAAGTAAAATTAATTTTCATTCATTCAGTTAATGTAGATATTAGTTTTTTTTTTTTCCTTGTCTTTCTGGTGATTCAGAATAGAAAGAAGGCCTTGGTTGGTTGGTATAGGATTGTTCTGAGTCCTGAATGATATTTCTTGCAATCATATATAGCGAAAATCAAGATTGATCAATAATTCATGAAGTCGTCCACACTATATGAGACTTAGAAAAGCATTTACTTGTTGACACGTGTTAGCCATGGTTCAAGTCTCCTTAAATAGTTAGCCAAAGTTTAGTCTAGTCAACATTAGAACCTCCACTGCAACTTTGTGAAATCGGAGAACCCTGTTTATAATTCCTTTTGGGTCAAGGAAGTTTGGTAAGATACTAATTTACTGTAAATTTCATTACTAGCTTGCAAAAGATATCTCAGTTAGCCTCAATTAAGTCTAGTCAATGATAAGATTCCATATTTAATTTCCTCAGCACCTCTTGGAAAATAACATTTGTAATCTACAAGACATCTATGGGTGACCAAGACTTCAATTGATTTCTACAGTAGTGACCCTCCATTTCTCTTCTATTTTGTTGAATTTCAGCTTCACAATTGTTGTAAGTTGTGATATTTATTCAGAATAGTAATTTACGGGGCCTCTGGCTCTTCAACCCTGTGCTCTTTCTTCCATGCAGGTGATAATTATGAGTAACAATTCCTATGACACTCTCTAAAATTTTTAAAATTTCAGTTTATAGAAGCTGAAAATTTAGATATTTTTGTTAGATTAGAAAACTCTTGTGACAGAATTCCTTTCTTGCATATGCAAATAAAAGAAGAATCTCAATCTCCTGTGATAGAATGCTCTGTTTTTTGCAATACAGGGCCCGCAACATCTATCTATTGCCTTTGTTACTATTAACATGGCTTAGAATTTATAAGTTAATAATCAGATCATGTTCAGCAGATTAACTTGAAATTTTTAAGAAGCATTTGCAGTCACAAGAATATGATCTGTCACTCCGAAAATAGATAGAAACGGGGGAAATATAGAAAAGATCTAGAAGACAAAGAATGTCCACTAAATTTCAAGAAATAACAATAACCATACATATATCAACATTTTCATCTTAATCATCTAAATTTCCTTTTGCAACATTTGTGGTCATTGGGGTTTTTGCTTCAGCTTATGACTTACTGCTCAAATTAGAGTATCTCAATATTGACCATACAATAGGAAGAAAAAAATTTTAAGAAAGTGACTTCAAGCACTACAACATTCTTTTTCTACATGTCCCAGTTAGACCAAGACTTATAGTTAAATTGAGAACTCTTGTTGCCCCGTTCCTCACTTCAAGGGCCCAATAACAAGCTATAACTCTCCATATATGTAAACTGTAGGTTTGCCTTCTCGTACACAAGAAGATGATCACTCCAACGGAGAATGAATATGCTAAATCAATAACAGAGACATTTTTGTTTCCAAGCTAGTAGACAAAGACTTTAATCATATTTCTCCTTCTAATTACAAGTAAATCAACAAAATCAAGCAAAAAATTAAAATATTTTGCACTTTGGTTAACATCCATCAGCATAGTTAAATCTATTTTTTAAGTAAAATTAATTTTCATTCATTCAGTTAATGTAGATATTAGTTTTTTTTTTTTTTTTTTTTTTTGTCCTTGTCTTTCTGGTGATTCAGAAATAGAAAGAAGGCCTTGGTTGGTTGGTATAGGATTGTTCTGAGTCCTGAATGATACTTCTTGGAATCATATATAGCGAAAATCAAGATTGATCAATAATTCATGAAGTCGTCCACACTGTATGAGACTTAGAAAAGCATTTACTTGTTGACACGCGTTAGCCACGGTTCAAGTCTCCTTAAATAGTTAGCCAAAGTTTAGTCTAGTCAACACTGGAACCTCCACTACAACTTTGTGAAATTGGAGAACCTTGCTTATAATTCCTTTTGGGTCAAGGAAGTTTGGTAAGATACTAATTTACGGTAAATTTCATTACTAGCTTGCAAAAGATATCTCAGTTAGCCTCAATTAAGTCTAGTCAATGATAAGATTCCATATTTAATTTCCTCAGCACCTCTTGGAAAATAACATTTGTAATCTACAAGACATCTATGGATGACCAAGACTTCAATTGATTTCTACAGTAGTGACCCTCAATTTCTCTTCTATTTTGTTGAATTTTAGCTTCACAAGTGTTGTAAGTTGTGATATTTATTCAGAATAGTACTTTACGGGGCCTCTGGCTCTTCAGCCCTGGCCTCCTTCCTGGAATCATATTTAGCTAGCGAAGACCAAGATTGATCAATAATTCATTAAGTAGTCCACACTGTATGAGACTGAGAAAAGCATTTACTTTTTGACGCGTTAGCCACGGTTCAAGTCTACTTACATAATTAGCCAAAGTTTAGTCTAGTCAACATTGGAACCTCCACTGCAACTTTGTGAAATCAAAGAACCCCACTTATAATTACTTTTGGGTCAATGAAGTTTGGTATGATACTAATTTACAGTAAATTTCATTAGTAGCCTACAAAAGATATCTCAATTAGCGTCAATTTAGTCTAGCCAATGATAAGATTCCATATTTAATTTCCTCGACACCTCTTGGAAAATAACATTTGTAATCTGCAAGACATCTATGCGTAACCAAGACTTCAATTAATTTCTACAATAGTGACCCTCCATTTCTCTTCTATTTTGTTGAATTTCAGTTTCACAAATGTTGGAATTAATTTGTAATATTTATTCAAAATAGTAATTCATGGGGCCTCAGTCTCTTCGGCCCTGCCCTGTTTCTTCAGTGCAAGTAACTTGTGTTTAATAATATAGCCAGATTATAACAACATTAAGTCATGAATCATGGCATAAGTAATTTAATTTGCCATCTTCAAAACATAACACCATTTGTTTATCAGATATATAACTTCATCATTCATAAACTCTTATATAATATTTCTCAGTTTTATTAGAAAGATAGTGTTGGTTGACCGCCACGAGATAAAAGAAAGTTTTCAATAATATTCAAAGCAAGGACCAAGACTCAAATGAAAACAATCAATAAGGTATTTAGTGTTCTCAACAGGAAACCCTAAATCATTCATTTTCAAAAGTTGCAACTCTTAGTATATTGGTGAAAAGAATAATGCTTGCTTTTCTGTGTCAACCCTATCCTGTGTCTTTCACATGGAAGACTTTACTTTTTGACATGCATTAACCACAAATTCAAGTCTCCCTACATATGTAAACTTTACTTTACTTTCCAATTCTCTTCTATTTATCATCATATCGTTTCTTGTGATTCATCATAAACAAAAATGGGTTGTCTAGCATGGCCTTATCAACTTCTCTTCCTCCAACTATTCCTCTTTTATTCTCATACTTCTGCAACACCCTGCTCTCATCACCAGAGTTCTGCTTTGCTCCACTTCAAGCAACTCTTTTCCTTCAAAAGTGATTCCTCACGGTATTGTAATCATCAACATGTTCCTTCTTATCCAAAAATGATATCTTGGAAAGAGGATTATGATTGTTGCTCATGGGATGGTGTTACATGTGATTTGGTGATAGGTCATGTGATTGGCCTGGACCTTAGCTGTAGTTGGCTTTCTGGCAGCATCCCTTCCAACATTACCCTCTTTCTTCCTCCTCAATTGAAAAGACTCAATCTAGCTTACAATGATTTTAATCTCTCTCAAATTTCTTCTGATTTTGGTCAGTTGACCAGTTTGACACATCTTAATCTCTCTGCCTCAAACTTTAGTGGTCAAATTCCATCTGAAATCTCCCATTTGTCTAAATTGGTTTCACTTGACCTCTCATGGAATTATAACTACCCAAAGAATAAAAATAATAGTTTGCTAATTGAAAGAGTTGTTTTGGAAAGGCTAGCTCAAAATCTGAGTGTGTTAACAGACCTTGCTCTTGACGATGTGGACATGTCTGCCATCGTACCTAGTTCATTGAAGAATCTATCTTTGTCTCTAACTTCTCTAAGTCTCTCAAGGTGTCAACTACAAGGGAATGTGCCAGAAAGCATCTTCCGCCTTCCAAATATGAAGATCCTTCGGCTATATGGTAACTTCAACTTGACAGGTAATTTTCCCAAAGTTAATTGGAGCAACCCACTCAAGCTTTTGGATGTCTCTGACATGAGCTTGTCGGAACAATTACTTGATTCAATCAGCAATCTCTTTTCCTTGAGGGAATTGTATCTCAGAAACTGCACTCTCGTTGGGTCAGTTCCTGTGTCACTTGGCAACCTTACACAACTTGCTTATTTGAGTCTGTCGTATAATAATTTGATTGGTGAATTTCCAGATGTTTTTGTCAACTTAAGGCAACTTTCTTGTTTAGAGTTGTCAAGTAATCAACTCACTGGTCCGATGCCATCTGGGTTATTCACTCTACCATTATTGCAGACCATTTATTTGGATGATAATAGACTAAATGGCTCTATTCCAAGTTCAATCTTTGAACTTGTGAATTTAACCAATCTTGATCTTTCTTCAAACAATTTAAGTGGAATTGTGGAGCTTCACTTGTTCTCAAAGCTAAAAAACCTTCAGTCTCTTGATCTTTCTCATAATAGTCTGTCAATTAACACGACATTCAAAGCCAACTCGTCCTTTCCACAATTTCAATGGTTGTACTTATCTGGTTGCAACTTGAGTGAATTCCCAATTGTGTTAAGAACTCTAAACCAATTACAGTACCTCGACCTTTCTGACAATAAAATCAGTGGTCAGATACCTAATTGGATGGGGGACGTTGGAATGGATACTTTGTCCTTTCTAAATCTTTCCCACAACAACCTAACCGGCATAGACCAGCTTCCTTGGAAGAATCTTGAGGTTCTAGACCTTCGGTTCAACTTGCTCCACGGACCAATTCCAATTCCACCACCTTTCTTGACAATATTATTGTTGTCAAACAACAAATTGACTGGAGAGATACCTGATATGATCTGCAATATGAGTACCATAGGAATTCTAGATCTTTCTAATAATAGTTTGAGTGGTAAAATTCCAACATGCATGGGAAACTTTAGCAATCTTCGTGTGTTGGATTTACTGAAAAATAAACTCTATGGCACCATTCCTGGAAAATTTGCAAAGGGCAGTCCTTTAAAGACCCTTAACATCAACGAGAATGAATTGGAAGGGCCAATCCCACGATCTCTAGTCAATTGTACGATGCTTCAAGTTCTAGATATTGGTAACAACAAGGTAAATGATACCTTCCCATATTGGCTAGAAAGTCTTCCTGAGTTGCAAGTTCTTGTCCTTCATTCAAATCAATTTTACGGTTCTGTACGGGGTTGCTCAAAGACGAAGCATTGTTTTCCAAAGTTGAAAGTATTTGACCTCTCAAACAACAAATTTGGTGGTCCATTGCCAGCCAGGTATTTCGAATATCTAAATGCCATGAAGGATGTTGGTGAAGCAAAGAGAAAGTTGCAGTATATGGGTGAAGATTATTATCAAGATTCCATTACAGTGACAATGAAAGGGTATGAGTTTGAGCTCGTGAAAATTATCACTGCTTTCACTACCATTGATTTTTCAAATAATAACTTCTATGGAGAGATTCCAAAAGTAATTGGAGAGCTTCATTCCCTTCTACACCTCAATCTTTCTTTAAACAACTTAACAGGTTGTATCCCATCATCACTTGGAAATTTGAATGCTCTTGAATCCTTAGATCTTTCTTCAAACAAGCTTGTCGAAAGAATTCCATGGCAGCTGAAAAATTTAGATTTTCTTGGAGCACTAAACTTGTCTCAAAACCAACTCACGGGGCCCATTCCACGAGCACCCCACTTTGATACCTTTGGAAATACTTCATACATGGGAAACGTGGGATTGTGTGGATTTCCATTGTCAAAAGAATGCAAAAGTGATGCGACACTACAACCACCTTCAAAATTAGAAGATGATTCAGAGTCTTCAATCGGATTCGGTTGGAAAGTGGTGTTAATAGGCTATGGATGTGGAATGGTTTTTGGATTGATCATGGGATATCTTGTATTTTCAACAGGAAAGCCTCATTGGATTGTAAGTATAGTCGAGGGAGAACACCGTCGAAAGGGGAGAAGGTCGAACAAGAAACGTGGGGGAAGAAGAGGTTAGTGCTTTCAGCTTTGTTAAAGAGTGTTGACTATATATGTGCTGTACCTTTTTTTCTTTTTTTTCCCCTTTTTATCTTCTATGTTTTCTGTCAGTGTAAGTAATCAACTATAAACGAGCGCAGCATTAATTTTTTAAAAGGCCTTGGTAATTTTAATTTTGATATAACCTTGATAGTTACTGCATTTTTTAAGTTTCTGCTTCTTCACTCGAAAATTGAATTTGCTTTCTCGAGATTTCATTCAGAAAAGCGAGTATATTACCTTGGCCTGATCAATTTTTCTAGCTTTCTTAGAGTAGTTTAAAACTTTGTTCTCCGTTAGTTAGTGCATGACCAAGACTGGGAATATTTACACTTACTGTAGTGGATGACCAAGACTTTGCATGATTGAATTTTTTATTTCCAAATCTGCACTTAACAGTACCAAATGCTACCCTTGAGAAAGCTTGTAAATAAAGAACTTTTGAAAGATGTAATTATTCTTATATTCCTTCTAATTCTATATTTGTTTCATTAGGCATCTACATTAATATAAACCACATAAGTTATATAGATAGTACAACCCAGAAAGTATCTTAAAACTTGAATTTAAGAGTTGAAAATTCTAAAGTTCTGATGTTGAACAATGAAGGATTAAAATTCTTCCATGTAATGTAATATAGTTAACATCCAGTGTATTGTTTATGAGAATTCATGGTAATCCATGTGATGGGTTGACCAAGCATGATTACCATAGAGTGTCTCTAACACATAGTTTAAGCATACAAGTGTTGAATCCGAAGAGCATCATGTAGGGGAACAAATCATGTAGAAGAAAGATGGTTGAGGTTAACCTTCATGATTAGATTAAGGTTGTGAACAACAAAATTAAAAATTTGCTTTAGACTTCTCAGAAATTTACTTTCAGTCTCACTAATGTGTTGACAGTAAGGACTTAAGGGTAAAGAAAGAACAGTCCAAATATATTCAAGGATTAAAAAATTTCGAGTAAAATGGATTTCTTTCTGTTAAGACAACTCAAATCGCCCTTCCATCGGGGGACATGAAATGGTACTGATAATGAATTTAGCAATTCCAATTCTGTTTTACATGAAATGGTTGCAAGTGAAAATAAAATTTAGTAAAACAATGCTCAGAGATTACAGGAACTGATATTCCCCTGTGTTTTTCAAATGTATTTCTAGGATCCGCTAAACCGAATGGTGATACTATGTAATGCAAGACTCCAGAATCTCTTTGGTTGTCACTGGGAATACCTGAAATTTTGGCACCCCACATATTCAAGAGATCATTGCAGCTGATTTCGTGGGCATACTATAATGCCACTTTGTTCTTGTTCTCATAAAAATAAATTCAGCTAAAAAAAGTACAATATACCGCCGTTGCCGGTGATCGAACCCGCGGGGGAATACTCACCACTATACTACAACGAGCTCGAGAGAATAAATTTAGAAATGTTGTAAGAGAGATGCAGATTATTACGCAAGACTCGAACAATTACATAACTGACATTAAATTGGATGTGTGGTGTAATTCATGAGAAGAATACACTTCAACTTTACACTCTTTAATTGGAATAAAGGTGCTATTGGAAATTGGAATAAAGTGCTAAAGTGGTTCTTAGACTCATGATTTGTTTATAAACACGTAATCTCAGATCCTAAAGTTAAACTTCTTTCATAATTTTAAGATTACATTTCAATTCATGATTTAACATCACCAAAATAATTGTACTTGTAACATTAGCCTTTCAAGATTATGATTTTAAGAACAGATTAAGTGAAGATGCATTTATCAGTCTCTTCCTTTATCAAAAACAAGTAAACCCACAAAAGTTTTTAACATTTTTACCAACATCAAGTTTCATCACATGATATTGAACAGAATAAGTGAAGATGCATTTATGTGGAACCCACGACTACTGATGATTTAATAAAATTCTAAATGAAGCCAAGCTAATCATTTGCTTTAAACATTGTACAACGAATAACCACCATAAGGTTAGAAGACAAAACAAATACCAGAATTAACACATTCAAAATCTTTTTTCACCATTATCAGTCTCTTCCTTTATCAACAACAAATAAACCCACTAAACTTTTTAACATTTTTACCAACATCAAGTTTCATCACATGATATTGCAGCCTTCCTATTTCATTTTCTTTAAAAAGTGACTATCAAGTTCTATCAGCAAAACGTCTACCTGAAACCGTTTAGCAACAAAAATGCTGGATTAACTCATACATTTTGCCTTCCAGTACGGAGTATGTAGTGGTTAAATTGAAGTTTTCCAAGAATGTAGTATTCGAATGAATTTCGGTAACTATCTTTCCAAAATATTTACTCATAACCAATCTCATTCCACTTTCTTCAGATTAAGAAATGCGTCACCAAGTTCAGATTCATAAGCAGCGAGTGCATCAGGGGTCAAATCTTTAAGAAAGGACTTGGTTAGGTTAAGACTTGACACCATCTGAAAGATCTTAGAACAGAACTTACGTACCTCAGATTTCCTTGACTGCTTCTCAGGCATATGTGTCGCCAACTCCTTTATCAGACGACTGAGATTTTGGAGGCGGCTCTTCAAGGCTATCTTTGATGCATCCCGGCTGGCTTCATCTGAGCTTAACGGAACCACCGACTTCAATATCTCCATCACCAAATCCAGTGCCTCAACTTGACGAAATCCTGATTTTGCACTGCCACATTTTTCCAGTATGAAGCTGAAGAGATGATGCCCAATCCACGGTCTTCTTCGAAATATTTCTTTTAAAAATTCAGATTTTATTTGAGACTTTTTACTGTCACAATAACCAGCCAACACAGTTCGGAAAATATCATAAACCTTCTGCAATTCAGACTCAGAAAATTTTCTAGCATCAATGATCTTCAGAATCCAAAAGGTTGAATTCTGAGCCAGGGAGACGATCATTTTGTATCTGTTCCAGGAAGCTGACCGCTTCTTCTTAGATGGATTAGCAGCAGATTTCTTTCTCTTGAATGGTCTTGCTGCCAATTTTAAGTTTCTCTCCAACAAAGATTCAAGAGTAGATAGTGGCACAGATTCACCCTTAGGGAAGTCTTTCGCCTTGAATATTTTCTTCTGTAGAATTCCCCATACACGTTGTTCAAGCTGCCCACTACCTTCAGCAGTGTGTGGGTTAACAAATGCCTGAGCCAAGTTTGAGTACACCATCAGAACCTGGGGCTTACCTGTGAAATGAAAACAATTCCAAACCACATGCCACAAATCAGGAGGCAGGAAAATAGTCAAAAAAGAAAAAAAAATCATTGTTACATGAAACATTGCAAATTTTTTTAGAATCAATTCTTTCTAAATTACCTATTAACATAAAACAAATCATTCCAAAGAAAGACATTAGATTAAGTCCAGAAACACTGGTAGTAGGAAGGCAGCTTTGATAACTCTTGAAATAATAACTTGATTATCACTGATAATTATTGCTAAATTCTCCCTTCTTTGTTGATCCAAGTAAATGCCACTAAAAGGCAATTTTTTTTTTTTTCCAGAAAAAAAGCTAATATTATTCCTAAGAGATTTTATTTTTCTATTTCAGACAAAAACTGTTTGTGCAGCAATCTATGACAGTTACAGCTAACCTTAACTGAAGCAATGAATACTCGTACTTGCCTGGATTTTCATGCAGGTAAATTTCCAGCAATGATAGAACACGAAGTTTAAACAGATTAAGCTGTGACTGAGCAGTTTCACTCCCAG